>WHVC01000004.1:600000-1200000 GCA_015178925.1 Russula emetica | reverse complement strand
GGTCGCCAGGTTCGACACGAGGAACCGACATCATTGTGCGCGAGAGCTCCAAGTGTGGGTGCGTTGTGTCACTTAACTCCTGCGTCTTGCCCATTTGCGAACCCGGAAAATCCGCACTCTCGAGGTCAACAACCCAGTCGTCGAGGCCGGAAGATGAAGTCCGTGGCCTGAAGAAAGGCCGTAGTATCATATAAGCAGTCGCCAGTTTGAGCAACGGCAAGACGCGTAGAGTGCCTTCGTCTGGGCCGGTTGCCGACATGGAAGTCCAACCTTGCCAGGGCCTGAAAATCGAACATTGATTTCTGTTTGATATGCGTGCATGTGAAATTTCAATCAAGGATCAGGGGCATAAATCAGGGGTAATATTGAAGCTCACGCAGCGTGGTAAAGGTCCTGACAGGCATGTAGACGAGGTGCAGCGTCGAACGGATCGTGTTTCTGCCAATTCCCGCTAAGGATGGCTCGAAAGCATCTGCGGAAACCAGGGTCCTCCCAGCGCTCTAGAGAACCACCGTCGATATGAGGTCCAAGCACGAAAGAGCGGTCACCAGGTTGGCGTATCCGGAAACGATCGAAATAACTGATTGAATTCCCTAGACTTAGCTTTGCCCCCGGTTCGGAGCAATGCCACAATTGCAGGATGGCACGTTGACTTTGTAGAAGGGCAGGGTGCGTCCGTGCGCGAGTCTGCGCACCCGAGTTGTAGATCTCGAACGCTTGGATGTTGCCCTCGGGGAAACCTGTCGCATAACGATAGTAAGTACTACGTCAGTCCCACGTTTCCTGTGTTGCAATAACCACACGACCGACCTTTGACCTTATCACTGTTCAAAGAGATATACTCTTTCAAAGACCGCTTCCAGCCCAGAGCTTCCTAGAAAAGAGGGGATGGTAAGTTTGGAGATGCGACGCGACAATTAGATGCATCAGACCTCACTTGGTACGCCGGCCCGAACGATCATGACACCTGCCGCTCGAATTTCTGAGATTTGATCCATCGATAGTCCTCTCTGCAAGTCCAAGAACCGTACGGAAGGTATCATCTAAGGAAACGTGTCAGTGCGAGCCAAGGCGGACGGGATGGCCAACTGAAGTACATTGGTGCCTCTCGCGACGACTTTCTCAATCGAACCTTTCAATTCATCCAGAACCTCGCGCCAGCTTTGCACGAGAACGTCCCTCCATATCTCTTTCTTGAGATCCGAGAAACGTGTTGGCAATGCCGGGGGGCTTCCTGATAGTGATGTGAAGACAGAGGCGATTGAGCCCTCTTCCTTTGGCTTGCGCGCGGGGGTGTATGTGGATGTTATCGTGCGCAACCTGAGCCTGAGTGAAGCCTGCTGGTAAGTGCAAGGCAGTGACGCTTTGCGTACGCGAGTGCGTAGAGCGTGATACATGCAGAAAAATCGACAGTTGTTGGGTATGATGATTGATCGATTATCACCTGTGAGCAGTCGATGGTTATATAGTGGTTGATGATTCAAGTTCCCAAACAGGCATGCGCCGGCAACGACGTCTGGCAACGACTCGGACCATGCCATTACGTGATTGGTAATTGCATCAGGAATACAGGAATTTACTTAACCCTACCGTCTGATGCTACAGTAGTAAGCGTCTGAGGACCGATCCTTAGAGCCTGCGAGATAATGCTAGGCCCGATACAGTATCGACTCGGAAGCGCGCCCACCTACAGTATAGACCTTGTATAGACGCTCCTATCACGTCGGGTGTTCGCAGGGACTCGGACGTGCCGATATAACTTTTGTCGATCCATCTTGACTTGAAGAACTCACGTGCCTCTGTGGTTCATAAGACACCTACATGTGTAGATTGGGGTTTATATACGTTTATATCTGGGTAGCGAGCGGTTTTCGAGAATAGTTGTGGATCCAATTTACGGTAGTCAGTTATATGACGTACTTTGCACTGTTACCGTGTAAAAATTGTGTCATTGTCGTAAATGGAATGCGCTGAACGCCCCCCTCCGCGACTCGACATTGGGGCTTAAATTGGACAACACCATCACTCTCCATTGAGCGCGTCCGTACCTCCTGGCCCTGCCATTAATCCAATACTTCGTTATCGTCAAAGTATATGCATATACGTTCCCGTCAACAACGTTCTCCGACTCGAAGGCTGTGGTCAGCTCCATCTTCTTCAGGTGCTGACGCGACAGACACAGACACCAGGCAGACACAATTTGAAGAACGCGAACGTCCACGTCCAGAAGCATCGGGATCCGCAGTCTCGTCGTCCCGTCTCTCAAGCATCGATGGTCAGTCTAAACCTTGTTGATGAATTTATTCACAGTTATTGAACACGCGCCCGTGTTTTCTAGACAATGTATTACGGTTGGCTTCCCCTCAGCGTCCGAGACATGACGGTCGACAACACAAACAATCACCTCTTCGTGATTCGCCCCAGAGCAATGGTGCAGATCCTGGTCCCTTAGTATGGGTTAGGGTGACTAGGTCGGGCAAGCTTGCACCTCGCGAACCCGGCGGTGGCGTAGAGAGCTATTGGTGGCCTGCATGTGTACGTTAACTCGGGGTTCAAATCTCTTCACCCACAAAATGATGTTCATTTGCCAGATCTCCGAGGGACGGTTGGCAACTGGACCTCTCACGGTCTCTCTTTATGGAGAGATCTCACCCGCTGCACCAAAGAGCATCCGACTAGAGGCGCCTTCTCCATCACATATCCTTCCCTTCAAGCTACCAGGCCAGGATATCCCACGTTTCAGTTTATTTACGTTTAGATGTCTTGAATCCGGCATTCAACAACAGCCCCTCTCGAAGCGTCCGAAAACTGTATTAGATGAAGCTTGGCACTCTGCCGTGGATCTTGCACACGAGGTTGACGCCTCTCTGAATGACGGTTTGCCTTCCAATTTGTCATCGTACAGGGTCGATACTGTGCGCATACATAAGGAGAAGGTGGGGGCATTAACCAGCGATGACTCGGAGGCAAAGCTATCAACGAACAGTCCGAAAACCTCTTCTGGTCTGTTACCCAAACTCTTTGCGAGGCAAACCTTTTCCTTATCTATGCTATAGAGCGATGCTCTCCCTCTCTCTGTGACCCCCTGCTGGAGATCCCTGGGGAACTAGTATTCTCACTGGATAAAAGAGGAAGGACTGATTATTGGGCAGCAAGGGTGGAACAATATTTACCCCCCAAGACGCCCTCTCTACCTCCAAAGTATCGGGTTCGGTTCAAGGATGACACATTCCGTGTCGTGTCAAGAGACATGTTCTACACGTCAGACGAGCCTGAATTTTACACATGTAGAGTGAGTTCATATTCAGTCGCTTCAACTGATGTTTATTAGTTACCAGTTGGGACGCTACATGAGCGATGACGAGGAATCAGAGGCCGATACGGATGGTGAATACGTTCAATATGAAACAGGTGCCGATGAACCCGCTATTCTGCTGCCTCCACCGGACCCCGAAGATTTTTGCGAGCTGCCTATCCGAGAGCAGTTTGCATACGTTAAGCCTATAATCAGGGCCATTTTGAATGAGACCTATCTTCCCGCGAGGGAGCGACATCGAGCCTTCGTAGCAGGCGGCCTCTCGCGCTTCCGCTTGCAAAAAGCTGCTACAGGCAAGGGAGATCTGACTGTGCGCGATGTTTCCCGACTGGGAAGGGTCCTCCAAAATTGGGTCTTGGGTCCTATGCACTTACAAAAAGTTAGTCCTCCCTCAAGCCCTCCTGGGTATTTGGAATCTGAAAGTGGATTGGTAAGCCTAATGCAACGATTAAATCTGGTACCCTTGCTTAAAGTTCATATAAAGTCTACCCAAACAGATATTCAGGTGGAGCATCTGCTTCTCCCTGACTCTCTGGCCTCCTCCAATAGCGTAAGACACGGAACCCGTCCGTGACATTTGCTGAGCTGATCACAGATTGCGGAATACAAAGACACCTTCATCATCACAACCATCTCAGGCATCGTCGCTGACTGACGTGAGTCAGGTACCCATTTACAGTATTAGTACTTGTGTTCAATCTTCCTCGCTACACCAGGTCCGTCCGTCCGAATCTCTGCGGCAGAGAGGATCTCCAAGCTACGAAGCACTGTCCGAGAGTGACAAGTTACAGGCAAGTAGACAACCCTCTAGTTTTCTATCAGTTGTTGTCATATTAATTCGAGCCAACAGTACTGCCTTCTGGTGCTTTTCCACGAGGCCACTCTTCAACTCTTGCTATGGCGATCCGGAGAGCGACGATCACCGGACTTGCTATCACAAGATGATGAAGAGCGTCTTCGTTTGATGGGCTTAGCGAAATCAGAGGAGAGAGCCTGGGTGAAAGAGATCACTCGGATGAGGGAAATGAAGACGAGAAAAAATCATCCTTCATCCCCTCGACCGCGTGCTGCTGTCAATACGTCCTCGAGTGGTAGGACGCTGCGACCACGGAACCCACGTCATGCCAGTATCCGTTGATAACCTGGCTCATCAGTCTTTTTAGTCTGTGATGTCCCTACCTCTCTAAGTATACCATGGCAAAGACTATGAGGACCGCGTAGGTAGTTCATGTCTCCTTCCTCGCCGCCTCCTTCATGCACGCGCATTGGTTCTTTTCCAACAGCCAATACCACTGCATTTCTTCTTTCCATGCGCGGATTTCCGATTATTGAGAACTCAGACTTCTCCGATCATACTGGACATCGAGGTACGTGTTAGACTGGGTAATGTCCCCCGCCAGGTTTCGTACTACCATGTGTTGCCGGATGAGTTCTCCTGCTCCGTGTCTGATGGTCATTGTTTCGGCGGAATGTTCCTCGCTCTCAGCTCTATTCGAGGCTGTATGTTGCACACAAAACGACATGGCAATTGTGAGTGAAGGGCATCGACCAGCAGTTCGTCTTTACCCGGCGAGCGTGAACAGAAGTGTTTGCGTTGAATGAATGTGTTGCGCCATGTTGCCCGAAGGCAGGTCAAGTTGAGTCCACCTGGTGTCATTGCCAGCGCAGTCGAAGTTAAGAATAATCACGGATGGAGATGTTATCGGCTTTCAGACACAAGGCTCGCATTTCATGCATTTCATGGGTCATCTCTGTCGACCTCTCTCCACCCTTCAGTTTTACAGACGACGGAAGGTGATCAGACAGCAAAGAAAATCTGTAAATGTTTGGCTAGACATTGACTCTGAAGCTCTGAAGTAGAGACAGCAGCCCCCCATTATGCGTTACACCTCGGCGACAAAAAAACCCAACATTACACGTTACATCGTCTCCATACAAAACGGTACAGTAAAACACGCCAACTCGGGACGGCGCCCGGTTCGGAAAAGTCAACAAACGCAAAACATACCTGAGTGAACTCTGCAATTCCTTCCGTGGGGCCGTCAAACACAACGTGATAAGAAGTAAGAGCTCCCCTAGGTTCGATGTACTAATCCCGAATATACAATAAGTCATGATGGGTATCCAAAAGTCCATGGAGACAAAATTATTGAGGAGGACGGTCGCGAGTGTCTGACATGACTATGCAATGCAATGGCAATGCGTATGCGTAGTGTAGTGTAGTAGGACGAGGCAAAACACACCCAAAAAAAAGTCAATATGAAAAAAAACCGGATCAAAAATCGTCTTTGGAACGAAACGTGCGATCTCAGCATACAGGAGCAGTGCTATTTGTCCGTGAAATAGGCTGGCGAGGCACCAGCACCGATAAACTGATCGTTGATGAATTTCTCGACCTCGAATACAAAGATATCGAGGAGGCTTCCCCGGCATCAATGTTCTTGAAGAATACATTATCGTCGTACGGCCCCAGCGTAGGCGATGAGGATGTGGACGTTGTCGTCGATGCTTCTAATTGTTGAGTATACGTGGATGACGTGGAGCCTGATTGTCGTATTGGTGAAGGACGGGTAGATACTTGTCGTGACAGTGATCTATAAATTTGGCCACCACTGTGTTGCGATGGACGGTGACGACGCCACACAGACGTAAAGGGTCGTAAAAATTTCCGCCACCGTGAAGGGGAAGATGATATTCTTGGAGAACTTGAATGCGGTGACGATATGGAGTCGTCATACGAGGTCCCACCCTGCTCTAACGACAATTCGGCGAGGTCCCGATCGCGCTTCGAAGAAAATCGAGCAAGACGGCGAAGGCAGACCCGGATGTGCCGCCGGAGTCTGTAGGTAATGAAGGAGACAAGGAGAATCATGAAGAGACAAGTGACCAGAACCACAAGTGGGAAACCGAGGGGATGGCGGGTTAGTGATAAGGGTAGCTGGGATGAGATATGGTCGTTGATGGCGTCGAGGTCAAAGGGAAATGGTGGTTGAAGTAGTTGTGTTGGCGGATCGTCGGTATCTGGGACAGCTTCGTGAGGATCTGGGAGTGGCCTGGTGTCCTTGACCAGAGGCGGGACTTCCTTGCTCGCTTCGAGAACCATCTTCCCCAACGTCCAACTGATAGCCATGTCTCCAACGGAATCCATAGACTGGAACCAGGGTCGCCACAAACCCTTCTTCTCTGCATGGCCCTCGACTTCATCTGTGTCGTTCCCTCCGGGGTCCACAATTCTCGGCATCCGGAAGCCTTCATGCAGGACATTGATGATCCACGCGGCCTTGAAACATTGCATCTGTAACCGTGAAACCTCCACCCTGTCGGCCCACTTATCCAAAACTTTACTGCCTTCGCCACCATGTCCAGCCACTTGTCCGTTTTTCAAGTCCTCGTGCATTCGGAGTATGTCTCGCCATGGCCTCCCGCAAAACTCCTGTGCCGCTCGTTCATACTGTACGAAGTCGTACGATCCACCCAGGCCAAATACGTGTTCCGACGAATACCAGTATTCGGATATGCCAATAAAGTGGGAGACAGAGAAATCGATGGGAGGGACATATACACCATTAAATAGACAAGGTGCATCAGGACACGGTGCCGTTTTGTTGAGAAGTGGTGACGTGTCTTGTAGGCAGCGTTCGAAGGAGCCCGTCCCGAGTAACGTGTGAGTCTTCCGCTCGTGTGATGTTGACGGCTCAGTGTAGACAGGCGACTCCGCGAGGGTGAGGCCACTAGGTAGACAGGGATCTTCAATGATGTCGGCAGATGGAGGAGGGTCTTCTACCAAAGGGCGCGATTGCTCGTGTTGTTTTATAGCTTGACCAACATATCGCTCTCTAGCCTGGTTCGTGCCATAGCCCAACCACGTTGTCACAAAAATCTTGTGGCTAATCTCTTCTCCGCTCATCAAACGCAGTCGTACATCCATCAGGCTCTGGGTCTTCCCCTGCTCTTCTGGATTTGGCTCAAATGCTATCTGAGTCGACGCACCGCCCATGTCCAGGAAACCGTACGTGGAACGGTCTGAACTTGAGGAACCGAACCCGTCCATAAGATAATTGACTGATATCCAGCCAAATAGACCTTCCTCCTCGCCAGATATAATCCGAACGCTGGAACCACAAGGTCCCATGGGGGAGGGGTTGTCTATGCGGAAATCAGAGTGGAATTTAAGAAACTGGCAGGTGGATCGAAGCACAGCAGCCTGTGCTTCTGGGGATAACAGACGCATGCCAGCGGTTGCCAGTAGAAATAGTGGAGTTTGATGGTGAAGCGACGGTGGAATATGGGACTGAGCATGCCTGAGTAACGGTGCGAGATAAGCAGGAATATCGTCCGGGTTGTCTGCGAAGGACGAGATGCCTACGAGGAATCTCGAAGCGTCAAGTGGTAGAAGATGGAGATATTGTACCAGTTACGCACCTGGCTCGACTTTCAGAACCCAATCTTCGTCGTTCTGCGTGCCTTTTTCCACCCTGGGAAGAGTATGGTCCGCCTGGTGAGCGAGCGGGTTACGTGCCACGCGGGCATCCCTCCAACTGTATATTTGAAGGCGCGAGCCGGACGAGCCTGCGTCGACTACGATGCCAAACCGGCGGGAATTGAGCCATGCATCGGCTACTGTTGGAGGTGGCATTGTTAGGTTGATGGGAGTTTGGCGACGTTGCGGCCAGGATAACGGAGATGTAACTTGACCAGGTAAGGTATGTCATTCTCACCTCGACTGCAATGGTGCAGAAAACAAGAGTAGACGGTACTACTATTCAATAATCTAATCACTACATGTTCCTTTCTCTCTGACTACTTTTTAGGCCCCTCTCAGGCTGAGCAGCTCCTCCGAGTCACTTCTGGAATAGCAGCGGAGCTAATCAAGGCTCATGACGCGAATCAGACCGTCTCTCTCAACGAGTTACGAGCCAAAATTAGCAAAAAAATTGGTTTCGGTGGTGTTCCTCGTCTAGTGGACATCATCAGTGCCATTCCCGATGATTATAAGAAGGCCTTACTGCCGAAGCTAAAGGCGAGGCCCGTTCGAACAGCGAGTGGGGTGCGTCTGTTCTATCACGGCAGAGATTGGGTCGACTGAAGCTGTGGCAGATAGCAGTAGTCGCTGTGATGTGCAAGCCTCACCGGTGTCCGCATATTGCAATGACAGGGAACATATGCGTGTGCGTCAAGCTGCATTTCATTTCATAGATTTGCCGCTGCTGACCTCGCTATAGTTACTGTCCCGGCGGCCCAGACTCCGATTTCGATTACAGCACGCAAAGCTACACGGGTTACGAGCCAACGAGCATGCGCGCCATTCGTGCACGGTATGATCCATACGAGCAGACACGAGGACGCGTGGAACAACTGAAGAGTTTGGGCCATAGCGTCGATAAGGTGCGCCTTTTTTTTCTTGCGCAGTTACTTTCACTGAAGCTCATGGATGAAAAAGGTCGAGTTCATCATTATGGGTGGCACATTTATGAGCATGCCGGAAGACTATCGGAGTCGGTTCGTCGCCCAGCTCCATAATGCTCTTTCTGGCTTCACGGGGACCGACGTCGATGAGGCCGTAAGGTATGTCAATGAATAGCTAGCAGTGTGGTCATATTTACTCATGCATGAACAGGTACTCTGAACAAAGTAAATCCAAGGCCATCGGTATCACAATAGAGACTCGGCCAGATTATTGCCTCAGGCCGCACCTCAGTCAGATGCTTCGCTATGGGTGTACACGCCTTGAAATCGGAGTGCAATCTGTATACGAGGACGTCGCACGGGATACTAATCGTGGACATACCGTTCGTGCTGTCTCCGAATCTTTTCACCTAGCCAAAGACGCCGGTTTCAAAGTGGTTGCTCACATGATGCCCGATCTTCCGAATGTTGGTGTCGAGCGCGATCTGGAACAGTTCAAAGAATACTTCGAGAACCCCGCATTCCGTAGCGATGGGCTGAAAATTTATCCCACTTTGGTCATTCGTGGTACCGGTCTCTACGAGCTATGGAGAACAGGAAGGTACAAAAATTATACACCAAATGTCCTCGTTGATGTCGTTGCTCGCATTCTTGCCCTGGTCCCCCCATGGACAAGAGTTTACCGCGTTCAACGGTAAGTCCTCCCATCTGACACTCTTATATACGTGCGTTTCTCAGCGAATCGTCTATAGAGACATTCCTCTACCGCTCGTTACCTCGGGGTCAGAAAATTCTGGAAACCTCCGCGAGTTGGCCCTGAATCGGATGAAGGATTTTGGGGCAGAATGTCGCGATGTTCGATTTCGCGAAGTTGGGGTAACTGCATTCTTCCCACATTGTTTTCTGATTACTTATGACGGTCTTATCTTACACGCCCGCGCAGATACACGAGATCCACCACAAGGTTCGACCGGAATCGATCGAATTGCTACGAAGAGACTATACTGCGAACGGTGGTTGGGAAACTTTCCTTTCCTACGAGGATCCTGAGCGTGATATCCTCGTCGGACTGCTCCGGTTAAGGAAGTGTTCCGAAGAGGGGACATTTCGCCCAGAACTTGTGCAAAAAAGTGGGGCGGAAGGTGGGACGAGCATCGTGCGGGAGCTCCATGTATATGGCACCGCTGTACCGGTGCATGGAAGAGACCCAACGAAGTTCCAGCATCAGGTATGCGAATGTTTTACTCTACTCGTCACATTTTCACGTTACTGAGATGCACCACCCAAAGGGCTTCGGAACGCTCCTTATGGAGGAAGCGGAGCGCATTGCTAGGGAGGAACACGGGAGCGTCAAACTTGCTGTCATTTCTGGTAAGTTCGGCCACACGCGTAAAGCAAGACTTTATTGCTCACTTTTTGCCCCCATCCGAAAGGTGTGGGTACGCGGGATTATTATCGAAGATTAGGGTACGAGCTGGATGGTCCATATATGAGTAAATCACTATTGTAATTCCGTATTTCTATACAACACGCACGCTGTCCGTCACCGAAAGGATACAGTACGAAGGTTTCGGGCACCATTATCTGAGCACCAGTGTATGAAAATTGGGGAATACAAGTTCCTCTTCGATGGTTTTTCGAATGACATCTTGAATGAACTTCTCAACGCGAGTGACGTTCTTCAATACGTGCTTATCCGCTTGTCCAAGTTCGCTCTCGATAAAAATCTCAGGGAGAAGACGTTGGCCAACAGGTAGGGGCTTGGCAGCATGCGTATCATCCCCTTCAGGATCGCTCGGAGTGCTGCCCTGAGAACCGGAGGCACGTCGCGCTGAAGGACCGTAAGGGTCGAGGCCATCGAGCACGCACAGATGGACGCGCCGGCCGCCTTCGTATGCGACGGCTAGCTCACCGTCGAACACGAGTCCGGTGACGGAGAGCTTGATGGGGAGAGACATGAATAACGGGGAGGGGTAGTTGATACGTAGGGACGTCGTGAGCGTCAGTCGTAGATCAGAGTGCCACGAGACGAGTAGGTGTAATTGTAGATTTGGGTGTTCGTCCACTGCTGGTACTGCTGGTGGTGCCGCCGGCGCTGGCGCCGGATCGTCCTGCGTTGTTGGAATGGTCGTCAATCCCGCCACTCCTGTGTTGTCCTTCATTGCCGTCGTCGTCACCACTGTTGTTGTTGCTGTTGTTGCTGCGGCTGGTGCGGCTGTTGCTGGTGAGGGGTCAACTGCCATTGCGACTACATCCACATCCGAAAGATCTGGATGTGGATGTGGAAGAGGAGAGAATGAGGAGGAAGCAGCAGAGGATGTTGCAGCCGTGCCAGTACCAGTGGGACGCGTCGAGCGCAAATTCGAAGAATGGGTCTGGGTCCGGGTCTGTTTTCCATTGTGAAAATCCCTCCATGATGATGTCGTGTCGGCAGTTGCATCGACGGATGCAGATGGGGATAGCGAAAACGTCGCATCGTGCTGCTCAGGATGTGTTCCTGCTGCTGCTAATGCTACTGGGACTGCCACGCCGCTTCCGCCAACAGATGACGACGACAACGGCTGCAGAGGAGCGGGCGCCGGCTCAGGCGGCGCCGCCGAGTACACGTCGGAAGCTGGACCGCGTGCATAGCGTACGTGTGGGGGAAGATGATGATAATACATAGGAGCTTCGTCCTCCATAGCCATACCGCGTCGCGCACTTCTGCGCGATACCCATTCGAAGTCTTCGTCGTCCTTATCACGGCGGCCTTGACCTTGGCCTTGACCCGCTGAGGAGTACGGGCGCGAGAAGCCCCCTGCGGCGTTTTCGTAGTCATCGCCATCGCCATCATCGTCATCGTCATCGTCATCTTCGAGAAAGTCACGATAGATGTCCCGCAGGTCGACTAGCTCTACTGCCGGTAGCTGAGAGCCAAAGTCGAAGGAGGTGATTTCGATGGGACCTATGAAGGACGGCCGTGGTGTACTTTGGAGCTGTCTGTTGAGGACATCGATAAGTGAGGACGCGAACGAGGCGTCGAGCTTGCTCCAGTCGAGGTCGATGGACATCAGGGAGTTGCCATATATAGGGTCGCATGCGTACACCAACGACAGTGCAAATAATCTATATTGTTCAAATAAAAAAGATTTATTACGAATCTACCAGTATGTCTACGCCGACTCCATTTAGTAAGAATGCGATGTTGTATCAGCGAATCGAGCGAAGGCTCATACGAAATGACGCGTGTCTAGCTGACTGGCTGGCTGATGAATAACAAATTTTGTCGGGTACGCAAAAGCTATAGCGCGCAACTTGTCGAAACGGGTATCATTATCCTCGGACGCCTAACCAACTATTTCAACCTGGTGCGACCTTGTTCAGCAGGGATGAATTGAATCGTATATCATTGTCGCCGCTCGAAAGTCTGTCGTAAAGGCGGTGTCGGGGCAGGCGAGGGTGTTCGCGACGGGAACGGTGAGCCGTACGGCGCGCTCAAATACCGTGGTGTGTCCACCATAGGAGGAAAGTGTGCGTCAACCTTCTCGGGAGTAAGGGCTGTGGAGAGGATCGCTGGAGAAGACAATTTCTTGTCGAATTGTCCTAGGATTGGTGCGTCTGACTCAACCGGAGAGCCAGGCCAAGGCGTCCCTGCTTTGCTACCCGTCGCACTATTGACAACATTCACTAGGAGAGTTGGCTCCTTGCCAGCTGGTTGATTGTACAGCCATGTTGCGACGAGCACCGTCGAGGAGCCAATGACGAACGATAGAGTAATGCTGAAGTTGAAGAGGATTACAGACGCAAGGAAGGACAGAATGATGGAGAGACTCGTGGCGAAACCTTTAAGAATATTGTCCGAGTACTTGATCACGACCGCAGTGACGAGCCCACCGAAGACCTGAATCGAAACCGTCGCCCATGCCCAGCCGCCGAAATTTTTGAAAAAGTCGGCGATGAAGCCTCGCGAATCGGGCACGGGGGGACCATATAGTACAGGAACGAGGGCGGGAACTAGAGAGAAGAGGGAGAGTTGGACGTTGCGTACCCACAAGTCCGCCTTGGAGTTCTTGAGCACCATTTCGAAGTACACTCCGGCGAGGCCTGAAGTAAAGCAGGCGGCAGTGACTGCGCCAAACCCTTTGAGAGGGCTCATGATGTGCGTATAAAGCGGTGCCGATTCGTGTGCACTTCCCACAGGCCTGTTATGTTTGTGCGGGCCAAGGGCCCTAGTGCTGGTCTGGATTTGGACGATTGCGACTCCAGCGGCGAGGAATAACAGTGAGACCCATTTTGTTGAAGTCAGACGGCGGCGCAGCAACAGAACGGAGAAGGCAGCGGTGGTGAGGATTTTCATTTGATAGGTGACCTGAAAGGTGGCGACGGGGAGATTGCTGATGGCGACGAATTGGAGTGAATTTTGAACAACATAAAGGAGGGCGGGAATGGAAAGCTTCCAGCAATCGCGGCTGAAAGTTTCGCAGAGAAGTTGATTAAAGGGCCTCGGCACGTCTGACTTGAAAACTCTCCAAAGGGCAATACCGAACGATATTGAGCCCTTGAGGATCTCGTTGAGAAGAACGGCGGAAGCGGGTGAGTATGATTCGGAAGGAGGGGTAGAGACTCGTGAATAGTGCATAACAATAGAAAGAGCAGCGTTCTGAACTGCGAGCGTAACGAGGCTGGCATGGGCGCGTGAGCGCGGAAAAAGCGGACTCAACGCGACGCACTCACGAAACATATTTTAGAGGTAAACCAAACACAGTGGGAGTAGCTTCTTTGGACAGGCGATAGTTCAGTGCCACAGGATGAACGGGGTAATCGGGTAAAGGAGGTAATGGGGTGGGAGTGGGGACGGGGGATGGTCGAGCACTGTGTTCTCTTGAGAGGGCAGGTGAGGATGTACTCGTTCTCGGCGTCTGAAACGGTCGGTGATACATCTCTGGGGAGACAGGGGCCGTGACGCGGACGGAGGAGACAGAAGCTCGTGGGTATTGTAGTTGGTCAGAAGAACGGTCCATGCTTGCCAACGATGCAGTGAGCGGAGGTGGTGACTACGCTGGTTGTGACGTTGTGAGCGCTGCCGCGCGGTTCGTCTCACAAGCACGTGCCATCCTACATAAAAATATCTTTTATTTCTAATCTACAGTACTCTACTCTAATTCTATCTTCATCCCATCTGCAAACGAACAAGTCAACACAACCAAGCCAACGGACGGGTCAACAGAAAGGATAAACATGGTGCGACCTCAGACTCGCCTTTAACACATCACGCACACCTCGCGCACTGGCGGATACTTCACAGGTGTGAAAATCCCGACGCAATGCAAGATCCCTCATCTGGGGGTGCGGGTGTATCCATTTACCAGGGTTATCATCCTCGGTCAAAATAAAAGAAAGGAGAAGATTTTAAAAAAAAGGTAGCAGGAGAGACTTACCAAAAGAGATAGGTAGATGCATTAATATTGTAAGTATCTCCAGGTGATCCTGCGTCATAACTCCTCAACCAACGGGAGAAGCCATCAGCATAGATTGTTTTTGAGATACTGGTTTAATCTTCGACGTTTGTCTGGACCATCCATCCCAGAGCGGAAAACCAACAGAGGATAGACAGTAATTTTCACGCCGTTACAAGTTGAGAAATGAGACGATTCGCGCCTTTTTGGGTCCTTCGCACAATGCCGGGCGGGACCGAAATTACGGGGAGAACTCCGGGCCGCGGGCGCGACACGCTCTCGACATGGCTGCCATTGCAAAGTCGGCCGCTGTCGTTCACCCTCCCTCACCGTCACCCTTCGCGTATCTTCTTCGCCGCTCAAAATTTGCCTCCTATGATCCGACTATCGGCCAAGTGTACACCACGTATGATGGCAACGCCTACCGCGGTAACTGGGGGTTCAAACGTCCCCTTGCCCTCCGCAAACGAGACAAATTCATATCCGTAGAGGCGGTCGACTCCCCAGAGCAGCAAACTGAATGGTCACCTCGAGAGTCAGAGGCGCGCTTCATCAAACGTTGGAAAGAAGTTGCTACGGAACCGGGCGTTCGCGAAGCATGGGATAGCCACTGCATGAGCTCAAGACCTGTGCACCAGGCTGAGCTTGCAAAGGAGGATCAAAATGGGAACATCGTCAACCCAGCCGTGCAGCGTCAGCTCGACGAATCCCCAAATAAGCAATACGTTGCACCTGGTCCACTCCTATCTTCTATGCCCACGAGAGTATTTAACCGGTACCTGGACAACCTTCGGCGACGACGCCCAGATTTTCTGGAATTCCTGTCACAGGAGGCCCAGCATTCGACACAGACACAAACAGCATCCCGTCACCTCGTCGCATCTTCAGCCTACGAGCAATCTGCCTTGGGTTCAGCCGAGATGGTCCGACGGAGATTTCTACAAAAACAATCTCATACAACATACGAAAGCCCCGATTCGCGTGCGATCGAACAACGTCCGCACCGTAATGGTGGTCTCTCTTACGACCACACCTCCCAGTTGACGCACTTCTTCACTACCACTGAACAACCCGGAAGGTTGCTTGAAAAGCATGGCAAGGACCGGCGCGGGTTTCCACAAGCCAGTTTTGCGGGAATGGCGGTTAATGTTAAACCACCCATCTTACGCTCCGAAGGGGAATCAAAATTACGCGTTGTCGAAACCGTGCTCAAACAGGCTCCGAGCGTTGTCTCTGCGCAGCCAGGAGGACTAAACGATGCAATCATCGATACCTCTGTGGTTGACGCGACCAACCTGCGCATGACGCGGGCCAATCCTTACCCTCCTGGATCGCGCGCATATATTGCGCATGCGCAAACTTTAGCCCCTGCGAAAGGGAAGAGAGGCTTGACCGCATTCAAGTCCAAAACCCAATTGGGGGCGGGTCCGGAGAGAAAGGAAATGTCAGAGGAGCTACTCAATACCCTTCGGAGTATTATGCGCCAATTTCCCTCCAAAGAAGACCAAAACACAGCTTCATAGTTCATGGATGTTAATAGAGTAGCTATGGGGTAATAAGAACTTGAAGGGTTTTAGTGATATCGCCATTATTCTCTAAGAGAGCCTTTTCGGCTTGTGCCCGCGGTATTTCCAGCTCTGAGACCTTTAATAGAGGTGATTAGGAGGCTCAACCAACTTGTTTGAAGCGTCTTACAATCAGATCGATGTCCTCTTTCTTGAGACCCGTGTGGGTCTTGGCTGGTTTAGCCGGCTTGTCCGCGAGAACGACACGGAGGCCTTCCTCGAATTTGCTTTTGGAGTATGCATAGCCATCCGCATACTGTGAATCATGATTCAGTAGACGAATTAAATGGATATTATCACCCACGTTCACGATGACTTCTGGCTCTGGATGGCCATTGCTGCGTTGGAATGGGAGAGACATGATTTCGCCACAAAAATGCGGTGCTGTGCGGCGTGGCGTACTATTTCTGGCACTGACTCATTCCTCCCATCTCAGTCATGGACTCTTTCGACAACTTCCAGTACGACTCTGCCTCATCCTATGGAGGCATCGGTGTCGTCGACGACACCTCCTCAGTATATACCTCCAACACCCAGGGTGACGTTCCTGTCGACCTAGAGAGGCTTTCAGTTTTGGATGACCAGACGCACATTCCTTCCTCTGCGGAGAATGACTTGGATCTACAGTCCACAAATGGGAGTATCACAGAAGATTTTGATGCCGTTTTGGACGATCTCAAGGAAGAGAGTCAAGTTGACCTCCCGGCACACGCATGCTGGTCCGTACATCTCTCTCATTACTCGTGAGCCCCTCTGACCGATGGATGATAGCTACTGCGGAATACACAATCCTGCTTCCGTTGTAAAGTGCCTCGTCTGTTCCAAGTGGTTCTGCAACTCCCGCGGTAATACTTCGGCCTCACACATCGTCAATCACCTGGTGCGTGCGAAGCACAAGGAGGTTATCTTGCATGCCGAGAGCCCTCTTGGCGAGACGACGCCAGAGTGCTACAACTGTGGCAGCAAGAACGTCTTCATGCTTGGCTTCATTCCAGCGAAAAGTGATACGGTGGTTGTCTTACTTTGTCGGTGCGTGAGTTTCCGTGATGCGCGATTTAACGATCTAATGTTCCGTTTCACAGCCAACCCTGTGCCGCCATCTCCAAGGACATCTCCTGGAATGCTGCGCTTTGGGCTCCACTCATCGACGAGCGTTCCTTCCTTTCATGGCTTGTAAAGCCACCTTCCGAGACTGAGCAGTTACGCTCGCGCCAAATCTCATTCCAGCAAATCAACCGTCTCGAGGATCTGTGGCGTGAGAACTCCAAAGCGACCCTTGAAGATCTCGAGAAGCCCGGCGTTGACGATGAGCCTCAAGTCATCCTGCTGCGATACGAGGACGCATACCAATACCAGAATATCTTCGGGCCTCTAGTCAAGATCGAGGCGGACTATGATAAGCGCCTTAAAGAGAGCCAGACGCAGACGGATATCACTGTGAGGTGGGATCTAGGCTTGAACCAGAAGAGGGTGGCGTGGTTCGTGTTGCCGAAACTGGAAAGCGGGGAAGTGCGTCTCGCAGCTGGCGATGAGTTGAGATTGCGCTACACAGGCGAGGTGCATAAAGCCTGGGAAGGTGTTGGTCATGTCATTAAAGTTCCCAATAGTTTGTCTTCACTTCCCATCCCATTTCTTTTCCCGTGCTGACTCCCCGCAGATGTTTCGGATGAGATTGGTCTTGAGTTGCGAAGGACCGAGGGTGTCCCACACGACGTGACGCAAGGCTTCGCTGCGGACTTCGTGTGGAAGTCTACCAGTTTCGACAGAATGCAACTTGCCATGAAGACTTTTGCCGTCGACGAGAAGAGTGTTAGTGGCTATATCGTAAGTTTCTCCTGAGACACCCTTTTGCCGGCTGTCCAACCAATTGATCTTGGAATAGTATCACAAGCTCCTAGGTCATGAGCTCGAGCCCCAAGTTCTTCGCACGCAGATGCCCAAGCGCTTCTCTGCCCCCGGTTTACCAGAGCTCAACCATTCGCAGATGTATGCCGTTAAGAGCGTCCTCCAGAAGCCCCTCAGCTTGATCCAGGGTCCTCCGGGAACGGGCAAAACCGTCACTTCTGCTTCGATTGTTTATCACCTTGCAAAAATGAACCCGGGCCAGGTTCTCGTCTGCGCTCCTTCAAACGTCGCCGTTGATCAGCTCACTGAAAAGATCCACGCTACGGGGCTCAAAGTTGTCCGCCTCACTGCCAAGTCGCGTGAGGGACTTGATTCATCCGTCGCCTTCTTAACTCTGCATCATCAAGTCGCGAACAACACGACGCACGTCGAACTCCAGAAGCTTATCCAGCTGAAGAATGAGCAAGGAGAACTGAGCTCTAATGATGAACGGAAATACAAAAGCCTCATCAGGCAGTGCGAGAAGGAGATTTTATCGGCGGCAGATGTCATTTGCTGCACTTGCGTCGGCGCAGGGGACCCGAGACTCAGTAAGTTGAAATTCAAGACCGTCTTGATTGACGAAGCAACACAGGCTGCGGAACCTGGTAAGCTGTCACCATTCGACGCAGGTTATTTTCCTCTTAATCCCTCTCGCAGAGTGCATGATACCTCTCGTGCTTGGCTGTAAGCAAGTCGTACTCGTTGGGGATCACCAACAACTCGGTCCTGTTATTATGAACAAGAAGGCGGCCCGAGCCGGTCTCACACAATCATTGTTTGAGCGTTTAGTTGTGCTCGGCAATCGTCCCATCCGTCTGCAAGTGCAATACCGCATGCATCCTTGCCTATCGGAATTCCCATCGAACATGTTCTATGAGGGCACCTTGCAGAACGGCGTCACCGCCCCAGAGCGGTTGCGCAAGAACGTCGATTTTCCCTGGCCTGTCCCAGATACGCCTTTTTTTTTCTACCAGAATCTCGGTCAAGAAGAAATATCCAGCAGTGGGACGTCGTTTTTGAACAGGTAATCCTTTTCTTTTCCCCCGCCATCTAGCTGTGAACACTAGTTTTTCAGAACCGAAGCCTCAAACGTCGAGAAAATTGTCACGAAATTCTTCAAGTCTGGTGTTGTACCTGGCCAGATTGGCGTTGTGACGCCGTACGAGGGACAACGTTCTTACATCGTCAACTATATGCAATACAATGGTTCGCTGAAGAAGGACCTTTACAAGGACATAGAGGTGGCATCCGTGGATGCTTTTCAAGGTCGCGAGAAAGACTACATTATCCTCAGCTGCGTCAGGAGCAATGAACACCAAGGAATTGGATTTTTGAATGACCCTCGACGGTTGAATGTCGCTCTCACGCGTGCAAAATACGGAGTCGTTATTCTCGGTAATCCGAAAGTGCTCAGCAAGGTGAGTTAAAGGCATAATCAGCGCTTGGGAACCCTAGTCACGTGGACTTGTTAGCACCCACTTTGGCACTACCTACTGACGCACTACAAAGAAAAAGTTTGCCTCGTCGAGGGACCATTGAACAACCTCCAGCCTAGTATGATTCAGTTCTCCAAGCCGCGTCGGGCCCTAGTTAAATCCACTGATCAATATCGTCGACATGACACGAGCGCACGCGAGTACCTCGGCAACACAGCGACGAACTCGGGGACGCCGTCACGCTTCGACACATCCTTCTATCGCACGCACGACCCCCTCAATTATATCCCATCCGACGTTCAGTCGCTCCGCTCGCAAGCAACATACTCGTCAGGTCTGCCAGTCTTTAATTCAAGTGGGCCATTCAATGCCGGCGGTGTCAGCAAGCGCAGCGCATATGGGTCCTATGCACCGTCCATCGTGTCGCAAGGCGGAGCTGGTGACAGTGGTAGTGTCATTGGTGACACCTCCGAGCGTGTTGGTTACTCGCAGAGCGACAGACTGCGGCGCCGCGGCAGTTTCGGCAGTGTCGCAGGAGCGAGCGAGGTTGGCAGTCTACTTAGCAGCGGGTTCGACTACAAGAGCCAGGACGAAGCGGCGGACATGGATGATATGAAGAGCCAGTATGCAGGGACACAGAGCGGCGTGACTGCGTACTAGATGCGTCCATGCGCACGCCCCAGTTTGCAGAGCGCACAATCGGAAGGAAATCACCATGGGTACAGCACTAAAGGAATACGTCAGGTGTTTCTACGGGGCCTCCGGTTCCTTCCGAGACTTGCTTCGCGCCTTCGCACTGGGAGGGCTGCCAGGAGTGCAATTTGTCGCCGTTGGTCGGCAAATTGCACCAGAAGGATCGCGCCTGGCACTTGCCATCACCAAAGGAACGACGGTCAGTGTCGGCGCGTCCACTTCCGATTCCGTTGTCACCACATCCAATCCTACCCGTACCACACACCATCCCAAAATTGCAGTTTTCGTCTCTGTTCCCGTAGTATGTTCGTAGTATGTTGAAGTGGCTTGGCTGCTTCAGCTGACCATTGCATTATGAAACATTATGCGTTAGGCATTAGGTATAGGAAAAACATATATACATGTTGAACGGATTACGGTAACATGCTGAGTACATGATACAGTTGTCACAAGTCAAACAATCAGTTAGATGCAATCACAATCAGATGCACTGACTCCGGCTATGCTACTCTTGACAGCGTTTGACACGTACTCCCGGAAATTCCGTACGGTTCAGCTGCGGCTGCGGCCTTCTCGGGTGCCGCTGAATACAACTGATGTTTTGTGTGGTGCTCATCATCATGACCGGATGTTTCAGGGCATGCAGGGAACGCACAAAGGTTAATCGTTGCCCTTCCGGCAGCGGGTGGTGGATGCATTTCATATCAAGACGTCGTCGTATTCAAGTTGATACGTTGGAGGATGAAATTCAGCCAGTGAGTTGATAATTGATATTCATAAAATATGCTGAATTGAAAGGGCAGAAACCACCCTTTGCCTATCATAGTCTCGTTCCCAGACGTTGACCGGAGTGCGCCTAAATAACTTGAATTGATGACCCTTCAACTGTTTGGTTCGTTCAGAATGCACTTACTAGTACCCCCTGAGGGACCCCGGATTATCAGCCCCGTTTCTTTTACACCTTTGACCGTTATTCTCCTCTGTACTGTAGTACCGTGTACAGCATCCTCGGCTAGCCAGTTGTCGTATATCCCACCCTTTGTCTTTATAATTTAGTCCAAAGCTGGTACTACGGACCGGGACCGCGTCTTTATATTGTGGAATATGAAATGCACTAGTGATGGCCTGTGAATCGATCTCACAACGACGTCTCCGAGTCACTCCGATTGGGATGGGATCACTGTTAAGCGCTCTGAGAACTACATCTCGCACCCTTTCCTCTCACCGTAGTACTGTACTCCGTCCATCCGACAGACCGTCGCTGTAGATCGATCTCACAACGATGTCTGAGTCCGATTGCAATCTCTCAGCTGTCAACCGATCACACAACGATCACAGCAATAGAGTGTATTGGGTGTGTTTTGAGGGAGCGGCGGCAATTTCTGGGTGGCTCAGATGGCGGAAATTCCCGGTAATCGCTTGGTCAAATAAGCGCTGCGCTGAGTCATTCAAATCGGGCCGTTCTGCCGGATCCTAGTGTATAATACTAACTTAGTGCCAGTGATAGTGCTTACTCTGCGTCGCACTGATTCTTCTCACACACATGCCCATATACATCTAAGGACCTCAACTGAGTGTATTTCACTGATGCTTTTTCTAACCAACGGAACTATGGACGGACAATAGTGGACATATTGATGGCTGGACAAATGGGTGCATTGCTTTAGTCTGCTTCCGCCCTACCAGCACTACGTATACAGTTACAGCCCTCGGGCTTCAAGGCAGATACGAAGCCCAACATGGCGTTGATCAGTGGTCATAAGGGCGTAGTAAGTTCTTACCATGTCCAGTTTTAGCCGATAAAGAACCCTGACATGGCACCGGTTGGTAGGTATACTGTACTATGCCCGTACCTGTGCCTGTTTTTAGCATGGTGCCAAACGCCCATTCTCGTTCTACATTAGCCTGTATAAAGGACGCGTACTAATAATTTAATGCTATACCCCAAGACGACCCTCTTTTCGGTTAAATTCAACCAACTCATGTCTTTGGCCCAAGTGGCCGTAAATCTTCACGCGACATCTACGCCCAAATCCTCGATTTCTCTCACTCTTACCCGCTTTCGCTCAACCACAGCTACTAATATCTCGTTTCTCGAGGCAAGAGCAAGAGTCAAGGAACATGCACGCAACATCAGTCGTTCATCGGCACACAATGCCTTCGTTATTCCAACCGAGTACGTTTCGTTCTCTTTTGTTTTGTCACCCTACTTACGATATCTGCAGTCGTCCAACTCCTATGTCACCCCCAAAAACCAATGTCCCGAATCCTTCTGCGGTGCTCCCCACCCACCGAGACACTACTTTAGACCATTCTTTCGTCGGAATGTCAGGCGGTAAAATCTTCCACGAGATGATGCGTCGACACGATGTCAAGCAAATCTTTGGATACCCTGGTGGACCGATTCTTCCTGTAATCGATGCAATCCGTGATTCCAAATATTTCAAGTTTGTCCTTCCCCGACACGAACAGGGTGCTGGACATATGGCGGAGGGGTATGCACGCGTCTCTGGCAAGCCTGGTGTCCTCCTGGTCACATCAGGCCCCGGTGCTACGAATGTTGTCACACCGATGCAAGACGCACTCAGCGATGGTGTCCCGTTGGTCGTGTTCAGTGGCCAGGTCGAGACCTCGGCCATAGGCACTAACGCATTTCAGGAGACTGACATCATCGGAATCTCGCGCAGCTGCACAAAATGGAACGTGATGGTCAAGGACGTTGCCGAGCTACCCAGAAGAATAAACGAGGCTTTCAGGATTGCGACCTCTGGCCGGCCTGGCCCCGTGCTGTTGGACCTTCCCAAGGACGTGTCAGTCAGTATCTTGCGCAAACCCCTGCCATTCAAAGAGACAACTCCTGGATACACTCTCGATCTCCCTTCAAACCCTCTTCTCTCATCTCTGCGCTCTTCCTCCGAACTTGATCTCATTCGTCAGGCGGCGCAGCTCATTAACCAGGCGGAGCGACCTCTTATTTATGCTGGTCATGGCGTCCTTGGAAATCCACTTGGTCCTCAGTTTTTGACACAACTCGCGCGCGACGGTAATATCCCTGTGACAACGACCTTGCTAAGCCTCGGTGTTTTTGATGAGACAGATCCGAAGAGCTTGCATATGGTTGGCATGACTGGCTCTGCGTATGCGAATATAGCAATGCAGCAAGCGGATGTGATCATCGCCCTTGGTGCACGTTTCGATGACCGCGTCACTGGCAATGTCTCACAATTTGCTCCCGCCGCACGGGCCGCGGCAGCGCAGGGGCGCGGTGGATTTATCCATTTCGAGATAGAGCGGAATAATATCAACAAAGTAGTTGATGCATCTATTCCTATTCGTGGCGATGTCACCGAGAATCTCGGGGCAATGCTTCCTTTGATCAAGTACTCGGAACGCGCCTCGTGGTTCAAGAGCATCAGTGAGTGGAAGAAGAAGTATCCGTTCTTCTACGTGAAGAGCAATCCAGAGAAGGGTGAGAAGATGAAACCACAGGAGGTGATTGAGGAACTCGACCGACAAGTTGCGTTGTACAAGGAAGACGTTATCATCACGACAGGCGTCGGACAGCACCAAATGTGGGCTGCGCAGCACTTCCGGTGGCGGTATCCTCGGTCCATGATCAGCTCGGGCGGACTTGGTGTATGTATTTCTGGTTCATCTCACTTGTATTGGTGCCAACTTGTCCCTTAGACGATGGGATTCGGCCTGCCATCCGCACTTGGGGCAAAAGTTGCGGCACCGAACAAGACGGTGATCGACATTGATGGTGATGCTTCATTCAGCATGACGGCCATGGAACTTGCTACTGCTTCTCAATTCAACATCGGTGTCAAGGTAATGGTCATGAACGATGGATATCAGGGCATGGTGACCCAATGGGAGGGTTTGTATCGTTTCTCGTCACGGTGCCCATACATGTCTGTTAACCATGTATCGATAGACATGTTCTATAATCGTCGGCATTTGCACTCGCGCATGATCAATCCCGATTTCGTCCAACTTGCGAGGTCGATGGGAGCGCACGCCATTCGCGTGAGCAGCGCAAGTGAGCTACCTGAAAAGATGAAGGAATTCCTAGAGTACGACGGGAACAGACCAGTACTACTGGATTGTGTCATTGAGTCACACCAACACCTGTACCCGCTGGTATGCCCTGGGTCAATGACCAACCTTGTCGCTTGTCACTAATCTTAGTTTGTTGTGCAGGTTCCGCCAGGCAAGGCACTGCATAAACAGATTCTCCACCCTGCGCTTAGGGATAAAAATAGAAGAGATAAAAGTATTGTGACCTATTGATCGTGTCGGGCAACAGTTTCTTTTCCTTTCATTGTAGCTCTATGGCGCTCAATCTTTTTTCTCTCAATGGTGTATCATGACGGAGCATTCGTGAACAGTAGGTTATGTTGTGTATTTATAATACGTCAAAAGGGAGCTGGATCGATGGAGCTATATGAATGTAAAGGAATTAGTCGGTATAACTACTCGGAGATTCGGGGGTTAGGAGCACGGAGCAGTGTCCGTTAACGTTTCCCCAAACTGTGACTCGGACTCGTAGGCTGAGATGTGGAGTAATGCGATAAGGATTGGCTGTGACTATGTTACTTTTGATTCCCTTTAATACCCAAAACTTGTCATACTCGTTGTCTCGTCGATGACACCGCCACCCAAGCAATGATCACCGTCGTAGAGAACCGCGAACTGGCCCTGAGCGACAGCTTTGTGCGGTTCATCAAACGTAATTTGTACAGCGTTCGAGGTCCAGCGCTGGCGCACCGTAACAGGGACCGTAGTCATGCGATGGCGGATCTGTACACTCGCTCGAAAGCCCTGATGCGAAAACGCGGAAGTTGGTGGCGCGTCGCGCCATATCCACGTGAAATTATTCGATGTAATACTCGAGGTGAATAATCCTGGGTGACTGCGAACAATTGCAAGTCAGAGAGCAAACATTGAAAGACGCGAGCAAAAACAACGGGGAGGGGGCGAGGGAAAGGGAAAGGGAAGGCTGCACCGACTCTGGGAGGGCGACGTAGATCGCATTTCTCTGACGATCCTTACGGGCGACAAAGAGCTTCCTGGCTAGACCTGGGAGTCTCGCGCCTTGGCCGATTGTGTAGGTCCACAGGCCGTTGTGTTGGCCCAATTGGACGTTCGTCTCAATCTCGAGAATAGGTCCTGGCCTGGAAACCATGTATTCCCCTGAAAAAAACGCAGGTAAATTTCAAAAACACATGTACCGACGTCACTTAGGACATACCGAGAAAGTCATTAAAACGTCGACGCTCGCCTACGAAACACAGGCCCATACTCTCATCGCGAGAGGCATTATGCAAACCCGCGGCGCGTGCTATCTCACGGACTTGGATCTTTGAAAGGTCTGCAAGCGGAAAGAGGGCCTTGTCGAGGCCGGACTCCGAGATAGATGAAAGGTAATACGTCTGGTCTTTTGATAGATCACTCGAGCGCATGAGTTGTGGACGGTGATTTTGTGGGTGGTAGGTTTTGCGTGCGTAATGACCTGACGGGCTATACATTGAACAACGGAGAACGGTAAGCTAAGTGGGAGACCGACCAGTCGCAAGAAAGTCAGTGCGTTCAGGTAAATTATCGAGTAATGCACCAAACTTTATCTCACTAAAGGAAAAGGTGTGAATTAGCGCGTCGATGCGGGACGACTCGACGAGGGTATGCATACCCATTGCAGTAGACATCGGGGTTTGGTGTGTTGCCCTTCTCCCATGTTCTGATCGCAGGCTCAAATACTCTGAGCCAATAGTCTCTTGACAGGTCAACCTAAGCATTCTTCGTGGTGTCAAGCGAGCGGATCGAAGTTGTGAAATTTACGCACCATTCGGTATGGGATATCGAGTTTTCTGCACACGCGTTGAACATCCTCCCAGTCCTTCTCCCACTCACAGCCCACATCTGTGCTCGATTCGTCCCGGGTATCCCAGTTCCGCATAAAGACGGCGGAGAGGTCATAATCCTTGGATGATTGTAGGCAAAAGTGTGCGGAGGATACTTGACTCACGTACCTTCTCGGCAAGTAATTTCGCAGTCACAGACGAGTCAACACCGCCCGACATTGCCACAACCACTGTGCGAACGATGAGCATTCATTTAAGATTTCACTATAAAGGATTTGAATACCTTTGCTCCCATTTTTTATACGAAGAGGTGAGGCAGCGCTGTTGAATGCGCGGGCCCACATCAAGACTGGGTCGGACTTGTTCGGACTCGACTGAGACGGGAAATCCGATGATTGAGTCATTCTAACAATACCACCCCAACTTTTTTTTCCCTTTTTCCTTCCATCTGAACACCCATTCATGTCTCTGGCGGCCGTAAAAACTCGCGCGACATCTGCGCCCAAAACCTCGACCTCTCTCACTTTTACCCGCTCTCGCTCAACTGCCGCCGCTAATCCCTCGTTTCTCGAGGCGAGAGCAAGAGTCAAGGAATATGCACGCAACATCAGTCGCTCATCGGCCCACAATGCCCTCGTTACTCCGGCGACTGTGTATGTTTTATTCTCTTCTGTTTTGTTAATTTGCTCACGATATCTACAGTCGTACAACTCCTATGCCTTCCTTCCAACAGCTACCCCCGAAAACTAATGTTCCCAATCCTTCTCCGATGCTCCCCACCCACCGAGGCACCCCTTTAGACCATTCTTTCGTCGGCAAGTCAGGTGGTGACATTTTTCACGAGATGATGCTTCGCCACGATGTCAAGCATATTTTTGGATACCCTGGTGGAGCGATCCTCCCTGTATTCGATGCCATCTACAACTCCAAATATTTCAATTTTATCCTTCCCCGACATGAGCAGGGCGCTGGACATATGGCGGAGGGCTACGCGCGCGTATCTGGCAAGCCTGGTGTTGTCCTGGTCACATCAGGCCCTGGTGCTACGAATGTTGTCACGCCGATGCAAGACGCACTCAGCGACGGTGTTCCGTTGGTCGTGTTCTGTGGCCAGGTCGCGACCTCAGCCATAGGCTCTGATGCGTTCCAGGAAGCCGATATGGTCGGAATCTCGCGCAGTTGCACAAAATGGAACGTGATGGTCAAGGACATCACCGAGCTGCCCAGGAGAATTAATGAAGCGTTCAAAATTGCGACCTCTGGCCGGCCAGGCCCTGTGCTGGTGGATCTTCCCAAAGATGTGACAGCTGGCATCCTGCGCACATCTCTGCCATTCAAAGCGACAACCCCTGGATTCACTCTCGATCTCCCATCAAACCCTCTTCACTCGTTTCAGCGCCCTTCCTCCGAACTCGAGCTTATTCGCCACGCGGCACAGCTCATCAACCAGGCGGAGCGACCTCTTATTTATGCTGGTCATGGTGTCCTTGGGAATCCATTGGGTCCCAAGTTCTTGACACAGCTCGCGCGCGAAGGCAATATCCCTGTGACGACAACGTTGCAAGGCCTCGGTGTCTTCGATGAGACAGATCCGAAGAGCTTGCACATGATCGGCATGCATGGTTCCGCATATGCCAATATTGCAATGCAACAGGCGGATGTGGTTATCGCACTTGGTGCACGTTTCGATGACCGCGTCACGGGCAAGATCTCACAATTTGCTCCTGCCGCACGGGCCGCGGCCGCACAGGGGCGGGGTGGATTCATCCATTTCGAGATCCTACCGAAGAATATCAACAAAGTTGTGGACGCATCTATCCCAATTCTTGGCGATGTCACCGAGAATCTCGGAGCAATGCTTCCCCTGATCAAGTACTCGGAACGCGCCTCGTGGTTCAAGGACATCAGTGAATGGAAGGAGAAGTACCCGTTCGTCTACGTGAAGAGCAATCCGGAGAAGGGTGAGAAGATGAAGCCACAGGAGGTCATTGAGGAACTCGATCGACAAGCCGCACCATACAAAGAGGATGTAATCATCACGACAGGTGTCGGACAGCACCAAATGTGGGCTGCGCAGCACTTCCGGTGGCGGTATCCTCGGTCAATGGTCACCTCGGGCGGGCTTGGTGTATGTATTTCTGCTTCGTCTCTCTCGCATTTGTGCTAACTTATCCCCCAGACAATGGGATTCGGCCTTCCGTCTGCAGTTGGCGCAAAAGTTGCGGCACCGAACAAGACGGTGATCGACATTGATGGGGACGCTTCATTCAGTATGACGGCCATGGAGCTTGCTACTGCTTCTCAATTCAACATCGGTGTCAAAGTGATGGTCCTAAACAATGAATTTCAAGGCATGGTGGTCCAATGGCAGGGTTTGTATTACTTTCTTGGTCTTTATTGTGCTCAGACATGTATGCTGACTCCGTTGCTGCAGACCTATTCTATGATCACCGG
This sequence comes from Russula emetica, assembly GCA_015178925.1. Lineage (NCBI taxonomy): Eukaryota > Fungi > Basidiomycota > Agaricomycetes > Russulales > Russulaceae > Russula > Russula emetica. The sequence goes on along the minus strand of WHVC01000004.1, from coordinate 1,171,944 downwards.
TACTCTCACACGCGTATGACCAACCCCGATTTCGTCCTGCTTGCGAAGGCGATGGGAGTGCACGCAATTCGCGTGAGCAGCGCAAGCGAGCTACCTGAGAAGATGAAGGAGTTCCTAGAATACGACGGGAACAGACCTGTATTGTTAGAATGCATGGTCGAGACAAACGAGCACGTGTTCCCGATGGTATGGTCCTAGGCCAATCTCGTCGCTTGTTACTGATCCCAGTTTGTTGCACAGGTTCCAGCAGGCAAGGCGCTGCATGAACAGATCCTGCACCCCGCGTTTAGGGACAGTAAACACGAGACAAAGACTTAACGAGCTAGTCGTGTCGGGCGCCAGTTTCATTCATTCTTCGATTTCACGCGTTCCATAACGTTTAGAGGTTTGTCTCTTACCTGAGACGGTCTTGGAGTATATCTTGCCCATTTTTTTCGTTGTAGCTTTATTGCTCTTATTTTCTTCCACCCGGTGGTTTACATTTAGTAGCTGGCATTGTACTTTTACGATACGCAAAAAAGCAAGAACAATGCAGGATCTATGAAAAGACCTAAATTGACGCGTTGATTGGTTAATGAAAGCATGCGACGCGACGTGTTTATTATTCCCACGCTACTTTTCTACTTATCCATGCCCACCTCGGCTCGCAAAAGCTCCCTCGGCGCATCCAGACGTGCTCAACAGCGCGCCCATCTACCATTTCGTGCCGATGACTTAGGACGTGGGAAGAGAACAGGTCTACCTGTCCCCACTATCGAACACAAATCAGATGACTTCGAACCTTTCGACGAGATTCTTAGCCACGCCGATACGCGGACGGCCTGGCACGGTCAAAACAAACGTCCTGGAAGTAACAAGAAACGGAAGAGCGTTGCACCCGTGTTCGAGGATGATGAAGGAGTCGAGATGTCAATGGAACTTGATGATTTTGGTGAGTGTTCATGTCCAGTTCCTTACTCTCCAGTTGCTGAACACTACAAGGTGGACCTATCGTCACCAACGCGAATGGATACTTTTCCAACGCACGACAGCCCTCTTCACCTTTAGCCAATCGTGTTGGGATCGTCGTCGCGTCTTGTCGCGCGTGCCTCGGATGTCGACTTTGATGCGGTGCCATCTCCCCGACCACGAAAGTCGCTCGCCTCTAGCACGCGCCGTTCCTCGATCGGCCTCCCTCTTCGACTCTCTAACTCTCCTCCCGATTTTGACGGTGATGTGCCATTCGACGACGATGATGGGATTCTCGACGAGGGTGGTGATCCAGAGGAGCCAGAGGAGCCAAGGAGTCCATCTAAGCAACCGCAAACTCCACGGCGCAAGACGAACGCAAGGAAAGAAATTCAGGACGGAGAGGATGTCGAGGAGGAGATAGCCCGAGGAATGCAGGATGTTGAGATGCAACAAGAAGATGAGGACGAGGACGAGGAAGTCACGCCAAAGAAGAAACCCACTGAGAAGAGGCCTCGAAAGAAGAGAGTATTGGCCGAAATTCCTCGTAAGAAACCATTGCTATGCCACAACCATCATGCTAATTTCTTTCCAGTATCTCCGGAAAATACATCTGGGCTCCGAAGAGGCAAACGATTACGTTACGAGCCACTTGAATGGTGGCGGTGCGAGAAAGTTGTCTACGGAAGACGTGATCCAGGCAAGAAAACTTACGTTCCAACAATCAAAGAGATTGTTCGTATCCCGAAAGATGAACCCAAGCCATTGGGTGTTGCTGCACACAAGACCAAACGCGGTACCTCCCATCGCAGAAAGACAACCGAAGAACCAGCAACAGTCCATAATCCAGAAGAAGGGTGGGATGATAAAACCCCTACCAATGGCGTTGTCATTGACTGGTTTACGGGCAATGAGGTATCCCGACGTACGTTGATCATTTCTGTTGAGATGTGACAAGCTTTTTTTGACTGGACTCTGCAGGTCTTGCATTCCCTGGCCGCTTGGTGAATCATCGCCCTGCTGCTAGTAACGACTTCTTTTTCACAAAAGTGTTCGGAGACGGAGAGTATATCGCAGCTGGGCAGCTTCTCATACCTCCGAAGATGAATAAACCGAGTAAAATGACGAAAGATAACACCTATGTGCGTTTACTATTATCATTCCTTGTGACATGGCTAATGGGCAAGTTTCGCCAAACAGGTATTCTATGTAATTGAGGGTGCTGTCACGTTCAAGGTACACGAATCATCGTATATCCTCTGCATGGGCGGTATGATCCTAGTACCGCGCGGAAACACATATTACATCGAGAACATGGCGGATCGCGATGCCAAGTTGTTCTTCGCTCAGGCGCGGCGCGTGTCCGCGGAAGAGGAGGCCCCGCCAGAGGTGCTACCCGCTTCAGATCGCGAAGCCACGATGGCACCACAACAGCGCTCGAACAGCCTCGGTCAGGCACCCGTGACCGCCCGCCTTTCCAGTGAGCGGGCACAACCTGGAAAGCGAGCCGCGTCTACAAGAGCATGAAGACTGCAATGCATTTTTTTTTCTAGTCCCTCGTCATGCTTGTTTGTCAACCCTTTTTTGGTGGAAGGCATATGTTCATTTTCCTTTTGCTCACCTCTATGGCGTCGATGATCTTATGATTTGTATTTCTGTATCACATTATTCATATGCATCTGCCTAGCTTCAATGATAAATTATCCCTAGCAATTTTATGTCAGTGCCGATCTGGCTGCCCACCGGTTCTTCAAGGATGGTATGCTTCTTTCCTGAATCAATTTGAGAACGGCCCACTTATCTTGCCTACTGAAAGCAAACATATTGATGGGATGACCCGTCAGCATGTACCTACCTACCATGCGGAGCTTGGCTGCCCTCAAATCAATCTATTCGATGCCATCATCCTTCGAGTCTCATCAGTCCCTCGACCGTGACCACCACCGACTGAAACAAATACATCAGATTGGAACACCAAAACCTTCTCTCTCCCATCACAATAACTTAATTTTAATTGTAGTTCCTCGCTCTCGGAGACATCGCGTATCTTCACGAGCACCGTATCGCTCATAGGGATATCAAACCCGACAATCATCTTGTCGACCAGGACTTCCGCTTGAAAATCATCGATTTTGATCTCACGACGCGAGTAAAGGACAACGACGAGGAGGTCAATGACAGTGCGGAACAGAGCGTTGGATAGCACCCGAGGTCGAGAAGAAGAAGTTAAAGCACAGTCCGATCAAGGCTGACCGATGGGCATGTGGGCATGTTCTTGTGTTCCTGCTTGACCAGTTCCGAGAAAGAAGATAGACCCCTGAGGGCATTTGCGAGGAACCTAAAGGCGTATAATCCCAAGAAATGGCCATCATCGTTGCTTGAATGGCGTAGTCATTTAGCTGCACAGCATTCGAACGTTGGAAACGTATGGAATGATGACAAGAGAAAGAAGGCCTGGCGACCTCGACAAGACCCAGTGGGAAGTCGGCAGAGAAGACGCAAAGCCCCCAAATGCAAAGTAGAGACTCGATGGGCCGCGGTGTATTGATGTTTCTAGGTACTTGTGACAAAAGAGGTATATCTTCATTTAATGTCGACGATTTCGGTTTACAAATTATATCAAAGTGCACCCTGCTGTTGACCTGTTCTCTGTTCGTGCTATATGCCCCGTACCTCACTCTAGTGTCTCCCTCTTCCAGGAAGCCCATCCTCACTTTTCTAGTTACAATGCACCGTAGTTAACAGTTAGTCAACAGTTTAGAATTGGTCAAGTCGCAATCTGAAAGGATACAGTAACTCGACAATCGTAAGGTTGGCAGAGCACATAGGCCGACGTTAGAGCTGTGCATGTGAACACCCCCTCCGAAGATCCGTTAGAGTGACAACTGGACGTCTTGAGCGCATCGTGCTTTGGGACTCAGAAAAAAAAATTCAGATACTGCCCACAACTACTAAGATAGACAACAACTGCTGGGCGGGCCCTCTTTTTGTCCCCCTGCTGGCGCTGCGCCGATCAATGGGGCGATGTCATCGTCACTAATCGAACATATCGATGGACCACGGAGAGTGTCGGTGTACTAGTCATGTGGGACTAGTAGGTATACAGTGACCTCATTGAGTTTGTCGCGTAATACATATCATACATGGAGGTACTGTCCGTAACTTAGTACAGTAACAGTATCGGCGTGCAGACGAGCCACTCTTGGGAGAGTGAGGATTAATCGATTATGATCGGACAAGAACAAGAATACTTCAGAGAGCACGGAGTGCAGTGACGTAAGCGGGTACGATTGAAATGGTATCTGTCAGATAATCTGAGGACGGTATTTATTACGACTGCTGTTCAAATTCATCGGGTCGAAAAATCGACCCCAAATATCGCACAATCAATGGGATATAACCTAACACTACCGAAATAGCAGCAATTGATTAAACTAATCTTGGGATCCGAGAGAGCTGGAGGTGCAAAAAATGGTAACGAGAGTGTGTAAGAAAATTAGGGTAGGGAAAAGGCAAGTCATGGTCAGCGTCCACTCGGTCACCAGTATCGCACCGCACCAAGACCGCTGCCATACACTCGACACAGAAGCACAGACCAAAGACAAACCAGATAGCGATGCCAGGAATACATACAAGGGCACCAGACTCTTGGAATCATGGTTCTTGTCGCATCTGTAGCCAGCCCATCTTGTCATGACTGCCGTTCAGACATCCCTATGGTAGAGGAACGCCTGAAGTCATGCTCAGCTGAAATGGGTGACCTTGGCGGCACGGGGAACAAGTACGACGACGGCGGTTGCGGAATCTCTGAAGGTACATTAGGGAAGGCATCAAAAATGTCACGATCAAAGGCGATCTCATTCTTAGACGACGGTGAGATGGAGAGCAGCGAGCCCGGTGCTTCCGGAATGATGGGTGGGAGCATGGGTGACTGCTCTGGAATCACGTCATCTAGGTGTTCAATAGCGGATCAGCTCTCCTGTAATAAAAGTACAACGAGGGTAGCTCACCAGGATCATCCAACATAGATTTCGTCTTCGTTGCCCTATTAAGAAGGCGCCCCGCGAAGGCGCCCGCCCTTGCGACGCTACGCCGAGGAGAAAGACGCAAAGATCCGTGAGCACTCTCACTCTTTCCACTCCTGTTACTGCGGATTGAGAACATGCTACGTATACTCATAGAATCATTGCCATGTTGGGCAGAATGATGCATGGCGAGGTCAAAAGAAGGTGACGGTGGAGTAGCGACTAGAGCCGAATCATCGGATGACATCTCGGACGATAGACTGAGCCGTGGACCACGCAGCGCACCACGGAGAGAAAAGTACTTGCGTACGCGGGCGGACGTGGGCGCTGTCGGTGAGGCATCCGTATGAACCTGGAAACTCGGTGCAGAAGGAGACGAACGCATAGGCGATTGTGGCCTATCACTGGGCGGTTTTGAGGTCGCGGAACCAAGGGTAAGACCACGCCCTTTCATTCGTGCTGAAGTTGCAGCAGCGCGTGGTGAGCGGGTAGTGGCTTCTGCTGCCTTTGTAGCAAACGACGGCTCTGACATGTCTACTTTCTGCCACTCTTCACCTAGAGTCGAGGGCACGGTCAAAGCCAAAGTCTCATCAGAAAGCTGCTGTTCAAGCCACGCGGCATCTTGGAGTAAAGCGGCTAGCTCGCCTGTACTGAGATCACCCGGGCCGGGACTCGGGGGAGGGCCAGCGCCCACAGCGCCGAGATGCTTGAAGTTCCGCTTCGAGCGTACAACTCCACCATCAGTCCCAGTTTTGAAACTGGAGGTACTTAGGCGAGGTGTTACGGTGCTAGACCTAGAAGTGGTGCTGTGTCTCGGTTCTGAGTGATTGTCGCTATCACCGCGGTGCACAACGGCGCTGAAGCTTCGGCGACCAGGTTCAGCGACAGGAGGGGGCGACATTCTGATGGTGTCATCCAGATCTTTAGACACAGGGGGAACGGTAGAGGAGATAGCTGAGGGGAAAGCGAAGGTCGACGCGGAAGTGGAATTATTGGACGGAAGCAGGCTGGACTTGATCCCATCGGGGGTGGGCGCATCGGAAGTAATGGACGTAGAACGTTCCTTCAAGCTGTCCGCAGAGGTAATGATACTTGATGAAGGCAACCGAGTGACAGATGGTGCGTCAGAACGCGTCGACGAAATTGCAGAAAACCCATTTTGAGAGGGCCGGTCCAGCCGGGACCCTCGTGGATTAAGATTAGTGGTGGTTTCATTGACAGGAACTTGCTCCACCGAAATGCGGGCTTGAACAGTAGACATGGAAGATTTAGGGGTGGCAGCGGGTGGGCGCTCCTGGGTATTGGATTCAGACGATGTGGGGGATTTTTCATAGACAATTGAAGTGGCGAGGCCTCCGGCCTCGGTTGGTGTACCATTAGAAGAGGTTGCTTTGAGGGGAGTAGGAGAAATACTTCCTCGCGTAAGGGTTGTAGCATCGAGGCTCGTAGGCGAAGACGGGGTTGAGTCGGCTGGTGGTCGGTGGCCTATCGAGACCGTAGGTCTTGTAGCGGAATTGCTAGGTCCCAAAGGCTCGGCGTCCTGAGTCACGGTCAAAGACTCAACTTGAGGTTCAACGGCAGGCTGCACGGGGATCTCTTGCGCCTCGTCGGACCCATCACCCACATCAATTGGTCCATCAGGTCGATCAGTGGGCTCAGAAGTGCTACTGAGAGAAGGCGGCGTTGAGGAAGAGGCGGAACTGATAGAATCGGGCGTCAAATGCGCCGCAGGCTGAGCGGCATTCCTGTCCGGCGAAGTCCGGAAACTTGGAGAAACCGAGGGTATTGCAGGGGATGTGACAACCCTGTGTACAGAGTTTCCCGGGGCGGTAGGACGGCCTTTTCCAAGAGCGGCAACCCTGTTCCCATACAGCTCACGACTTTTCGTAGAGCCGGCCTCCTCTGGCGGGGGCATGCCCATGCCAAAGCTACTGCGAGGGATAGGTACGCCACCCTTCCTCTCAAACTTGGCAATCTTGTCGCGAAGACTACTCCGCGGAGGAGTGATGGAGGCGTCGCGATGAGAGGACGTCGGAGATGGAGTTGGGGACGGAGAGCCGTTGCGTTGCTGAAGGGCGGCTATGCGATCCTTTAAATTGGATGGTAAAGGTTGCGTCGCAGCCCTGAGGCGAAGTAGAGAGGGAGGGCAATGGGTATATGTATGTAAGAAGGATAAAAAGCGGATGAGGACTTACATTGGGAGTGAGGGAAAGAACGGGACGGGGCGTTGAAGGAGCGAGCGGTGACGGTTGGGGAAAGGCGAAGGCCGAATAGATTGGAAGAGAGAAAAGGGAGAAGAGGGAGAGAGAGAGTAGAGAAAAAAAAGAAAGGTAAGAAAGGGTGAGACAAGAGGCGGTCTAAGCAACCGTTCATTCAAGTTCCCAGGCCAGCAGCCGCCGTTCCTGCTTTGGATGCCCAGAAAGCCCGCTTCCGGTTAATCTTCACGGGCGACTGTTCACCCTTCCCTCCCCCTCCCTCATCCTCGCTCCCATCGTCCGTAGTAAAAATGGTCTCTACATCAATCACCTCCCTCGTCCTCCGTCCCTTCTTCCGCGTAATCTCATAACGACCCTCCTCCTCATCAGCGTCGACGTCGATGACTTCCCGCGACAAAACTGTCCTAGAAGACCGGCGCTTCCGAGCCTGCCCCTCGTCTTCTGTATCCTCGCATCTTTCTGCCGGTTCCCGAACGGATTGTACGATAGATGCGCCACCACCCTTCGAATCTACATTACCGCTCAACTGAGGGTTATCTTGCATGACAGTGGTCTTGAGTTGAACTCCTGCGAGCTGATGTATCACCTTCTTGTCGTAGACCTCCTGTACGATGCGCCGACGGTTGATTGTCTAAATGGCGTACATTCTGGCAAATACCGCAATATATTGCCGATACCACGTACCTCTTGTGTGACACCCAAGATACTCGACAATATGCTCAAATCCGTGGGCTCGTCGTATCCTCGCAGCTTGGCAGATCGTCCTGACCGTCGTGAATTCAGTATGCTAGCTTTCGTGTATGCGGCTGCCGTCATGATGCCGTGTGCGCCTGCGAATGTCTGCCGCACGCGTGCGATATTGTACGACCCCTTGGAGATATCGTTCGCTGCTCCACGATGTTATCTGTTCAGCGCCGCACCTAGCATACAAATAAAGCAACTTACTTATGTCCGCTGGGTCCTCAATAGATAACAAGCTCTGCTTATAGTCCATCCACCCTCGGCGGGCCTTGTTAAAATAGGTCCCTCCGTCACGTAATGAGATGCCCACTTCATGATAGTTGAAGTAGATGCCGTAAAATTCAAAGAATTCCATCACCAATACTCCCAGGTTATGCGACGGATCAATCTCCCCCCTCCGGATCTTCGGATGCATTTGGAGGAAGCTCACTGCCAGGCAGATGATGCTATAGCTCCCCAGACCACCTGAGAACACCTCGTTCATGGACCGCTGGCTGAGAAACGCCTTGGCAACAAATACGAGTGCCCGAAGCGCAGGCATTTCGAAAAGGAACCCAGACACTACTCTTCCCGCTTCTACGCCGTTTTCTTGGTTGATGGAAATGTCAACAGGAAAGTAGCCATGTGTCGTAACGAATTTAACGATAGGTACTTTTGCCTTTGCGATAATAGTGACTTTGTCGGTTATCCCTGCCCGTTTGAGCGTATTGGCGAGTGCATGTAAGACGGTGACTCGATCAGAGTACGCCATGGACGGAGAGACGACGACCAAGTCGATATCACTTTAGTATTGTCAGATTGTGCAAGATTCAGCAAGGGGTATCCCTGGCTCACCCCAATGGAAGGTATAGCTTGGTCTCATAACTGCCGAACGCGAACACTTTGGCATCCGGAAACCTTTTAGAAATAGCTTGGGAAATCAGGGTGACAACTAGGGCGCGGACTTCATCCTCCTCCCGTGTCGGCGAGATGTATTTCACAAACGCCTCGACCTCTCGATGTAATCTGGCGTGTCGTCAGTCACCACACAATAAAGCCAATGAAAACTCGCGGACAATTCGGCCACATTTGCGCATCCTTCCCAGTCCACGTCTGTGACCCATGGTGCCTTCCGAAACGCGGCGTGCATGCGTGCCTTCTTGTTGTACCCATCGTTCCGGTCAAAGTCCGCTTTGCGCTTTTTACCACCGACGTTGTCGCGGTCCTGTGCCTTTCCTTTGCCTTTGTCCCAATCCCTCTCCCGGGGCTCTTCCTTATCCTCTTTACGAAGACGATCATGGGCTTCTGGATCGTCTTCAAACCTGAGCGCAATGAAATCGCTGTTATTCTCGAACGAGGGCTCTTCAAAAGCCATGGGCGACTTCTGTTTTGCAGGTGTGACAGGTGTAGCTTGTCCCTTGCTCCTTCTCTTCGGTTTCGTCGGCGCAGTAGAGATGTTGGACGGACCGGCCGTCATATCGAGGGTTCCGCGTTCGCCGTCTTCGCGATGCTCACGGCTTGTATCTATCTCATCTTTTGATTCCAGTTTTGAGCTCGAGGGACCATCGATAGGCATGGCGGGAAGGAAACAGATGAGAATAGTCAGATGGAGGGCATCACGAAAGAATTCGTAGTACGGTGATTAACGGGCCGAGTTCCCGGCCATCTCGGTCCGGCCACACTCACGCTTTACCCACTGGCGGTTTCGGTTTTCTCGAGACACAGGTAAAAGGAGAAACCGTTACTTGCAAGAGTACATGCCAAAGGCAACAAAAAAGAAGAAAGAGAAAGCGGCAGACTTCTCTGTGCGAATCATTCTCGTCCTCACGCGTTACACGCCCTGCTCAATGTGAGATTTACAGAAAGCTAAACTCAAGCTTGGCAAAGGGAAGAAGCTTCCGGCCAACCAAGTTGACACCTCCTTCAAAGCTCGATGTATGGATAACACGCTATCATACAGATTCTCCCCGACTGATCTCTGTATAAAAAGCTATTGCACTTCCGACACAGAGCATCACCGTAGAGAAAGATGCAAAAGCGCCCACTACAAAGAGAAAACTCACATTTACTGACTTGGTGACACACCTGAAGCACCACAACAGCAACGTTAAGAAAGGTATCTTCACAGATTCTCCTGTCTTCTGACGCGGTTGTGACGGCTCGTAGATGCGTTGCTTGGCCTGCGCGAGCTGTTCGAAGCTCACTCGCACTTAGTCAAATCATCTTTGGCATCACTCTTTGGTGCATGCGCGCGATTAATTGGGAACGAGGTGAATAGCTACGCAGTTGCTTCTACTTCCGCTTGATGTACGGTGTAGGATGCAGCTGTCCGCCGGGCTCTTTTATCTTTCTTCGGCTGGCTTCTTCCTCGTATATCCGAAGTAAGGAGCCCCCACTTTCATCTAGAAGCGAGTAGCTGAGCCTCCCCTGTAGCACGACCTTTCTCCCCACTCATCCACCCTTCTTCTGTTCACGGCCTCTGCCCAGACACACATATTTCCGGAGATCCAAATAGATGCCATCCGGTTTCTTGACTTATACCTCGAAACATTTCCGAATGCCGTTGTCTGCGGGTGGAGAGACGGCAAATCTGGGAATGGTAAGCGTATTCTGGAAGGCTACTTGAGCATATTGGGTGCTGGTACTAAGCTGGGTGACGGAGGTGCCTGCTCTCTCGTTGGAGGCCTATTCCCGGACTGATTATGTCCAAAAGATATAAATCTCGTCCCTCAAAATACGGCAGCAAGTGTCGTTGTCTTATCGACAGCGGTACGAGGTTCTCGTGTTCTCGGACCTTTATTTCTGATTGGCCATGCACCTCTACTAGTCAAAGCTCGTCGTCTTCAGTTCCATGTCGAAGTTTCTACGCGTAACTCTTGGTCCTACTCCCAACGGTGACGAGAGCTTTACATCTACCTTGTCAAACCTAGCATGGTGTCTTTCCTCCACCTTTCCAGAGCCACGTGCCTATGAGGCTTTTGATGCGCTCTTTCGACAAACAATAAACCTTCCGCCGGGTGCTCGACCCTCAAATCGTCAATGGAAGGCAGAGATTGATTCAGACGATGATGACGATGACGAACACTTCGCGTTCGATTGCAAGTCTGCGCATTTCGACTCAGTTGATGCGTCATATTCCCTACAGGATCTGCATGATGTAATTTTGTCGACAACTTTAAATGATCTGGACCTAGATTCCCAACGCGGGAATCGGCAATCAGACTTTGAGATGGTTTGTTTCACGTCCAACATGCCCTCGTGATCATTCACACTCACGAGAAAATATCCAGCGTGTGGCCCGGGCACTCCATCCCCTTCTCTTGTCAAATTTTCTTGATTCAGCTCCCTCCGTCTTTACACCGAGCTCTGGACCCAATCAGACAGAGCTGGGTATCGTTTCTGCTGTCGCCGATATATATCGCAATCTATATGGCCCGTTGTTACAGAGTTCGAAGGTAAGGATTAGTGGATCATCGAGAAGCAGCTTTCTCACCGGATTTTCCAGCCCAGCTCCAACACAGGCTTTCTTTTAGATAACCTGAAAGTTATTCTGGAGCGAATGGCACCCTATTTTCCCTTTCTTCTCAGTCCTCTTGCTAGACGTGACATTCAAGCAAGTATCCTTAGCCTGCCTCTACTTCACTCTCTGATACCTATTTGAATCAGATCGAGCAAGCTCTTCAAAATCTTAACATCGTCTTTTGTGAACTCACGTCCCTCCTAATTCTCGCTTACACAACCCAGCATACGTCTTCTTCGACCTCCAAGAAGAGTGACGACAACCCGATTCCGATACAGATTTCCCAAGTCAAGGACTACGTTGCGCGCTTATTATCTGGCGTATCCATATCCTCGCACACAGTTGCACGACCTATGACAGCTCAGGACTACGTGGCGCTCCTTCCGACGGTCTGGATGCTTCTCAACAGCAATCTAGAACATCATGACGTGAGCGGAGGTGCAGGTACCCTCGGCGCCTTGCTCGATCACGGGTTGCAGGTCTCATCTGCAGCTGCCACCAAACGCCCGACTGTAGACTTCCTTGTGCGACTTATACTTGTACGCTCCTTAAGTATACCTCTTAACCCCTTCCACCACTAATTCGGATCTCCTCAGCTCGAGACGGATCCACGATATACTGGCACCTTCAGGGTCAGCACCGATGCAGTGTGTCTCCAAAAGATCGAGCAGTGGGTATTGCACCTTCCGAAAACACTTTGGGAACTTGGTGATACCGACATCCCCTGTACCGAGGTAATACTCGTTTTGCCACACCTATTGGATCGTATCAACCATGAGCCCCAGGTAATCCTACGCTTCCTGTTGCGGTTATTTCAGCGAGGTTCTCCACTAGCACACGGCAATGCAAGTGTTTCATACGTTATAAAATCGAACGACAGCTTATCGGCTCTTTACGCTCTAGGTCGGTGCACAGCTCTGCGCTCGTATGGTTCCATACTTCACTATAACACACCCTGTGCGTGGCTCATTACCTGGGCCATTCAAGAAGCTCGGGGACCCAGCTCTTCAGCGGCTCGCTTTGGATGCGGTAGTTACTATCACAACATGTGTACCTACTGAGTCTCGCGAACCCCTCCAGGCAGCAGTGCGTCAAGCGGTAGAGGGCTCGGCTCAGGCAGCGTATTGGACAGAGGTTACTAGGGTGGTTTGTTCAGCCTAAGTATTCTTTATTGGTCAACCCAATGTGTTCTACAGGGAACTGGTGGGCAGTTTAGGGTGTTGTCACCAATAGCTGGGGTCAATTTGGCGGCACATAAAGATAACTTCCGACACGGTCCCTCACTCCAAAGTCGACCCGCTCTAGCACCTCGTTTGTCGCTGCGTCGACAAGTGCGCATTCAATTTTGTCCCCCGCAACGATGGGCCCAACGCCTGCAGGTGTCCCAGTGAGTATGAGATCGCCCTCCTCGAGCGTCATTATAGAAGAGACGTGTTGGATGAGTCGAGGGATGCGGAAAATCATGTCTGACGTATGGCCGTTTTGCTTGATTTGTTCGTTAATCTGGGCCGACTTGTAGTCAGGCCTTTGCATCTCTTTCTGAGAAAAGCGTGTGACGCACTTTGAGCCATATGTTCAAGTCATGGGGATGTGCAACCTTCGATTTGGGGATATAAGAGCTGTGCATGAGGATTTTGAGAACATGAGTTGGAGAGACCAAACTGGTTTCCCTACCTGATGGGTGTGAACGTGTCAAAACCTTTCACGGTCGACCATGGTAATCCCTTTTTCTTAACTTCTTCCTGGAGATTCCTTGCAGTCATGTCAATGGCAAGAGCTGACTGGTGTTAACACCCGATCTCCAAAAAGACATGGCTTGGTGTACACACCATACCCAGCTATGTGCTCTTCTGCGTTCCCTTCGGAGATATCGCGTCCCCCCTTTCCAATGACGAGACCAAGCTCGACTGCCAAACCTAAGGCGAGCAGCGAGACCAGAAGCCTCACGGAAACACACCTTCATGGTGAGCTGATATCCCTCTTGGGATCTCGATTATACCGCCCGAAGGGAGATAACTGGTCGTGGGCTTGAGGAAGAAGAATGGTTCCTTTGGAAGCTCGTTTTTGAGTTCCTTGACATGGTCCGCGTAGTTACGCCCTATTGCAACAATCTTTCTTTTGTTTGATATCTAATCTGAAGACGGAAGAATATTGTTGACTGACCTTCTTGCCGCTGCGAACAAAAGACGCGGCTGCGGCGGCCATGGTCGTGTGTGATTACTGATTACTACTGTTTCCGCTTCTGCACTCAGCAACAATGATCTCGGTGCGCAACGGAACGATGCGTGTTACAACCTGTCCTGATCCAAACTGCTCAGGCCTTCTTTATCTTTAACCAGAAAGGCGAAGTGAGCATCCCGTTGCCAGTGTTACGCTGTGGTATCAGAACGCCAGTTGACGCGTTGTCACTCAGCTACTTATTTCTCGGCTTTACCGACCAGACGTGAGGCATGTGTCGTCCTCCCTCTGCACCCAGCATAGCTTTGTTTACTCACTGCATTCAAGGCGCACAATAGCAGATGTTTTTCGGATACAAGTCATTTCTAGCAGCGACGTCCGGTCTCCCATCGTCACCCTGGGATCGACCAGTTTCTTTCACGTCAGAGTCAACAATGTCTATGTGGTGGCCGTGACGAAGTACAAAACCAGTTCTCATCTATAAATGCCCTCATTCACCCCTGGAACAGGAACAATGCAAATGCTGCCCTGGTGTTCGAATTCTGTTACCGCGTTATCACAATATGTAAATCGTACTTCGGGAAAGTAGACGAAGAGTGTGTGAAGAATAACTTTGTACTGATCTATGAGTTAATTGACGGTGGGTTTCTCCCTGACCTCCTCTGACGCTGACTGAGTTGTTACAGAAATAAACGACTTTGGCTATCCCCAGAACAGCGAGATTGATACCCTTAAGAGTTACATTACGACGGAGAGTGTTGTGTCCTCTCAGATTGTCGCTGTGTGTCCCTCCATCCGCTTTGTCTTACTGACGGTTAACGTGCACTCTTACAAGGAGGAATCTTCCAAAATTACAAGCCAAGCAACTGGCGTCACGAGTTGGCGGCGGGCAGATGTGAAATACAAGAAGAATGAAGCATTTGTTGACGTCGTGGAAACGGTCAACTTGAGCATGAGCGCGAAAGGTTCGTCGCTGCGCCGAAAAGACTAACACTTCCTTGCGGCTGAGGATGCCACTACCCGACAGGCACAGTTCTACGGGCTGACGTCGATGGTCACATCCAAATGCGCGCGTACTTGTCCGGCACACCAGAGTGCAAGTTTGGCCTCAACGACAAGCTCGTGATTGACAAGAGTGAGCGAGGCGCTATCGATGCCGTCGAGCTCGATGATTGTCGGTTCCACCAATGTGTACGGCTAAACGAATTCGATTCTACTCGGACGATCAGTTTTATCCCACCCGATGGCGAGTTCGAGTTAATGACGTGGGTCTGATTCACATGCGAGTTTCTTTCTGCTAATTGTCCTCCAGCTATCGATCGACTTCGAATGTGAAACTACCCCTGCGGGTGATTCCCACCGTCAATGAGATCGGAACGACGCAAGTCACGTATCTCATCGTCGTGAAGACGAATTTTGGAAACAAACTCTCCGCTACTAACGTGGTCCTTCGCATACCGACGCCCCTGAATACGACCAGCGTCGATTGCAAAGTCCAGACGGGGAAAGCGAAATATGTTCCAGAAGAAAACGTCGTTGTATGGAAGTAAGCAATTCTGTACCCCATTGACTTCCGTGATTAATGCGTGTACAGGATTCCTCGAGTCCAGGGAGGACAAGAGCTCACGTTCAATGGGACTGCGCAACTTACCAGCACGACAACTCGCCAAGTCTGGGCTCGACCCCCCATAGACGTTGATTTCCAAGTCCTTATGTTTACCTCTTCTGGTTTGATTGTGCGGTTTTTGAAAGTATTTGAAAAGGGCAACTATCACAGTATCAAATGGGTGCGATACCTGACCAAAGCCAGCGGAACCTATCAGATACGGGTGGGTAGACATGATTTTTTGGGAAACCTCGCGCTAACCTTGGCTGCTTTGCTTCACCTTCACCACAGTTTTAGCGGGCTTTGGTGAATATTTTATCCGGTAGTAGTGCTATCCTACAGTGTAGTCGGCCGCAATGTAGTTCTTCCTTTCTACATGTACGTTCGAGGCTGGAGCACTGAGATGGCCCAAATTGTGGTCACACTGGTATTCGTAGTCGTGTGCACATGAACGAGCGCTTCGACTGGGTAGTCAGCAAACCTTAACAACAACTACCTCTCTTCTTCCGCTCATCTTCTCAGCATATTCATATTTTAACCGTTGAATTATGTTTTGGAGGTATTCATGCTCAAGCATATCTCGAGCCCCGTAGGGTCACTGAAACCTGTTGGGTCCAGGTTCGGCTTCCACAACGGTTCCTCGATAGACAGCCTTCTCGATAAAGAAGATGTATCGCTGGAAGCAATCCTCGACGAAGATGACTTACTGCAAGAATGCAAAGCTCAGAACACGCGCCTCATAGACTATTTTCAGAGGTCAGATGTGCTGCAGCGCTTGCTGGGTTATGTCACAGGACAGATCGAGGGAGAGGACCGTGGCAGATTCAAGTGCGTAGCAGGCTAATACTTTCTCGCCCCTTCGAACCTTGCCTTCTCATATCCAACAAAGGTACCCTTACGTTGCAACCGAAGTTCTCTGCAGCGAAATATGGTCGATCGTCGAGACATGTCTGAATAACACCGACCAGTTATTAGTCCCCTTCTGGGAGACTGTGCTGGATCGTACATCCGAAGACATGAAAACCCGAATGACCATGGCTTCTCAATTTGCAAAGATCAACGCTGTGTTCTTGAGCAAAAAACCCGCCGAGGTGACTGTCGCTTTCCTGCGCCATCCTATTGCCGATTCGGAGACCCGCTGCAGATGCTCAAATTCATCCGAGCACAGCGAGATATCGTCGATCGAATACTCCAACACATTGAGATGCCTTCTTTCTCCGATCTCCTCGTGCGCATAATACAACTAGACGAACAGCCTGCCGGTGCTGGCGTACTTGAAGTATGCCTTCACTCGACTCAACATCCTCTCTCGCGCGAATCCCACTCACACTGTGCTTACAGTGGCTTTCTGACGAGCACCTCATGATGAGACTCGTCAGTCGCCTTTCCCCGGCTTATTCCCCGGACATGCATGTGGTGGTGGCCGAGCTCATTAAAGGCATTATTTCAATGTCAGCGCCTTCTCCTGCAGCTGGACTTTCCGAGGGTCTTCAGACCGGTCTCGCCTCCAATCGATTTGCCCGGGAACTGGCTAGTCGGGAAAATGTTCAAATTCTCATGGATCATATTCTATATGACTTCAAAGACATACCACTTAGTCCTTCTAGCAGCAGCACCCCCGAGGACGACGAACTCGGCCGCCCGACTACGCCGACGCCGCCGAACTATGATTCTGCTACGTCATCCATCGTCAACTCGATATGTATGGTTATCGAGCTCATTCGGCAGAACAACTCGGACTATTTCGAACCATATCTTTTCCACACTTTGCGAAACCGCCTCATCCATGTCCAACAACAACTTTCTACTTGCGATCCCGAGGAAGGCCGAGTGGCGTTAGAAGGGGCCATGAAAGAAATGGTGGACCGCATAGGCGTCGTCCACCTGGGTCCCTTGCTAGGGATATTCTGTGACCGCTTGCACGAACTCAAGCCCTACTTGCAGAAACCGCGTTCATCAGTGAGTCATTGGCCGTCCATCATCCACCCTCATTTCTCATTAAATCCACGATAGGATGGGCACATTTCCACTACAGTGGGAAGTATAACGCCCCTCACATTCGAACGCTACAGGATTTGCGAACTCTACGCCGAACTGCTCCATTGTTCCAATATGACCCTTCTCAATCGCCCTGCGGATTACGATTACCTCTATGACTCGGAAGGTCGCTTGCAGGGAGGACTGTCTGCTCTCGAAGAACTAGCACAGGTCATCTCCATGGGTTCTGGCGACGAAGATAATCGTGACAATATGGACGAAGGAGTGGACGAAACTGAGCCCGCGCTAGAGTTTCCGGTTCACGGTGCTCCGCAGGACTCTTCGTCGCTTTTGGACTCGGATGAGGATATGAGTGATGACGAAGGCCCCGGTAGTTTTGAAGATGATCCCATGGAAGACATCACATCTTCCGGCGAGCTTAAGTCCGCGGACGGAAGTTCGAAGCCAAAATCAGGTCCGTTCCCTCCCTCGCATTCCCGCTCCCCAGCAGACACGGGAGAAGGTCCCGCCTCTCCAGGAGGGGGTTTACCTCCGGATGCGGCTACTCCAAGTGGGACTGCACCACCTCGAAGAAAAGGCTCGAATCAAAGTATAGGTTCCGAGGGCTCCACCGTAGGTCGTCGTTCGGTTGGATCAAGACATAGTTCGAAACGGCCTACCTTAAGTGATTTATCGCAATCCGGACTCGCGGTCCCGGTTGGGGAGCGACTAAAGCACAAGATGTTAGATGATAACATTCTAGTGACCATACTAGTAGGTGAAATATCGTGAGGTGTTACTGGGTCATGACTTGCTTTGGTAGGATCTATTCTTCGAGTTTCCGTGGAACAACTTTCTTCACAGTGTTGTATACGATCTTATCCATCAAATCCTCACCGGACGTGTTGACGGAGGAGCAAACCGCCTTCTCGCTATTTCACTTTTTCGAGACGCGAAGCTCATGCAACGAATAGTTGAAGGGCAGAAATTGAATGACGTTGAAAGGTGCCGCCCTATTCAACTGGTAAATGCTCGCTCACAGGTTTTCTAGCGCCAGGCCCAAAGGGGTTCGGTTGGGGTACATGGGACATCTCACCCTCATTTCAGAAGATGTGATTACGGCGCTTGATCATTTTCCACCAGACTTGAAGCAGGTCATCGAGGAGCACGCACCGCAACCAGCGTGGGACGAGTACGTGCGTGGCCGATATAAAGAGACCAGGAAGAAAGACACGAGTCTCCTTGGTGGTGGCAAGCCTGCCGTAGTAGGATCCCTAGCGCGACCTGCTAGTCAGTGGAAAGTGGATGAGGAAGATTCCCGGCCAGCTGTACCCCCACCTGTTGTTAAGGTCGATCTGCAAGAGACGAAGGGCGAGTTCCGCCGTGCGAGTAGTTCTTCGAGGCCTACTCTAGGAAACACTGCAGACTTTGGTGTTGCACCACCCCCTGCTGATGATGACGAGGACGATCTCACTACTGGGACACATCCCACAGTAAGCCCATGTCGTTGCGGGATTGTTGTAATCACTGCCCAACTCTGACCCACATAGTTTGCTCAGTATCTAGCGCGTGAAATGCAGCGGCGTGACGAGTTCGGTGGATCGTCCTCTTCATCTGATGCCTCTGATGAAGAAGATGGGGGATGGCTCACGCAATCTCAATTTGACATACGACTTGAGCACTCAGAGGACGCTACAGGACGGCCATCTGTTCGAGAGCGTCGTCCCCTGAGCGAAGCGGGGACAGAGGTGGGTCCCGTACACGCTGAATGGTAGAGAGTTGCTAATATCTTATCCCAGAGCGGCTTCCCACCTCCTCCAGCGGACAGCCCGTTTAACGATCCCTTCTCAACAGAGGACGATGATGTGAGTGTATTCGAAACTTACGACCAAAAGTCATGTCTCATGTCATATCATGTCATGCCCTGTACCGATTGAAAGGACGACAGCTTTGGCCCTTTCTCAGACTCAGCAGCTGCCTCACGAAGTGACCCATTCAATCTCTCGTCGAGCTTTTCCGAAGAGGTATCATTCGATTCTTTCGGAGACTTCGGTGATTTTCAAAGCGCGGGCGACGGTGACACTACACCAACGGCGGGAAGCTGGACATTTACCAGTGGCTCTGGTCATAGTTCGCCAAGCGATACGGGCGATGCGTCCGGAGATGAGAAGGACACTGATGCCGGAATCGACCCAGGGGTGTAAACGAGATTTGTGATTTATACTTAACTGTATCACCATCCGTTGCACGTGTACCTTGCCTCGGTGTCTTGACCCTTTTACTACTGTACTCGAGTACTGTGACGCCTCAGGTAAACCCGACCGGGTCTGAGCCATAGTTCAGAAGACATTGTACCCAGGGATTCGGATTAACTCCATCTTCTTACCCAATCTACGGAATGTACAGCATTGGCGGCACCGCCTTGCAAAACCATATACGATCAACTTGAGATGGTGTTGGGACTGACCAGACAAGACCTTTGTCATGGGTGGTTCCCCAATTTCTTGTGTAAAAAGCCATGTTGTTGAGAGTATCCCATAGAACCAGTCTCTCCACCAGGGCTAGTGGCACTGGCAGTGGGATCGCTATTTGGGCGCCTCTTAGTGGCGGTGGCTCACATGAACGCAACCCGTGACAGGCTAGCCAGTCGCCACTCATATTTGCTTTTTTGAAAGGCGCTCACGGCAACTTGAACTTGAAGCAAATCACCAGGAGAAATCTATTCCGAGTGGGTTCAACGGTTCAGCGATGTACATATCTGTCTAATGGGCCGACTTCCGGCATCAAGTCCTTCCCGCCATGATGGACTACTGTACTGGAGAATCATCTGCTGACCGCATTTACCCGCTGTGCCACTCTACCAAGTGATCATCCATTCCTTCCAGTTGGCACCTGTTCACTCCCCGGCCCAAGGACGGCGGCAGGGAGCGAGAGTCACTGGCACTAGCACTGACACCGTCCAAACCTTCTAAGGGTGACACTGATACTCCGCACATATCCACCAACCCCCCATGGAGGAAACCCCCTCCGCAATCATCATCACCAGGACCCAACGTGTCTTTGAGACGCCTAGACCAAGGGCACGATAAACTATATCGAGCACTCGCATCTTACTTTTTGCCGTCATTCCCATCCCATCCTGCCGCAGCCCTTCTTCTTCTTCTTCTTCTTCTTCTCTATCTGGATCCTCCTCCTTCCCATCTGAGATCCCTCTCCCTGTCCATCTAAGTTTCAAGCACGCGCAAGGGGAACGCTTTACACGCCTGATTCTGCTCGCGCATCTTCCGTGAAGGTGGCGAGCCGCAATTTGGTCAGATAAAGACTCATTAAATACTACTGTACCCCAAAAAGGTTACAGTTTTCGGTTTATGGCGAGGCGAGGCGAAGGTCCCGAGTCCGTGTCACGGTCCAGCAGCAGATGCAGATGATCATTAATGGATCATTACCAAAACGTATACCATCGCCCCCTTCGCCGCCGCCGGCGATTGGCATGGCACTGGCACTGGCACGGCACGGCACGGCACGGCACACACACAATCCACAACCCACCCCCTTCTTCTTTCATTCCGGGCGCTTTTTGAAACCCTACCCGTAGGGATCCACCATTATATCGACGACGCCACACCCGTTCTGGAAATTTGCCTCGAGCAAATCGCCCAACAACCCGTCAGCGGCGCCCCCACGTGTAGGCTGCTGTTAGCTTCGCCCAAACGGCCCTATATTACTATTACAGTATCCCGGCGTCATCCGGCCGAGTCATGAATGGAAGGGCAAGAGGATCGAGCGAGGAAAAAAGTGCCATTCGTGTTCGCCCGCAGCAATACTACTGTAGTACTGTGCCACCACCCACCCAACCAACACCAACGTCTTCCGTGGAAGCTTGAATGGCTCAAAATCCCAGGCTTTTGCCATCTTTCAGTTCGCGTCGTGCCGAAAGCCACTGATTGGCGCCGGTATGAAAGACCCTTATACTTGTAGGGTCACGGTAGATTGTTACTGTAGTGGTTCCTACTACCGGTCGGTCCCCATGGGAGGAGGAGATCCCCAGGGCGTGGAGCGGAATACAGATTCCGAGCCTTCCAAAGCCCAGCTTGACGCCCATGTCCACAACGGTCAAAGGCAGACAGACGTTCTCGGTGCGTAACGCGCGCTGTTCGATCTTTAACAAGTAATATTAATGATTAATGATAAAAAGCCACGGTCCACGCCTAGAACAACCCAATCGGGCGCCGTTAGCGGTGACGACGTAAGAACAAGGATGGCTGTCACTCAGCTCAGTGCTATCCCTAATAAAATATTTGTTGCATATCGCACACACAAAGTTGCCCTCGGACTCGTGTTTGGCCTTAGCTTAATGCATGGGAGCAAAGTGCACGCGATTGTTGTCTTGTCTTGTCCATAATCTGAACCACGGGTCACCTGATTGTATTTGACCTTATACGGTATATCGCGTCGCCGCCCTTGCCTTGCCTTGCCTTGCCTCATGCTCGCCTGCTTTTGTGTGCACAGTGTCTGTTAGGCGACCTCGTGTCCTTGAAAATCTCGAACCCCCCCTTTGGCTCGTTGAAAGAAAGAAAGAAAGAAAAAGAAAACCTAGAAAGACCGGTGAGTACTCTTTGAGTTATTTTTACACAGTCCGATGCCCCCGCAGTTTTCGTTAGCATTATATTATCTTCACGCATCGAAAGAAAAAAAAAAAAAAAAAAACCCTTGTGCCAAAAACGCGACGCCATGCATCTCGAAACAAAGCTTTTTGCTTTGTTCTGTGTCCCCAGACTCGGAGACTCGGAGACCTCCCCCCCCTTCCCCCTAACTTGTCCGAGCCCTTCCTCATTTGATTTCCGCGTCCCCATTACTGCATTCACATTCCCTTTTACGTGAAGCCCTCGAACTTCTTCGTCTGATTCGCTTGGGCGCCTTGATGTATGTTTCTCAAGTTGCCGTCGGATAACTGTCACTCTTACTCTTACTGTAAGTGATGAAAGGTCAACTTGGGTCTTTCGATGGTTCGCGGTTCGCTTATAACATCATCACTTTTCTTTCTATCCGCATCTACCCGCATTTCGTATACTGTAACTGATGTGAGTACAATGGCAACGCAACGGGGGTGCGGGTCCAGAACAACTGCCTCCGCTCTCGATTAGATTACGATTTTCGAACGAAATGACGATTTCGATTTCGATTTACTGTAATTGCCGATCGCACTAATGATTTACATCAGAAATGCTTTGTCAGCGTTCGCTTGCCTGTGCCCATTCCGAGTCTACAGCTCGATGCTCGGTGTTGCCATGGCTCGGTTTACAACCCGTCACACAAAGGAGGTTTTCGTAAGTCCTCGCTCATATCTCAACAGAGATTTTGACACGCGAACTATGTATTTGACGAAAATTTCAAGTAGGTTCCTCGTACCCGGTCGCGACCTTTGCTTCCGTCTGGTTACTATATTCGCGTCCTCTGGGCTTGGGTTGGCTTCTAGACCGGAAGGACCATCTCCCGTGAAAGCGATGAAAACGGAAGTCTGCGCAGGAAAACTAGGCTCTGGCCAGACCACTCGTCATAATGAATGAGCAGTTTTTGGCGACATAGACGGATTTTCCCATGTAGGGTTGCTACGATCACGACGTTGCGATATCATCATCATACATCGGTTCGTCCGGCTTCCTTAACCAGTGATGGGAATATCAGTTGAGACGAAGTATGTCTCGTACGCTGCATTTTGCAATCAATGTTAAGGGGTGCCAGCACCAATCCTCATGCTACTGTCGTATTAACAGTGTTCAGCGGTTGCCTGCTCTTTACCTCTCCGAGGTCATACATGCCAAAACATGAACTCGGTTGAAACTTCTCCATTTCGGTCCAAAACAAAACCAATCGACGGAAGCTATCAAGCGATGTGACAGTCAACGTTACTTTGGTAGACAACCTTACCTCTGATACCTCCTGTTGTCGGTGCGCCGCATATGATCTATCTTTGATCCCGTCTAAGGTCGAGCATACAGGATCTGATATCGAACTTTTTCTGCTGCTCAGAAATTCTGGGGTCGCTTACAACACCGCAGCGATCACCAATTCCCGCAGCGGCGATTCCTGATCTTCGTAAACCTCAG
This sequence comes from Russula emetica, assembly GCA_015178925.1. Classification (NCBI taxonomy): domain Eukaryota; kingdom Fungi; phylum Basidiomycota; class Agaricomycetes; order Russulales; family Russulaceae; genus Russula; species Russula emetica. Next base: position 1,148,647 of record WHVC01000004.1, on the reverse strand, counting down.
CTGTGGCAGACAGACCCCAAACGTGACCTTCGCACATGCATGTTGGCACCACTCTGCAGGCAGCTGAACAAAATTGCTGTTGAATTATACCCCAATTAGCAGCACGGATCTCGTATCCACCGGCTATATTGCATTTGTACATACCGAGACCATACCTTTCATCGCTTTCTCGCAATGTGCATCATTGGAGTCTGTCAGATCCTTGGCCTGAAAACCCAATCAGGTGACGGCAACTACGTCGGAAACAATAAAGTGAGGCAATCCCACAACGCTTTGGCCAGTGAGAGCCGCCGCATGAGCATAGGGGCAAGCAAGTCTTACCCTGATTCGCAGATCTTCGTTCCGTCGATGGTCAACGGGGAAGTGGTGCTACCGCTGAGCCCGGACATGGACATGGGCATGCCATCAACACCTTTAAGCGAGACTTTCGGCCGAATGTAATTGCCGCAGCGACGTGCATGCGCCCGTCCTCGCGCGCACCACGCGTCGGTCCCTTGCCTTCCTGGGTGGGGTGGGTCCGACGATCCCACCGACGGACTATTGGCGGGTGGCCCCGTCCTGTTGGCGTAATCGGCCACCCGATGCGAATTGTATAATAGAATTTGCTTTTTGCGGGACCTAGGTCCGTGTCGGCGTAAACGCAAAGTTAGCGCCAGGGTCACGTACGCCTTGTGAGCGAATCTGTATGGGGGATGGGGGCTCACTGAGTATAGTATACGGCCCCTTGGTTCCCCTGTGACTGAATCGTACCGGGGCGCGACGCGGTCCGAATACACATGAGCCCAGAACCTGTGTCTAGAAAGACAAGACGAGTCAGTCTCTGCTAGTGTGTTCAAGAGGCTGTGTGATACGTGCTAGATGCGGTACTGAGGATAGAATGGAATGGAATGGAAGGTCTAGATGACAGTATCAGATCGTTAATAGACCCCCCTCCCGTACTTGCTTTGGAGTGAAAGAGATAAACCAAATAAATAAATAGCCGAATAATCTGACGATTCTACTGGTAGTAATGGGATGTGTCATGAATTGAACCGCGTGTTAAGTTAGTGACATTTGCATGTGCCCATCTTAAATGTGGCTTATACAGTTTTGAGAGCTTTTCAGGACCCAGCAGCCTGGCATTGCCTTGCCTCATTCACAACACGTTGCAGAGGATAACCGGTGAGGACCCCTAAAATGATGATTGGCAAAAGGGCTCTGCGTCATGTCACGGAACGAATAAAGGCGATAGATAAGTTACATTGTAGCGGAACGCACCATTTTTCCGTTTTTCGTTCTTTCTAGAAACGAGACGGTTGTCGAAGCGTCGGCGTCGGTCGGAAAATGCGAAGAAAGCATGGGGAGCCAAATAACGATGACGTGGGGCCGAGCTGTGGGCCGAGTTCTCCGCCACGGACGCGTCAATCCACCCACCCCCCTGGATAAGCCCGAACATTCCGGGCTCGATCCCGAAAAAAAAAGGGCGTTGATTTAATTTTCGATAAACTTGGTTTAATCACACAAAGTTAATGCAACCTTTCCCAGGTTACAGTAAATGGTAAATGATGTCAGGAATGCATGCGTGATACATGATAAGGGCAAGCGAGCAGCACAACAGTCGGAAGAGACCCGTATCTACACGGACGAAAAAGGAAGTAGCATCCACATGTCCACATCCACACAGCTACAATCGAGTCACTGCTATACTAGTGACAACCATCTCATCATCAGTAAACGCTGTGGATTTCTAAGATTGTTGATGATTAAGAGAATGTTGGTGGCGGTTGTTGCTGAGGTAAGAACCGAGTTAGAGAAGCGCATCATCCGTGGGTACAGCCGACGACCGTCGGGGATGCGAATTTGGTTCCTGGGCGAGGTGGCACAAGCCTATGGCGAACTTCTTCCCCATAGAGCTATTTGGTCATAGCAGAGGGATAATGATGATGTTAGGGATGAAAGAGTTGTACTCGGAGTTTGGGGCGACCGATCTCCGAAAAAACGAATGTGGCGAAGGGGGTGCAATCAGTTGCGAGAGCAGTGCGATATGTACGGGGCGCTCTGTGGGGATGGCTGAGAAACGAGGCGCACTAGAAGGTTGTGGAGATTGGCGCCTAGAACGAATAGGGTTGTGGTAGTTGTCAAAGGGCCGGAGTGGACGGGTGAACGTGGGAGGAAGCGTCGGGGTGTGTCTTTCAGCGCGGTCTCGCTTTTCTTTTCTTCTCTCGGAAAACGGGGGAAACGCGCTTAGTTGGGGTGTGAGTGAGTCAGAGGGAAGAGGAGAGCCGATGTGAAAAGGCCGGATGAGATATTTTCCCCGATTGGAATCGCTTCCCGGGAGTATGGCGCCCCCGAATCTCCCGATGGCTGCTGCCACTACCACTATAAATCTGCCCGTTTATCTACTTCCGAACCCAAGTCAGACCCCACTCCCCCCTCACCCACACACACCCGACCCCGCCTTCTTCAACGTCCGATAAAGATGTCCCCCTCTTTCCAATACGACCTCCCAATGCGCCTCCCACTCGCACCAACAACCCACCCGAAGCGTAACTTGTCCCATCGACAGCAAGCAAAGGCGGCAGATGTTTCTCGCCTCCTCGACCCCTCATACCTATCTTCCTCTGCATCTTCCTCCCCAACTTCAGTATATGCCGACACAGACGGTAATCTCCACGACCCCGACTATCGCTACTTCCCTGTAGTAGCCCCTCTCCCCGGCCGCCCAGCGTGGGAGCGTGGCGGTGAGGACGATGATGTTGATGGAGAAGAATTCGACGAGCAGGCTCGCATCCGCAGTGCTTCGCCCCGTGAGCGTCGCCGTGCCCGCTATTCTGCCTACGAGCAGTCTTTACCCTACGCCCGCCGCTCTTTCGAGGAGATCATCGATGAGCGTGTTCGTCAGACCCGCGTCCGCCAAAAGCTCCGTTCGAGAAGCCACTCGCCCCACTACGAAACCACTGAGATCGTGGTCGACGAGCCAAACACAATCTGCCCAGAACCCAAGCAGGAGCGGTATGTTCCTGTTACAATACGGAAAGAGGCGCCTGACTGGACGTGAGTAATCCCTTTCATCCTTCCGCCCCCCCTTTGATTCTCACTCATGGTTTTGCCTCCCTTTTTCAGTCCCACATGTGGCCAGCAGTTCCGCCGCCAATGGCAAGCAATCACACTTAGCATTCGTTTTTCGATCTTCCGCGCACAGAGGAGGATCAGACGAAAACTCACTGCGTGATCCCGATACCACCTTATCATCGTCTTTAACCAACATGGTCAACTGTCTTTGATGGTTTCAACCACGGCTTTCGACTGCCGTAACATCCTTTCGGGATGCAGGGACTACGCCTCGGCGCAACTGCTGGCCGGCGTTTTCTCGCCGCCATATTTGTGCAGGTGCCCTGTTCTCCCCCTCGCCTCGCCATCGTGTCCTCCGTTTTCGATACATGCAGTCCCGGACTCGCGTTCACCGTACCCCTTCATGTATGACTACCTTCGGCTGTCATCTTTGTCCCTCGATGATCTACGTGCGCTGACGTTATTGTCTCCACACCTCGATATCCACAAGCTCTCCACTAACATTTTTCATGACATTACGTTTCTCCAATGAACGCATTTATTTTACGATTACTTCAGAACTTCATTCTACTTACACAGGTGTGTTTACGGTTACATTATGTGACCCCTCTCTTCGCTGTTGCATCAATAAAAAACAAAGCAATTTTTTCTGACCAATAAAACCGTATTGAGTGTGATCTATATTTGGTATCGTCGATTGCTGGGGAGTTGTGATTTTGTGATGATGACGTCGAGTTTATGTTGGTGCGATCGTAGCCCCTTCTCCCTTATCCATCTTGCTCCGACATACGGTACTTTTCCGCTGATTAGTACATGTGCTGCGCCGTTCTGACTCAGATCAGGGGCATCTGATGCTATTTCGGTGTTGGTCTACTGTAAGGGGGCAGTGTGACGCGCAGCCATCCGCAGATAGGTCCCGCGGGGGACTGGCAATGATTGACTGCCGATGCCGAGCATACGGGCGTCAAAATGATCGGAAAAAAGGGGGGGATGGGGAACATCGTATGTGGCGATGATGCCCAAAAAGCAAACCACCTGGAACAGCCTCGCTGCACTCCGGTCAGGGTGGTCAGCTGGTCAGCTGGTCCTGGTCCCTTAGGAGTTCCCTTTTCTTTTGACCACGTTCACTCCAGCAGCAGTAGTACTATGGGGTTATGGGGGTTTTGAACATTTTCTAAACATACGGTTTTCGGGTACTATTGTACAGAAGCGTGGCGCGTGTGTGCGTGTGTGCGTGTTGCAAACACCCCCCACCCCCCACCCCAAAAATTTCGCTTTGCGGCCAGGGCGACGCGAGCTTCGAGCCCTTTGACTGGAATAAGGACGGGAAAGACACCCCGGTAAGAACGGGTTTGTGACCGAGCAAGGCTGCGAGGCGTAAAAAACACCCGCCCGACCATTCCATTTTCGACCCGCACGTGCTGCGCACACTGACTGACACACTCGCACGCGGCCAAGCCGTGCCCGAGTGCCACCGCGCGCGTGGTGTGTACGTATGCCAGTGCGCAGCGTGCGTGGGTGTGTCAATCCAGCTATCCATCAAATTCATCCCATCAATTTATTACTGTACAGTACATGTACAGTAAGTCGAAGTTGAAGTTGTGAGAAAAATTACAGTATAACGTACCGTATTACTGTACAAGGTACAGTAACTTACTCCGGAAATATCAATATCTGCGCACCTGATGATGATGCGATGATGTTTATTATTATTCAAAAGACTTGGCAAAGCGGTGTGGGGTTCGTGACGTTCGTCGTCCAGTAGTACAGTACGCGCCCGCGCTGCGCTGCGCTTTGCCGCTTGCAGTGCGGATACGCTGATGATTATGATGATGATGCATCAGCACCACGGGGGTTTCACGGTGTCGCGCCGAGCGAGCTGCGCATCACCTGCATCACCACTTACGAACCGCAATGCATGCCAGTGGTGCAATTGGTGCCAGTGACAGACAACAGCGCCATGCCATTACGCCATTGCGCAATGCGCTCCTCCTCCTCCCAACCCCAACTTGAAATCAATGATCATCAAGGCGCATTACTAAAACCCCCCACCACAGTATGCATGTCGTCAATTGCTCCCAAGGCGACCGTTTTTGATATTTATAATTACAAGTCATTGGCGCCGCACCGCACCGCGTCCAGTCGCGGTACAGAACGGATGCAATTCACGTCTCCCTTTCTTCTTTTGGAGCCACTGATGGGGCCACAAAAACGATCCCTCGGGACGAACTCCGTCCGACGGAACATTGAGAGGGGAGTGGGTTCGGCAGGAACAGTCATCCGATCTTCCCCGCAACGGCGACACGGGTGGATAACTGGACAATGGAGCAATTGAACCCGTCCCGAGATGACCGTCGCGTCTCGAGATGGCAGGCGGCTTTGTCAACGATTTGTCAATTCAACAACGATTTGTTGTAATTATTACTTAGAGGGGTTAATCTTATCTTTTAAAAAAAAACTGCTCAATAGGAGTTACTAGTAATAGAGGACTCGGACAAATCACGGAATTGGGTGGGCCTCAGAAGAAACCCTGGACCTCGACATATATTCTAGATGGATCACACGGAAGTTACCCATTGGCATTTAAACATTGATTGTTGTGCCGTTGTACCAAGGGCTCTCGGCGCGGGGCTCCAGAGCCTGGGAAGAATACACGTCTTCGGGGTAAGTTAGGATACAGTACGTGGGTACTAGGTGCCGGTGGTGCCAGTGTGAAGAACACCACACCATGAACTCTCAGCGCTCTAGTGAGTGCCAGCCGCAAAACCGGGAGAAGAACATGCGGAGTCAGATGCTTTTGGGGGCACGGAAGTGTGCCAGAGTAGAGGAGTTGGAAGATTCTAGCAACCAATAAATTGAACATGTGTTGAACAGCCCCACGGTCAGAAAAAAAGGCGCTCATCAATGTTTTTATTTCAACTCTCGAAATAAAATGCGTGCTTTACATGAACATGAACCGTGGATCGGATGAATACCAAAATAGGACAGGACACGCAACTTTCGACAAAGTCAGCCGTGCCGCATTCCCGCACAGCCGCGTACTCCCGTGAAAGAAAAAATAGACTCCAATCGTGACTCACAAAGTCCCCCTTAACCCACGTACTTCGACAGATGCGGAAGGTGGGATGCCATGGCACCATGGCGTTTTCCACTGGAAGGTACGGTGCCGCGATCGTGCGATAATGGGCGGATGGTCGTCCGGAGCTTTGTGCTAGCGGAGTGACATGTTCACGGAGCTTGATATATCGGCAAGGCGTTGCTCTATTAGCGCGCCTCGGGCAATCGGGGCTGTATGGATAGGAAAGGCAAGAGGATGCAGAATGGTTGGCCACAACCCACAGGCGGAGGGCAGGTTGCCCCACAGGGCTACATACAGTCGGACTATTGATGTCAATTCGGAAGGCAGGAAACCGGCTGCTGTAAAGAAATGGAATCTCCCTCCTTCCAGGAAAACCTTGCATACAACGAGGGTAAGGGTGGATCGGTAGAAACCCTTCAGCTTACCCGATGGGTAATAGCGGGTTCACGATGGCTCCCGCCTATGGGGAACCGGATTCGTCACGTTCGCATTTCGTGGCCATGTGTCTTGGAAAGGGCAGGGCGAAAGGCGGCCGCTATCGGGTGGATTCACGGTAAGTTATGTGGTGCAGGTGCAAGAACCTGTATATAGACGAAAAAGTTCTGCCCCAGTGAGGCTCGAACTCACGACCTTCCGATACCGCCTTTTCCCGAAGGATAACAGTCGGACGCTGTAACCAACTCAGCCATGGGGCATATAAATATAATCTTGAAAAAATCCCAATATTGCTGATTAATCTGGCCTACGATTGACCTCACGGATGATATGATTTCATTCTTTTCGCAAGCGGGATGCCACTTACCCTTCCGAACGGCCCCGGGTCTCAATCCCCACGGAGAAGCGATCGGTTCTGGTTTGATGACGGTTCTGCTCTTGTCAGCTTAGTGCCGTCAGTGTATAAGATCCACAAGTCGATTCTCGATCGACATACGACAAAGTTCGCATCATGGCTTTTAGACGCTACAGATCCCGCCGCTCTCGCGCTATCCAAAGCTATCGACGATGCTGGGACCCCCATTATAGTCGTCCCAGTCGAGCTGGGCGTCACGATTGGGGATTTCGAGATGCTGTTGGCATACTTGTATCACGACTCGTAAGCACGTTCGTGCTAGTCGCCCCTCATACCGTTCATTAAGTCCTAATCCTGTTTATGCAGCCCTTTGAGAACTCAGAGCTCATTCCCCCAGCTCGCCTGTATTCTACGGGTCTCATCTCCTCGGCAACTCGATTTGACCTCATTATTCGAAATCGCCAACCGTGATCTTGCCGCTCTTTTTCCCGGAGGCCCTGCACCCTTCGCACACTTACATCGCGCCGATCATCTAGAAGAGGCGCTAGAACTTGCTTTACAGTACGGCGTCGAATCGGAGGTACGTCTGGTTTGTATCGACGATGAGGTGACATTCTCTAACCTACCCGCCCACAGACCAAGAAGGCACTGGTTTATAGCGTTGCTTCAACCAACTTTGACCCAAGGGGCGAGTATGATCCGTCGGGCCCAGAAAGTCATGATGCATCAGGCGAAGGCGCACCCCACCCCGCACTTTCCCCGCGAACACTTCACATTTGTCATCGCTTACTCGCGTCGCTTATCACGGACTTTACACCCGTTTTGTTCACTGTCTGTGCCGCATCGCATATGGCATGCACGGACATCATCGCAGACCATTGGATGACTGATGTCATCACCCCTGCGCTCGCCGACGGTGGTGTTGGGCGCCCTCTCGAGACACTTGATCGTATCGCATCTTTGTCCTGGAACGAGATGGGTGTATGTGATGAATGTGTGGAGACTAAGAAGATCGAATGGAGCGAAACAGCGAAGGATGTCTGGGAAAAGATTGGTGGGTGGATAGAAGACGTTGAGAGGGAGTTTCATAATTAGGCGCGCCAGCGACGTATTTTCCCGTTTTCCAAGATGTACAAAGAACCAGATGTATTCTTCAATGAGAAGCCCTGGCTGTACATCTCTTCATACAACGCCTTCTTTCCGAAGCTGCGAGATGTGTTCGGTATCGTATCCCAACTCCTCCAGTACCTGCTTGCGAACGTATGTCATCTATATGAGTGGATCATACTTCGTCGTCGTACCTCATCGGTATGCTGAGAAAGCCATGGCGGAGGTCTGTTCACCGGCATCTTTTTCCCGTTGTAGGTGACCGCCGGAGCTACCATCTTGATCTTTCCAGCGCGCGGATGCTAGAGACAAAACTGAGAGGACGTAATGAGAAACGTACTGTGATCTTTACCTCGACTTCTACAGCCACACCCCGTGCGACGGCCTGAGGGTGATTAAATGTCTGCTGAATGTTATTGATGGGGCCAAATGGCACACTTGAAACTGTTCAATCTGAATTCGATACCAAGTTAAAGCCCGCTCACCCGAGTCCATTGAATAAACTAAGCCAGTGATCAAGGGGCTCTTGGATGAGCGTCTCCGTGATGGTCTTCACCAAAAGCTCACGATTCTCAACTCTTGCGATGTTGGTGCTGAACTTGGGGTCATGGGCCAGCTCCGGTTGGCGAAGGACTTTCTCGGCAAGGAGTTTGAACTGAGGAAGGCGTTTGCAGCATCGAGACCGGTGCAAAGAGGACAGGCTATACCTGTCTATCGTTGCCGGCTCCAATCATAATAAAACCATACTTGCAGGGGAAGACTTGGTAGGGAACAATTGAGGGATGTGCTGTGCCATGTCTATGAGCTTCCTTTCCTGCGATGAGATAATTGGACGCAATATTCGCGAGACCCGCCATCTTATACCAAAGGGTGAGACGTTTATGAATGCTCTGTGCGTAGTGATAGTGACACACCTGTGACTCGAATAGGTTACAATCGATCCAGACACCCTTTCCCGTCTTCTGGCGGGAGAGAAGAGCGGCCATGATGGCGCCATGGGCATATAACCCAGTAGAAATGTCGGTCACGGCGACGCCAACTTTGGATGGTGGACGGTCGGGTTCTCCGGTTCTGCAAACCAGTGGTCACCCGGTCCATTCAGAGGGACTGATCGGCATTCTACTTACATGTGCATAAGCCCTGCTTCACCCTCGATTACGACATCATATCCCGCCGCTGTTCGATAGGGACCTGTTTGTCCATAGCCTAGGAGATCCGATGTCAACGGAAGGTAGGGACGCAAGGGGAACGAACATGCCGGTGATGGACGCATAAATCAACCTATCATTGATAGCGCTACAATCCGGATAACCGAGTCCCATGGAGTCTAATTTCCCGGGTAAGAAGTTCTCTACCAATACGTCTGCTTTCGCGACAAGCTGATGGAGGATTTCCAGGCCCTTTGGTTTCTTGAAATTCACCGTGATTGAGCGCTTGTTTCTATTCACCGCGAGAAAGTACGCAGACTCTGGGGGAAGATGGGATGTGGCCTTTGGTAGCATTCTCGGACAATGGAGCAGAAGGTGGACTCCAGGACCCTATCTGTCTGTAAGAAAGTCCGAGTGGGGAGAAATGAGATGATTGTACTCAACGAGTGTCGTCACCGAGCTTTACCTCCTCGACCTTTATAACGTCTGCCCCTAGATCTGCGAGAAGCATTGTTGCCGTTGGACCTGCAAGAATGCGGGTCAGGTCAAGGACTCTGATTCCACGCAGGGGGGGTTCAATTCCACGGGCATGTCTCGCGAGGGAGGAAAGCTGTCGGCGAATGAGTGCCATTTTGAGTCAACTCGCAAGTGTCCGATCCGGCCCGTCTCTTGATGATGGCCACCTCCACAGAACTGACCGACCTCTTGCCATCCACAGCCTACCGCCTAACTTATGCTCTCCCTCTTTTAGTTTTGTCTGCCCTCCTTGCTTTTGCTGGTGCCTTCCTCACTCTTGATCGCACTCGATCCTTTCGCCCCCGTCGCGATCCTCCCCATGTACCCGGCTCTTTCAATCTTACAAAGCGGTCAAGACAGGTTAGTTTCTACTTACAGGGTGGCCTTGGTGGTCTCGCAATCGGGTACTCTTTTGGTCGTATGTTTACCTGTTCTCTGTGCATAAAGTGGCTGAGAATATCCCAGTCCATTTGTCAACGTTCCTGGCATTGGTCGTTCCCAATGAAACGACTTCTGCGCCATTGAGTCCAAAGTCATTCTCGGCTGTCTGGGTGTTAACTTCCATTCTTTTTGCTATATTCTCCGGTCTTTTCAAATACGTTGCTTTTGCCCTCATCGGTGTCACTGGCGGGTAAATCTAGCCGACTTTTTTTACAGGTTATCTTATCTTATTTGTCTTCCCTCCCAGAACGTCATTGGCACTTGCCCTATCCATCACCATTCATCCCAATCTTTCGACCCGACGTATCTTCCTCGCACTCCTGGTACTTGTCTTCTTTATCTTGACTTTGGCACCGTTTGCTCGCACCCAACGTAAATCAATTCGCCTGGCCGCGTCTGCTTCTGGCACATTTGGTCTGATCATGTCGATTTCCCTGCTTGCGCACGTCCAACCCTGGTCAAACGTCTGGGAGCGCTTATGGATAAAGGACGGAAATGGGTGGGGCAGCGGGCCAGAACGAGCCCTTTGTGCTGGTTATTGGCTCATCCTCATAGCCGGCTGTTCAGCGGATTGGGCCCTTAAGAAGTATTGTGGAGGCAACCCTGACGAGGTGCTGTATGCCTCCGCACCGCTATATTCAAGTCGACCTAACTGTATTGATACAGGAATGGGATACGTACCTCACTGATTATGCCACGTCCCTTCCTACATCGCGTGACCGTGCGGGCCTTTTCCGGCCACTTTCGTACAGTTTTTGGGATCGACTTTTCCCATGGATGCACAGGTCAAAGCCACCCGTTGTGTCTGAATACTTGTTCCCTCCCGATGACAAGTACACATCTCCCCCACACCTGTCATTCGAGCATCATCAAACCCAGCCAATGACGCAGTCATTCCTTACACATGATAACTCTCCTAATCTCTCACGAAGGCAAACTCAGGACCCTCTGGCTCGATTGCGTGGCTTGGGAAATGCTGGGGTTCACGGCTACCGCAAACGCGAGGCGGTAAAGTTCGGTGCTGTGAATCCCGATGATCTCAGCTCAGATGACGAGGACGATCCGTTGTCCAAACCACCACCACTAGCGCGTCGCACCTCAACGCACTCCAGCTTGACGCTCACAAATGGATCCAACGTGGATTCTTGGAATACTTTCCCAATGAAGGGAGATCATGCGAGAGGCGCCCCCGCAAGGCGTGCAGTATTACGAGGCCAAGAGAACGATGCACCGGACTACTCTGATTACGAGGAAGACGTGACCAATGCACAAACGCACACAGACCGCAATTCGCCAGGTTGGAAGCCGCACGGCTCGGACGTAACAAACCCTGCGTCGTCCGTTGGCGCAGTACCGATGACACCATCCCTCATCCGCGCGGTGGACCGGATTGCGGCCGCTCACGCTCAGGCGTATGGCACTTCTTCCGGTCCGGACACGTCAACGGGCGATCGTGAGGCGGACACGGAGAGCGTTTTAGTAAGGAAACAACGGTGGGAGGCGTTCTGGCACGACGTGACTGTCAAGGCATCGGAGGGCGCAAATGCACGATGACATTTTTTTTCATTTATACGACCAATGTATGACTTGTAACGACCTGTAACGATTCACGATTCATGACATATCTCCATCTGTTGTTATCTTGGTAGTAGTTGTAGGCAGTATCTGAGAATTTTGACGACGAACAAAGCTGGCGTAACCCTAACCACCTTTAACCATGCCCTCACGCTCACGCTCAGATCACCGGCATGAAATGCTTGAGGTTGAGGATGCAGAACAACGCCAAAGAAGGCTTCGTATGTACCCTGCTTTCCTCATTGCTTCTCTCCATCTTCTTTGTCTGCAGAAGATATCCTTGAAAGATTGAACGGAGAAGGCTTGCCGACGGAACAGTCTCCAAACCTCTCCTTTGATTTCGGAGTGCGCAGGACGTTTGCCATAGACCCACCAGCTGAATGTGCGCCACCCTTTTATCCTCCTTCACCCGACATCTCTAACCAGCTAACACATCACGGTAACAGTGCTTGCGAGAGTCCGAGAATTCCTTCCCCAGATCGAGCGATCCAATGTGGAATTATTGGAAAGGGATCCTCGAAGTATCGATGTCGAACACATTGAGGAGACAGATGAGCACGTTGTCGAAATGGCAAGTCCACGAAACTCATTCACTCTCTACCAAGCCCTAGGCCTGCTACTAACTGTGTAAGTAACAATATAATTTAATTGAAATTTAGAACTTGGGGCTCGGTGTCTTTGAACAACGGCCGGCGAGAAGATCACATTCAATCTCCAGCTCATCCTCTCCTCCTCCTCCTCCTCCTCCTCTGGAAGCTCGTCGTCTACTCTATCGGATTCGGATTCCTCCTCAGATCCCGAGGACGACGCGAATAGGGACGACTCCTCAGGCTCACCCCGCTTGCGACCAATACGCCCGTTACCAAAACGTCAGAGTCCCATGATCCAGGTACTATTGGCTTCTAGGGACGAAGAAGTTTCTTCCGAGACGGCAGGAGATTGCCCTGCGCCTTGAAAATTCAGCGGAACACCAAAAATCGCTTTTGCTTTTTGAGGTTGTCTATCAAGCACCGCGACACCGCACAATCAATGTGAGGTTGGTTCAAGTCTCAGATCCCATTTCAATCGAGAAATGACGCTAGTTACTTCCCTCTTCCTCTCTTACAATAACACGCCCGTTTTTTTTAATTTAATATCATCTATCTTATACCCCTCACTTATTTCGTTCGCTTTTTTGTAGTATGCCGCTTCCCCCCCGGCGGCCCTATTCTTCCTTCACTTTGGTCATGTCCTCAATACGGAAATCGACGTACCGAGTCTATGGACAAATCAGTAAATTAGCGTCGAAGGCGCATTCGGTTGTTATCTATTATTGGAGGTACATTGACTGGTTTCTGGACTCGGTAAAGAACAAACAACGACGACGTGGAAAATATTCTCTTGTACCGAAATTGAACGAATTACGTGAATGATAGACAAAGGAAAACACCTTGTGGCACGACATGATTATCGGTTCGAATCATCAATCCAAGGTCATCTAAACCCCGGTGCTCAGAGACGGGAATTAACAATGTACTGTACCTTTTGCTCCTCCTCGGCCACTACCTCCATCCCACTGGTGTCCATCGCAACAAACTCGTTCTGATAACCACCCCTAGGTAAGTAACAAGGTCCATATACAGTGGCTTGTGCCTACATACACTGGGTGTAAATGTGCGCCCCACACATCCTTGGAAGAGAATTTGCGTTTAGAAATATCAAGGACCGCCGAGTAGATTGAAACCTTCCTCTCAAAAGGCGAAAGGACGCTTCTGTTCCCGCAGCAAGGTCGGATTCCTCTCACAATCCGTGACGAAAACATGGCACCAGGTTCGGTCCCTTTCAAAGTCATGCGGGATTTATTTATTTATTTTCATTCGTTTGAAGCCCTCTGGACTCATGGAATGCTCGGAGGAGACGGTCAACTGGATCGTAATGATGTACTTGTCTGTACAGATTACGGCGTCGAAGGAGGGGAACACTCGTGACGCCGGCAGCCAACCAAATGGAGTGTCCTTGACGTCCGCAAAATTCGAGTCTCCGTTGATTACGAACAACTTCTCGGAGTAACCTTTGAACGGGTGACCCTCTAGGTGTTTGAGGCTCCCCCATGGGTTGTACTCTTTGCGGTACATGGTAGTACTTCGGCCCGTTCGGCGGAATAGAGCCATACGAGAAAATATTTCTCGAAGATATAACCCCACATTCCTCGGAATTGTGGAAGGTCGCTCGCCCTGTGATAGAACGATACTTGCTCGGCCGCGTCGAAGATAGCGATTTCTCGCACGACAAGACCACAGAGGTACGGGGTTGTTACTCTCAAAGTAGAATCCGACCTGTCTTCGATCGGAGTGACAGTGAAGAGTACGTGGGAATCGTCTTGTGATGATGCCTCCATAGTAACGACGGCGGGATCTCGAGCGAATTTCTTGGCAGCGCTAGTCGCCTTCCTTTGAAGCTCGTTTTCAGTCAGAGAGCCACCCGCCAGTCTCATGCAGGTGCGCGCGCTGGGACCCCACTTATTGAAGTGCCCTAGGAAACGTTTGATATCGATATTTGATATTGCTGTGAGAATAAGTCAAAGAGAATAAATAGAACGCTTACGATGATGACCGATCTGTGTGCTTTTGCTTCACTGAAGCAAAAGCATACAAATCGGTCATCATCGCAAGCCATGCAGAGTGAAGGGCTCCATTATGAAAAGTCCTCCCTTAAACTCCTTTCTCCATTCCTTATACCGCTCTTCTGCCGGAGAGGTCGCTTGGACAATGAATGCGTGTTTCTGCTGACTGAACCATTGAAATGATGGACATGGGTGTCTGCTGCCTGGTTCTGGTTTGGAATCTGAGAGGGCCCAAAGTTTCCCCTCAATTTGAAAATTCCACGCGGTGGTTTCACCGTTATACATTTCGACGCCTTTTTCAGAGAAAAGGTAGAAGAATTCAGCGCATTGTATGGCAACGGGCTCCCGCATGCTAAGGAGATGGAGAAGCAAATACTGTAGAATAAGAAGATCGATTTGCCTGCATGTTATGAGTGCGTGAGCAAGGGTATTCATGTCCTTCTGTAATAAACTCATACCTATGCCGGGCTGACCCGCCACTACTACTCCCCCATTACCGGACCGATGGTTTTTCCGTATCTTCAAGGTGGAAGGATATTCACCGCGGAAAAGGATAGCACTTACGTGGCATCCTAGTGCTCCAAGTCGTAGGTTTTCGACCTCAGCGGGGGGCAAGTATTTCAAGCCCTCGGGCTGAACAGGGAAAAAATATTAACCAATTACTAGGGGAGAAAAAAACACTCACTCAGAACACTCACTCCACGCGGTACGCCGACGAAAATGTGGTGATTATGGGGAGGTGGCTCGGGCCATACTTCGAGGATTGTTTCTCCTATCCGCAATCGTCGTCGGTCCTTGGCATCGAGCTGATATTGGCCAGCACCAGCATATATCTGGTCGTCCACCTCATCAATATCTACATCAACTCGAACCTGTGGATGTCATAAGCCAGCAGAGGCCATTCATTAGATCGATTGTCACCGTAATGTCAGAACTAATCACTAGAAATAACGCACCTTCCAGAGAGTGAGGCTCGAGGCATCAAACCTTTGAAGAAGGTTGTTCTTCCCTTTTTTGATCTTCCTTCTCAAATCGTCAATGTTTGCCAAACATTGACGATTTGAGAAGAAATGTCACTTACAGTCGATGGGGCAGTGACAGTGACACCAAAGACGGCGTTGTCTCCTTGGACAAAGCACCAAAGATCGTAGGTTGCATCAACAGTTACAGATGTTGTTCGTGGGAGTGTCGAAGAGATTCGTTACGGAGTGGCGATTTATAACATCAACTAATGTCGAAGCTGATCATGCTGCTGCCCCGCAGCATCACTGTTAACTGTCACACCTCACGTGACTCGTATGACACCAGGACGTCTTGACCCGTCTTGACCATCTTGAGGCAGATGCTATGGCATCCCCAAGATGTTTACCCCATTCCTCTACCGCCACTAACTATGCCTTTAACCTGAGGCCACCGCTTCCCTGAAGGATCTTCTCATGCCTGGATGCACCCACAATGAAACTTGAAGGGGTCTCAATAAACCGGGCAACCACAAGGGCTGAGCATACTTAACATGCACAGCCGGACGGTCGCTATTGGCGTTGCAGTCACCGAGCTGCGGAACTCCCGAAGCAAGTTTCTCAAGAGCGGGATGCCGTGCCTATTTCAGTTGGTGGCTTTTGGGGTGCATTCTTGAGTTGTTGCTTCTTCTTGCGACGGAAAATTTGAGCTTCGGGCCCATGAGTTGCTGTCTTCTGGTTTATGTGCTGGTTCTGCCTTCCAAGTTAAATGACTTTGCTCTCAATCACACCGAGATGAATGTGCTTGGGACTCCCCAATGATGGGTGGGTTATTAGGAAGCTGCCACTCGGCACAGTAATTTGTGGCACTGCGTCACACGGTCACTTCTAGAGAACGTCACGCCAGAGGAGGAACCGTACGCGCTCAAGCCATCCCAGAGCTGGTGCAACGGAGCAAGTGTATCCGGCCTGGGAAACGGGAATTCCAATCTTAATGAAGTTAGACTTTGGAAATGAACCAGGCAAGTATCCTATGCGGGGCAAGTCGTATGCCTCCGAAGGAATCATCCGAGACTCTTTGTTTCCGTGTTTGTTTCGTGTTTCGAGGTCCGTAATCTGGTCCGTGTCATCAGCAAACTACTAAGGAGACTTCCAGGATTTTCCTGTCTGTTACTCATCTCATTTATGCGTGCTCGAGGTCGGCACACTTCTATAATCCTTCAAGTTGTAGTCTATTCCGGATCGGGGATACCTCCACCTTCGAACGGCGAGCATCGGGCACCGTTTTTCTTTTTCTGACTTGGGAAGCAATGACTCTGAGTCTCGATTCTGACGCGCCCCCGCGTTTGCGTTTTCTATCGATGGGTCGTCTAATAATTTCCTAGCTGGCTACTGGGACATTTGACTAGCGTTCATCAAGTACTCGACGAGTCTTGTCCGTCCACCATTTACACGGGAAGATTGAGACGACATCAGGTTATTTTCTCTATGCCGGCCGAACTGAAACGGAGTGCTGATCCCCTGTCGTTCTGAGCGCCTAAGGACAAGGGATATACATCAATCAATGAAGAGTCCGCGGCGGCGACTTTACAATTTTCATGTCAGAAGACGCGATGAACGGAATTCTTTTTTAACTCAACCCTTTTGTTGTATTTAAAAGGGCTCTTTAGGCCTGCCCGCTTTCTCTCTTCCTCTCTCTTTACAATAACACGCTCGTTTCCTTTTTTATAATACCCCCTACTTATATCATTCGCTGTTTTGTATGCCGCTTCTACCCCAGCCCTATCCCTCCTTCACTTTCGTCATGTCCTCTGCACCGTTTGCACCGTCCGCCGCTAACGACAACATGCGGCTTCCTGCGTATCGTACCTCGCACCTCGCTCGTTTTCACCCATACTCTCGCGCCCGCCCTTCCCTACACCAAGAACGGCTTATGGTGCGCTTGTCACGTCTCTTCTGCTTTCTTCACGCCTAACAACCCCAACCAGACCGCAGTGGACTATCGTTTTCCCGAACCTCCTAGGGGCCCTGTCCGAGGCCCAGCCTCAATCGCGGTAAGGAAGCCTGCCGTCGTCCTCGTGTTCGTGTTCGTGATAACAGAACGGCTCGGTTTAGCCTACGATATTCCCAGAAGACAATGGCAAAGCCGAAAACATGTCGGTAGCATCCACCAGCTCGGCAGAGTCTATCCTCAGACGAGAGAAACTTAAAACTGCTGCTGGTCGACTTTCCGTAAGGAGACATACCCTTTCCCATCATGGACATCATTCATGTGTTCCCTCCCTATCACAGGCCGTCATTGTCACTCTACGCCGCATGTATCGTGGAACATCGGTGAAACAAGCCGAACAGAAGTTGCGATTTGAGCTGATGAATTAAGCGGATGCGCCTTATATCGTGCATGCATGCTGGGCTGGACCACGTGCTCTCATTCGCTTCTGGGTTATCAGGTTCATCCAGTTAGGGAGGGGAACTCCGTTTGTGTACCGCTTCGGGGATGGATTCGTTCATTGTGTCTATATATTACTGGATGTTCAGCATAACCCATGAAAAACCCTCGTACGAAGATGCTAATAGTTTACATGATCTCCTGGTGCGATGACATGCAGCGAGAACCCAGCAAATCTATTGACATTGTTGCAAGCCTAGAGACACAAAAGGCTCCAGGAATATTCCATAAGACCACCTTGTAGGGAACAAGGCTTCGGTTCGCAGAGAGCTTCTTGCAATAATCGGTTGAACCAAAACAGGACCGGCATGGAAACTGAACACATCATTAGAAGTCGACGGTTGGAAACGTGCCGGCATAACCCAAAATTTACTTCTGAACGAGACAAAGACCAGCCGAACGTTATGGTATTGAGATGCGAATGTTATTGTACTGGTACCAACTTGGAGCTGTGAGCACGTCAATGAAAACAATCGAGGAGACATGGAAGCGACGGCGACGACCAACCTAACGGTATTGGCTTGCTTTTGTCCAACCAGCGAGCGCATCATCATCATCATCATCATCAACATCACTGTGTCTTCATAAAATTTTGGTCCCGTATACGCTGTCTATTCTCCTTCCTCAAATGGCGCTTTTCCGCTTTTCCACCAGGGCCGTCATCCGGCAGCTCGGACTTGTCGAGCAATTTCCACAACCAGGATGGGTACTCCTCATCGGGAAGAGCGAGGACGGGTGGCTGGTCCTTGAGGTAGTTCATTCCGACGAGGACGGTGTTTGGAGGACATGAGGACCGTGCACCTGCGCTTGCCCAGATAGATTGTGAGTTACATGCGTGTTTGGGGGCAGAAAGAGCTGCGGTGTCACAGTGTGCGTTCTTTACTAACCTCCAGGGAGAGTCCCAGCTGTAGTCGTACGTTCTGGGACAGCCTTGGACGCGTCAGACGTGGCCTTGTCTGCAAGTGAGCGTACAAAGGCAGCGCGTGGTGCTAGTCGAAGAAGGCGCGTCCTGGCTAACATGAGAAGAGAAGGGCGTGAGATTCTTGACGTGACGCGAGACTGCTCTCAGCGGCAACTCCCCAGCCTACTGGCACACGCGGCCACATCGTCTGACTTATGGAGGCGAACATATACAAATTATACATAGATATTGAACGTGAAATCACGAGTAAATGTCTGCCTCAACTATGAGGGAACCCGCCTTCCAGACTAGGGCCCCGCTCCCAGCCTTGCTCCAGTTGCTCAGGTTCACCCCTCCTCACCGTGCCATCAATAAGTTCTACCTCCCCATCATCAGCCTCCCCGCTCGTCGGTCTCTGCAGTATTTGATAGCGTGGCAGACCAGGTGAAGGATGATCATGAGCGCTCCCAAGACGCTGTGTCCGCGGGTCATAAGGGAGGTGAGATTCTTTAGAGGGTAGAGAACGGAAATATAGTCTGTACGCAAAGTTGGCCATGACGAGACCAAGAATTGAACCAGCAAGGACGTCTTGCCAGTGATCTGGCGATGAAACATACATCAGCCTTCTGACTTGACTGACGAAGAAGAGGTACTAACGTCGGTAATCCATGGTACGCGAGATGGCAACGAGTGCGGCCCCAAACAACGGGAAAACAGAAAGCCAAGCCTTGGCCTGATGCAAATATCAGCCAATCAACTCTGTCCACTTTTTTTTCTTTACTGTAAACATACGGTGTGCCCCCGTGTATCAAACAAATGCAACTTTCCGGCGGTGTATAAGGATAAGAAGGCTAGTCCGGCGAAGGATACTGGAGATAAAGTCAGTACATCCTCTTTGAACGTGCGAGGTATACAGCACAGCTCGAATGACCGCTTGGAAAGCTTCTGAAGCCATCGTCAAGGATATGGCGATCTGATTGGTGACATATTGCCACACTGGAAAGACCAAAAGTAGGATCGACTGTTCCCAAGTTCGGATTGCAACGACTAATAACATCTAAACAGAGTTAATCAACGGCCGGAGGACGTGGTACGAATATGAAGGTATTTGGGACTTACCCGGACGCGGACGCCCTACCGTGATTTTAACAACTTGCGTGAGAGATCCGGCAAGAGAAAGTGATAGGACCACTGAAGCATCGACGTCTTGATAAGCATATATCAACGTTTTCGGAGAATTTTGTGTTCTCACAGCCGAGTGCACTAATATGTGCGTCCCACCAGGAACGCACCGTAGCGAGGTTAATTAACCACTGCAAGAGCAATGGGGCTACGAATGCTATGGCAAAGAGGGCGGTATCCTGTTGTGGTAAGGATACGATAATGAGTGAGGGCAGGCGATCAAAAGTTGTCCTGCACGCACAGGTACCCTCTCGTGTACAGCAAACCTAAGAAACAGATCTGCTCATGCTATGCGGTTTTTCACTGCCAAAGAGGCAACTCACGGGTGACGCAATCTAGTAGTCTAAGGTCAGCATAGTCCGATGGAAAGGAAATGGTGTCGCGCACGAGGTATCTGATACCGAGAACTCTCGCTTGAATCCATCGACCTTGTCAAGAAGAAAGAACGCCGCGCTGGTGATGTCTTTTGGGTGTGCAAAAATGCGTCAGATGTATAGAGGCACATACGCTAATGTGATTGTGAGTATCCTGGCCGAAAGAGGTTAATCGCCCTTTAACCTCGAGGAAAAGAACCTCGAGCGAGACACACCAATCAGGAGCATAAGAAAATAGTAATTTCTTATCCGCAACGTGGGACGGAACACTGTGACGGTGGGGTCCGGTTGGATTTCTAAAAGAGAACATGGTGTGGTTGCCAGAAGAGAAGGGTGTTCTCTGGCAAAGGCCAACAGTACCAACAGTATATGCGGCGGACAGGCTAGTCAGGGCTCCGGCGCTCCGGGTCTTGACAGTTACCCTATTGCAGCCGCGTCGCGTCGCAGTTCTTCACAGCCCAGCCTGTGGCGATCATCATGTCCTCAGATTTTCAGTGGTCCCAAGGTAAGGCACTGTAAACCCTTCATCTGCTTTCCAGCGTGAGCCCGACATCCATCCCGTATCACTGGGCGCATAGAGTACGACAATACACTTGAACGCATCTCTTCGACCGATCTGGTAGAGTGCGAGATTCATCATAAATCCGGGCGCACCGATTGATATGCTATCACAGCGTGGAATGGCCTAAGCTGCGCAACATCATCAAGTATAAAATTGACGAGGTATATATATCTCCTTAGGGCTGCAGTGCTGGACACAGTTTCACATGGTCTTGCCAGAACATTACCGCATTTCTCGCCGATGCTCAGGCCCAAAAATCGACTTCCATTTACGTTCCGCCATTCTCACCGCGTCCTTCGACGAATGGAGGTCTAAAATTACCTCCATTTCCTTCGCGGGAGCGTGATGAATCAAATCCCAACGAAGCTCCAAAGGCGCATTTCACGCCTGAGGAGGCTGCATCTGTGAAGGAGACACTCTTTACACAACTGGATGACTTTGACGCGTGTGTCTCTCGTCCGTATATGTTGATGACCCCTTATGCATCATGCCCAGCGCGCCCTTCACGATTCAGCGCCTCGCGGACCTCTGCGCGAGGCCCAGGGAAAACTACACAGCACTTGGAAAATATTGTCGCGCATTAGAAAAGACGCTATACGTGACGTCTACTTGGGACTCCTTCCCAGCTCTGCCATCGCAGCCATTAGACAGCATGGCCTTCGTGGCCGCACGAGTTGGCCTTTCGTCTTCATCAGCCCCAAGCACACCGCTATTCTCACCTATTTCGTTCCTGCATGATGACGCACGGCGCTCTCACTCGCGCAGTCCACCACCGTCACCCTTGAACCTCAACGGGGCTGAGGCCACTGCAAGCGTTTCTCTAAACGCAGAATCGTTGAGTATGGAGACCAGGGAGTTGGGACTTGTAGACGAACTTGATGACCCGAACCCTGGACACCTCAGCGACCGGCCGACAGCCTTATCCTCGGTGACGAGCATCGGAGGGAGCTCGGGCGTCATCAGTCTCGAAGATCGATTTGTTCGCGCATCCGACGACGAAGGAGAGAGAGAACCAGAGACGAAAAGGCAGAGGGAGGAGGATGATCATTCGACAGACTCTCTGTTGGACGAGCGAGATGGTGACAAGGAAAATAAAAGTTAAATGGACCAATAGTCGATTGTGCCACATCGGTCGCTGTTCTGGTCTATATTGTCGAGTGCCAATTAACCAACCCCCCCTTCCTTTGAGGCACTTGCAGAGGTGGAGCATACGCTTCTTCGGTCATGAATAGTCACGTTTGATCTTCTCCAACATGGCGGACATGCGCAAGCGCATATCAGGTTGACCGCCTCCCCGACTAGAATTTCGATTTCGTGAACCTCCCCCAACATCTCTTTTTCGTGAAGACTCAGGGATCCTCGTGCCATGCGGGGCGATGCGACCTTTCGAGTGGTGCAGTTTACGTGATTTGTAGTGATGCAGTGTCGCCGGAGAATACGCCTGTTTCTGGAGCTCTCGTAATGACGGTCTAGCACTCGTGGAGCCCTCCTCCTGACCACGCAAATTCTGCTCGGATTTTGTCACTGCTCGTTCATCCTCAGAGCTGATCTGTGATTCATCGTCATGCTGGTCGCTGACTGTTTCGCCGACGGGCGCGCCTTGCTCTTCGTGGCCCACCGATTGTGGGGCATGATGAGGATCACTGAGGGTGGCCGAGCAAGACAAAGCATCACGCTGGGTGACAATGCCTTCCCTGCGTTTTTGTGTCTTCCACTTGCTTTTGGTCTTTTGTTTAGCAATCCAATCTTTTTTCAGCTTCTTTGCTGCAGGTCAACTTTGAGCAGACGTGATAAAATGTGCAGCGTGATAGGCATGTTCCACTGACCTCGCGCCTGTGGAAGGTGATGAAATGAGGGAGGATGTCTCTTCATTTTGCAAAAGAACCTGGGCCCGAAATCTGGGGTGTATCGGGATAATCTTTTCGCTGACGTAATGGAAATATTCGAGTGGCGCTGCATAAATCCCACAAGCGGTGCACTTCCCCCCCTTCATCAACCGCCATCTTGTCTCTCATCAACAGAAACAGTCGACCCCAATTCAATTTTTTGCTACTTGTTTTCTCTCATCGCATGAACGTGCAGAACCTCAACACTTTCGGTTCGTATTCTCCCCCTCCTTTATCGTCCTTGTCGCCCTCTGACCTATCCCAAGATCCCTTCGCCGACGCTGCCGACCCGCTTAATGCTGAGGAACCCGGGAGGCAGAGTTATATCCACATCCGCATTCAACAGCGAAATGGGCGCAAGACTTTGACAACGTTGCAAGGTTTGCCGAAGGGTGTGTCATCATTTTATCCTGGGCTGATGGCGATGCTCATGCTCAATTGAAGAGTACGATGCTAAGAAGATCCTGAAGGCATTCAAGAAGGTGTGTATGCCTGATTTTGAAGCGGCTCTCTCATCACTAAGTTTGAGGCGTTAGGAATTTGCCTGCAACGGCACCCTAGTGGACGACGAAGAGATGGGACAAGTGTTGCAGCTTCAAGGCGATCAGCGGGCCAAGATATTCTCTTTCCTCACTGAGAATGGTATTCCGCGCGCCTCGATCAAGCTGCATGGGTTCTAAGCGTAGAGTCCAATGGTGGGATAATTTTGCCTTGGTTCTGGCTAAATGTCCCACGAGGCCTCTGCCGTCATATGCACGACTTGCTGTACTACTGCGATGTTTTTCTTTTACACTTTCCGTCATTGTCACTTTCTCAATTTGATGGTGTGTACTACTATCGACGAGTCTTGTTGTTATGATTTAGATTTTTGTGTTGCCAAGTGAGGTGCTGTAGCCGAACAATGCTATATTGTCGCGACGCCAACTCTTACGGGGGCAGCTAGCCCTATAATTATGGAAGTGTAAGTTTGACAGTGGGAAGACAATCTACTTGATTTTATCCAGAGGCCTATTGAATCCTCCACGCCTACAGAGAGTGCAACGTCACGAACACAGGATAGGCCGCATTTTGAGAAAACATACCTGTTCATATATTGTCTCCATGTTCGTGGTTTCTTGACATTGGTGGAACCCTCTTGATTTCCGATGACATGCTGACCCTAACAAGGGGAATCAATATAAGGAAAACATGACAGGAATGCAGGGACTAGTACCTTCGTGGATCCGAAACCTTGTCAGGCCCATCATGGCCATCATGGCCTCGTCATCTTCATTCACAGCCTCCATGGCCTCGCCCTCTTCAGGCTCGCCTACGTCGGCATGCACATGAGGAGAGGATATTGATGAAATTGCTATAAAAGGCCGAACATATCGCATCAATACCGGTCAGTTATTAATCGAGGGAATAAGGACGAATAATCCTGGACGCACCGTGCGATTGCGAGGCTTTCACTGTCTCCCGGGACTCTGAATCCACCAGCGCACCCCGCTCAGTAACCTTCTCTGTCTCGTGCTCTGCATCCTGACTCTTCTCTCCATCCTTCTTGTCCCTGTCATACCGATCCCGGTCCTTTTCTACATCCCTCCGAGGTGCGTCTCGTCGATCTCGCTCATCGCGGCGGCGTGAGTCCCGGGAATCCCTGTCTCGCCTATCCTCATCCCTATCTCTTCCATAGTCACGTCTATCTGTAGCACAGTTGAGCGGTTGTAAGAACGTGTGGATTGGTAGTACATGCCTGATCGTCTCGGGCTGCGGGAGCGACTGCTCCTGCGGCGCGATATAACGGTCTCTGTCTCTGTCTCTCTCCCTCTCCCTGTCTCTGCCTTTGTCTCTGTCGTCTCGTTCCCAGCTCCTGTCGCGCCGCCTGTAGTCGTGTCGTGAAGACATGGTATTGTACGTAGGGTAACGGGTCAGATCACGTGTAAACGAGAACGCGTGTTGTCGCGCCTTTACAGTAATTGACTCCCTCCACTGGCATGTCTGCCTTCGCTGCCATCCGTCGCTCAGCCCTACGTACTGCTGATACTTTGCCAAAAGGTGGGTCACCGTCGGTGAAGTACACCCCATTCGACTCACGTTCACTGCCAGACCATTCGAGCGTTCATGTCAAGCTCACTGGCCTTCCCCGCACGGCTACCCCAGCGGATATCACCCGTTTACTTGCGATGAATAAGGTGCACAACATAACAAAAGGTGAATACTTAATGTGCCATATAGTTCCCTCTAGTGACTTAGATAACGTGTTCCAGTCACGCTCGATTATCGTCGATTCGAGCCTACAGGATGCGCTTTCCTCACCCTGTCCCAGCCGTCCGTACTCCCAAAGACTCTGGCTTCCCTCAAGCAACTGAGGTATTTTGGGCATCCATTGATCCCTCGAACCACTCGACCACCCTCAGAGCCCAGAATGCGCTCGCGTGGGTTAAAAGGGCGCGAAGAGGCTTCCGAGCGTTCCATCGTTGCTGGTACCGGGAGCCAAGCAGGGATTACCGACGTTGGCAGGAGCGTGCTGCTCTCTGGTTTACCTGGGAAGATCTCAACGAATGCTGTGCGACGGTGTCTGAATGACTACAACTTGATGGGCGGGCAAGCAGAGGTGGTCAAGATGGCCTCGTGAGTTTCCTCTTCATCATCTGATGTCTTCGGCTGTCCATTTACACCAGTGCATTCTCCATCTCACCTTCACAGGAATTCGAAGAGCACGATGACTTCTCGAGTGCTTGTCCGACTTTGTTCACCGTCAGAGGCATTCAGGCTATTACGGAATCTGCACATGACAAACTATGAACCCGACGTTTGGGGGGACAAGTATATCATTCGGGCCAAACTCATCTGTTGACACTGGCATTTTACAACACGGACAGATAAAATGTTCACAGCTCATAGACTTGATACTAAATGCTGCATGACACTATGATAGAATACAGAAATAAAGTAGGAAGCTACATCCGTCCGGAATCTTCATCAACTCGAGCGCGCTGTCGAGAACCGTCATCTTCGTCGTCGGGTGACCGAGCACGCTTATGAGTTGCTTCTGTGGAAGGTGCGAGCGCATGCTTCCACTCTTCACCGCCAATTGCCATTGGACCACTGTGCTCCGCATCTGCATAGCGTTCTTCGACCTGGCGCCTCCTTTCGATTTCCAGTCTCTGTGCCTGTGCACCCCATCCTCCTCGTCCAGGGTCATAGTCTTGTCTGTGCTCGTCTCGCACCTCAAATTTGTCCCGTCATTTGGGCATGCGTGACACAAAGCAGGAGTTGGAGGTACATACCTGGCCACCGCTCTTTCCACGTCCGAACTGCCTGCCTTCCTTGTATCCAAGATCCAAGTCGCAGCGGATTATTCGCTCGTCAAGTTTGGTACCTGATACATATCGCATGCTCGCGAGCGCTTCCGCGTGCGTATAGAATTCTACAAAACAGAAACCGCAAGGCGTCCTGAACGGGGAAAAAGACCAAGTCAGGAGATCTTTGTTACTTCCGGCAAAGGGTAGCATAGCATACCGAGTATGACGGTCAAGTCCCATAATGATGCGTTTCACACCGCCACCATCTTCGGGATTGGCACACTTTGAGAACATGTCATGAATTTGTTCCTCCGTTGTGAAGAAACTGAGATTGCCGATCTGCAGGATGCGGAGAAGAGGACGTGAGGTACAAGGGATGGCTGGTTCGAGAGCGAACTAAGAACTAACGTAGAGGGTGGTAGATTTTTGATGGAGTTCATGTTGCTTTTGACGGTCTAGTCTTGCTTGGGAGTCTTTGTAGTTCGATGGTTGGTCCAACGGTGTGATGACGGAGGCCATAGCAGCAAAAGTGTCGACGAGTTGAGAGGGCATCGTTTCACTAAACCGGGCCACTCTTACTTTCTCACGTGTACGCGTCCCCGCCGCGTCAGCTCACTTCTCACTCTTACCATGGCGATTCAAAAAGAGGTTGGTCCCCCTGCGACCATCGGAACGTTTCGTTTTCTCTGACAAAATAATCAGGACCCTACCTTTGATTCTGTGGTTACAGAGAAAACCGCTCTCTTCCAAGAGTTGCAGGAGGAGGACCTGTATATCAAATACAAGAAGCTCTCCCGTCACCTAGAACTTCTCGAGATACAAGAAAGCTACATCAAAGACGAACAAGCCAGCCTAAAGCGTGAGCTTATTCGTGCACAGGAGGAAGTCCGGCGTATCCAATCAGTTCCTCTTGTCATCGGTCAATTCCTCGAGCCTATTGACCAGCACACCGGTATCGTCGGCTCGACGACCGGCTCCAACTATGTCGTTCGCATTCTTTCAACGCTCGACCGTGAGCTGCTCAAGCCGTCGTCGAGCGTTGCTCTGCACCGTCATTCCAACGCACTCGTGGACATTTTGCCTCCAGAAGCAGACAGCTCTATTGCGATGCTTGGGGCAGAAGAGAAGCCAGATGTGACGTACCAGGATGTGGGAGGGATGGACACGCAGAAACAGGAAATACGCGAGGCGGTCGAGCTTCCCCTCACTCACTTTGACTTGTACAAGAAGATTGGCATCGACCCTCCTCGAGGAGTGTTACTGTATGGACCTCCTGGTATGTCTGTTTGGTTG
This sequence comes from Russula emetica, assembly GCA_015178925.1. Classification (NCBI taxonomy): domain Eukaryota; kingdom Fungi; phylum Basidiomycota; class Agaricomycetes; order Russulales; family Russulaceae; genus Russula; species Russula emetica. The sequence goes on along the minus strand of WHVC01000004.1, from coordinate 1,121,445 downwards.
TTACAAGTTCGCTCATTGATTGTCATAGGTACGGGAAAGACCATGCTCGTCAAAGCCGTCGCACACCACACTACAGCCTCGTTCATCCGCGTCGTCGGGTCTGAATTTGTGCAAAAATACCTCGGAGAGGGTCCGCGCATGGTGCGCGATGTGTTCCGACTCGCGCGTGAAAACTCTCCAGCTATCATCTTCATTGACGAGATTGATGCCATCGCGACAAAACGATTCGACGCACAGACCGGTGCTGACCGCGAGGTCCAACGGATTCTGCTCGAGCTGTTGAACCAAATGGATGGCTTTGACCAGGGAAGCAATGTCAAGGTTGGCGCTCTCCACAGTCTTGACATTCCAAATGTTTTATAGTCCTTTGTAGGTGATTATGGCGACTAATCGTCAAGATACCCTCGATCCGGCGTTGCTTCGCCCTGGTCGTCTGGACCGAAAGATCGAGTTTCCCTTACCTTCTCGTCGCGAGAGGCGGCTGATCTTCCAAACTGTGACCAGCAAGATGAACCTTGGCCCAGACGTAGATTTGGAAGATTGTGAGATATCACACATTTTCCTGACCTTTACCTGACCGCCAATTGTTTGTTCAGATGTTTCACGCCCAGATCGCTTATCATCTGCTGAAATCTCCTCGGTCGTTCAAGCTGCTGGTTTACAAGGTATTCCACACGTCTCGATCGTTTACAATGATTAACGTAAATCTACAGCTGTTCGTAAAAATCGATATGTCATTCTACCTATCGACTTCGAGGAAGCTTGGAAGGTCAGTGACTTTGTTTTTGCAACCATATGAACGCGTCTCCTGATAAAAAAAATTGCTTCCTCCTACCGCTAGCAAACGGTCAAGAGAAATGATGAGACACATGAATTCTGTACGCAAGAAAACTTGTTCAGTATATTTTATGTGTTGACCTGTTCCTGTTTTCATCCACAGATCGGTAGTGAATGTGACCTGGCACCGTGCGTTGTCTCTATCATTGAACGATGCGATTCTGACTTTCCTGCAGTTGTGCTTGTATTTTAGACCATATCATGATATAATTCCCTCTAAGCTCTCATCGCAGTGATGACTACTTCCAAACCTGCACGCTCCTTTCACTTTGGCATCTCTTTCGCTCTCTACATTGAGGTGCCCATTCTTGTGAGCTAGATTGCATGTGTTGACTTTTGTCGGCGCCCGTTATTTTTTTTGCCTCCTCTACTGCCCGAAAGAATGAGTCTCAGCTCTGACGGTGAGGTGGTTCACACGCGGGGTACACGTACTACCGAGCCATCCACCCCTTGTCTGAAGGTGCGCATGCAATTTCGTTCTCATGATTGGATTGACTTAAACCATGAAACATAGAATGTCTCTAATAATATTGTTGCAGTAATAGAACGTTCGTTCCATTCCGTTATCTTCATCACCTCTCGTGTCTACTAGCTCCTCAACACTCTGGACTGCGCCAAAATTCATGCGCTTAGTTCTCATTTTACGGGAGCAAGATTAACCAAATCCCTAGGATTTCCGCTGCTCTTTGTATCCGCCTTGTGGTGGATGCACCAAGAGTGTCATGCGGAACACATTCATTTCCTTGTTACATACTTTTAATATGCAATACAATCTACCCAATTTTCTTCGCTCACCCGACCTTTCTGACGTACTCTCGACGCAATGACCTTGCTTGAGTGAACGTTACTTCCTTGTGGGTTGCCCGAGCTCGCTAGCACGCTCTGTTGCGATCTGAATGGCGCGAGCAATAGTGGATCTCACTCGCCCGTCTTCCAAGGCGAGTAGACCTGCGATAGTACAGCCACCAGGAGCTGATCAACGTACGTCAGCTGAGATACTTTCGGCATGTGGGTCATTATAATAAACTTACTTGTGACGGAGTCCTTGATCTGAGCCGGATGCGCATCGGGCTGTAAAGCCATGCGAGCAGCGCCTTGCAGCGCTGAGTGGAAAAAAGAACCGATTATAGAGGCATCAAATTGGGTATATGTTAATGACCAGAAGACGCACCCTGCGACGCGAGCTCCAGAGCCTCCGCTCGTGGCAAACCCATCATAACGCCGCCATCTGCCATCGCCTCGAGAAATATGCACGCAAAGGCGGGTCCACATCCCGATAATGCCGTACACGCATCAAAGTGCCTCTCCTCGAGGAAACGACAACGCCCGATGGAAGAGAAAATTTGATTGACGATCACCCTGGACAGTCCATCCGAGTCGGAAGGTGGGAAATTCGAGATGACGGTCATGCCCTCACGAATCTATCAGAAAACCCTTTGTGAATGAATAAAGTGGAAAAAAAACCCCCCATGGCTGAGGGCCGCCTTAGAGAGTCAGAGACGCACGCGGCATGCTACGTTGGGCATCGCACGGACCACCATTGTGCTGGGAAGAACCCAGGCTGAGAGTTGCTCGATGGTGACGCCGGAAAGGATGCTGATGAGCAACTTGCCGGCCAAAGCCTCTTTGATCCCACTCTCGCTAAGGATGGTATATGCACCCTGTGGTTTGCAGCTGTTTTTTTTATTTTTTATTTTGTGAGGGGGAGAGAGAGGGGAGTGTTTGCCAATACGCCCAAAAGTAAGTAATAATGAACCGTGCGTACCACAGCAAGACAACATCGGACTGCTGCACCACCGAAACATTTTCCCCGACAGTGACTTCGATAGCATCTCCTCCAAGAACCGCACGAAATTTATCGCGCAGACGCCTCGCGCTTTCTTCGCGTTGTACGCAGGCGATAAAGCGAGATGGTAGCGTCGGGTCATCGCCGTCTGCTACGGTAGGGGTGGAGGTTCCAGGAGTGTGGGACTCCCATTTGGGCTGGCCGGAATTTAGGCCGTGTAGAGGGCTCTGCGAGTGGAGGCTGGCGAGCACGCCTGATGTTATCGCAATGCCCATTGTTCCACATCCTACAGGAGGTCGGAATCAGTTAGTTACAACACGGGATGGGCGGACACGCACACCTAGCACGCATAACGTGTAACCCATGATGCTTCCCTTACAGTATATTTTTTGGTTGAGAGTATGAGATGAAGGTCAAAAGGAAAGCGCTTATCGCCAAGCGAATCTTTTTCAGATGCGCGTGATTTACAGTATGCGCGTGCTCATCACCGTCGGGTCAACAAGATTTGATGCACTCGTCGAGGCTGCGTTGTCCCAGCCAGTGCTCAACGCTCTCGCACAAAAAGGCTACTCCGATGTCATCATCCAGTGTGGCAACTCCCAGGTAGATGATGCGTTCAGCCCGACGGAGAGAGAGCAGAACGTGCGCAGGTACGGGGTGAATATCGACGTGTGGAGGTTCAAACCGAGTCTCGACGAGGAGTACGATGCAGCAGATCTGGTCATTGGGCACGCAGGTCTGCGCTCTCCTTATTATCGTTGGCCGCAACATGCCCGATGACCTCAGGATTTATTGTCCAGGCTCAGGAACCATACTCGATGCACTGCGAAGGGGCAAATCTCTCATAATTGTACCCAACCCAACTCTCCTCGACAATCACCAGGAAGACATGGCTCATGCCATGGGGAAATTGGGACATGCGAAGGTATCTACGGTCAAGTGAGTGCGGCCTGTAATGTTGCGATTGGGCTGTCTTCATGCATATCGAAATCTTGTTCAGCGAACTTGCACAATCCGTCATGGATCTAGACACATCAATCCTAGTGCCGTTCCCGCAGTTTGATGGTAGCAAGTTTCGCAGACTGGTGGATCGAGAGATGGGGTTTGAATTGTAACGTTGGACTACCAGTATCTAAACTACCCGACCTTGTTTCCTCCATTACTATATTCATCATTCCGCTTCACAAAGTGCGCATACCTTCAGAGGAGAAACCACCCACACCGATGCCACCAGAGGTCGCTGCAACTGTCGTCGATGACAATCCCGAGACATACGAGGAAAGACACGTACATGCTGTGTATGACCACATCGCGTCTCACTTCTCGTCCACACGATACAAGGTAGAACATTACTATACCCCACATCTTCCTGCCATTTTGAGCGACAACAGCCTTGGCCCCTCGTGTCAGAATTTCTACACAATATTCCCACCGGATGGGTGGGACTTGACTCGGGGACTGGTAATGGGAAATACCTTGGTGTGCCCACGACTTATCCAGGGACGATTTGGACAATCGGACTAGACAGAAGTCAAAGTCTGCTAAACCTTGCAAGAACTGCAGGCGGGAGTGGTAAAATCCCTGAAGTCGTAAGGGGAGATGTGCTGGAGAATGGATGGCGACGAGGTGCTTTCGTACGCATCTTGTATTCCTACCGTCACGGTGGCCACCACGCGTAATACTGATGCATGTGTAAATACGCTAAGGACTATGCGATTTCAATTGCAACGATACACCATCTGGCGACAGCGGAACGCCGGGTAGCAGGCGTGAAGGTTCGCTCTGTCGAATATCACTGGCAAATTTTCAGTAACAAGCAGTGACACAGAGACTACTCGAGTCTGTCTCCCCGAGACATGGTCGCATTCTGATATATGTCTGGGCCATCGAACAGGATGAACAGTCGAAAAGAATCATCCCTGTACCACCCCGAGAAGGCCCTTATGCGGACGCAGACGGAGAGAGGTACTCAAATGGTCACGGTCAAGATGTCTTCGTGCCATGGGTTCTTTCCTCAGATAATGCACGTCCCAAGGTGCCTAGGACGGAGCAGTCTCAAAATGTACCGCCTGATGCAATACGGCGCTACTACCACATGTTTTCCAGAGATGAACTTCGTGGGTTGGTACAGAGCGCTGCTCAGGAACTAGGGTTGAAAGTCGGCCCTCCGCACTCAAATGAGACCGACGTCAAAGGTACCGAGGGCGTTGAGATCGTCGTGAGCGGCTGGGAACGATCAAATTATTATATCGAGTTGCGGCGGTGGCAAAGATAACACCGTAGGAGGGCACGGGATTGTGGCCGCATTATTCAGAGAGGCAAGTGGATCGCGAGAGAACGAGGGAGTGGTACTTGTATAGATGATTTTTTTTTACACAAGTACAATACCCAGCTGATGCAAAGAGAATCATTCGCTCGCCGCCATAACTAATGGGGAGAACAAAGAAATCAGAGGTGGGGCCATAGATGTGAATGGAAATAGACACACTCGCATTGATAAGATCGCCACTATTTTCCTTCAATACTCTCACGGCTTTTGCTCGCGAGCAGTTGACTTGTGCCATGACGAGTTCTATATCCTTAGGATCAACACCGGTTTCATCAACGGGATCATCATCCTCTGGTGCCTCGAGTTCAGGGACATCGTCAGGATTTTCACTGTCTTTGCCTGGCTGGGAGGGATCGAGAGCGGCTGTGCTTCCCACCCCGCCCCCCGCCAACTGTTGCGAGGCACCCAGAGGACCTTGAGTATTCATGTCTTCCATCTACCCAGATATGCATGAGCCTTAAGCTATAAACTTTTACTATTCACGAACCTTCGCCTCGCCAAACACAATATACGTGTCACTGTTCTGGGACTTAAACACGTCGGGAGATGCAATGACGAACAAAAGCTGCCAGAAATCCATGATGGCCCTATGCGTGACGCCCAAAAACGGAACGTACGTTTTTTGGCCGCCGGAGAGTGACGCGTGTGATACCAGAAATCTTCTTGAGACCCAAACCTAAGAGCGCCTTTCTGGCCTTTCGCTCAGAACGCGACTGTATCTTATCAAGGGCGGCGGCGGAGGTAGGATCCTCCTCGTTGTCATGGTCGTGGCCGTGGTCATGACCCTCGTGGTCAGAATGATCAGAGGTCACCTCTTCGATGGTGGCAGACATCTACATGGTACACAGACGCGTCAGCCGTGGTTCATCTGGGATGCTGAGTACGCATCCACCCCATCCAGTGAGCATCTTTAGTATGTTCCAACCTGGAAAGGACCCTCAGAAGTGAAATGCCCATACCTTGTTCTCGTATATCTGATGTTACGTGCGACGCTCGTCGTCGGCGACGTGGAGTGTGGGTAATTGACTCGACCAAAAACGACCGCTGACTAAGCACTTCCATGTGTATGTCTTGCGCGCTTGATCTCACCTGGCCCTCTTCGCCTCCCTCGGCCGCTATCAGAGTAGACTAGATGCAAGACGACATGGTGAACGCTAGGCGTGCCATTGAGTCTATACTGTAATGTGACTGACGCATCAATTCCGTCGTTCTGTGATTGAGCTAATTGACGTACACACCTCACGTGACAGTCTTGCACACGACACTTTGGGGATTCGAACGCTTTGGGGGTCGAGGCCTTTGAGGTCGAAGTCGGAGCCTGGAGGCCTGTCCCTCACCACTCCCTCACCCGATACGATGTCCAGTACTGAAGCATTTGTCCAGTCCAGCCAAGTTCAAACCACCTCTTCCACACTTGCATATGATCTTGCCCTCCTCCTGTTTCGCGGCATTACCAAGGTATTCTTCCGCGAAGTTCGTCCCCGCGGCTCATTCAATATCCCTCGCGATGGTCCTGTAATTTTCGTCGGCGCTCCTCATAGTAACCAAGTGAGAATTACTTCCTTTACCTCAGAAGACGTTGTGCTGATCCGACGAGGCTTCGTAGTTCCTCGATCTTCTCCTTGCGTTGATGGTCTACCGCGAGTCAGGGCGACGCCCTGCTTTCTTGGTCGCTGCCAAGAGTATGAAGCGGAGGGTTGTAGGACTTCTCGCCAAGAATTTGTCTAGCAGTGCGCATACCCTTATTACCTGTTTTCTCTTCGGCTGATCCTCTATTAGTTCCTGTCGCTCGTGCCCAGGACTCTGCTAAAGCCGGAACAGGAAAAGTGTACCTGTCGCCGGATGATCCCTACCTTGTCCTCGGCGAAGGTACCAAGTTTGTTGAAGAGTTGAGGCCAAAGATGCAGATCATGTTGTCCAAAGCTGTCAACTCTTCCATCGCTGAAGTGGTGGAGGTCATCTCGGATACAGGGCTCAGGATCAAGAACGAATTTCACACTGAAACAGAAAAGAGCACGAAACTTTTCCGTGAAAAGGCGGAAGAAGCCAAGTCGCAGGGCATAGATGGCCTGACTTTCAAAACGCTCCCTTATGTCGACCAGAATGAAATGTACCAGGATGTCTACCAGCGATTGCGAGACGGTCATTGCGTTGCAGTTTATCCAGAAGGTGTGTTACTGCTACAGGACGTGGTATATCGGGAGCTTATTCACCATGTAGGGGGTAGCCACGACAGAACAGATCTTCTTCCCTTGAAGGCCGGTTTCGCAATGATGGCGTTAGGTACTATGGCATGTTACCCCAGTGTGGATGTGAAAATCGTACCGGTCGGGTTGTCTTACTTTCATGCACACCGTTTCCGGTCGCGTGCGGTTATCGAGTTCGGACCTCCTTTAAACGTTTCATCTGAACTGGTCGAAAAGTTCAAAAACGGAGGCCCGGATAAGCGAGAAGCTGTTTCCAAGCTTCTGAATCAGGTTTATGACGCTCTCAAAGCCGTGACAGTGCGCGCACCTGATTATGATACTCTCATGGTGCGTGATAAGCTAGAGGTTGTTGCTCGTGCGAGCTGACTCCTCGGCAGCTCATCCAAGCCGCGCGACGACTCTATCAACCCCCTGGACAGCACCTTACCCTCGGTCAGGTTGTTGAACTGAACAAGCGCTTTCTACTTGCATATAGTTATTTCAAGGATGAACCCCGCATTCAAGCTCTGCGTGAAAAGGTTTTAAAATACAACCGTTTGCTCCGAGACTTGGGCTTGCGAGACCATCAGGTTCGACTGCCAATCATCAATCATAACTTATAAATGACTTTTGGACAAGGTGCCCCGGGCCCAGAAGGTCAGCTGGAAGACGTTTGGACTCTTACTTTACCGCATCGGACTCCTACTAGTTTGGACGGTCTTTTCATTGCCAGGCGTGGTCTTGCATGCACCTATTTTTGTCACAGCATCGGTAGTGTCCAAAATCAAGGCCAAAGGTAATGTCGTAGGATCTTGTCATGCCATGTCTCAGGTACTTATGCGTCTCCAGAGGCTCTCGCTGCGTCAGTAGTAAAGGTTGCGGGGCGAGATGTCCTCGCAACGTGGAAAGTCTTGATTTCACTCGTCATGACTCCAGCCATCTATTTGTTCTACGCAATAGTTACAACGATAGTTGCTGTCAAAGCAGATCTACCCACGAATTGGATTCTCTGGACGCCTTTCCTCGTGTTCCTCGCCCTTCCATGCATTGGCTATGCGGCTCTCAAGTTCGGTGAAGCCGGTATGGATGTGCTCAAGTTGGTCCTGCTATTCATAGAAGTTCTATCAGTTAGCTTAGTTGCTTCGTAGATCGCTAGGCCCTCTCATCATTGCTCTCATTCCTGGGAAAAATCGTTACTTAGAATATCTGAAGCGAGTTCGGCAAGAGTTGGCTAAGGAACTCGGCGAAGCTATTGACGAGTTCGGGCCACAAATCTGGGAGGATTTCGATAAGGTATAGTTTCGATCAACTCTAGGCCGACTAGAATGCTAATTATTTGTTTGATAGTACCGCATTCTTGTCCCGTCTGCCAGTGTTCCCCCGTCCTCCGGTAAACATGGGAAGAACGGAGTAGGCGCCGTGGATGCACAAGGCAACTTGCTCTCGCACCCCATGGTACGTGCCTCTGATGTCTGTGCGACGGATAGCGAGACTTACCGTGCCGTGGTAAGACTTGGCTTGACGAGCTCCTCTTCGGTTGGAGTCGTAGTGCCGAGACAAGTTGTGAAGTTAGTAGAGCTGGATCTCCGAAAGGTTCGGATGATGAAGATGCAGGAGATTACGATAATTTACTGAACGTTACACAATCGGAGGGAGGGACCGCGGAATTTCAGGGTCGACGGGGATCGTACGCAGACTTGCAGAAACTACGAGCGGTTGGGAAGACCAGTTAGCTGGGTTACGTTGTACTGTACTGTAATCATATCACGCGTTCATCGATCATGTGAGCTTTCTCGGCGGTGCTCGCCCTCGAGCTGCAAGTGCCAGTCAAACATCAATGACAGACATCTCTCGCCAACTCCACCTCTATCTCGAGCGGTCCCCGCAGGCTTTGTCCCCCCAAGACGTTTATACTCTCCTCGACAACTTCGTCTCCGACTGCAATGCATCGGAAAAGCCCGAGGGTTCAATCTGCAACCTCGAGAATGAACTACAAGTCATCCGGGATACTCTTGACCTCAGCGAATGTGCGCAGACAGAGGACCTCCTTTGCGTACTGCGTCACCTCGAACCAGTGCTTTCATCCACATCCCTCATCTCTACCTGGTTTGATCTCGCGCTACGGACTGCTTTGCGCGAGCCAAGATTGTCACAAAAAGCACTCACCCAAGCGAAGGAACTTGTCATCATAGCATTAGAAAAGCCCGATTATGGACACCCCGAGATACAAGGCGAATTTAGAAGACGGATATTGGACCTTTACCTTTTGGATGCATCTAATGAAGCAGACCCGGAAGACGTGCTCGAGTGGGCGGACCTACCGGGGGAGCAACGCGATCAGCGGAGAATATGGAAGGAAAACCTTGAGGATATTCTTGTTGTGTTTGGCATGGATCAGCCCGAGGTGCGCTCTTGATAGCATCGCATGAAGCCTCGGATGTGAATATTTGGTTGTGCATCGTAGGCATTCTTAATGCAGATTTTCCACTGCTTTGCCTCGCCCTCCTCGCGCCTGCAACTGATTGGTCTACTCAATCGCTACACTACGGAACCTCTCTTTGAACAACATGCATCCGTCTTGGCGACACACCCACTTATGTCGTCTATCCTCACGTCGCTCTTGGTCGACGATTCCACAACCGCATGCACGATAAGCCTCATGATGCTTACTAAATTGTTGCCCATTTTTGCAGTCAAGGCTTGTTCCGCACTGAAGCGGCTACTTCCCCAGCTCTTTGCAGTCCTTGCGCGTATACTTTGTTGGCCTGAGGGCGCACCGTCCATATCAACACACTCTCCACTCCCGGATGGTACAGCGTCTGACGAAGAACACGGCACCGATGGGGGAGACAATCTCGGACAGGCCACTGAGACCAAGCGGACTCTGGATGCGAACTCGGATTTACAATGGGAACGTCTCGAGTTGTCATTTGATTCAACGGCAACATCCGCGCCCTCTCCCGAGCGATATTTCACATTCCTGTATTTTCTGTTTCCATGCAATCTCATTGCATTTCTGCGCGATCCCGTTGGGTACCTCGCTGAGAGGAAGGTAGAAAGACCGTACGCAGTAGATTGGGAAGATGCCTTAGATCACGAACAGATCAAGACAAAAAGCGAGGTAGGGATTTCTGGTCGAGTATGGGTCCATATAATCTGACATTTGTTTACCATTAGCTGCTTCTCAGACAGCGTACCACTCACCCGCAGATAATCTGGCACAGTGCGGAGACCGAGATTAGCGGGCCCGAGTTCTTCTCGCAATACGACACGGCTAGGATTGTTGCAGAAAGCTTATTGCTCGAGTTGCGACATTCGCATTTGGCGTGGCAAAGCAGTGCTGTGCCGGAGGCGGCCTCCGCGGAAAACAATGACAACGTTGCAGCCCCGCCGCCGTTGATAGTTGATACCAGCGATACGGGTTTAGGATCCATGAACTCGACTCCCCCGATGCGGACTGTCAAGATCCACAGCAAGCCACGGGTCTCGCTCCAGGATATGGTCAATACATCCATTGCACTCAAATCTCACCTGGATGTCGATATTGTTGATCCAACACCTATTTGGCCGTACGCGCTGTTCCTGTCCGAGGCTATGCCGCAGAGCCCGGGAAAGCCCGAACCGGGAAGCGGTGTGGTACAAGCGATTACGGGGCTCCAGCGTGAAGTGTTGCTACTACGGAACGAGCTGAACTTCGAGTCGTGGCTTGCGAGAGAGAATGTGAGACAAATTGGGAGGTTGTTTGAGCAAAGGATCATGAGTCGCAATGCGGAGGTGGAGAGACAGAACCTGGTGAGTACTTTTGTCCACCCATCACTGCCGTTGCGGCATACCTATCACGTTTGGGTAGCACAATAAGTTGCGGGAGAACAAAGCGCAGATCAGTAGTTTACAGCGAAAGCTGAAGGAACATACTGAGCATTCGGAGATGACGAAGAAGAAATACGCGGATTGGAACGCGGAACTAAGTCGGAAATTGCAAGATCTGAGGGAGCAAAAGCGAAATTGGGTATCTGAAACTGCGGCATTGCGTTTGACAGAAAAGGAACTTCGGGTTCGTTCATTTCTTATCGATGACATTGAGAGATGATTCACGATGGCGCACAGGCACAATTTGTAGCCCAGGGCAATCTACTCGCCGAGGCAGAACGGCGCGAGTCACAGTTGCGAACTTCTATCAAGGAGACAGAGCACAAGGTTGCACGACTGAAAGATTACGAACAACGGATCGAACAGCACACAGCGATGCAGCGATTATGGTGAGATACAGATACAGGAATGCGGTTACACCGCTTGGAATCCATTGACGAATGATGACAGGGATGTGGACGTGCAGAAATACAAAGAACAGACCGAAGCGATGAAAGTACTGCTAAGCAAATACAAGAAGATGGAGTTACGGCTGGATGCATATGAAAGGACGCACAGCATGATGGAAGAACAAGCGCGGTGAGGGTATCTCATGGCTTGTATGTGATGCAGATTATTCACTGAGAAGACGTCTGTGTACCAGGGCGTCACGGCGGCAGATCCAAACCATGGAGGCGAAGCTCAAGCTAATTCCTACTAACAGAACGCCAACGAAGACGCCCAGGACATCCCCCGGAACAGAGTTTTCGAGACTAAGAGAGGAAAACGGTAATCTACATGGGGAAAATGTAGAGCTGAAAGACGAGATAGAAGAACTCAAGGCGATGGTCGAGCTGCTGCGGGCACAGGTAAGAGGGCATTCGGGATTATTGAGCGAGCCATCGCGCAGCCCCGTGATTGGGAACGCGGTGCTGCGACCGTAGTTGTGTGGTTGTGTGGTTATCAGATTTAGTAAAGTTAAGAAGGTTCTCGAAGCATTACAGGCGTGGGAATAATCGTAGGAGGCGTGTCGAAACTTCGAGAACAAAAAATCCTGTTGAGATAAATTGGCTCGACGGCTCTCCCTTTCAACCTTCAGCCGTCTCCTGTTCTCCCACCTTGCGCATCCAAAAAAATGTCTGCACCCGAACCAGAAAGCTTCGGCTTCCAGGCTGAGATCTCTCAGTTGCTCGACTTGATCATCAGTAAGTCATGTTATCTTTGCGTGATTATCGACGCGACGCCTAACCCGCCTTAACCATTCTTCAGACACTTTCTACTCCAACAAAGAAATTTTTCTCCGTGAACTCATCTCCAATGGTTCTGATGCTCTTGACAAGATTCGCTACGCCTCCCTCACTGAACCCTCGGTTCTCGAGTCCGAGAAGGAGCTCTTCATTCGCATAACCCCAGACAAAGAAAATAATATCCTCTCCCTTCGCGATAGCGGCATCGGCATGACCAAGGCTGATATGGTCAATAACCTTGGTACCATTGCCAAGTCCGGGACGAAGGTATATTTTTGAACCAATTATCCACGTCTGGCTTGTCATTCTGATGTCTCGTCCTAGGGGTTTATGGAAGCGCTTAGCTCTGGTGCCGATATCTCCATGATTGGCCAGTTCGGTGTCGGCTTCTATTCCGCTTACCTCGTGGCTGAGCGTGTTCAAGTCATCTCAAAACACAATGATGATGAGCAGTACATCTGGGAGTCTGCCGCGGGTGGCACTTTCACCATTACCCTTGACACCGTGAACCCACCGCTCGGCCGCGGTACTGAGGTTCGCCTATACCTAAAGGAAGACCAGGCGGAATATCTTGAAGAGAAGCGGATCAAGGATGTCGTTAAGAAGCACTCTGAGTTCATCTCCTATCCTATCCAACTTGTCGTCACCAAGGAAGTCGAAAAGGTTTGTGTCCTTAGTCCCGCATATCAGTCGTCCCTGATCACGTGTCGCAGGAGGTCGAAGATGACGAAGAAGAGGTCAAAGAGGGGGAGGCCAAAGAGGGGGAGGACGAAGAAGGAAAGGCCAAGGTTGAGGAGGTCGAGGACGAAGAAGTTAAGGAGAAGAAGAAAAAGAAGGTCAAGGAGCAGAGCAAGGTCAACGAGGAGCTCAACAAGACGAAGCCTATCTGGACGCGTAACCCGAACGACATTACGCAAGAAGAGTATGGGGCCTTCTACAAGTCCCTTACCAACGACTGGGAGGAACATCTTGCAGTCAGGCACTTCTCCGTCGAGGGTCAGCTTGAGTTCAAGGCTATCCTTTATGTCCCAAAGCGGTATGTCACCATCATTACTTTACATACTCGTCATTCCTGACCTAATCCTAGTGCACCCTTCGATCTGTTTGAGAGCAAGAAAAAGCGCAACAATATCAAACTCTACGTCCGCCGTGTCTTCATCATGGATGACTGCGAGGACCTCATCCCGGAGTACCTCAACTTCGTCAAGGGTATTGTCGATTCGGAAGACTTGCCTCTCAACATTTCGCGTGAGACCCTTCAGCAGAACAAGATCCTCAAAGTCATCCGCAAGCATATCGTCAAGAAGTGCATGGATCTGTTCTCGGAGATCGCTGAAGACAAAGACAACTTCCAGAAGTTCTATGAGGCCTTCGGCAAAAACATCAAGCTTGGTATCCATGAGGATGCTCAGAACCGCAGCAAACTTGCTGAGTTCCTGCGTTTCCATTCGACGAAGGCCGTCGATGACCAGATTACCCTCAAGGGTTTGTATCCCATCCCACATGCACCCTCCTTTTGTTAATTATGAATCTCCAGACTATATCACACGCATGCCTTCGGGACAAAAGGCAATTTACTACCTCACGGGTGAATCCCTAGCCGCCATCAGGGACTCGCCTTTCTTGGAGGTCCTCAGGAAAAAAGGGTTCGAGGTTCTCCTGCTCGTGGATCCCATCGACGAGTATGCGATGTCCCAGTTGAAGGAGTTTGATGGCCACAAGCTTGAGTCTGTCTCGAAGGAAGGTCTTGAGCTCGAGGAGACAGACGAGGAGAAAAAGGCGCACGAAGAAGAAGCCAAGTCCTACGAGGATTTGTGCAAAGTTATCAAGGATGCGCTTGGTGAGAAGGTTGAGAAGGTCGTTGTATCGAACCGTATCTCCGACTCGCCTTGCGTTTTGGTCACTGGCCAGTTTGGTTGGTCATCGAATATGGTGGGTTTTCCCTCGGACCGCGGATCCGAAGACCAGAAACTGATAACCTGCGCTGTCTTTAGGAGCGAATTATGAAGGCTCAGGCCCTTCGTGACACCTCGATGTCGTCTTACATGGCCTCAAAGAAGACCCTTGAGCTCAACCCTAAACACCCGATAGTTAAGGAGCTCCGACGGAAGGTCTCAGAAGACAAGGCTGACAAGTCGGTCCGGGATTTGACGTATCTCTTGTTCGAGACTGCTCTCCTCACTTCTGGCTTCTCGCTTGAGGAGCCGACATCATTTGCAAAGCGGATCCACCGCATGATCTCGTAAGTGATTTGTCTTTACTGCCCCCCAATTATGACTAAAAACTTCCGTGACCAATTCTAGACTTGGTCTTGATGTTGACGAGGAAGAGGAGGCAGCGCCCGCCGCCGAGGAGGCCGCCCCTGCGGAGACAGAAGCCGCCTCTACGTCCGCAATGGAGGAGATCGACTAGAACTACTGCACGGACTTGGCTTTATGCAAAGGGCTCTGTAGTAAAAATCGTTTAGTTCCTGTGTATTACGCTCCCACGTTCATTTTCCCCCATAATGTGTCTACTGCATCATCATATAGCTATCCCACAAAAGTGCATTTTTCTTTCCTGGTCGTCCATTTCTGGCCACCTGAGTGACGTCTTGAACGGTTGTACTTGCTGTAATATGATGGGTGCCACGCTCACAGCCTTAAACAACCCAGTAGTAGAATATGATAATGCATAATGCATGACGCGAGGCACAGTCTTTCTCCCGATGCCGTAGTCATTAGCGTTGAGAGGGCGGTGTCAACCGAGAGCCGCTGAAGGTAGTCGCCGTACCGAACGACATGACTAAGGTCCCCTCTACTTCCTCTCATCAATGGTACTCGTTCATCTCCCCACGTATGGATAGAAGGATACCCGACACGTCTTCACTTGCCACGAACGTGATCCCATCGACTCATGTTGATAGATGAGTCTGCGTGCGATCCTCGTGTTTCGTCCTCATGTTTCGTCCTCGGGTCAAAGCTATCAAATTCGCAACGCCAGCCGGCAATTATCCGATATGTGCCCTCGCAAGAAAGACACGGGAGTCATTGCGGGAGTCATTGTTCGCATCGGAATATATTTCCCAAAGAAAGCGAGATAATAGGGTTACTCGGGCGACGCTGTAAAACGAGGCTCAGAGGGGCGCCATTGTTCGCTAAATTTGTCATGATTTGTCAGCAAAACAGGCGGGGGCAACGTGCACCGTTTTTGACACGCGGTAGCTTACTCTCTCCCATTGTCCGTTCCCTCTCCATATAACTCCAGTCCCTCCTTTCTTTTCGTCCCCGTACGCCCCCTCATAAACGCCAACTTCATCAGCCCCGTTTGATAGCTGTCATCCAGCCCAAATTCATCTCGACTAAGCAAGATCTCACAATGTCCCCGATCCCCATTATCGCCCCCCAGCCTCGCCGTTTACTCCCGCAACCGACGATTATTGACACATCGGCGCCGGTGTTGCCCATCAACCTTGACGATCCGTTCATCGTGAGCGTTTCGTGTTGTCTCTGCTTACCTTATCAGAGGACTCATATCTTTCTGACGCAAGTGCCACACACCTGCCCCCAAGAATGCTCAGCTTCCTCGCCTCATGTCTCCAATCCGTATTCATCATCGTACCAAACGCTCTCTGGTTTGTTTTTCTTTCATCCGGACGATTAGAAACTTCCGTTGATTTCGCTCTTATCTTTTTTAAGGCATCGCAGTCTCCGACACCTTGTAGCTCTATTAAACGACAAGTGGTTTGCGCTCCACGTACCCCCCGCCGTCGGCGGCACAATATACGCCCAGAAGCTATCATTGCGCCCCGTGTGATTAACTTCGATTCGCTTCCATGGATTTCCGCTCTGGACGACCCCGTGCTTACGGCAGGAAACCCCTGGGACTCCGATCTCTCAGCACTTGCATCTGCAGAATATATGCGTGTTTCCGGTCTTGGCCCGGTCCGCCGGCGCAAGTCTATCTCCTCAAGAGATCGGACAGAGCCTCTTGTGCCACTCGTCTCACGACCGCCGAGTGTAACATCGACGCCCCCACCGCGGTTCCCGTCGCCGTCACGAGTTCAATTCGTTGGTCTAATGCCAATTATGACACCTGCTCAGGAAGCAACGTGGTGAAATGTATAGCGTTGTCCCATTCCGTTTTCCCCACTTAGAAAGTCCTTTTAATCGTCACCCCTTTCATCATGTCACCATTCCCTTTTTCATCAACGGACGCTCCCATCATCCCATACAATCCGGATTCACCCGTGCCTTATTCCTGCAAGTCAGCATCATCAACTGTGACCGTATTCAATCGCATATATATTTCACCATCTTTTCACATTTCATTCATTCTTATCTCACAATTTTTTTCTTCGACCGTTCAAATTGCCCGTACTTGATCGTACGACGTCCATTCACCTTAACCGTTCGTCGTTTGTACGTTCAGTCTGTGACATTGATATTACATTTGTGTATTGTGAGCCGATCGGGTTCTGCACCACGTCATCACACTTTCTTCCTCAATGCATCTATCTATGATGTTTCAAGTTTTCTCCCCCTCCCCCCTCATCAACAGATTCCTTATAACGTGTACATGTATCAACGATATTCTCTGCCTTCACGTCTTCCTGTACAAGTTGTTCCTATACAGTGTGCAATACAGTATTGTGATCAACGGTTTTGATATGTCATACTCGAGTAATGCATAGCGTCGGCAGTCGTCATTATGAGAATGATTCATTATGACGTCCATTATTTTATTTCGTACGTTAGGGAGATGGGGACACTTTCTCAAGAGCAAGAGTTCATGAGTTTTGACGTATTCGACTCTGGCTCCTCTGCACGATTTTTTTTACAACTGATATACAGGAAAGAGAATTGAATTTCAAAAAAAAAATAACTGCCCCAGTGAGGCTCGAACTCACGACCTTCCGATGAGCTTTCCCAATGCGGGATAACAGTCGGACGCTGTAACCAACTCAGCCATGGGGCATGTATTATGGTTTACATCCGTAGCATCTAAGAACAATGATCTGAGAACCCTCGTCTCGTCCAAGCCCAAGGTGACTCATTGTTTTTTTTTCCAGCCAACTATTATACGCCAGACACAATATTTACGCCGAAGCCTGAGAACCCGCTTCGGAAACAAATTTCTCCATGAACTGAATGAGAGTGTCTGCGCTTGCTTCCGTGATGGCATTGTAGAGGGATACACGGACACCTGTTAACGCAATGAAATTCGATGAGGGTCGCTCAGGTTACGCGAGAGTGGTATGTACATACCTCCAACCGACCTATTGCCATCGATACAGCCATGTGAAATGTCAAAAGGTCTGCGAAGGTATGATGTATGCAAGAGAACGACTCACCGGTGACCCTTTAAGCCTTTCATACACGCCTTTTCTGCGCCCGCAAGGAAGCGTGCCTCTGCTCCTTCCCCTAGGACATTGAAGACGACATTCATCCAGCTACCTGATCCTGATTGCACCCTGCCTTGGAACACCCCGCGCTCCTCGCCCGCCCGAATAGCGGCGTATACCTTTTCCGCCTTTCTTCTGTTGACCGCCTCGAAGTGCGCGATGCCACCCAGTTCCTTCATATACTCGAGGACGAGCCCGGTGATGTAGATGGAGAGCATCGACGGGGTGTTGTGCAGGCTCTTGCTCTGCGCGAGCGTCGTGTAGGACAGACATAACGGAACGGGTATCGCGCCGAGTTTGGCAGCTGCGTCGACGTCGACGAGACAATCTTGTCGGACGATGAGGATCGTCAAGCCTGCGGGACCGACGTTTTTCTGCGCGCCGGCAAAGATGACGGCATGTTCGCTAAGATGCGGGATCGGGCGGGACATGAACGAGGACGAGTGGTCACCGACGAGCGGGAGGAGGCCGTTGGGCTCACGCGGCAGGAGTTTGAAGGGGAAGGACGTTGGCGCATCGGGATTCGGCGAGAACTGGACGCCATCGATCGTCTCGTTCTCGCAGTAGTAGATGAGCGCAGGCGCGCGGGAGAAGGAATACTCGCCGTGCAGCGGTATGTTGTCGAATGAGACGTTATCCTTGGAGTACTTGCGTGAATCGACTACGAGTCTTGCACGAGCACCGCCAAGGCGTCTGGCCTCATCGAAGGCTTTTCTGCTCCATGAGCCCGTGAGGACGTAGTCCATGACGCGCTCATCCTCAGCGAGATCCGGATAGAGGAGCCTATGGCGCGCAAGGAGGTTCAACACGACGGCGGAGAATTGAGCGGTCCCGCCGCCCTGCGTGAAAAGGATAGAGTGCGTTGGAGGGACTTCCAACTGGGTACCTGATGAGATTTTCGGCGTTTTGGATAAACGCGCCGAATTCCTTGGAGCGATGTGAGAGCTCGGCGATGCCGATGCCTGTGTCATTGAAGTTGAGTAATCCCTGAGCTGCTTTCTTGAGTACGGGCTGAGGAAGGGCAGAGGGACCTGCTCCAAAGTTGATGACCCGTGAGGTTGCCATCGTTGAGTTAGTTGACTCGAGCAAGGTCCGGGTTCAAGATGAAATTGAATTAACTTGGCAACCGCGATGGTAAGGAAAGCGGCGAGCAACAAGGGACGCGCTGCCCAGCCTCCGAGTCCCGCTCCCAAAGCGACCCCCTTCCCCAGATTATCAGAGAAGAGTCACATTCGATGCCATACATTCCTGGAGGATCAGATTTTACTGCTAAGCGTGCACCTTTAATTGTCATCTTATTTTTCTAGTCACCGAAACAGCGCCGCAGAACGTGCTGACTCCAGCAGAATGCCGATCTTTTGTCGACTTTATTGACTCCCAACCCCTGGAACTGACTCCATCAAAAAAACGTGGGGAGGCAGTTAGAGTCAATTGTAAGCATGTTTCTCGTTTGACAGTAAACGCCCGAGCTTAGCGTCGTCCAAGACAGGGTCTCCATTTCTTCACCTGAGTTTGCAGATCGACTATGGACCGTGCTGCGCCCCCACTTACCATCGTTTCCGTATCCTGCCTCGATGAAACGGCCAGATTCGAATGCTAGGGCGGCCCATTCACTGAACTCAAACATTCGTTTGTACAAGTACACACCGTCGCAGCATTTTAACCCTCACTATGACGATTCCGTACGCGATGTGAAGACTGGTACAGTCTCGGAGTGGACACTACTCATATACCTTACTGGTGTCGAGGATGGTGTGCAAGGCGGGGAGGTACGTATGATGGGATCCGTCAAGAACCTTTACTCAATTATCGCAGACCGTTTTCTATCCCAACAGCAAAGCGAAAGCTTCGGAATCCATGGTGGCACCGCTAACACGGGGGACAGCCCTTCTTCATAGGTCAGCGTAGACAGATACGCTTGCCGCGGTGCACGGAAAATGCTAAAATCTTCTCCTAGACATGGCAACGACTGTCTCCTCCACGAGGGCTCTCAGGTCCGGAATGGTATAAAATACGTCCTCCGCTCCGACATCATGTTTTTGGATTAGAATACGGCCGATACAGTACGGGGAGTAAATGAGACCACAGGAGAGACCATAGAAATGCTACCTTCTGCTCTTCTTTTTCTTCGTTGGCATTCCTGCCTGGACTACGTCGTCATCCCGATCTCTCACGTCCTTATCCTCACCCTCACCCTTTCTCCGCTTCCGATGTCCCTTCATTCCACCTTCTTCCCTGAGTTCCGTGGCTGCCAGTCGTCCAGCCTCGTCTACCCTTTCACGCAACAAAGCTATCTCTTCCTTGTCGGTGGGCCAAAGGTCCATCTTTTTGTTGATCACGGCTTCAATGCGTTGGATTAATTCAACGTCATATTGCGTGACGAGTGTTATGGATTTCCCCGCACGCCCAGCGCGGGCTGTGCGGCCAACCCGGTGGATATAATCTTTAGAATGTGTCGGGATATCAAAGTTGATGACGATGTCGACCGCCGGAATGTCGAGACCACTGGAAAAGTTCCGCCTCTATCAGTAACTCTTACTTCCGCATATACGGGGACCTACCGGCTAGCCACGTCTGTAGCTACCAGAATATTTCTTGATCCGCTCTGAAATTTACTTAGAGAGCCGAGGCGCTGACTTTGACTCAGTTGTCCATGAAGAGGGATTGCGGCGAAGTTCAGGTTACGCAGTACAATTGAGAGCCTGTTCGAAGCTTGTATTTCGCATGTTCTATTGGAGAAATGACAAGACATACCGTTGTGCATCATGAACGGTCCGTGTAAAAACCATTATAGAGTTTTGCGCTAAGGAATTTGCAAGGTAGACGAGATGAACGTCCTTTTGTGATAGTGGTATGAAAAGGTAGTACTGCAGTAAAGTGGACACCGTGGAATACCTGCGCAACGACGAAAAGTCAGACTTCCGAAGGGCACCAAACGGTCGAGAAACCCATTTACTTTGTCGAGACTTCCACTCGGACAGGATTTGACAAGCTTGCACGTTGGAGTTTAGCGACTTTTGTCGTCATCGTCGCCGAATACAAGTATGTGGTTCGCTCCTTCGGGATGGCCCTAAGAATAGCGTCGATATCGAGCCCAAAGTCCATATCCAACAAACGATCCGCCTCGTCTAGGACCTGTGGGGCAATAAGGCAACTTGAGATGATGGAACGCGTGCAACGAACGCATGGCGAAAGGAAAGAAATGGTAGCATAGAATTTACTCACCAGAAACCTGAGACCACGCAGACTGAATCCCTTTGTGTTCTCCAAGTGATCCTTCAATCGCCCAGGAGTCGCCACAATGATATGCGGCTTCTTAGCCAGCGCGATCGACTGCGTTACCATGTCCATTCCACCGACGAGGACCGTGCAGCGTACACCCATAGCCGAACCGAGCGCTTCAAATTGCTGTGAAATCTGGTAGGCCAACTCGCGCGTCGGTGCAAGAACGCACGCAAAAAGACCATTTGGTTCATCCCATAGCTTCTGGAGGATAGGTAGCGCGAAAGCTGCGGTCTTTCCGGAGCCGGTGGAGGCTACACCGATTATGTCTCGTCCCTCAAGAGCAGGGGGAAGTGCCTCAAGCTGAATGTCTGTTGGGGTTTTGTAATCAAGCCGTTCGATTGCCTCTAGAAGAGGCTGTATGAGCCCGAGTGAGCCGAATGACGGCTTTTGCTTTTGGGATGAAGTTGATTGCTCTGGCTCCGCTGAAGGCATAATTGAATTATGTAATCTGTCTACCTCGACTACTCGCCCTGCTCGCCCATCCCGACAATGAATGTACTCCGGCCACCTCTGGGAAGTATAAGCACCTTCTCAGCTCCATGTACCTGATGGGTCTCAATGTTCGGAAGCGACGATGATCCCATAGTCATCTGCCCTTCCAGAGGCTTGTAGTGAACCATCACTTTTGGCAAGGATAACTCGCCGTGGTGGAGAGCAATCAGTGTCATCGGAATCGTCAAGGTTGACCCATCCTGGGCTGATTCAGCCGCAAAAAGCTAATCATATCGATGCAGACCTACAGTTGCTTCAAAGTCTCCGCGTTTTCGCCCACCTATGAGCCAGTCTCGCACCATCTCTTCAACGTCGAACCGCATCTGATATGATTTGCGACTGGAGTCTTGTTTTATGCCCCAGTGGAAGGAGGTCTGAATGGTTAACAAAGTTGAAACAGGCTGTCCAGCATATAACGGAGGCGATGGATGTATTGGCGTCGACTCCCCTGAGGAAGGCGTTGCTAGAATGCGGAATCGCACTGAAGCAAGTATCTGCGGTATTACAACGCGGATGAGAACGTGATTGGACCCGAAAGTGATGATGAAAACTTGCGTCCATAAGTGGTACGTCAACCTGGATACGGATCTCTCGCCAGGGAGAGCTCATCGCCGCCTCAGGCCTACCCTTTTCTAGGATCTACGGAATGATCACATCCTCGCGATAACTCCCATTGTACTTGGGTAACTCACCTCTCGAATTCGGGTTAGCACTTCCTTTAGCGGCGCGTCATCGTCGGATGCTGGGACCTTCAGCTCGCCAGTAATGCTATAGAGCTCAACCCAATTTGCATCACTTTCGAGGGCCCGAATCATGTGTGTGATCAGGCGACTGCGATCGGCACCATGTTGTGGGAATTCATCGAGAGCTTCACCAATAGCTTGTTCGAGCACGGCTTCAACCTCTAATAATCAAGGTCAGGTAATGTATTTGGGGACGAGATGTATCCCAACCGTCTCGCAACATTCGATATTTGATGCATAGATTCAACGGGTCAAATACTAGTATCAATTAGTCTAGGAGTTCGGTAACAGGACCAAGGAATCTTACCTCGGCCGTGTCGCGCGATAAGTTCAAACAAAAAGTGTGCGGGACGCGTAGGGGTGATAGTCTAAAAAAAACTTGAGTGACACCTGCGATCTCATGCTTCTTGGGGACGAACAATAATTTCGCGCGTTGGTGACAGCGTGCCAAAGATGGAAAGCCCTTGTTCGTCCTTATCAATTTCCAAAGTAGCTGAACATACACGGATGTATTGTTGCGCAATCGCTGATATCGTGAACCTTGAAAACAGTCTGATAGAATATATGAGAAGGGTGAATATGTCCGGAATGCTCTTATCATAACCTCTCGCCTCGGAAGAAATCTTGGACATTAACAGTGACTGGTAGAGATGCCTGGACTCTGCTGCTCTGCATCAGACTGCGATTGACTGATGGCTCCCGTTGGGTGTTATATGTCACATGAATGGTAACTTGCTTTCATACAGATCATGAACGTACGTCCCCACCCAAGCAATAAGGAGCAGACTTACCATGGTGTGGAGCGTTGACGCATCACCGTGAGGGATCAATATTGAGACTTCGGAATGTTCAGCAAGGTTCAGTATTGAGATACTCTCGGCTGTATGCTCAAGAGATACCGAAGTTTCTGATAGGTAACATTAAGCCATGTGGTTTGCTGACCTTCTGCGACTCACCATCACCGTCTAACGCAGAGTCCTGGACGTGGAAAGTGACACCGGGTGGCCCGGAAAGTTTGAGCGTAGCCTTCAATATGTAGTTTCGACCAGAAGAAACGGCCAACAAAAGTTTAGAGGACATGTTCGGTCCTAATTCAACTACCCAAGACGAGTTTAAAAAGTTCAGCCATGTCGATCTACCTGCTCACCAGTGCGGGGCCGCTTCAACTGAACATCGAAGGCACGCGTGTCCCTTACGAGCCGGATCAGGGTTGGGGCAGAATACTTGGTCCGTGAAGCCTTGCTGGAGCTCTTTGGAGTCGGTCTGTGATTCCACTGCAGAAGGAGATTTGACATAACCACTTCACTCTCTTCTAGAACATAAGTCCCCCAAGAGGAAGTCTCGGGTAGAGTAAGTCGCTCGAGTCCTGGACAACCCAGGGGACAACATACTGGGCAAAACAACCTGAACGTTGAGGTTCCGGGCTCTATGGCATTCACTCCGATGCTGAATCTAAGCTTGTCGGATTCGCCGCCCGATAAGTTCACGTTGATTTCGCTTGCTGGGAGTGACTTTGTGTACGATCATGGTCATGAAATAAATCGCCCCCAAAGACAGGATATGCACTCACGCAGGGCAAGGAATTGTGCACCGAAACACGTAGAAAATAACCATCTTCATCCCCTGTGGGGACCACTGTTGTGTCTAGTACTCGAACGGAAAGGACGGGATGTTCGGGATGCGACAACGCTGAATCAAACCTAAAGTGAGACCACCGATCGGGCCCAAGGAAGGAATAACGAACGTTCGCTGAGCTGGTCTACTGTTGCCTTCAACGAGTCCACCAGATTCGTTATGTACGTCGCACTGTCTTCTTGATGTGTCAACAATTCGTCATTAGGGCCACTCTCGTACACTTTGAGGTACGAGAGGGCAATATTGATCCATTGTTTATTTCTGTCGGTACCCGCAAGAGCATAGACGTTGAGTGCCCGTGATAGCATGTAAGACTCTAATGATGTCCATTTATGCGGCGCGTAATGAGCTGGCAGCGATGAATATGTTTGAATGGCGGAAGGCAATCGACTTCGATGACTGGGAATGGGATCTGTGAGATGGGATCAGAGGACTCGGAACAACAGTCATCACTAACACGTCCAGCGCTGCCAGACTGCCGTGTAGCCTCAGCGCAAACTTGCGACGCCCAGCCTTTACATAGGCATCGATCGCGCGGTTGGTCAAATTGACATATATATCGTAGAATGCCATTTGATCTTCTAAGCACTTCAGAAAATCGGAGTTGGTGATGGAACGAGATTCTTGTTTCGCTCCGTCTGAAATGATAGGTACGCTGGGTAACGATAGCGAGAATGGTGATCTAGATGGCAGAAGGTCCAATTGTATACCAAAGACGTCCAGCTGGGAATATGTCGGCGATCACACAACCCGAGCAAAGGGATCTTTTACCTGATTGCGAGCCAGCTCAAGTAGTTCGCCCTTGCAAGCATTGAATTGGTTAAGCACAACACCCTCCAGTTTGATGTCTTTCGCCCAGACATCAACCTGCTCCACTACACTGAGTGCCGAAGAGTACGTCCAGGATTCGATGAAGTGCGGAGGTAGAATAACCTAACGTAGAGCACATTGGAAATGAATCAATAGATCACCACGCAGTCGACTTACGCTGACTTCACGCAGGTGTCTTCCAAACGATGTGAGGAACATCGCGACTTTATTGCACACATCAGTGACTTTGTCCATCTTCCCGAGGAGGTTGCATTGCCTCGCGAGCATGTATATACGGAGGTCGAAGACCGATACAGTATTGGCAACAATTAGGTCACGGTATGGTTTCTTGGTTGTCGAAAGTAGCGGCATGGAGTCGTCTCTTGGGCCAGGAATGATAAGGGTGCCGAACCAAGACAAGTTCCTCTCCCTGAGTACATGTGCAAAAGATAATTCCAGTTCGTCATAGCACCGTAAGGAATCTTCGGACAGGTTCATTCCCTCGAATGACGCGGCCAAACTTTCCTGAACGGGTAGAGAGGCATGATTAGGTGCTGAGAATGAGACCTGTTGCCTTCCGCACCTTTAGAATGAAGAATGTGCAGAAATTCCAACCCGGCATCGACTGTTGGCTTTCCGATCGCCTGACCTCATCGTCCCTCTGAGATACGGCCGTATCGAATGCGGACAGTAGCCCGTCCTTGACCTTAGAAAGTAGCTCAGCCCAAGCTGCAGGATTGTCCTTGGCTACGGGCCACGCAAGCTGCATGCATCTCCAAATAATCGAAATCACAACATTGCTACGACCAACCTGCCAATACGCACCTGTCTTTTTTGTCCGTGTTGAAGTCCGCTCGTATTTTGTCGAGTACG
This sequence comes from Russula emetica, assembly GCA_015178925.1. Taxonomy (NCBI): domain Eukaryota; kingdom Fungi; phylum Basidiomycota; class Agaricomycetes; order Russulales; family Russulaceae; genus Russula; species Russula emetica. The sequence goes on along the minus strand of WHVC01000004.1, from coordinate 1,095,990 downwards.
TTGCTCTTTATTTGGAAGATTTTCGTCGTCGGATTACGGGCATCAGAACGTACGACGTGTACAATGACCCATTCCTGGTTCTTGCGATGACTCAAGGAGGTTTGCCAGTCTTTAATCTGTTTTTTGACAGTAGTCTTATATGTATCGCTGTCCTGCTCGAGAAGGTGTGAACCATCAAACGGAGAGATGAGGGTGCAGCCTTACCTCACATGTTACGACGTAGATGTTCAACAAAGGTCTCTCTAGCAGTGAATACGGGACTTGAGAAGTGTTCTCGTCACGAACTGCATTCAGAGGAACAAGTTGGACTTCGAGTTCTTGAATCGTCCTTATGGATGGACGCGTCGGCGGTTTCCAGTGAATGTTTCTGAGCGGGAGCTGAGCCGACAGTGCATCATGGAGTTGTATCCATTGGTCTGAAGAAAAGAAAGGCTGAGGCGCAGAATATGTAACGACGACACGCTGGGTTGACATGGACGAGCGTACGCGTAAGTTAAGCTATTGTAACGGAGTAGTAACAACGCGTTGATCCGTTATTATCATAATCTCGGCCTGACCCGAGTTGCCCTCTGCTGATCTTCCCTCTGCATATCCAGACGTCGAGTATCGCTAGGACAACCTAGGGCTCAAAACACATATGGAAAATTATGTTTCGAGCCCTGGGTTGACCCAGGGACACTTAATTTAGAGCTTCCTAGTGATATGATCCGTTTAATCTCGCGCTTTATCGGCCCGACCCGAGATGCCCTCTGCTTCTTCCCTCTGCATACCCAAACCAAATACCCCCCAAGAGCACGACATGGGATATACATAGCACCACGGAAGAGCGCGTAGTTGATGGGTAAATGTTCCATGCGTACTCTATTGCTCCCACGATAATAAGCCTAAAGTACGATCAGACTTGCTGAATACAGCACTTGATACACGCACTTTAGGATGGTAGGATAGCGCGTCCTCCACGCCAACAGGGGCACCTGATAGGCGTACCACGAGTAAAACTGGTAGTGTAACGAGCGCGAAAACAGTATTCCGATAAGATTGGACGTGAAAGCAATCGTGATGATTTCTATAGACACGTCGTGAGTATTTGAGAGACCCAGGCAACCTTGCGTACGCACCGTCAGCACTTATAGGAACAGGACTTCCCGGACGGCTCGGGTGCTGTATGGCACTGTTGAGGACTGCTAAGACCCCTCCTGAAGTTCGGCACCATCGAAAAAGCCCAAATGCGACAAGAGCCGAGACATGTCCGACAAGTAATGCCTTGGCAAAGTTCGGGTCTAGGAACATTTCTTCACTCAAAAACCTCCAGTTGACAGTCCACGTATAGAGGAATACGCGCCCAAAGTTGAACGCATACTGAACGTAAGGTAGCGGGTGTTCGAGAAGGAATGGGTACGCCAACAGTCCTTGAACTGAGATGATCGTCAGGCAAAGCCGAATGGTAGTATTCAAGCCGCGTTGTTTGACCAGCACAACAAGATAGGCAGGGAGATATAGCAGGACGGACATCTTGACAGAAATAGCGACACTGCAAGAGAACGTCCGTGGCGCTGCAAAGGGTATACAACTGATTCTTACCTTAGAAGTAATATGGAGATATCAGATAGACCTCCGCCAAGCGCCAGGATGGAAAGTTGAGTGAGTACGACTGCCCATACATCGTTGAAAAGGCGCAATACAAATATTGAGTGAAGCCGTTTGCTCAGAGGCAGCAAAAGCAAGATCCAATTAGGAACGCCGCCAGCCTTGCGATAGATCGCGCAGGAAATAATGAGAGACACAGTATATAGAAGGGCATAGACTTGCTGAGACAGCGCGAGATTTCGGCCTGCATCTGTGAGTTTGTATAGAAACGCGTGGATGTAAACGTGTCCTGCGGGATATCTGTAACAAAAATATTCTCATCTCCGGTACCAAGGTCATGTCGCAAAATATGCTTACACTAAAGGTCCTGTCGGCCCATCGATAGCAGAATAGTCTCGCTCTCCATCTAGATAAATTTGGATATGGTACATATAAGTTTCCCAGTCAATTTCGGTATCTGAAACGCATATCTGGTGAAAGACTAGGACACGGCAGGTAACGGAGATTTCATACATGGAACAAAGCGGATGATAAGTTGCGTAAGTGCTACATCTGCGACGATTACTAGACTTGCGAGGACCCAAAAGAGATTGTGGTCGAATAGCAGTCGCTTTGATAGATGTAGGACAGAGGCGACGGTGATGGATGAGAGTCCAGAGCGCGTAAGGCCATGACGGCCAGGGGAGCAGTCGGGAGTACTTGAGGTTCCCAGCTTGACTGATCAGATGAACGTCACGATGGACGTTGAAGGGGAGGTTGAGGTACCCTAGCAACTCGTTGAACTCGAAGCCGCTGCTGACAATTGGTTTATTGACGACCTCGACCTTCTCACACGCCAACGCTACACACTGCCGAGCTCAGAGGGATTGGGCCTTCTGGCACCCGCATGCGCCAGCGGCGTTCCCGACCGCTCACGGAGGCACACCCTGAGCTCCTAGTGATAGAGACACCGGGTTTATGTCGCGAGTACCGCGTCGAAAACCGGCAATTGTCGCGTAGTCAACAACATGGACGCCTCGCTGGTCTGCCATGGTTTTCATGGGTATTCTCAGCGATACTCGTTGGATTGTTATGGCCTTCAGTGCGTTCTTTTCAGAATTTACTCATCTATCGGTGGCTAATAATACTTGCTAGATGAAAGGGAATGCAGCCCTAATGATTGAAACCGGGGTAGGGCTCAGCTTCCTCATATATTGGAGGGTTACACAGGTCCTTTGGGGTGCGCGTCATAGCGGGCAGATTTCTGTCATTCGGACTAATGTCACCTCCAGAGTCTGTCCTTGTTCTCCCCCCGTACGGCGTTCAGCTCGAAACACATCGGGGGCTTCCTTCTCTGCCACTCTTTGTGTCAAGGAGGTTTATCCCGTTGACTGAAGTGCAAGAAGTGCTAATCAACGAAGGGCTACGAAGATGGGACGTGCGGTACTATCTTGCTGTCCTTTACTGTCCTCGTCAAGAAGAACAGCGCCTGGCGGTTGCCTTCGAGGTAGAATGAAACTTGTTCATATATCCGCTCGACGCTCGCTCATTGCTGTGCCAGAATATCTTACCCCGGTTTCCTGTATTAAATAGGGTATACAACGGGATCCATGAATGTCTACAACAAGGCATAGGAGACGTCCATATGTCCTAAACATGAGACGGAGCACTGCGCAGTCTCGTGTCATGAGTACGTCTAGGTTACCGTAGATGTACGCCTTGTCGGTACTGAAGGCCAGAAACAACTAATGCACAGCGCGATGCGCGAAACTGTCTTCACTCTCATACGCGCTTAATAGTTCATCGTACCCTTCATCGTCGCCCTCTTCAGCGCCACTATCAACACGCTTAGTTGACCTGCCTTCCGAGACCTTCCGAGACCTTGGCGAGTGACTGCTGGATGAGATCTTCCGAGTACGGGGCTCGGAAGCGTCCCCATGTGCTTTGCGACTCTCGCTCGAGAGTTTTCTTGTTCTAACAGGTGGTAAGGCTGGGGAACTCGGAAACGCGGAAGGCGTAGAATTCTCATTGGGTTGGTGGAAGGCAGCTGCGCGTGGGGTCACGACATTTTCATGATCGAAGGATTCCGGCAGGGTTAAAGTATTCGATATGCCGCTTTCCTCGGTGGACTTGTCTTTTTGAACGTGTATTGTCGCGAGGGTGTGCGCGGCACGTCTGGGTCGCTGGCGCGGGCTCCGGGGAGGTGCATCTAGTGCAGCAGACGAATCTGAAGTGTAATCCACGTGAGTTGGTGGGGGCGTTTTTTTCCGGGCCAGTTTCCTGGCCTGGATTGGGGCGTCTAAGACACGAATATTTGGCTCTGAGATTACTAAGGAACCGCGCTGAGAATTTGCGCCCGACACTGCAGCTTGGCTTGAAGTGGCGGTTGGGGGTGGAGGTGTATACAAGGGTGGTGAACCAGGAAGCGTTAGAGGGGAATCGAGACGATCGATCTTACTCCAGCCCCGACTGGCCGATCCATCGCTGCGTCCAGAAGGTGAATTTAGCTCTCGGTTCAAAAGCAAATCTTGTCCATTGGGGCCCCTCTCAGACGAAGAAGATGGTGGACCACCATGTACTGTGCGGAATTGTGGTGCCATGGGAGATACTGAGCGGCGATTTAGGGGGACAACGCGACTTTCTAGGACATCAGACTCCCATTCCGAATGGCTGTCATGTCGTCGGGTCTTCTTTTTCCCACTCTCGGGCGCTGTGCCGGCAGATGACAGCGAGTCACCCCTCAGACGCGAAGGAGGGGTGCGCACAAGCGGGGAAGACGACGGTCTCGTGACTAAAGAAGCCGAGTTGAGCAGGAGCGGCTTAGGGGCAGATTTTGGAGACGGCTTTGACGGTGTCGGAACCGTCAACCCTGCAAGAGACACAATTGAGTCCCTGAGGCTTTGCGCTTGCGGCGAAGGGGTGTCATCGACCAAATCTGGTGATGTTGGAGAGGGCTGGGCATTTCTTCTGGGTTGCGGAAGCATGCTGTCGCGCGGCGGACGGAAGTAAGCTGGGCGAGGGGGTGGGGAGTAAGTTTCACTGCGAAATGCGCCGGAGAATGATCTTTCGCGGTGAGCGTTGAAAGACCCTTCCGAGGATGGACGTCTCGGTTGATCAGTTCCGCGATTGACATGTGAAATATCTGAAGCACCAGAGGTGGGTGGGGTGGGTGTCTTATTCCACGCTTGTATAGCTTTCACTTTCCAATTCGTGCTGACCTTCGACAGGGAAGCAGCGGCGTCCGAGTCCCTGAACTTCTCAGCGTAACTCCACAAGGATGACGTAGCAGATGATAAAGGGGTTGGCGACGTTGGAGAATCAGGTGGCAACGGTGAAGCTGGTGAAGGCGGAGGCAGGGGTGAGACGGGAGAAGATGGACGTGGTGACGTTGAGGAAGAGGGAACAGGGGACACGGGAGATGGGGGTGCTTCCATGGCACTCTGATTTGTTATTCCCAGCCAGACAACGTTGGCTAATCGCGACGCAAGACCTGATGTAGAGGAAGAAGCATCGACGGAGGGTGTCTCGGTTGCTTCACCCTCATCTCGTGCTTCCTCGTCTGACTTCTCAGACATCTCTGGCGAGGAAGGGAGTGAGGTACTCTGGTTGGTGATACCTTTCCAGAACGTGTCACGTAGGCGAGAACCCAGCGTGGTGTTAGATTTCACTGCGTTTGACTCGTCCTCCCTTCGTCTTCTGAGCTCCACCGCAGTTTGGAGGATGCTATCAATGCCACCTGCAGACTCTAAGGGGTACGCCTGGAGAAGGCTCATGCCGTCAGGGAAGGCGTCATTAAGTTCCCACGCTCGCAATGGCGATGGCGGGCCGAGTAGCAAGTTTTCCTGGGCCCAAAGGCTTGGTGCATGCCGCACTGTCTTCCCGAGGCTGGGATACAGTCAGCGAGAATAAGAGGAGTGATTATTGCGTGGCATACCGAAAAAGTGGCCCCCTTACACGGATTAGCATACTTGTGCAGATATCAACTAGAGCCTCAAGTTTGGCTGATGAAGTTCGCGTTGTCATAGTGCAAGCGAACAACGCATCCCACACAGACAGGACGGACGAAAGTGGCAGCGTGTGGGTGAGCAAAGGTGCCAACCATCGGCTACGTAAGTAGGGTCAGCGAATTGCGAATTGTCAGCTGGTCAACCAAAGTCGTACTAGGAGTAGTGAGGAAGTCCCGGATCAAGACCCTTTAAGCGCTTTGAAACAGGACGTTAGTACACCTCTTCCTATCCCAATATGAGACTTACAAGATCTGCAGATAGTTCTGGATCTGCCCACTGAAGTCGATCGCTAAAACGGCGCATCCATTCATTTCCACCGTCCTCATCCTCAAGGTCTGCAAACTCCCCTACCATCGCTTCGAAGAGCCAGAATGTGTCTGCTTCAACATGGGCCACGTCGGGAGACTCCACCTCTTGATGGAGCACAGAGTATAGAGGAATTAGCAAGGAGGCCATATGGGGAGAATGATTAGCCGGATTCAAGCACGAGTGGATGTACAAGAGGCGTATGAGGGCAGACGCATGCCTAGGATGTGCATTCCCAGTGTTGAAAGAATGAGAACGAAAGAGGGTCCGGTGAGAGCCCGGAGATATCACAGATATATCAGGGCCCACGTCCACCTCATTATCCAAATGAATTTCAGGGAGACCTTGGGAATCGTTACTGTCCTGGTTGATTGCCCTGAGACGGACGTCCAAATTGGTAGAGCAGCGTATTTTTACACTGTCAACGGCTGAGGGATCCAGAGGACAATCATCAAAGCTTTCTGGCTCCTCGTGCAGACCAGAAAAGAGAGTAGCCGGAACGCGAAACAGATCCTTGATGGCACTAGTAAGTGCCACGTCAAGAGGAGCTGGAGGCGATGTAGGAGGAGGAAGGTTGGAAAATGGCTCAAGCAAGCCGCGCACAAGATCCTATAAGTAGGACCATCATGTAAGAACGACATCGACAATCAAATGAAACTAGGCATGGCGAACGTAGTAGTTTTCCCTGTGTTTTCGAGCCTCCGTCTCCCACGACGACTTGAGTGTTGGTAGCGCTCCCAATAATAGCCTGACGACGTCTGTTATTGGGAAACAAGCCACCCCCGCAAATTCTCACCTCCAAATCCGAGGACGCAACCAGGAAGGAGAATCAGGGATTCCTACTGATGATTGAGTAAAGGGAAAAAGGGGCTATGGTCAGACTATACCGTAGGTACAAAGTTTGCGTAGCTGAGACAAATCAACTGTGGGCATGTCATTCGATTTATCAAGGATCTCTGAAAGGGCGCCTAAGCTGATAGAGCATCAGAAAAGTAGCAACATCCTGCTGGAGTGACTCACACATCACTCGGCCGATGTTCTGGGACCCATTGAACATTATATGAGCGCGCGATGCCCGCAAGGTACGTGTGCATGTCCGCAGCTGAGATAGGAGGCGCGGACAGTGCTCGAACAACCTTCGATGCAAGCTTGCAGTTAGCCAACACGTAGCCCGGAGACTGTGGCTCTTACAGACCTGTGCGGATACGTAATGATCCTTGTTCGTACTAGCTGTATGAAGAAAATGTGGTCCTAGGCGAACCCCGAGCAACTCGCGGCAAGTTAGCAAGTCTAAAGTACTGAATGTCAGATGCAGTCCAAGTGGAGTATTGCAGAATTTTCATGCCTTTGGAATCGACCTGTGGTGCGGCGAAGATGACAGTAGACGCAGCCTCTACGACCGCGGGGCTCAAATTGCCGCTGGAGAACTTCTTTATGTAGGACGAAGAACGAAGTGATGGGATAGGATACGTACCTTTCCAACTCTGAAAAATGCTCGAGAATAACGCCAATTTGCACCTCTAAGCTCTGTAGCAGGTCCCCCATGATTTCATCCTGTATCAGCCTCTGTGCCTTTGCGCGAGCCAACGTTTCATTTCCCTGCTGGAGGAGGATGGATATGTCTCTGCCGATGACCTGCCCTTGTGCATCTTTGCGATTTCGAAGCTGGCCTAACCGCTGGGCGGTAAGGCGGAGCTGAGCCTGTAAACTGTGTAGTCTCTCCGAAGATAGTCAGAAGCGTGAGAAGTCCCACGTACCTTCGCATTCACTGGATCCCAGGTTATCATCTCGCAACTGAGTGCTGTGAGAGCAATAGTATAGGCCTAAGGAGTGGAAGAGATTATGCACGGGAGTGAAGGCACATGCAGTGTTACAGATCAGCGCTCAATAACCACCTGTCACGACGGCGTTAAAACCAAAAACTGTATAAAATCCCAGGCGAGAATGCCGACTCTGAAGCAGCGCCACCGTGACGCGCCGAAAACACCGCTGCCGCTTGCCGCTGGTCCCGGCGGGACTGCGCAAGCGACCGCGTGGCAAAATCACATTCATGGCAGCGTAGCGCCAATATTACTAGACTAGCTAGAGTATAGCGTACAAGTGAGATATACAGTCAAGGTCTCCTTCAGAAAAGGCGCTGTTTTTCTAACCGACTCCTTCGCCCAGATTCCCGGCGCGAATCACGCACACGGGTGCTAGGGGGGGATGACATGAGCTCTGATAGTTGTCGCATCGAGGAGGGATCCAAAGGCTCGGTAACGGGATCATTCAGTAAGCTAGGCTGTACCCCTCCCGTTTCCTCTAAGTCATCTCCCAAGAATTGCTTGGGCTTAGTAGCGTAGCGCCACGCGTATGTCGCAAGACCAATCCCATAAAGGATGACTTGGAGATACAGTATTAGGTGCAATCGAACATTCAAAGCAATTGAACTCACGCAGTAACGGAGGGACCCAGCTCGCCATGGTGATATATACGTTGAGAAGCAGACAAACATGGCGACTGTCAAGTGCTTAGATATCTGTGAGAAGAAATAGGTCACTGTAGTAGCAGGAGGACTCACTATCATCGAGGCAAGAAATCGTTAGATTCCAGATAACGAATGATGAGGCTATGCCGATTTGACAGACCAGCAAGAGAAGGAGACGCGCAGCATCAAGCCAGATCCTAAATTTCACGAGTAATCTAGACAATCCTTCATCAGCCGATGGCTAGGGGATACAAAGTGTCTTCTTCGAAGAGCACGGACAGGATTGGTAACATGATCACGGTAAGGGTATCAACACCCAGAAAAAGAAAGAGGAAAGATCCTGTGTTTGTACGTCAGAATTCCTCAGACTATGTCACCATAAACGACTCACGCTCGGACAAGCTAGAGACATCCCATCGAAGGAACGAGATACAAGACAACAGAATAACCAAGATAAGACAAATGAGAGTCGTCAAGGCTATCAGGTAGGCCTAGGAATGAGCACGCAGGGCCAAAGATCAATCATCGACGTACAGAAACTGATTAGTCGTAGCTTTAAAAATAAGGGCGAGTGTTGCATATTGTGCCGACCAATGCAGCAGGGCCGGAGCAGGGCGCACGGCTGAGGTCGAGATGTAGTCCGTACAGTGCTGGCCAGCCAGTACCGACTGGATGCTACGAATAAGGAGACCTGATAAAGGGGAATAGAGGAGGGTGAGTGCTTGGACCCCACATAAGGACAATAGAGGTGTGAATGGCGTCCATGAGTACAAAAGCAATGCGAGTGAAGGAACTTGACGCGACGCGTGACGGACACCTCTTTGTTCCCATGTGAGAATTTGATGGCCCTCGCACAATCTAGACGTGGCAACTCAGGGATACAGCACACCTTAATATTATTCGCTACTATGATACATTACTGTGAAAGGCTAGGTATCACATAGAAACGAGACACGAAGGAGGATAGTATGAAGTTGCTTGGAATGTGAAATCAAATACCTAATCAGACTCAGGTGACTGTAACGATCTCGCCCTTCCCATCCTTGAGTATGACCAGTTCACAGTCCAGCTTCTCACCAGTATCGAGGCATACTATGTCCGTGGGATCGATGGTATTTGTCTTGATCTGTCGCTTTTCCATAAAAGAACGCCCCAAGACCACATCGAAATGCGACTCTTCAGACAAATAGACCGCATGTGTGGTCGTAGTTTTGCCAACGGTGATTGGTAACTTTCCGGTACTTACAAAAAAAAATCGACGATGAATAGCGTGGACAGAAGAAAGGCCAAAAGAACTCACTTGACTAGGCCACTGTACCCGTAGTGCCCTGGCGCGGCATCCTGCGGGATGAAACCGTGCCTCATGGCAAACTTTCGAGATATATACACATAGCGATATCCAGTCTTAAGCAGCATGCGTACTGGAATCCAAAATCAGGATGACATTCCAGAAGAAACTATTGTCCTCGTACCGTTGTTTACTGGGCCAATACTACCAGTAATGGTGCGAACCCCATTGCTAGTATGAAAGTCCTCAAACTGTTTCTTGTGTTTGGGAACACTGTCATGTGGAGCACTGTGCTTCTTGCTGCGTGCGGAAGGTGAGGCAGATTTGGGGCTGGGTTGGACCGGCACGGTATGATCTGGGTGGAAGATATAGAAAGATGGATTTCGGTATGATGACTGAGATGGCAGGGGCTCCAAGGGATCCTTCAGGTAGACGGTCGGAGGATCCGTACTTCCATTTTGTCTCCACTTAAAAATAGAATAATCTCCATCTGCCGAGGACTCCATGATGGTCCCCGAGATGAACAGACACTGAAACGCACCGTCGTCCAGGTTCCAAACTGAACCACTCCATTCATATTTTAGCCACCCGGGACCCACACGCTTCCCATAAAATTCAGCATTTTTTTTTCTACTGAGCTTGTCGAAGAGTAACGTCAGGGATTCGGTCGTAACTGGCGAATGGATGAGATGAACTTGTATGCAACACTTGCGAAAGATAAACGATCACACCGGAGTGAACCAGAGCTAGGGAAGAGGAGGGCGTATGGATGCTAATAACGGCAGGGGCCTTGTCTGAAGCCATTCTGAGACTCTTGATGGCCGAAGGAAACACAGGGACGTGGGATTGGTCAGCAGTCGCTTCAAACTCTCATCCGACCAAGGATCGAACAGGCGTGAGGTCACCCCAAAAAACAGTTCTTCGAGATGTCTGATCCCACCACCCGAGGAAAAGCATGGCCTCTTGCTGATGCCCAGCTGAACAATCAGGTACATATATCCTCCATCTGTGAACACGAACCCTTCTGACCGCATTATGTTTAGATTCTCGATCTTGTGCAGCAGGCTTCCACGTACAAGCAGCTCAAGAAAGGGGCAAATGAGGGTACGCTAGGTGACTTCTGATGATAGATCACCAAGTAAAATACTTTCGTTCGCAGCAACGAAAACTCTCAATCGTGGCATTGCCGAGTTCATCCTTTTGACGGCTGACACGGAACCACTGGAAATTCTCCTCCACCTTCCACTACTTTGTGAGGAGAAGGTATCTTTACTCTGTCGCATTGATTGTGCACATTGCTGACGGATCCCTTACAGAATGTGCCGTACATATTCATCGAGTCCAAGGCAGCTCTCGGACGTGCATGCGGAGTCACGCGGCCTGTTATCGCTGCCAGTGTAACCACGAATGAGTCGCGGGAGTTACAGAGTCAGATACAAACGATCAAAAAAGCCATTGACAGGCTGATGGTATAGGACGCCATTCCTTTATACATAGCAAATAGTGCAATCTAGTCTTTCTCTGATCTCTGCCTCCTGGGTCGCGTGTTCATGAAAATCCCATTACGTTAGGAGATGGTTACAAGGATAGTGTGGACATAAGGCCTTAAGGAACATGGTCCAACAGATAGACCGAAATGAATAGGTGAGGTTGAGCAGCCTGGGCTACTTTGGAACATTCTCACGGGCTTGCTGTCGAATCCTACGCCTGAAATCCGAGGTTTCCCGTTAGTCCACATGGAATCTCGACTATATTCAGAGAACATACTCATAAGCTACCTTGTCATTCCTGCCAAGAAAGTTATTTGTCTCCAAGCAGCAGTAAAACAACAGGACCCACTTGAACATGGTATAAGCCTCGCTCTGGGCAGGATCATTTACATTTGGATCATTCAGCAAAGCCTGGACACCCAAAACAATCTAGAAAAGAGCATTCGGATATCACCATTGGAAATTCATTTCCAAACACCCACCTGTTTGATGGTAATAGCAGGCTTCCATGATTTCTCCTCGTCAAGTATAGATAGACAAACAGTCCCTGAAGGGTATACGTTTGGATGAAACAGTGGCGGCGCGAATTTACCTGGGCGATAATATATATAAGTTCAGCTAGAAGTTCTACTCGAACTCCACGCGTACATTTAGGAGGCTTGGATGGATAGTCTGATTGGTAGGTTCAGTGGCATGGTCCGAAGCTCTTTGTGAATCATCCACGTACCTTCCGGGAAGGTCATGGACAATTTGTAAAGCCCACCTTCCCATGGGGTCTAGAAGAGGTTAACTCGTATAGGGATCAGCTAGGGCACACCTAAACACGCGCTCACCCCCTCCTTCCCTGGTATTCCGACCTCCCATTCCATCAGATTCATGGACCCATCTGGAGACTTAGTAGGCTTCGCGTAAAATCCCTGTAAACTGACTGATTAAGGCCCACAAAACGCCTCTGCAGATAGATCCACGTACAAATGGATGGTCCTTTCGCCATTGCTTCCTTTCTTCAGCGAGTCGGGGGCGACAGATGCCGGACATGATGAATGAGAGTGAACACTATTCGTAGATTGATCGTCAGAGTCAGATTGGGCCAAATGTGGCCAAACAAAGAGGATGCGCATGGGCTGACGCGGCACTGGCAGCTTGGCTTAATCGTATCAAGTACAGAATGAACGCGCTCGTTAGCAAATTCTCGACAACTGATGCAGACAGCGAGATTAGGACGGCAATGGACATTGCTGAAAACGATGGTCTCACAGATGCCATGTGGGGCTCACAAGCCGGGTTCGGTCAATTGGTAAAAGGACATACCTTCAATATCCCTGCTGTGCCGGATGTACGTTTTGGTGAACACCTTTCCCTGTTGATGGTTATCTCATAGCATATTATACGCTCGATTCTAGCCCACAGCATTCCTGAGGCTTCACACCGATGATCATGCCGACCCCAACTGCAAGATTAAGATTCAACATGGCACTACCACCCTTGCCTTCCGGTTTCAAGGTGGAGTTATCGTAGCTGTTGACTCTCGTGCTACTGCAGGAAGCTACATAGGTAATTTTCTTATTGAGTTGGGTTGATTTCTGCTTATCCTTCACCCAGCGTCTGGCACCGTGAAGAAGGTCATTGAGATCAACCCGTACCTCTTAGGAACGATGGCAGGTGGTGCCGGTGTGTCATTATACACTTTCCACGTGGACGTCTGGAAGGTTTATACTCGTGCGTAGCTGATTGTCAATACTGGGAAACGTATCTTGGCATCCAGTGCCGTTTGCACGAGTTGAGGAACCGGGAACGGATATCTGTTGCAGCCGCTTCCAAGTATCTCAGCAACCTCGTCTACAGCTATAAAGGCATGGGTCTCAGCATGGTGTGTTTCAGTCCTTTCTTATGGATGATAGTCGTGATCCATATCTTCCCAGGGCACCATGATTTGTGGATGGGATAAGACCGGTCCCACCATCTTCTACGTTGATTCAGATGGCTCTCGTCTTAAAGGCGATTTGTTTTCTGTGGGCTCGGGTAGCACATTTGCATACGGTATTCTTGACCAGGGCTACCGGTGGGACATGACGGATGAGGAAGCTCAGGAGCTTGGACGGAGAAGCATCTATGCTGCAGGCCACCGTGATGCATTTTCCGGTAATACCTGCAATTTGTATCATGTGAAGGAGGACGGCTGGAGGTTCATTGGTACGTCGTCGCTGCTATTGTGATTCCTTGTGTATCCTCACCAGTTCCTAGGCAACTACGATATCACGAAAATGCACTACGATGGACCTGGTGCGGTTCCCGGTTCGCTGGGCAGTGGGTATGGCTATGATGTCCGCACTAATAACCGGCTCGCTGTCCTCTCCAAACCGGTGTCAGCATAGATACAATACAGTCTGTAGTGCATTTTGTATTTCATCACCCACTTAAGCACTTCCTAATTTGGATGAGGCTGACCACAACGCCGCTCGCACCGTTGATGTGTACTGGTAACTCATGAGGCGCTTTTTCTCCAAGTCGTCAAAAAACCAGCCGTCGACGTCTGCTGTATCACCACACAATGACCTAGTTGTCCATACGCCTGAACTGCCTCCGAAATTTGTTGTACCTCCCGTACCCCACCCCCGACCACACGACCATATCGCCGTCTTACCTACCCAAGATGGACTCCTTCTGGGACCGCATATAGCTGGTCAAGGCGAATCAAATCACTATGTTCGCATCACCTGGGGTAAAATACCAGAGATTGAGGAAGTGCAAGGAGCCATGCGGAATGCGAACGTCAACTGGGCCGTAGCCATAATTGTCTACGGCATCGTCGGCATTCTCGAGCTATTCACCGGTAACTTATCGTCATCGCATTTCCCTTGAAACTTCTCTCAACGACGTAACCCTCTGCAGAATCATATCTGCTCGTTATTACGTCCCGGTCAGAAGTTGGAAATAGTGAGCTCTTTCGTTCTTCCTTCTTGACGCTAAGATTAAGTTCGCGTAGTACTTCATGAAAGTCGCAAAGTCTATGCCATCAAAGACGTCACGGCTATACCCTTGGGCGGGTTTCAACAAGCTGCATTCGTGACCAGCACCATCGCACGTGCCAATGCTGCAAAGGCTCGCTCGTCCCTTCTCGTACCAGCGAACCCGTCTCGAGATCACTCCAGTGGCAATGCTGGGTCTATTGATGACGTGGGAAGCCGGGTCAAGTTTTCGGAAGAATGCGAAGTCAAGGTCATGACCCCTGTGGCCGTCGATAAGTTTTCCGAACGGGATACGGAAAGGCCACCGTCTCCTGCTTCGATGGTTTCCGTTGCTTCCTCCGTATCGTCTGAAGTCTCCGCAGCTCCTGTTACAAAAGTGTTGGCGACCCGCTTGTCATTCTGGAACAGGCTTTCCAAGACGAGCGATGCTAAGACTTCGAATGTCGAGTCTGTTGTTGACGAAGAAGAACGGCCTTTAGACTCTTTGATCCACGAGGATATGTCTGAGCCTCATGAAGTACTGAGTAGAATAATCGAGACTGCGGCCCCTCCGCCCACCACCATCAGGGAAAAGTACACCGAGCTAGAAACTAAGATTCTTCGACAGACCATCAAGGAATTTGCCAAGGGAGAGATGTATTTTGCATACGATTTCGGTAAGGTGATACATAACTACCGCGGTAATTCCGAGTCCGCTAATTAAATTGGCGTCAGATATAACGCATTCCTTGCAACACAAGCAAGAACAGATCGCCAAGACTCAGAAACAGAATGTTCTGCTTGCCGAGCTCGATGCCCTGGATCCATCGGCCCAGTCTGTAGCCAGTGGCGAAGACGTTGATGTATTGGCAGAACCTTTACCAACACTTCCACTGTGGCGTCGGGTGGATCGGCAATTTTGGTGGAATGAGCAACTGTCAAAACCGTTCATTGATGCTGGAGTATCCGCCGTTTTTGCCCCCGGGGTGCGACAATGACTTACTGCTACTTCTCTAGCTACATCCGTACATACTGCCACTCGTGCAAGGGTACTTCCAGGTTGCCTCTTTTTCGATTCCGCAGGATTCTGGGCCCGCAAAGCCCAAAGATACCACTCACGTAGATTATATCATAATGTCTCGGCGTTCTCGGGACCGTGCTGGCCTTCGGTATCAGCGTAGAGGTATAGACGATGTTGCTCACGTCGCCAATTTCGTGGAAACGGAAACTATCACCCGAGTGGACGTATGTACAACCACTACTACCTTCATCGGCGTATTAACCCCGGCTTACCGATTTTTAGCGAGAGAACGTCACCAATGTTTTCAGTCACATTCAGATTAGGGGATCTAGTAAGGTCAATGTCGCTTCCGTTTCGCCAGTACATTCATCGTCCATAGTACCATTATTTTGGATGCAGTCGGCTGCTGGTCTGAAGCCCCCACCTCAGTTAACACCCGAAGCAACGCACGAACAAAACTTGAGGGCACTTATTCGTCACTTCAAACGGACGTTGCCAACTTATGGTCCCCATGTAGGTATCCTAATAGCGGATAACATTTCTAAGAATCACCCGAGGACTGTAGACCATCGTGAACCTAGCAGAACAACATGGAAAGGAAGGGGTACTCACTAATGCGTATCGTGAATACGTCGAAGAAGCGAAGCTGTCAGATGTCAAGTACGTATTCCGCGAACTGTAGCCCCGAGCGCGCTGACGATAAGGAAGATACTGCCAATATGATTTCCATGCGGAGACCAAGGGTATGAAGTAGGTCATATACTTCATATTGTTCGATTGAGGAGTCTCACAACAGGCAGATACGAGAACATCTCGAAACTTGTCGCTCAGCTCGAGCGATCATTCGAGTCTCAAGGGTGAGCAACGGGCAGAATGGTAACTCTCGATCACAATAGAACCCCTCATTTTGCTAGGTTCTTTTGGATATGCGACCGGGTCATACTGTCCCAACAGAAGGGCGTGTACCGGGTGAACTGCATTGATTGTTTGGACCGGACGAATGTCGTGCAAGTCAGTAATATCATCCTTTTATGAGTCCCTGTGGGACCAACAAATGATGCAGTCCGCTTTCGCTCGACACGTACTAGATCGGCAATTGCTCGCCTTGGCTCTGCTGAATCCTTCCGAATCAGGTCGTTCAGGAATGGACGTTTTCTTCAATGATGGTATGACATTAGGTTGAGCACTCACGGATGTCTGGATGTTGATCGTATTCTAGTTTGGGCAAATAATGGAGATGCCATTAGTCGATGCTAGTATGTGCTGTGTTCCTGCGATCCGCCTATGCTCATCCAAGATTTAGCGCCGGAACCTCAGCTCTGAAGGTCAGTGAAAGATAATCACACTCTTCTTGAGGTATTGATTGTGCGTTGATAGGGTGACTTCACGCGGTAGGGTCCCTAAAACCCACTACCTGGCTTTTCCATACCTTCTGATTTCATTCTACCCCACAGAACCGGGAAGCGTGATCTCGGGGGATTGTTAAATGACGGGATAAACTCCCTAGCAAGGTTCCTAACGTTCTGGTCCCCTTTCGCCTCCCACCTACTTACTTTGAACTTGAAGGGTGTATACTTCGACTTTCAGCGATTGGTTTTGTCAGGTCGTCATCGACTACATGCTTGGTTTCCGGACACTTTCAGTTTTTTCAGAGTTCTTGTTGAAGCTACAATCAACCGATCCGCGCGAACTTGTACGATTATCGAACATCCGAGCAGAAGCTATCGCAACGTGTGTCTCGCGCGTTCTAGAAGAGGGGGAGACACTATTTTCCGGGTGGACTCTGTTCTCTCCGGTTGTTCTGAATACAAAACTGGGGGAGAAGTTCGAAGAGAAGGTGTTACTCTTGGTTCGTCAATATCGTTTAATCTTCGGACTTTCTCAGGTTTACCGAGACATTTGCCCCAGTCTCGGGTCGCCTTATATATCATAGTAAGGGTCGAACCTCTTCGAATTCCATCCCATCGCTCAAAGTTTCCCAGAGCTTTGACTACAACCTAGCAAAAGTAAAGGTTTCGACTCGGGTACCCCTTCAAGACATCGTATCTATTACCAAGGGTACTCCCAACCTTTCTTGGGCTGTCCCACTCATTCACTCGTAACATAGGCGCATATATAATCTCTCCGCTAGAAGAAGCTTCTCGTGATCCCGTTCAAAATGCAGGATTCGTCGTCGAGTGGCGCAACACGAGCCAACGCACACGCGTGACTAGTTACTCTCTACGTAATAGCGTCGACCAACCCTCCTCGCCCTCGCCCAGCGGGCCCGGTATCTCCCCAAACAATGCGAGCAAGTTCACGGTGCGGGGCAACCCCCATGTCTCACCAACGAGGTCTATCCCTCTCTCCCCTCTTTCCCTTTCCAGCGTATCTCAGAGACAAACAACACCTACTAGCTCGACGACCGTTGCCACGCCACACACAATGTCACCACCCCCGCCGTCGTCGACGTCGACGTCGACGATATCCGCAACGAAATACCGACAACCATCACTCGTGCGTACGCCCACCGCAACTGCTACCGCGCGCCTATCGCGCCTGCTCTCTAGCGCTGCATTACCGACACCGGCGCCAACCGCCGAGACTAGTAGCGCAGACCCGAACGCGACGAACTTTGCCGCGTTCAAGGCACTGCCTATCGATCGTGCGCGACGCGATGTCGGCGGCAGTGCTTTTGTCGAGCCGTGTGCACCGGACGACCTAGCTAGCGTAAACACGTGCCAGGAGGCTGTCGATCTCATGGTGGACGCCATCGTCAGTGCCTGTGAGGACGCTCATGCTCATGCGCATACACATGCACACGCATACGACAGCGCCATTTCTGGCCTGGGCAAGGGTAAGGGCGATGTCGATGTTGTGCCGTTAGTCCGCAATGAGGACATCGTGAGGTCTGTCTCATTTTCTTTTCCTCACGTTTCGTTTCGTTCCGTTGACCTAACTCTTTCCTTTCCTTGGTTTTGGTGAACCATTTAAAGCTTGGCCGAGGCAAGAAAGATGACGGGAATGTACGCAAAGATGGAATATGGTGTTAAGAGGTTGCTTTGGCTTGGTGGTTGAACGAGAACTGGATAGGATAAGATGATGGCCTTACAACTGCTAACTTTGAATGTAGTGAGACCATATACAGTATTTGATCGAATAATACACATCCCTATATATCACGAATTAAAGAAGTGTAAAGGTATCGACATGTTGCCATTCGCTAGTTGAAGTTGTGGCACTGGCAGGTACAGCCCAATAAGAATAAGGGGTGACTATGGAAACCAATAAATAGAGCAGAGAAGGGCAAAACGGGTATTTATGGGCAGGTATGTGTGGGCAGGTATTTTTATGGCAGATCCGAGTCCGTGGTCCCTCAAATAATATGGAATGGTTCAGATGCCAATAGTCGTGGACAGATGAAAGGAAATATATATATACATATATATAGTCAATGGTCCATAAATAAACTTTGGATATGGAGTTCTTTGGGGGTGGGGTTCGAAGAGGGTTATGGCCAGTTGTAGCATCACAATCCGACCTCCTGAGCAAACATCATCATCAGCCACGAAAACACAGAAACAGAACGCAAAAAAATAAAACTCACACGCTAGCGCACGCAGTCCGGCGAGATCAATGAACCGTGTCTTGCGCTTCATCGCTCTCGAGTCTGAGCTTGTCCCGATCCTGTCCAATCCGACACCCATCATGTCCCGTTCGACCACCCACCGCATGTGTCGCTCGCAAAGCATGCGCCCTTCGACTTCCCAATAATCAACGAGACGTTCGTCGCATCTCTCCCCGTCTTCGTCGTCTTCGTATTCGCAAGTGAGATGCTCGACGTGGTAGCGGTCACCCGAGTGTGACACTGCACAGGGTCCTTCGATCGGCCGTCCGCAATCGGACGCAGCACACAGAGAGTTGTTCGCCTCGTGATAGTGGTAGTCGCAGAACGGCTTTCCGTCGAAGACGTAGAATGTCTTGTCGGGGAACGGTTTCTATATCAAGGGTTACACGTCAAACGTATGCTCCAGGAAATAAGGACGGAGAAGCCTCACGTGGCAAGTGTGACAGTTAAAGCAGTCTCGGTGGTATTTTCCCTTGAGTTGCCCGTCTGAGGATGACACCGCCTGCTTCTCAATTGGCCGGTTGCAGCGACGGCACTATGAGATGATCGTGAGTGGCGATGACCAGAACCATCCAACCTCTCATACCTTCGGCAAGTACATGTTCTTCCAGCACTTGTCACATAACACGCCTCTACCATTCTCCACGCTGATCCATCTCTTATCCTCGATATCCTTGGAACACCGTAAGCACGTCAACGCTTTCTCGCCATGCTTAGCCAGCCCACTTGCAGTTGACTCTTGGGACGATCTGTCATTTCTCGACTTGTCAGACGAGCCACTAAAAGCACCGGAGATCGTGGCTCCTCGCCGAACGATAGCCGCTACCTGTGCGGGCGGATCGCGCTGCAAGTGCGATGTCAAGGAACGCATCGGAGGTTTCGACGCACGAATGTGTTTGGTGGAGGAGGCTGGTGAAAGTGGTGAGTCCGTGGACGTTGGTGACCGCAATAGTGCAGCCAGGGCTTTGTCAATGCCTATCTCCGTTGAAGCTCGCTCCGTTGGCGGGTGATCATCTGAATATGTTGATGAGACAGATGGGCTACGGTGCACACGGGCGGACACCATTCCACGCGCAAGTAGCTCATCATCGCCTGACTCGTCGTCTCCCTCATCGTACGCAAGTCCACCGAACTCAGATTCTTCGTCTTCTGACGGACGACCGAGAACAGATGGGTTCATGTCATCCTGAGTCACGACCTTGACAGCATCTCCAGGCAATATGGCCTTTTTCTGTGAGGACTTCTCAGAAGAGAAGCGTTGCCCAATGGGAGTAGTTGGTGTCAAGGGTCCGGATGCATTAGATGATATGGAAGTGTCGGACGGTTTGAGGGGGAAAGGTATCGACGATGGTTTACTGCGCTCGCGTGGTGGGGGCGTTGCGGATGAGGCCCGGGATTGGGATAGCGGAATGTTTGAAGAGGACCGGGAATCACGAGGAGGCGAAGGAACTAAGCTCGGATGGGGAGCTGTGCGGTGCGAATACGGCATTGGCGGCTCTGCGGTAGAAATCGAGTCGTTAATTAAAACATAATGAGAGAAGATAGAACCAAGGGGCGCCAAGGACCGAGGAAGTAGCGCTTAACATGTAATATATGTTAAATGAATGAATGACGACATACCAGTAGGAGGATCTAGGATGCCTAAAGGAGGTGTGTTGACTCGATAATCGTCCGTAGTTTGTGGGGAAGGCGACAGGGGAACCCGCGGAGCAGGCATATCTGCTGTCGGCCGCTGCACGCGAGACGTGGGTGAAGAAGCGAACATGGCAGCACGAGCCGCTGCTGCGAAGCCTCTGCGTCCAACGCCTGCCATTCCAGCAGCGCCTCCCGATTTGGTGTCGATCTCCGGCGATACGAAGGATCGGGAAGAATGGCTCGATGGGGTGGGAGAAGTGACAGTCCGAACGGGATGGTGATTGGACTGAGGCTTCAGCGCTGACCGCGGATCATCAGACTGAGCGAACTGAGACCGCGGCTCAGAAGGGCGACGCAGGATGGAAGAGGGAGCGCGAGGAGGAGACTGGGGGGTTGAAGGACGACGCTGGATGGGAGAACGAGTGTCGAGAGAAGGCTGTGGAATAGATGGACGACGCAGGACTGGAGAACGAGTGTCGAGAGCAGACTGTGGGTTAGATGGACGACGCAGGATGGGAGAGCGCGTATCAAGGGGAGATGGAGCGGGAACGGCTGACCGAAAGCTGATACTCCCACCAGGTCGAGGAATAGAAGGGACGACGACGTTCGGAGGACGAGGAGGCTGAGGCACGGAATTATTGCTATTGAGAGATGGTGCTGGGCTACGAACACCATTTCTTGAAGGTGCACGACTTGGAACGCTTCTGGATAGCGATGGCGTTGGACTGGCACCTCGTGGATTCGCGGCGGCGGATGGACGTCTCCGGGGAAAGAACATGGCTATTGGACTACGTGTAGACGCGTTCGAAGAAGGTCGCGGGGCAGTCTGCGCCTTGAATTGTGGTAGAACGGGTTTGGTATCGCTGGCAAGGTTTGAAGGACAGACGTGGTCGCCAAGTTGATCAAGAGGGACTGGCTGTGTGCAGGAGGAACACTTGACTGTTGGAAGAACATTGGACATGCGTTGAGTTGGGGCATTAGGAGCGAGCTGGGCCATGATAGATGATAAAGGAAAGAATGTTGGGATGGAGTGTGGAGGGGAATAGGAGAGATGGGAGGGAGCGAGTCGACGACCAGCGTAGTTGGAGTGCAAGAATGGATGCTAGCTCAATTAGTGACAATGCGGCTACGATAACCTGTCATCCGGTGCGATGCAATGCTACAGTCTCCATATCACACACTCAACTTTCAATCCACGATTACACCATGTCATAGCACAACGCGATAACAAGTCCTCTATACCAATCCACTCCACCGCATCAATCAAATCCCAAAGCGAGAGCGAGAGTCGCTAACTACTCGTTGGTACGGGCAACGAACAATTCTCCGTTGATTCGCGTCCTTGTTCTGTTACCGCCCCCTCACCAACCTGCGTGGCCACCACCGCGGCTCCCGGCTGCGGGAGTCCAGTTGAAAGTACGGCCGCGGCCAGAGCTTGAGTGTTTCCCGGGGGATTGAGCCTGGAGAAGAACTCGTCCCAGCGACCTGTGAATTTATCCGGTTCGGACGAATCATTCATCGTACAACTAGTTAGCTCAAGAAACGCACCCCAGTCAAACATTCCCCCGGGGATACCATCCAACCAATTGTTGTCCGCCAACGCGAGCTGCTCCAATGCTCTCGCCGACGCTGGCGCCGAGTCGAGAACGTTCATCACGTGAACGTTCTCACACTCAGGCAAGCCACCCTCGTTTAGCACAGGGTTCACGTTCACGTTGGCGATAACGTCCCCATTCCGCCCTGATGATGTCTGAGCTCCGCTCTCAGCATCATGAGCTCCTGCAGGTGGCGCACCATCTGCGCCCCGCGTGAGCCTGTCCTCTTTGAATAACAGGGACTTGACCTCACCCTCGTCATCGTCACTATGGCTCTCGATGATCACGCCAGGCCCAACTCCCGTAAATGTTCCCTTAGCCTTGCCATGTGCGACGAACACGCCTCCCCCTGGCCAGCTCGAGTCTTTCTTATATGCTAGTCCCCCTAAGGGAGGCGGTTGCCTGCTCGTCACATTATTCGCAGGGTTCAACGGAGGAAGTTCCTCCTCGACCGGCGGCCCCTGCGTTGCCTCATATAGCAACGCGATGATCTCTGCTGTCTAAAAAATCACACATCAAGGGACCGCTCCTCTGAATGCCACACGACCGACCTTTCGGCGCGCCGACATATGATCTGGTGAGAGTGACTTTTCCCATCGTCGGATGCAATCGCGTAACTTCTTAAGTTTCAACGCCGCCTCTTGGTCTTGGCGCCGTGCCCACGTGTGGTACTGTCAAAAATCGTTATCATCAGATGAGCGCTCTCTGAGTCATAACCGCATGCAACATGCTCACCTGGACTAGCGCACATGAGGTCGCCGCGTACGCCACTAGCATCCACACGTCATAAACTTTGTCATTTCGGTCCAGCCAATCGATAGCATTGCCAGTCATATCGACCAGATTTGTCCAACTTTCAATAGTGAGGGCAAACTTGAGATGTTCCGGGCACAAGTACGAAATCCGCATGAAGACGCGCCAAAAAATCATTAACACGCAAGTGTTCAACAGGAAGAGTACTCCTGCACAGCCAATGTTCAGGGAAAACCCAACGTAACACATAATGATACGAACCTGCAGTTGATGGGTGTGTCAGGTCCTCGGAATTGTAAACTTGGGGGCAGATTCTTCTTCCAGTTCTCAATATCTGCCGATAGCGCGGCAAGAGCCTCGTCGGTTGTGTTCATCAATCCGGCCGGGCTAAATTCATCAGATAAGCGTCTTTCGGAAGAGGGATAAGAAAAACCATACCTGTATATAGTCTTCAGCACTCGTCCAAGGATAATGCTGAGTCTGGCAAGTTCGTCCACGTAGAGATCATGAGGAGAGCCAGAGGAAGGTAATCGGGCATCACAGTCATTGACATCGATCATGTATGGGTGCCCATATGACAGGCTCACCCTGTGATGAGCATAGTAAGCATGAGACAGCAGAAGCCCGTGAAGTAGACGGCCGCCACGGGATAAGTTGGGAAATACCATCGGTCACTGATGAGACATGCTCCCCACAGCCTGCGCCGCATTTCAATATTCTGCGTTACCGCTTCTGCACGATGAAGACCCAAATCTTGAGCCTGCGACTCAGCGTGAGTGAATATTGCTCAGAAGATCCTCCCAACACGAACCATCCTGATCGCAGTCCCCAATCGGATCCACAGGGCGGACAGAGCAGTTGGTACAAACTGTGAATGGCAATCCCCAACCATGCAAAGAATTAACAGGCTCTGTACATTGACGATTGAAGCTGTCGAAAGGACGTCTTCCGCTTTGATGACGATGTTGACAGCGTAGCGTATTGCGTCGAACACGTTCTGCGGTACATCTCGCCGTGCAGCCGCTACGAGGCAAATAGAATATAATAATATAGGAGGAGGCGAGGGGGTGGAAAGAAACTCGGCTTGCGTGATGACTGGAAGGACGGGAGCAATCTCGGAGAAGTACGCATTAACCAACTTTTCGACCACATCCCGTTCAATGCGCATATCAACGGGCTTTTGCAATGGCGGCGCGGTGTCGCCAGCAGTTGGTTCTAATACTTGGATCAGCCCGTCACCGCTTTGTGATAATTCCCATGTATGATGGTGTCGCGCATCGTAATTTTCATATAATCGGGAGGGTATCGTGGCACTCGAATGAAGAAGATGTGCTTCAGATGTTGGACCTGGTGAAGAATCATGTGTCAAAGTGAAGCAAATCTGCATGAAGCCTCGTCCTCATACCATACACCCGCGAATCGGGGGGCCGAGAGGATTCTCCTGGCGTAGAAGAATTGAGTCTCTCCGTACTTTCCAGACGCGACTTCTCTGCAGCAGCGGCAGCCTCCTCCTCTTGTTTTTTCTTCTTAAATCGTGTCTCTGCAATAGGAAGAAAGAAAGTGCAATCGAACCCGTACTGTTTGCAGTGTTGGCATAAAGGAGGCTCAGAATCCGACAGAACGTCGCATCTGTTTTGATGGAGATATGGGTCAGCAAGTAGGCGGACCAAGATCCGAAAGAGACGACAGCGTCAAAAATGGCCATGGGAACGCGAGATGGCGTAAAACCGCAGCTGATCGCTGTCAAACAGCAAAAAGGACTTACCGAATTTTGCGACTACGGCAACTATCACACGCCCTTTGTGTCTTAGTGCGCTTCTTAGAGTCTGGAGGCAATGGATGTTGCGCATTAGCCCTTGGACCTGATGCCATAACGTTGGGAACTGAACCCGAAGCCCCTGCAATTTCCTCTGAACCCTCCGCATCGCCCCCTTGGCCCTCACTTGTAGGCTTGCGCTTGCGCTTCCCCGTTGAGAGTTGGACGTGTGGAACAGGTGAATGATTCGCCGTTGGGGATGGCTGAGACACGGCTTCATGCGCGGCACTTGGACGCGGAGGTGCATACATCATGATTTGTTGTGGATAAGGAGAGTAGTGGGGGAAAGGTGCGTGAGATGGATACGGAGCGTGATGCACGGGATACGCATATGGAGAGGGATGACTCTGTCCCGCCATTTGAGTCGAACTCACGCCGTTACCCGAGTGTCCTGGAGTAGAGGCAGGGTGGTGGTAGCCTGGGTGAGGCTGGGGAAATGGAGAGCCATTTGACGGGTAGGATGGATTCATGACTGGAAACTGCGCGGCCGGAAAGGAACGGACGAGGACCGACGGACGAGAATCAGGAGGACCAGTCCTGGAGGAAGATCTCTGGGGTTCTTCGCGTGCGTGCGAGATGAGGGAAGGGCGGGAGGCTGGGATATGAAAAAAAGATGAGAGATCACGCAAAGGAAAGAATGATGATGGATCGGAAAGAGTGGGGACGTACGGATGTCCGGAGAGGGCAGATGGGAGGCAGCAGAAGCTGACTTGGAAGGGCGTTTGCTCTTGCCAGCTGACCGGGGAGTCGGTTGTTTGTCTCCTTCAGGGTCAGTTCCATATCCTGGTTCCATAGTCCAGACACCGACGGACGCCCGGGCAGACTAAGCAGGCTGCGGCTGTGACCAAGGTACAGGCAACAAGTGTCCCAAGTGTTGCCTCAGCAAGAATGTTATGTAAGTTGTGATACAGTAATAATGCCCGGAACAGAGTGGCTCCGCCTAAAGTTGACGGGACCTTTTGAAAACTCGAGGGTGCCAATACCCAAGGGCAAAGCTACAACTACAGGTACCCGTAGTCGTAGTGGGACCCGCTCTACGCGACCCGCGGCAAGACACGGCAGGGAGGATAACAACGGCTGAGTGCACGGCCCATCGCACACTTTCGGGCGCCGTTTCAAGTTTCGGTCCCCCCACACGCGAGAACACGCTGACGTCATAGTGGCCGACGCCTGCTTACTTTTAACCTGAGCCCCTGTTGGGCTGTGCTGCTGCGTCCCGTAAGTCCCGTATTTGAAAAAACTTTCTTACGGCGCCCGGCTTCCCCTGCCGCGGCAGTTAAATTATAAACCGCCACCGTCCCAATTAGATTCCTTGTCCTAGGTGCTACCAAATAAAAACTACGATATACAATCTCTCATGCGCGCTGATGGGTATCACTGTCCCGACCCTCTTTCGCGTCGTCGTGCACGACGAAATCAGCTTGGTCTTCGAAGCCGGGGTTTACTAACCGCTTGTCTTCCGTCGCCACGGCATGCCCCTGCACCCAAGTAAATCCACTTGGTCGACAAAGCACATCGACGATATTTCCTCTCCAGCTGGAGTGTGCAAATGGGTTTGGGGGCGCCGTCCCTGGCACGATCGACTTGTGGGCAGAGTTTCGGATCTACGTAACAACCAAGCCCGACGTCAATAAAACTATAAATATAAATTACAAATGGGCGCAAAGTGATGTGATGGGGATTTGACAGCCATGACGCGTCGACGGCCAGGTGATAACAAGTGAATGGCGCCATACCTGTTCTATCGTCGTCACATTAAGACAGAGAAGCTAATCCCAGCTCGGTGAGTTTTTCCTACCGATCTACAGAAAAAATAAATAAATCGCTCACCCGCACATGGTACGCCAAGAGGGCACCCACGGGCCAGACGACAATAACTGCGAGGCAGAAGGCAACAACACTCCCTGCACCCTTGCCAAGGGCATGACTAAAGTTTTTGACACGCTTCTCGCTCGTTAACATCGAGAGATGGAGGGCCGATGTGACGATCACAAGAAAGAGTGTAATTGTCTAGAGTCGGAGAGGTCAATAGGATACTCCAGGCGTTTACACGGCAAAACCAGACACACAGCTACCAGGATCAGAGCGAAGAAATTTGTATAATTCCGACGCCCTACGCAGTTATTTACCCATTGACAGTGATGGTCGCATCCATCAACACAATTATCGCACTGCGTAGAAAGTTAGACTTCACTTGATGTGCCAAATAGAAACAGTGCATACCACCCTGCAGTGATTCGACCGCGGCGGGCGGTATGTGCGACACGTCGGACAATATTTCACAGTCACACTGGTAGTTTCACTTGAATCAGTGGCAACTGATTATGGTGTAGGAAAACCTCACTGTGCTGAACGGACTTTCAAATCCCGAGTTAATGGACCATAGTCGCCGCCATCCGAGGGCGCCAAAGATGGGTAGGGTGGATCAGGGTCTAGGTTTCGTGGAAGAATTCCAGGGTCCTTGAAGGCCTATCAACATGGTTAGCTCGGGAACCCAGACCCCAAAATCGATTATGGAGTATGACCGACCGTCGATAACATCAATGAGACCGTCAGGAGAGACATATACGCGCCGACGATGGCGACGGCGGGGCTTTTGTTATGCCACCACCAGACACATGTTGTCCCGAGCCAAACACCTGCGATGCCAAAGAGCAGAGTGAGGGACCCTAAGAATGCCCAAGGTTTAGCACCGCCCATAAGCAAATGCCCGCGCAAGAACCATCGATTCGAGGACAATATCCGCTCATAATTCCGGACGTAGCCAGAAGCCTTCTCATGTTTCACAGGAATAGAGGAAAGGGGATATTCAGATTTAGTTGTGGGTGTGGGAGGGTAAGGTATAAAGTTAGAGGGAGGGTGTCGCAAGTCAAGAGGGACAACGTCCGAGGTCTTGTAATCCTCGTCCGAGCTTTCTTTAAGTTCAAAAGGTGTCGCCGCATTGCTCGTACTCCGAGCAGATGGGAGGTCAGTCATCCGTGACTGACTGGCGCTGGCCGAGCCAGACAAAGATCTGCGCATCGACTCGAGACTCAGGCCCTTCCGAAATCGCTCAATGCTATCACGTACACGCGCGGCAGCGCTTGCATTTGCGGC
Source organism: Russula emetica (assembly GCA_015178925.1). NCBI lineage: Eukaryota > Fungi > Basidiomycota > Agaricomycetes > Russulales > Russulaceae > Russula > Russula emetica. The sequence continues at coordinate 1,068,395 of WHVC01000004.1, read as the reverse complement.
GTTCTTTTCGACAACATTTCTTGCCAGAGACGGCTTTGACCTATGAGTCGTCTGAGAACCTGAACCGGAGCGGGCGTGTCCACCAATAGGGAGCAACGGTTCACGACTCTGCTTCTGGTTTCTCGTGGGTAGTTCGCTCGAGCCGTCTTGCATGGAATGGCGTGAAGTACGGTCACCAGCGACAGGGAATGAATCGGAGTGTCCGTCCGAATCATATGGCGTGTCTTGCGGCAGGGGCTGGAGCGGAAATGCGGAGTGCATGGCCTCGCGGTGGTGTAAATTTGACGGAACATGCGAAGAAGCCATAGACGAACGACGAGAGGCATCGGGAGCGGGTAGGAGCTGCTGAGTGGGATGGGAAGGGTGAAAGAATGGTGGAGGGGGTAGGATTCCGTGGGCGTGTGTACCGTTGAGAGGATTTGGGCCTGAACGGCCAACTGAACCCTGAAATGTTCGGCGCGTCGGGGAACTCGGGTCTTCAGATATTGACGGGGAGGGACGGGAACGGGAAGCAGAAGAGGAGACAGCGGACCCAGTGCGGGCATGCCTTCCGGAGTTGGATGCGTTACCACGGGTGGTGACACTTTCAAATTTGGTTGAAAGTCCAACTGTGGATAGTGACGAGGGAAGTTGGGAGGGACGCTGAGAGACGGGGACAGTGGGCGTAGAGGGAGAGAAGGGTAAAGAACGCTGAGACGCCATGGGTCATTAAAAAAATACGACAAGTCTAAGAAAGAGAGGAAAGTAAACGGGTTGCCTCCGAGCCGGCTAATACCGGCTCGGTCACTCGTCGGATTCGGAACGAACACGGTGGCCTCGAATACCCTACATACCGTGTCTACACCACCTCATCCCTCTCTTTTTTGCCGTGAAACTATCCACTGCCGAATATACGTGCTACTCATTTTAGCCTGCTTCAACGCCTCGACGTCTTCAGCTTCCAACTGATGTGAACTATGCGAAATCACGTCTATCACAAACGTTCTTAATAGTGGCAGGTCCTTCTCCTCCCGGCATTTGTCCACTTGGGCACGAATACACGTGAACACATCTCCGCGCAACGCCATTAAACACTTACCAGGCCTTTCCACCGGATGCTGTCTCCTTGCTCACCACGAGAGCTTGTATATTTGGATCTGTCGCCGTTGGCCCATAAACGTCATGAATTGGCACGATGTGATAGACAAGGCTAGGCTTGAAAAGTTCCATAAATCGGTGGACACCTTGCATGCGTTCCGGCAGACTCTCCAACACATCCCGATTATCCTTTTTCGTTAGCAGCGCGTCATCTGCAAGTTGGCTTTGTAAGCAACTCAACAGCATCTCATCATTATCAGCCAACGCTACCTGTCACGCCGATGATGACCTTTTCATCCGCAATCCATGCGGCCATACTGAGCAATATTTTGTGACCCGCGTGTAAGTGATCAAAGGTTCCTCCCAATGCCACAACGGGGTGGATCGGCGGGTCGGATCCTGGTGCAATCGGAGAATCGGGATCAATTTCATTGTCCATGACGTGATCTCCGAGCTTGGTCCATGCTGTCCGTAGTGAGGTAACAGACTGCGGCAGGGGGACTGGTATGCAGTCTAGCGAAAAGTCAACCAATTATGATTGAGGTGCATTCCACGGAGTAATAGACGCACCGCCTTCAATTCTGATGACTACCTCAAAATCCTTTCCGAAGTCCTCGCAGAGGTCTTCGTCGAAACCACGCAGCAGAACGTCCACTTGAAGCAAGACCTTGTCCAATTCTTGGGCTACCGCCGTGGCCTGCACGTAGACATAAGTTAAGAGTCTTTGGACATCATCCCAGCATCCGGTGTGCGATACCCCAGCAGAGTTGTTGCTGCGGGAAGAATCAACGCTAGGCCTCCGCTTCGCAGTTCTCACGATGACCAGAGAGAGGGGAGCGAGGTCTGCGGCCGGTGTTGAACAGGCGCGAAAAGAGAATAACGACGAGGCGATCGCGGACACATCGGGCCGCCCCTGCTACGGCTGGGGCGAGAAAGCAGGGGGTGCTCAAATCGTTGAGAGTAGCAAGGAGGAGTGCATGGGAGGCAGTGGCATTGGGGAGGTGCATGTTGACATGATCCTCCGTTGTCGGAGAGAACGGGGGAAGGTTGTCGGACAATTTTGTTATTGTCATAGCCATAGGAGTAGGAGTGAGAACAGAGTAGGCGGATTCTCGGGCCGTTCTCGCCCACCAAAAACAAAATTATGATTCTGAGAAAGTCGTTACATGTGAGAAAAGTCGTTATATCGTCGTCATATGGGCATTAATCAAATCGTCATCATGACCGAGTTCGAGGCGATTCCCGACTCTGGTGCAGGTCCTTTACAGTCAAAGAATACGTTGACTCCGAAAACAAGCCCCAAAAGGCAATGCTCCTGCCGATGCAACATTGTAAGCGTTGCACCTGCCGCCAATGGAATGTCAGTTGTCAGTTCTAATAAGGTCGCAACCGGTAACGTCTACCAACGCACCATCCATTGAAACTCCCGGGTGGACATCTCTCCCCCATCAAAATCCATATAAACTCCGCGAACCATAGGAAGAAGCAAACGGTGTCCAAAAAGAGCATCTGTTTGAGTTCCTTCCGGGCTGCTTTCCATTCCTCCTCGATAGCAAGTCCCTTAAAAATGCTCCGTCGCTTTGGCCGTCCACTCGCCCCGCTCTGGCTGAACGAGGACGATAACTCATCGAGGTTTGCGTTTTCCTCATCATCCGGACGCAGGGACCCGAACATTGTCGGGTCCACAATCAAGTTCACCTGGACATCTCCCTGTTTTTGCTCTCCCTTCTTTCCCTTCTTTTTCTTCTTCGCCTTCTCACCTGGTAGCCCCTGAACGGGCAGTACCGCCAGGCCACTGGGGCCAAAGCCCGTGGGTGTTCGCTTCTTTCGGCGGCGTCCACAGCAGCAAGGGCGGAAAAGGAAGCGGTAGAGAAGGAACAGTGTGGTCAGGACAGACAATGCATATAGAGCGAACGTATGGGGTTTAGATTGAGGCGGCGGAGGTTGGGAGGTCTTGATCCACTGTAATACCGATATTAGTGCTGAACGAGATGGGAGATAGCAACGCACCAAAGCGGCATAAAACACAGAAACGGCAATTCCAAGAGCTAACCCAGCCTCGATGACCCTGACTGCCACCCTCTTCTTTGGGCCATCTGTAACAAGTCGACCTCTCTCATCCACACTGCCAAGTGGCTCCTCAGTGGGGGCTACGGCGCCCGAGCGAAACTCGTGTTCCAACATGCGAATACGCTCTTCCTTCAGCTCTGGATCCAGAGGCAAATCGTAGTTGGGGGTATCAGTGCTGGACCAGGGTACAAAATCTCGAGGAGATGTGCTATTAGTCGCAGTATAGAGGTCGTAATTCCCAGCTAAACTAGTAGCGCGATACGAAGGATCGAAAAAAGGTGCATGAGAGACTTCAGATTGTGGACCAGTCTTTGTAATTCTGCCGTCTTTCGCATACCACCCGCGCGACCAGGCAGGAAATTGAGAGATGTCAATCTCCGAGTTCGGAACACCTCCCCGTGAAGAAGTAGTATCAAGGGGAGGATGCGAAATGTCAGGTGAAAATAATGGATTGTCAGGGGGGATGTAAACGGATGGCTGTGTGAGAGAAGATACGGGTACAAAGGGAAGGAATGCCCCATGAGTAGTATGTCGCAATGATGACGTGTTGTGGGACTGTGACGTTGGGGTACCGCGAGAGGAGACGAGAGAGGGTGGATGCAATGAAGCATGACTAGCGACGGAAACGGATCTCGGAGGCGGCGGCAATAGATAATCATCGTATGCGGGATCGCTTGGAAATGGGTAGCGATTCAGGGTGCGTGCATAGTCGGCAAGATCCAGTGCATCGATAGATGGCTCGGAGGCGTCATGCCCTAGATACGGAGGTGTGGCAGAGGTCCTGCCCGGGGACGTACGTACTGCAAAGGAGCGCGAGGGAGGAAGAGGATCTGTGGGGTCTGGAGACCATGGACGTGGGCGAGAGAGCGAAGGTGGAGGAGATACCTCGGAGGGGGAGTACATTGGTCGTTACTGGGTCGTTAAAGCGGTCATAGAGTGAAGGGACACGAGTCGATTGCACGCAGCAATATTCCTCTATCAGATCAGCACGTGCCATTTACCGCAATTGGTCCAGCCACGCCAACAACCGTCCAGTCCCTTCTCCACCACTCTCCTTCGCCTCTTTCACCTCGACCCTCTCTCCGACCCTTACCCAGCTTCCTACAAAATCAATGTTTCCACCCTCCCAATCCGCAAACTTGAATGCCTCTCCCGGCGGAACAGTACAATCTAGGCCTCCCAATTCCGTGTTATCTTCCCCCTCAGCTCCGAGCTCGTCGATAGCTACTCTTCCTGTATGAGATCGACGCCGCTTTTCGAGCTCTCGTTCCAAGACAGTTCGCACTCGATTGATTGCGAGCTGTTCTGAGGAGGATGTGGCTGAGGCACTTCCGGTCTTGAGTAGGTCGCATTTGTGAGCTAGGACGAGGATGGCAGGAGGATTTTGTGACGGCGGGATTGTGACAACAGCGTGCAGAATTTTATGCAAGTGCCTTAAGATCAAAATGAGCCATCAGTGGCTCTGGCACATATATGCGGTGAAACAGCCGACGTACTCTGCCACAACGGGGCCATTGCGAGATACATTACTGGCGTCCACAACGAAGACAATAGCTTTCGCGTCAGCTAGATGCTCGCGGAACTGTTCGCGAATACGAGGGTGACCAGGAACATCCACCAAAGTGGTGGCTTTCTTGTTTAGCGAATAAACGCATGTATTTGTTTGTAACGATGTGTGGCTTGGAAGCGTCTGGCTGTATGCCAGCTACGACGAGTATCAGAATCAAATGTACCAACGTAGAAGGATACTACACGCACTGTCGATAGAAGAGCAGTTTTTCCTGCGCTGGATGCCCCGACGAATACGATGCTGTTTGCAAGGGACTGCGATCTCCGACGAAATAGGTAAAGGACGACTGTAGTCGTGGCTTAGGAAGTAATCAGTCGGTGTCTCCAGTAAAACACGCACCCAGAACAAAGATAGCGGCAAGCAAGGAGATCACCAATAGCCTCGGTTCCATGTCCGAGACGTTGGAAGGAGGGAAGCGGGTGAAGTATTATGTAACTAAGAGAAACCGAAAATCGACACGATAAACCACTATGGCAGTCCAACCTGATGATGAAGAGGCCATTGCCCCTCCCTCAAAAAGAGTTCGTTCTTCATCTACAAGAACTCAGACTTCTTCGCGCCCTCCTGTTTCTGAGACACCCAATTCGCGGCGGCTGTTTGCCCCATTTCGCGCTCTTGGACTCATAACAAATCAAGTGCCATTTGCACTTCAGGTTCGAGCAGTCAAGGGCTCAGCTGTGGGACCGCGTTTGCATATATTGACATGTCTGGGCAACTCATGGGCTCTGTGGGAAGGCGAAAAGATGACCCTTCTTTTTGTCGGTCAGTGAACAATGTCGTGTCTTCGATTTATAGCAGTTTTTCAAAGCAGACTTCCCTTGTAGGATCGGAAGCTCAGGACTCGATTACGGGCCTAGTTTTTGACGGTGATTTCATATGGGCATCTACTGGTTCACATGTCCTTAAATACATTCGAGGAAAGGAGGTCTGTGTAGTTTTAGCCTTTTACTACTCATGCTCACCTTTCAAGTTAAGGTTGGCCGCTTGACCAATCCTTTGGGGACACCGATAACTGGGCCTCTCGTGTTTGGCTCTCACTTACTCTCTCTAACGGAAGACGGACGAAACCTCCTCATCTGGGACGCCTCTGAAGAAGGTGAGTGTATGTTATTGTCTAGAGATCGTGCTGAATGTCTGTGAAGTATTCCATAGTCAGATTCAATTTGAGACTGGTTTCACCGCCATTCACCTACTACACCCGGCCACATACCTGAACAAAGTCCTCGTCGGTGGTAGTGACGGAAGCTTGCAGTTGTGGAACATCCGTACCCGGTACGTACCGTAACGAACACTTTGAAACAAGTTGACGAAATATTCTTCTTAGGACTTGCATACACAAAATACCCTTCGCTCGCCTCTCGGAATCACAACCCAGTCACTTACCTTCGAGCATGACGGCATTGGCGCAATCCCCTGCAATCGACGTTGTAGGAGTCGGTTTTGCATCAGGAGATATCTCAATTTATGACATACGCGCCGACGAGAAAATAATGCGAATATTCGTACGGGAGGGCCCGGTGCGGGCACTTGCCTTCCGAGGTGGTAAGGGAGGCCCAAACATCTGCAGTCTCACAAGTCTTATTCCTTCGCAGATGGACATCCAGCACTTGCCTCTGCCTCGGAAACGGGACATATATCCCTCTGGGATCTTGGCTCCGGTGGACGTCTGTTACATACGATACGAGGTGCTCACGACGGCAGCATATCTTCACTGCAATGGATCCCCGGCCAGCCACTGCTCATTAGCTCGGGAGATGACAATAACGTTAAGGTCTGTGTTCAAGATGGAAGAGATCGCATATCCAACTGACACGTCCACAAGCAATGGCACGTTGATTCGCTGACCTCGCCGCCCCGCCTTCTGAAGTTTCGGTCGGGCCATCAGGCACCGCCGCATCTTATTCGCTATTACGGTGAAGATGGTAAACAGCTGCTTACAGCATCGAGGGATCGTAGTCTCCGATATACGTCTGTCGTGCGCGACTCACGATCATTCGAATTGTCGCAAGGTCGGCCTACTTTCTCCAGCGGAAACTTTTCCTAACGACCAGTCCCGTCACAGGCTCTCTTACCAAGAAAGCGACAACGTTAACTGTACCACTCGCTTCGCTCAAGCACTCATCCGTCACAGCCTTATCATACTCAACGACTAGATCGAAAGATTGGGACTGATATTCTGACAGCACATTCTGATGAGACCTACGCCAGGACATGGAGCATGTTGAACAAAAGATTGGGCCAGCATGCACTTGGCATCACAGAGAAGAGCAAGACGAGGACTCAGGGGATCATCAAGGTGAGTTCACAATCAACTTTATTTCCTGGGGCATGTCTCAACCAGTGGTAGGCTGTCTGTGTCTCAGCGTGTGGTAATTTCGGGCTAGCAAGTGCCTCTACAGGCGCCATTCACATGTGGAACATGCAATCTGGCGCCCACCGTAAGTCTTTCAACATCGGGCCTTGTCCAGAAGGCGTCCATACAAAATACCGGCGTCCTCCTGGGAAACAAAGGAGTGAAGAGCGCAGTGTTACGGGTCTCGTCACGGATTCATTGAACAGAGTAGCGATCGCTTCAACTCTCGATGGAACTGTCAACGTACGTGCTCATACATTGGTCGTTAAGGAACCTAAACTAGAGATCTGTTCCCAAAAAGTTTTTTGACTTCCACACATCGAAACTAGAGCACACGCTCGTCATATCCGCCGCCATTGTCTCTATGACCCTCCAGCGAGACAGCGGTCTGCTTGCGATCATATGCGATGACTTTGTTGTGCGTCTTTTGGATATCGAGACCCACAGAATAGTTCGAGAGTTCGGTGGATTCGGTGGACGAGTTCTAGACCTTGTGGGTCTACCCATGCTTGGCCTATTGTTCTGGTCTCATCCTCACAGCGCACATAGACCTTCTCTTCTGACTCGCGGTGGCTTATATCGACGTCACTAGACTCGATTATCAGGACATTTGACATTCCATCGGGACACCTCATCGATGCTTTCCGAACGACGAGCGTTGCCACCAGCGTATCGTTTTCACCCACTAGCGATTTCTTAGCCACTGCCCACGTTGACAGCGTAGGCGTGTATCTCTGGTACGTCTATCACCATGCGCGCCGTCAGCGCGATCTGATAATACTATTGCAGGGCGAATCGAGCCCAGTTCGCGGATTTCTCGTTCCGCAGCATAACCGAAGAGGATGTCGAGCGTGTCGATCTACCATCGATGCATGGCTCTGGCGAAGATGAAGGTTTGTTTCAAGGTTCATAGCCGTTGTTTGTGACCAATATTCCTTTCTTAGCACTAGAGGATCTATCTACCATAGTGGTCCATGACCGTTCCCAAGACATCTCCGACCCCATGCCCGATCTGGAGGGTGAGGTCGTCACACTCACACATCTACCAAGATCGAGGTGGGAGACACTGTTGAATCTTGATGTAATTCAGGTCGGCTTCTATAAATTACTTTCCGTTTCGTTCACGCTCACTTATTGAACACGGACAACTAGCAAAGAAATAAGCCAAAAGAGCCTCCGAAGGCTCCAGAGAAGGCGCCCTTTTTCCTGCCTACACTTGCGGGCGTTGAAACACGGTTTGTGGTTCGAGAAAAAGAAAAGGAGACGACATCCGCGAAAATATCCAAAAAATCTGCTGCAAGTGCAGAGAGCGTGTTCCTTCAAAAGTTATCGCAGGAACCACAAGATGGCAATTGTAGGTGTACTTTTTTTGGCGAGGATCGACATTCACATCCCCGCCAGACGAAGTATTCTTCACTTTCGCAAAATCACTATCCCCTGCAGCAGCAGACTTGGAAATTCGCTCTTTAGCGACCCTCCAGGATTTGAGTCTTTTTCTGCGTGCCCTTTCACAGCGTTTAAAGTCTCGTCGAGATTTTGAAGCTGTCCAGACATATCTTAATTTGTTCCTGCGCGTGCACGGAGAACAACTAGTCTCCAACTCGGAGTTACGAACTGACCTCGAAGCCTTCTTGTCGTTGCAGAGTCAAGAGAGTAGTCGCTTACTAGATTCTATTGCCTCGTGCTTGGGTACTCTAGCGTTTGTCCGAGACACCCTCTGATGTTGTATCTTTTCTTCGTGCGTAATGTAATAATGCACAGTACTCGAGTAGGCATGGGTCGGGAGAAGCCGAATATATCGCGTCTTGCGCGCTCCGCGTAACTGTCAGCTCTCATCCAACTTCTATGGTATGGACCAGTCGACTCCAATTAATGTCGCTACTGGGACAATAGTATCATGCACGTTCGTCTTCCTTGTCCTGCGGGACACCCACACCGTACTCACATTTGTCCTTCTCCATAGCCATCACTGGTGCCTTGATCGCTGGCACTTACGCTTTAGCTAAGCGAAGGGGACAAGCCGTCGCTGGCATATACGCTGCGTCAGCGGCTCTTAATTGTGGAATTGCAGGGGCCACTTTCTTCAGTACGTTAATCGTATACTTCTCCTCTAATCCCCAGCTTCACTCTTTGTAGGTATTCGGGGATATGTCATTGTACCCCTTCTGGACCAAGCATTGACATCGAGGCTACATGAACGGGAGAGGGAGAGCCCACGTAAGAGCCCCGGTCTTGCCTGAAGCATCTACAAGTGGTGGCCGTGACATGGGGAGCGATGAGGTTACACCGCGTGCTTGACTCCGCTCTAAGTGGGGGCATCACAGGGAGTGTTTTGAACACCTGGAGACGTTCGTCCCTTCCGGTCTTCTACTTCAGGTCAGATTAAGCTCAATGGTCTTCCCTTTAGGTGGTACACGCGGTACATTCACGGGGATGATGTTTGGATCCGTCTTTTGCACCCTTGGACAGGCGCTCTTCAATGAGATGGGTGTCCAACGCCTAAAATTTATCTCTCGAAGATATCCTATCCCCTCCCAGGCACCAACACCATCAACTATTTCTGGGCTTGCCGAACCTTCTGTGCCTAAGAAAGCTCTGCTGGACCGGATGATCCATGTCATTGGTATTAACAGGCTTTCTGACGAGGAATACCTGGCCCAGATGAAAGAAAAACGTGCTGCGTACCTGCAGAGGATAGAGAAGTTGGAGGCACGACTAGAGGAAGACAAGTCCTCAAAAAATTCGTAGATGTGATGCCGTGTACTCATCTACGTCCCTGTCTATCTTGCATTTTTGTCATGATAAGTGGATTAATGACTTGCGGTTTTCAAGTTAGCACCGTGTCATGTGGAGGGCTGCAAACAGTTGTGTAAACTTGAACGATCCCTTCATCCCCAAACGTTGAATCCTCATCGACGAGCCCACTGCGGTATGTCAAGGGAAACGTACCCACCGGATTACTGGAGTAACTAATGTCTCAATCAGCCCTTTTTTTGAGAGTGTCACTATTGCCCAGTCTCCGCCATCTTCCACTATTGCTCCTCCATCATTTGACTCAAGCATTCACGAATGTGGCCACGTCAACGTACGTCTTTTGCTTGACACCATGCAACAACCGCTGATGGTGCGATATCGATATAGGCCGGATGACAATCGACACGCTCCCCGACGATGTCCTCGTAGAGATATTTGGTTTCTATGCCAATGAAAGTGGGTACACTGGTGCACGTGTGTCGAAAATGGCAAACTATCGTATTTTGGTCACGACATCGCCTCGATTTGCAACTTCTCTGCACCCCCGCCCTGAGACACCCGTGTGGAGGATGCTATCGGGCCACCCTTGCCCATCATCATACGACAACGACAATATGGCGGCTCAGGGAGGGGCGTGGATGCAAGCACAACGATCGCGTATGTCAAGTCACACTCTGGCCTGTTCCAAGTACGCACCAGAAGGAAGTCTTAACTAACAGATCTGAATTGAAGCTTAAATTAGAAGTTGAGACGGCGACGGTTGTTCCTCATTCATCCTTAGGAGGATCTGTACCACGTCTACGATTACTCTTCTTGAAACGCATCCCGTTTCCAGGATTACCGAAACTTCTTATGACTGCCACTGACCTTGTCACTCTTGCACTTCATAATCTCCCCCGAGGCGATAGTCACTGCCCTCTCCACGTTGACCAGGCTTAGAAGACTCTATCTAGAATTCAAATCGCATCGATCTCACCCCGACCGCGAAAGCCGACGACCGCCTCCATCCGCAAGTTCTGTCCTCCCTGCTCTCACGGAGCTGCGGTTCACTGGGGTCAATGAATATTTGGAAGATCTCGTCGCCCGGATCGATGCCCCTCTACTCAACGTCTTTGATAAGATTCTTCCATCAACTCCTGTTCGACACTCCACAACTCGCCCAGTTCATCAGTCGCACACCAAGGTTCGAGTAACACAAAGAAGCATGTGTGGTCTTTTCCAATTTAAGCGCTGATGTCACCCTCCCGCGTATACTGAACGGAAAGCTCGAGTTGGGAATTAGATGCAGACCGTGCAGATTGGCAGCTTTCGGCCCTGGCGCAGGTCTGTAGCCCGTCCCCGTCGTTCCATCTTGCCCTCTTTCCCTTGGTGGAACATCTCTACATCTTCGAGAAAGTTTGGCCACCTGACTGGCATGATGATATCGAGAACAGCCAATGGCTGGAACTATTACACCCATTTGCTGCTCTGAAGAATCTCTACCTGTCCAAGGAAGTTGCACAACGTATCGCGCCCTCCCTTCAGGACCTCGTCGGGGGAAGAGTGACAGAAGCATACCTGCCCTGGAGAGTCTTTTCTTGGAGTTACTCGACTCATCGAGTTGTCGAGGAAGCCGTTGGGAAGTTCCTTGCTGCTCGACAGCTCTCCAATCGCCAACAAGGGGTCCTCCAGGTCCTTCGTCGGATGTGACCTAAGGTTGAACACTTCGGTTGACCGCGCCGAATTTGTACGCCAATTGTACAACCTCAGTCACGTGCTGGAAAGGGATAAGGAAGCCGGAGACACGGAAGCTAAGATTCAGCGGTTACAAAACAAAATCGACCAACATAAGAAGAAATACCCTATGAAGTCGTTTAATACCGAGGATACAGACTGCGCGGCACGTGAGGTGAAACAGGAAGTCATTGTGGACAATGACGGTAGCATATGGGAGCCCGTGATGAGAGTACGGTAACTGCCTGTCGAACGTCGAACCTAAAGCAGTTGTAAATGTGGTCTGATCAGTCGGCCCCAGAAGCCGTCTCATTCTCACTGTCACCGTTTATCGTTTATCGGCTATTGGACTCGAACAAGGAACTCATCGCAACGCAGACAAATTTCCTTCGTCCAACCATCCAGCACCACAGCACACATCGCTTTGGCACCAGATTGGCATGCCCAGTATCCTTCCCTTCGTGACTCATAGTGTAACTGCAGTTCAGACAGAACCGCGAATGATGTTTTTTTTTCCCTTGGTAGTGGAAATATAACATAAAAGTCTCCCTCCCTCACACTATTTATACCGATATACTTCTGCTGAACCCTTTCCGTCTGCCCTGAACCCTCCCACAGTAAAACTGTCACTGTGGACAGTCAGCGTATTCACCTTTGCGATGAACTGTGTCTGCGCAACGGGGATTGATTCGATTCTCCAGTCTTCTGCATTACCTTCGGTGGACAGAATGTGTCGAGAAATAACACCGAGTAGGGTACATGTAATGATTGCTGTGGGGTCTAGGAAGGCTCTAAGCGCATCTGAAATAAGTGCACTCAATCACACCAGACAAGGAAAGGATGACTCACAGTGCGACAACTGGACCATCAGCAATTTTAGAAGAAAGACTCATATCTTCACGAAGGCCTCCCCATTTTCGGGTCTTCTTCACGGACATCCTCTTATCTCCACCCAGACCGATTACCACGTATCCATCTGCGGTGCCTGCAGCAATGGCTCCGGTGGAAGAAATGGAGAGGCAGAGCACGAAGGGGGGAGACAACGATACAGCGGACGACTCAAGCTGCGGCAGGGAGGCTGGAAAATGGTCACCGTGTGGTTTGACTGCGCGTGCGGATGAGCGGTAAAGAGTCACCTACTGAACGCTCTTCTTGAAAGTACCGTGCCTTGCCTAAAATCAAAATGGAATAGAGTGGAGTCATAGCCTCCGCTGATGAGTTCACCGGGGCGATCGGGGATGAACCTTACAGTTGCGCAGACCTAAAGAACAAATGGCGTGTTCTATCAAGACCACAAAGTACGAGCTTGAACTGATTTATTTAGACTCACGCTATTATGCTGCGTCTTCATCCTCCGGACGCTCTTTGTTGTCAGATCCACCACGCCCACAACCCCACTATCCATGCTGAATGCGAGAGTCTTCTGGTTCTCACTAACAGATATCTGAGGGTAAGTTTCTCAGAGAAGGCTGACGATATGTCAAGGGCACATGCCTCGTTCACATCTCCTTCGTTTTCGCCTACATTGATTACGGTCAATGCATTTACATTTGATTGGACGAGTTGTGGTGCATCCAAATTGAATAATTTTACCTGTAATCGGTCATTGAGTATCATATACATCCACGACAAGCGGGACTCGGAAAAGCGTCCACACTGACAGAACTCCCGCAAGCTACCCATACGTGACCGAAGCCACCGTTGTTCGGCGTGACAGAAATTACCGATGAGACCTCGGAGTCGAGTCCTCGAATAGCTCTGACGACCCTAGTGTCAGGTGGGCAATAGAGTCGAAGACTCCCGTCATCTTTCGAGGATAAGCAGTGCTTCCCGTTGACGAGTGCGAGAGCTCACCAGAACCCAGGATTAGCATTCCATTCTGAGCATACGTCAATGTTGATACTTGGGCGGGTATCAGTAAAGTATGCTGCAAGGCAAAGGCGGGGGTGTGTGCATCGCTCATGGATGAGATCGATGAGACCTGACTGACGTTGATTGTCCCATTTGGGTAATCTAATCTGACCTGGCTTTCTCTCATCCACAATGGCGGCAGATGTCCCCACGAGACGTGCTCCAGATTCACTGAATCACTTGAAAGCCTCCCTAGAAGACGACAACAAGGTAAAAGTTGCAGGTTGTGTAATTATGTGTGTGCACCGCCCGATCCTCACTGATCCGGTCACTCAGGTTTCGATGGTGGGTCCCGACCACATTTTCTGACCCAACATCTAATCGTGAGCAGTGGATGGGGTTTTGCGCGGAAAGTTCATGGTGCGTTTGGTGATGGCCCATCTCTGTCCGCCGGCTTGCATGGCCAACGTTCGAGTCTATGTAGTCGAAGGACAAGTTCTTGAGTGCAGTTACGTCTGATGGCTTTGGGTTCTGCAGCGTTATTTTGTGCGTTTTCTTTTACATCAGTAACGGCACATTTACGAGGGACATCAGTGGCTGGGACTTGCACGATGTCGTGTATTCAAGAGAGTTGCTCATCTCGAATTCGGGCAATGGCTATCGCGACCTCGTCGCAACTATCGATCTATCCACGTTCCGCAGGATTCCCTGGGAGAATAACGTTCCGTTCTTTTTGGTCTCATTCTTGGACCCAGAAACCAAAGAACCTGTCAGCGTCTGCCCCCGCGGCGTGCTGAGGAAGCTTGTTGGAAAGGCAGAACAAAACGGATGGCAATGTATTGCGGGGTTAGAGTTCGAGGTATGTGCACCTGAAGTTCAATTGGGACAATACACGATTAACGCTCAACATAGTATTTTCAATTCAAAGGTTACTTCGGTAGATCCGATGCAGTGAAGCAACTAATTGGTATCCGTAGAGACCCCACATAGTCTCGCCGAGAAGAAATTTCTCACTTTGCAGCCTCTGACACCTGGGAGTATGTCACTACGGCACTATAACTCGACAGTAATTCAGTTTCTAACCAACCGTCTTCGACAGTGCACGGCTATTCCCTACTACGAACACAGCTGAATAATGATTATTTTCATGATATATTCGATGAGGCGGAGCGATTCGACGTTCATCTTGAGAGTCACCGTGCGTATATTATCGAGTTTGCTTCTCACACGTGATGATATCTTGAATAGACACGGAGACTGGCCCAGGAGTCTTTGAGACGGCGCTCGCCTATACGACAGCCCTTCGCATCGCTGACAATGCCCTACTATTCAAGTATCTCGTCAAGAGCTTAGGGATTAAACACGGTATCACGCCAAGCTTCATGGCAAAGCCCTGGGGTAATGTAAAGTTATCCTTTCCTGCGATCATTCGTATTTCTTATGGCGATTGACCAGCTGCCTGGGTGTAGTGGGTTTGTGCAAAATCGCGTGATACATTAACTACCGTTAGCTGACGGAAAGTTTACTCTTGAAGCCACATCCACGTATCTCTCCGGGACAGTAATGGCAACAACACCTTCGCTATCAAATCCGAAGAGCTACAAGAAGGACGTACAGGGGCCGCTTATGCCGAGCTCAAATACATCAGTCAGGCAGCCGAGTATTTCCTTGCTGGGGTATTAGATGGTTTGACCGATGGTAAGTATCCTGTATCTCACAGGGCAAAGGGGTGCTGAGGTATTCCTAGTCATGCCCACAGTAAGTAACATCCTTCTAGGACTGTTTCCCTCGTCATGTCGAACCGCTTGCCAGCTCGTACCAACTATCAATGGTTATAAACGGCTTGTCGCAGGCGAGGCTTTCTGGGCTCCAAATGCAGTGACTTATGGCTATGATTCACGCGCTGCTTCGGTGAGGGTCATCTCTCCCCCCGCTGTTCCACCGGCGGCGACACGCTTTGAGATCCGCGTCACGGGCGCAGACGTCAACCCGTTTTTTGCATTGAGTGCAATTTTCGGACTAGGCTTGAGAGGGGTAGAGAAGAAGTTAACACTGCCCGTCGCACCGATTTCACATTTCAGCCTTGAGGACAAGAAGGCCGGAAAGGTGAGTGTCCACCACTCAAAGTTAGCGTGAAGATATTCAAATTAACGTTGTGATTGGAAGATCACCATGCTACCGCAATCATTGGAAGCGGCGACGGAGAGGATGATCCGACCAAACAGCATTGCACGTGAGGTCTTTGGCGATGAGTTCGTGGACCACTTCGGTGGCACGAGAGAGCATGAAATCAAGCTTTGGAACGAGGCGGTTACAAGTTGGGAAGGTGAGTCCAAGTCATGATATAATCCACGTGGCGACTAATTCGAAATCAGTGGAGCGCTACCTGGAGCTAGCGTAGGCTGTATTGTGGTCTAACAAAGTGTACGCAGCAATGTACTCATGTTCAATTGGCATCGATGGATGTCCGTTGTTACAACTATGCGGCGGTTGACTCAACCCGGTTGGTGGCAGTCACGGCGGGCGCAGCAGGGGCCTGTTCGTTGGACTCGGTGTTCTGTCTGGTGGACTGGAACCACCGCATGAAGTGTGGGACATCCTATCGCAGGCGTATGGCTAATTAAGACCCCGCATCCAGCGTGGTAAACTTGGCATGCTTACCGCGGAAATAGAGCTCGCCATCGTACTCTCTACGACAAATGTGGGTATGCGGCCACCTGGGCTGCTAGACGTGGCCATGCGCCATTCGGTGTTCCCACCAGAAAGCTCTTTGATACTTTCAATGCTGACATAGCGACCCTTGACTCCTTTCTCTTCGAGCTTTGCTAGCTCAGGATCGCTGGACAGATCTACAGGAATGGAGACGAATATACTGGTGAAGAGTTGTATGAGAAATTCGGAGAGCACAATGGCTACGTGAGATGGATGGATGGAACGTACCCAGTCCTGGGATTGCTCGAGTCGTAGTGCGTGACTTGCAAAACGGTGAACACGCGAGGAGAAATGCCGAACGATGAGAATTCGTAGTACATCGTCCAGATTTCTTGCGTCGCAGAAATCTTCTTGACCAATGTAGCTTTCTTCACGGCCTCGATGTACCTAATTTACAAGTTCCTCGCCCGTCAGGCAAGAAAGAATATACGTTCTCCAAGGGGCAACTAGACGTACTCTTTCTCATAGTCGGAATGGTTGCTACATCCCAATTTGCTCCAAAATTCGTCGAATGTGATTTGAGTGGGCACATGCTCACTGACCCTGCAGTGCCAAGGCGCGCCGTCGTCAGGACCCTTGGGGCTAGAATACGTTTGGACAATCTTCTTTTCGTACGCCTTGCCTTTCTTCCAGCCTTTGCTAGCTTCGAGCACTTCGCGCGATGCCGTAATGACTTGCTCATCCGAAGGCAATTCTACGTGATCAATTATTTAAGCAGATTGTCGTTTTTTGTGGATGAAAACAGACCGTCAAGTCGAAGCTCTTGCGCTATAGTCAGCTTGAAGCCGGAAGACATTGGAGATGGTGGTAAAGACGGGTATCACATCCCGGTGAGAACTTTCTTCTTCTTTCACAGGTGGTAACGGGGGAAACACGGGATTAGGCGATGTCATTGGAAACCACCAACCCTGGTGCCCTCCCAGGACCATGTGGTGCTCTAGACTATGGGTACTAAACACAACGTGGCTACACTATTCATGCGTGGGGGCGATCGTGTGTGTGCATTGTGGAAGTGTTCAGGTTTACAAGCCCGAAGTAGCGACTGCGACCGAGGGCTTGTTCATCTCGAGGAAGCTTTTCACCTCGATTAAGGACAACTCCAACAAATTTACGTTCCCCCCGCATCCACTTTGTCTTGTAGAAACGAACGTATCCCGGTACAGTCGCATACAATGTATGATCTCGACCCATTTCCACCTAGAAAGAGCAAACACACGATGGGATTCGCAACGTGAAATAAAACGTAATGCTGCACGTACATGCTGCCCAGGGTGAAATTGAGTCCCACGTTGGCGCACAATGATATTCCCAGGAACAACATATTGGTCTATTAGACTGTGAGGGAGAGTACCTTGTGAGGGAAAGTAAAGAACGCACCCGAGAATATTTTTACGCCGAGACGCTTCCCTGGTGAGCCGCCATGGTTGCGCACTGAGCCGCCTGCACGCTTAGTGGCGGTACGGATAGAGCCTGTAATGAGACGGTCGAACGGTCAAAGGACGATCAAGCGGAAATGAAAAGGGCACGAGTGAACTGACCGATTATAGAGAAAGGCGAATGAATGGCATGAGAAGGGCACAAAAAGGACAAGAAGGACATCGGGCGTGAGCGGGGCGGTGAGCGTGACGCACCTGGCGTGGCGTGTTACTTTATAGGGGAATCATCTCTGTCTCCCCTTCACTTCCACCCTCCAAACACACAATGGTTCTTCTCGTCACTTCTGATAACGAACAGTTCGTCGTCGAAAAAGACGTCGCAGAACGTTCCGTGCTGATCAAAAATATGCTAGAGGGTGATTCTTTTACGCTCTATCTTACTCCTAAGACACTAACGACTTTATACAGATGTCGGTGAAAGCGACCAGCCGATACCGTTGCCCAATGTCTCATCGAGTGTTTTGAAAAAGGCAAGCATTTTCCCTTGCGAGGATGTCGTTTTTTTCTCATCGTTGTCTCGCTCACACAGGTGCTTGAGTACTGCGAACATCACCGGGGAGAGCGACTCCCGACCACAGACGCCGAGTCACAAGATGAAACTCGCAAGCGCACCACCGATATCAGCGAGTGGGATCAGAAATTTATTGCAGTCGATCAAGAGATGCTTTTTGAGATCATCCTAGCTGCAAATTATCTCGACATCAAGCCGCTCCTGTCAGTACCTTTATGCAGTGAACCCTAAACACCCCTGATATTCTCGACAGTGACGTGGGCTGCAAGACTGTGGCCAACATGATCAAGGGCAAGACACCCGAAGAGATTAGGAAACTCTTCAACATCGTCAATGACTTCACCCCTGAGGAAGAGGTAACGACCTTGTTCTGTGGAATGACTGCGGACGATCGCTGACGCTGTTTTATCATAGGCTCAGATCAAGAAAGAGAACGTAAGTCGGGTTTCCTCTGTAGGATCCTATTGCTCACGACATTTCTTCCCCGACAGGAATGGGCGGAGGATCGTTAGCTTTATGAAATTGTGTACAGTAGTTGACTACAACATGCATATCTTGTCCGTGTCCGCGGCGAAATAATTAGTGTAGATTTGGCCACGTGCTCTCTTCCGCATGTCTCTCTCTTTCTCTCCGCATGAATTCCATCCCTGTCCTCCCCGGTAATCCAGTCCCAAAGAATTCAGCACAGGAGTATTGGCTCCGAGACCGCCTCGCAGCGTTGTGCGGTCTCAACCACGACCGGTCAATATCTCCTGCGTGGCAACCCTACCCAACTCCAACTGACCCTCCACAGGTTTCCAGGAAGCCAACCCGTCAGCTTCAGCTCTAAGGATCTTGAGAGGCTTGAACATGAGGAGTGAGTCCCTCCTGTCGTGGAATCTTCTCCTTCGTCGGCCGACTCGTTCTTCACGCACCAGCTACTGGGTTTGCGAAAAGTCGGATGGGGTCAGGGTGCTTCTTTTCGTCCTCACTATCTTAGAAACAAACGAGCAGTTTGTTTACACTGTACGTCCATGACATCAATTTAATCTTAGTCTTACTCTGCTTTTTTTTTTAGGTCGACCGGCATAATATATACAGGGAAATTTCCGGTCTCTTCTTCCCTCATCATGAACACCCAGAACGGCCTCTGCGGAGCACTGTGTTAGACGCAGAGCTAGTCATCGATGTCGACCCTCGGACAAAGCGCGTATGTCGTGTTGTCGGAATCCCTGTCGTGAATTAGAACGAACGCCTTTTTTTGTAGGAAACCCAACGTCTACTTTGCTTTGACTGCCTCGTCGCGGACAGTCTGAACGTCATGTCCAAGACACTCGACAAAAGATATTGGGTAGGTGGTCGTTTTATCGCTGCGTACAATCTCTTTGATATGGGTCACTTGCAGAGGTTGAAAGAAGTATTCTTCAAGCCGTACGCGAAAATGCTCCGTGATCATCCCTATATGATGGAGAAACAGCCATTCGAGTTGGTTTAACCAAATAGTCATTGCTTCTCTCTCTCTTCTCTGATTCCTCCCAGCATCCAGGTCAAGGATGTCAACTGTTCGTATTCGATCGACAAAGTCTTTTCGGACATAACTAACCTACAACACGGCAATGACGGATTGATCTATACTTCCGTTTCGACACCTTACATTCCCGGGACAGATCGGAATTTGTATGTATTTTTTCTTTTCCGTAAAGCTTCATTCTCACCTTTCTCTCTCAAGACTCAAATGGAAACCGCCGTCCGAGAATTCGATCGACTTCAAGCTCGTTTTGCGTTTCCCACCCATACCTGGCTCATCAAACCAGCCGGATTTGCACGCGAGGCCTATCTTTGCACTTCACGTTTGGTGCGGGGGTGACGGTACGAAGGCCACTTATGAACCCTGGGACACAATGCATGTCAATGACGAAGAGTGGGAAAGGTGTGTCGCGACACTCGCGGGCAATTATTCGCTTTCTGAGAGGGATGAGTAATTCCATTCTCTCCCAGTATGAAGGCCAATGGCGAGCAAGTCGACGACCGCATTGTCGAAGTATGCTGGGACCCTGACGGTGAACATTGGCGCATGATGCGCTTCCGCGATGACAAGCCACAAGGCAATCATCGTTCTGTGGTAGAGAATGTTATCCAAAGCATTTCTGATGGCGTCGAGAAAGATGCGGTGAGTACTGTTCTTGTGATCTATGTCGTTGCAGTGATCTGATCAGTAATAAAATTCCATCAGCTGCTCACTCGATCAGCCACGATAAAGAACGCTTGGAAAGCGCGACATGGTCAGCCTATACAACAGCAACCACCGCCACCATTACCTCCTCCATCGCATAACAGCAGTGGGCCGCCGCCGCATCCACCACCGTCTTTTCCTACCCCTAATCCTAACCCTAATCTTCAACCTCGAACCCTGTCTCCTCTACCACTGCGCTATGGGCCTCTGGCACCATCGCCCTGGAGCAAGGTATCAGGGCCGACGATGATTGCGGGACTGTCCCGTTGAAGAAGTCTGAACCCCAAGCGCAATCTCCCCGCACCGTTGGACTTGCCCTTAGGAGCATTGAGGGGGTTTTGCTCATGCCTTCTGTTGGACACGAGGGCACCCGCGACTTCTCACTACGTCGTGTTGGCTGGTGACTGGTGACATGCATAAGTGTGTTTTTTTTATCGCCTCTTTCAGTTTCGAGCCAGTCAAGTCACTCGAACAAAGAACACAACGTGTTTTGAATTGCAAGCGCAGTACAAAGACATCACTTTTGGGAAGCCAGTTATGACTAGTATGCCTTGTATGTCTCTGTACAATAGTTATGATATCATCAGGGATGCACATCACAACAAGACAACAAGGGCAGTCTGAACGGATATTAAGAAGATGCGGTGAGCAAAAAGGTATGTAGTGAGGGAGTGGATGCGCGTCTAATGCGTACAATAGATGATGCATAGACGTCAACAAGAGAAAACGTGAAAAAAAAAAACAAGAGGGAAAACTGCGGTCGTCAGTGAGACGAGTTCAATGAGATGTAAACACAAGAGGATGAGACAAGACAACATGCATGGGAGGAAAACGGGGTATTCGGACGCAACGGTCGTTTGTGAGACAAGTACAAATCGTAAAATGCAGGCGTGACAGTCATCAAAGCAACCAAAACATCAAGGATGCAAGCAAAAAGCGGTAGATGACGTGTTTAGATAAACGGGGAAGAGAGAGAGATAAAGCAAGGAGAGAAAGGTGACCACATATTGATCAGAAGACCAGACTTTGTCGAAGACTTTATGAGAACCGATACGTCACGCAAGGACGCCAGTTCGTCTAGTGACTTTTTTCTTTTCTTTTTGGAGGAGGGTTTGTGTGAGGGTGGAGAATGCACAAGAAGGACGAAGGCGATAAGCAAGACATTGGGGGGTGTGATCAAGCAAAGGTATCTCAGGAAATGAGGTGACGCTCAAGCAAAGAGGTCGTCGTGACACATTAGGGGATCGGGAAGGATCTTGTTATCGTTTAGGTCCACGCCTCCGGGTTGTTGTCCAAAGGAATCGTATTTCGGGACAAGCGGGATGGTGTGAAGAGACGCAAGGCCTACGTGGAAGAGCGGGGACTCGGGTCCGGGGTCCGCGAAACCCATGCAAGCAAAGGAGGGGCGCTCGATGGGAGTGCGAAGGACCTCCGAATCTGGGGTGGAGTCGACGGATGACGTGGAAGACTCGGATGCGTTGCGCCGTCGCGTGGGGGTGCGGGGCCTAAGCGCGAAGGAGGACTCAGACGCCAACTGCCCGAACACGTGAGGCTATGTCATCCCATCCACAAGAAATTAGAAAGAAAGATAAGAAGAAAAAGAAGAGGGATTTTGAGTGAGGAGGAAGAAAAGTTGTGTTCCTTTACTTACCTGAAACGAGAATCCAAAGACGTTGTGGTCGTCGCCCTCGCTCAGTGGACTCTGTGACGCGACTGGGGTCGAGGAACGCTCGGGCTCGACGCCCGTAGCACTCTCGCCACGATCCGTGATGGGGAGTCCTGGGATCGCGTCATTGCGGGAGGCTATAGCCATGGTCTCAGAATCCGCGGAATCGACGGGCGCAGGGTTCTCCTCGCCGACGACAACCCTCTCCTCCCCCTCCCCCTCCTCCTCGTCCTCCTCCTCACAACCACGCTCACGCTGACCATCGGCGACGCGCCACCAATCGATGTCCGCTAGGACCTTGCGGTCGGACACGTCAGAGCCGGAGGAGCGGCGGTGGCCGTGTGGATGGGCGCGATGGGAACGCGAGCTGGGGAGAGCGGGGTAGGGTGATACCCTCACCGAGGGGGAGGAGAAGGCACGGCGAAGAGAAGGCATGGCGTGGTGGGAGGGAGAGAGAGGGTCGAGAGCGAGCGCTGTCAATGTCAGACGACAGTGTCAGGCACACGGGGCCGGGGACCACCGTAACGTCTGTCGCAAGTCTAGCTTGTTCTGAGTTGCTCCAATCCATTATGTTCCGCGATGCATGGACTCACGCCCCTCGGTTGCAGTGTTGAAATTCGTGAATCTTACTTCTTGTCCATCCGCGGTCGTAGTTGCTCGTAGAGCTGTTCTTGTGTTGTGTTTCGTGCGTAATTACACGTCTTGTTGTCGCACTGAGCGCCGCAAGTGATAGAGAGTGCCGTCATGGGTCAGGTTTGATGCCGATGCCGCAAGCCTTTGCCGATAATGTATCTCACATCGCCCCTGCAACCATTCCGTATTTCATTCCGTATATCTCCATCTCCGCTCGCCACCGATCACGCAAATGTCGCCATCCGAAACGAGGACCATCTTCTATGGCCCCCTTGTCAACCCAAAGTCACTTTCTTCTTTCCAGGCTCTGCCGAGATGTCTGCTCGCCGTCGGTTCAACTGGTCACATCGATTGGATCGAAGAGGACGTCCACGAGTCTGCTCTCCAGAACGTCCTTGCTCAGCATGCATCACTCGAGGCGCACCTTGTTAACCTTAGACACGGGGAGTTCATCCTTCCGGGCTTTGTGGATACCCATACGGTGCGTATCCTTCTGACTGAAGCTGTGCGCAATTCAATCATGGCCGACGATACGTAGCACGCACCCCAAGTCCCCAATATCGGCGGGTGAATGTGCCCCACATATCGCGGTGTAACAAGCTTACCCATTAACTTACCGCCAGTGGCCAGCAGTACGAACTGCTTGATTGGCTAAAGGAAACAACGTTCCCTATGGAGGCTCGATTCGCTGATGTGGATTTCGCTCGTCGAGCCTATCGCTTGATTGTCAAACGGATCATCAATTCCGGGGTACTTGAAACGTTTGCCTCCACTCCGAGGTGCCAAGCTTTCTTAATTCTGATGCCGTAGACAACCACTTGTTGCTATTATGGAACGTTGCATCTTGAAGCCACCAAGATACTTGCAGAAATAGTGCATGGCTACGGTAAGTAGTTTCTACTCTTTATCATCTCTTCAAGTTCATCCGAATCGACCCGTCACTCCCAGGTCAACGTGCCTTTGTCGGGGTGCGTGATATCTGTGGCAACCGCTACATACACCTCGGGGCCGCACTAAGCAACCTCCGTGGAATTTTTAGAAATGTAATATGGACCGTAATTCGCCCGATGACTACGTCGAACCAACAGTTTCCGACTCTATTAACGCAACACGTGCTCTTATCTCTCACATTCGTGCCCTTTCTCAACCGCGGCTTGTAGAGCCCGTGCTAACACCCCGGTTTGCCATTTCGTGCTCGGATCACCTTCTGTCCGCACTAGGTGACATAGCCCGCACCGACCCATCGCTTCCGATCCAGACGCATATATCCGAGAATCGAAACGAAGTACGGGAGACGCTCAAACTCTTCCCTACGGCTACTTCATACGCGGACGTATACGACAAGTTTGGGCTACTTGGTCCTCGCACAGTACTCGCACATGCGATCCACCTGGAAGAAGACGAGATTGTCTTGGTGAAGGAGAGAAATGCGGGAGTGAGCCATTGTCCGACGAGTAATTTCAACTTGCGCAGCGGGGTGTGCCCCGTTGGCAAATTCATCGACCGAGGAATCAAGGTCATTCACTTCTACTCGCTTGTCGATCACTGAATATATATCCTCGGACACCATCATAGGTCGGCCTTGGTACAGATGTCTCAGGCGGGTTCTCTCCTTCCATTCTTACCGCCGTACAGCACGCCTCCATCGCGTCGAAAGTTTTGGCGATGCATGCACCAACTGATTCATCAACAACATCCGCATATGAAGGTCGCCAGCTTCCTCTCGCGACGCTGCTGCATCTTGCAACGCTTGGCGGCGCACAAGTTTGTGGCTTGGAGGATCGCATTGCGTCGTTTGCTCCTGGAAAGGCATTTGATGCTTTGGTAGTCAGCGTGCATGACGACGCAGGCAACCCGGGTCTCTGGGGTGCTGACATAGACCGAGAACTTCATGTGGAGTATCCCAAAGACAAGGAAATAGAGGTTTGGTTAGAACGGTTCCTCTTCACAGGCGATGACCGGAATATAAAGAGAGTCTACGTTCAGGGGCGGTGGATTGGGGGAGCAGAATGGGTCCCTTATGGTTCAGGTAGGAACAGTCTTGTTAACTAGGTGCTACAATTACATTGTGGGAGATATATGTCACAATGGCATGGATTATGATGCCTTGTTCTCGAAATTACCAAATTCCCATTTATAACAGTCCTGGGTGTTACGCAGTCAGTTAGTAAAGAGTGTTAAGAACGTTTCTAGATTGTCTCACTATGCAATCACTTTCTTCAACTGCCAACGGAACGTTTCGACCTTCTTCCCACTCCTGGTCTGTCTCTAGGACATCTAAGATGAGTTTCTTGATTGGATGTTTCTGTAGCGAAACACGCCAGCCTAGCGTGCCCACTGTGTCATATATAATGCTTTTGCCTAGATGACATCGCGTCTCCAGGGCATAACCTGCCGAAGCACAGGGAGAACGAAAGCCGGTACAAGCACCTTGTGGTATTGGGTCCGCACTGTGGTATACATGGGTAACTGGGGTAATCGGAAGACCTGATATGTTTGACAGAGGGGGCATGGGAAGGTGAAGGCGCTGGGCGGCAAGGCGTTCCCCTGGAGATTCAAAGGCGACAGCGGGGAAGCCGAATGTAGTGCCCAGCAAAGATGCCAGTGCACCGCCAAGAGAGTGGCCAACTAACCACACATTGGCGTCTGGGTACATAGTTGTGAGGTTTTTGACCAGGTTCTTGGAAGACGTGTTAGTAGAACCCAGATAGATACGGGCGGGACGTCAATACATACCATCCCAACGGAATAAAATAAACTATCCTCGATGAGCGCTCTGGTCAAACATCTATCGTCGCAAGTCCAGTGTCCGGAAAAGCAATCGCACACGGTTGAGAAAATCCATGAAACGTCTACGCGGGCACAACAACACGAGAAGAGAAGGTTATCGTTGTATTTATCCTTCTTGGACGTCGGTCCTTGAAGTGTGGTGCCCTTTATTGAAAGAATGGCAGTATTGTTGTCGGAAGACAAGAAAACATGCCCGCGAAAGCCTACTGTAGAGTCTTCCCAACCGAAAGGAAAGCTCTTAGGCCAACATGATTAAGTCGTAAGGCGCCATAGGTAACGACGACTTACGGTGTTCCAAGCAGAATCAACGTCATACCAGTTCTTCTGACCTGGAAGAGCGTAGGCGTTTCCACTTATACGCGCGAGCTGGGAGAGGGTATGTTTATCCTCAATGTCCGGTCCGAGAACCTCGATGGGATCCCAAGGTATGTTGTGTAAATCTTGCAAATATCTAGGGCGGTAAACCGTAGTTTGAATCGCCTTTAGTGTCCATGACGGCACAGGAATGTCCGGTAGTGATGCGATAGGGTGAAACAAGGCGTCTTGGGTATTTGGGGTCTGACTGTATCGATGCATTGGGCTAACCACGATGGGAATAGAATGCGGATTCGCGGCCGCTGCCCCTACCACCGCTAGAGCCAGAAATACAACGATCATGATTGTTCAGGAGCGGTAAACATAATCACGGCCAAAGAGTTGGGATGTGATGCAGTGCAGTGACCGCAGTCGTTGAATGAAGTTGGCCTAAAATGACGGTCTTTGTCCGAGTCCTGCGATGTGACGGACCCGTGGGAAGTCCGTGAGAGACACAACAATTGCAAACAACAGACAGCAAATGGACGGCGCCAACTCTGACCGCTCTTCCTTCCAGCGCGACAGTTTAGACAGTACCCGTTCTGCTGTTACCTCACTAAGAACGTGGTGATTTTGTTCAGCGCAGAGGGAAGTTGGTTAGGTTTAAGAACACACTCTGTTCGTGCACATCGCTTGCACATTGTTGCAGAGTGTGTGTCAGACCTCTCCTACATACACCTGAATAAGATTGAAATTTTTGAAAAAAGACGTCCACGTCATCCGAGCACGTCACGGGATCAGTAAGAGTGAGAAAGGAAAAGACCCACACGCTCTAACTCGCCCGAAACACACTTTTCGACCGCAACGCCGCGAGCGTCAGCCAGCCCACTTCTTTCCTCGTTTTCCGCATAATGTTTATCATCAACTGGTTCTGGGACGTCCTCGCTCAACTGGGTCTGCCAAACTTCTTTCCTTTTCTCTGCCTCTCACACTCAACCTCGCGGCAGGTCTCCTGCATAAGAATGCGAAGATCCTTTTCCTCGGCCTGGATAATGCCGGAAAGACAGTACGCCCATTTTGCACGTCAATTCTGCTCGTTCAATGAATTGGGTCGCGCAGACACTCCTGCACATGCTCAAGAATGATAGACTGGCTACCCTCCAGCCTACGCTTCACCCAAGTCCGTTCATTCATGCCTGCGTGTTTTGGCATTACTTGCTCAAACTCCTCGTTTTCAGCTTCGGAGGAACTTGCAATCGGCAACGTAAAGTTCACTACGTATGACTTGGGTGGCCATCAACAGGGTGCGTGCGGGGTGTTGCGCAGCCTTACAACCATAGTTCCACATCTGAGCTCATCCCTCACAGCACGCCGTCTCTGGCGTGACTATTTCCCCGAAGTCGACGGCATTGTCTTTCTCGTCGATAGCGCCGACTTTGAGCGCTTCCCCGAGTCAAAGGCCGAGCTGGATGCCCTCCTTTCAATTGAACAGCTCGCCAAGGTGCCCTTCCTCATACTCGGTAACAAGATCGATGCACCAGGTGCAGTAAGCGAAGAAGAGCTTAGGCACCATTTGGGTTTATACCAAACTACGGGCAAGGTGAGTGTATGCCTGCTTTAGCACAAGCAGAGGGTTGACCTGTGTCTTAGGGCAAGGTACCGTTGAGCGATATGCGCCCTATTGAGATCTTCATGTGCTCAGTTGTTCTGCGACAAGGCTATGGCGAGGGTTAGTCCCTTTTTTCTCGTCTTGTCCCGAGTTATCGTTGACCTCATAAACAGGGTTCCGCTGGGTCTCTCAATACGTGAGTTTATGTGTCGTGTGCCTGGCTGTACGCTCACTGGTACCACGCCACAGATCTAAGGCTGCCTTATTCCCTGTCGCAGGTTCTGGAGTAGTATTTTCTACAGTAGGACCTTTGTGCTTCGGTTGTGTTTTTCTGAGTGGTCGTGGATATTACGTTTTGCCACGTCAGATGGACTGCAACGGGCGCTTCAAGTTTGTGCCCCCCACCAAAAAGATGATTGTAGCATTTGGTTGTGTAATGAAACTTAACGTCCCCGTTCACGCCATCATCTCGATTAGACCTCTTCTGGTCTTTTCGACCCTCATTCGCCTCGTTCTTGTCCTTTATAGTGAATGGCATGACCGTCATTCACTCGTAAAATACACAGATGTCGATTACTTGGTCTTCACCGACGCAACTTATTACACCCTGACCCCCGGGCCACTAAACCATGCCCAGGGTCCACTTGGGAACTGGGTCAATATCGGGGAGTGAGTCTCGTATCAGTTACGTCCTAACCAAACCCCCCACCTTTACCATGGTCATCGATCAGTCCTTATCGTCGAGAGACCTACCGCTACACGCCTTTGTTGACAATTCTCCTCGCGTCCAACAAGTGGCTCCATAAGTCATTTGGGAAATATCTCTTTTCGGGATGTGACATTCTGGCAGGAATTCTGATGTACAAGCTGCTCGTCTCTACAATTCTTCCACATGCTGCTGCTCCTCGTCGGCGGCGGCGGCCTCGCATCAGCACAGATGCAAGCCCACCACTCGCTTCTTCTCACCTCACATCCGAATCCGAGTCCAAATACGATGCCGGTGGTGCGGCATTTTCCTCTGCTGCGAACCCGGATTCAGACGTTGGCAGAAAAAACGCAGCAGCACCTATATCGGAGGACGACGACCGAGTCGGACGCCGGCGTGCCACCCTCCTGGTGGCTCTCCACCTTCTGAACCCTATTGTGATCGGCATCTCTACTAGAGGGTCCTCCGAGTCCGTACTTACTCTCTTGGTGCTTCTCACACTCTTTTGCGCTTTGCGCGGGTGGTGGGATTGGACTGCCATCTTGCTCGGGCTGAGCACACATTGGAAGATATATCCAGTTATCTACGGAGTGTCGTGCGTTGGCGTCATTGGCATGGAATACCAACACTACCAACAGCAGGACAGTGGCGGTGGGAAGATTAAGACGCAGAAGAAGGCGCAGAAGGCGCGAGACGTGTTGTTGACCAGAATGGTCGGATACATCGATGTCTTTGTGAACGCGAAGACAGTAAGATTCGCAACGATCAGCGCCGGAACTTTCTTCCTACTTGGCATTCTCATGTACTCCATGTGAGTTAGTTTTTAATCCACTAGCTGCGCCGCTAATGCCTCGCTTTTTTTTTTCTGGGCCCAGTTGGGGATACCCTTTCGTTCACGAAACGTATCTCTACCATCTCCACCGGTTGGATCACCGACACAACTTCTCTCCGTACTTCTATCAAATTTATCTCAACTACCCAAGCATTTCAACGTCCGCTGCTGCGCGGTCGTCAATGTGGAGGGCGTTTATTCGATCCCCTTTGACAAGTTTTCTCACCCAGCTAATCCTATCGTTGAGTTCGGGCCTTTTCTTCATTCGTACAAGACGGGATATGATCATGGGGTGGTTCATCCAGACGGCAACATTCGTTATCTTTAACAAGGTTTGCACCTCACAGGTATGTGCCATGTTTTTTTTTATCTCTTCGTTACGTAGTTTGACGGTCATGTCCTCGATCGCAGTATTTTCTTTGGTATATGTTATTTCTACCGCTCATTATTCCTCACCTGTCATGGTCATGGCCTTCGGTGTTCAAATATCTGGCGTGTTGGATGGGGACACAAGTATTGTGGCTCAGCCAGGCGTACAGGGTGGAATTTTTGGGAGAACCCATTTTCTTTCGTCTGTGGATTTGCAGTGTCATCTACGTCCTTGGTCACAGTTGGGTACTCGCGGGTATTGTAAATAGCTACCGGGTTCAGGTTTAATCCTCACGCATTTGATGTTTCAATGCGACGAGCTAAGTCTGTTATTTTGCATTTCTACGTAATATACAATGCTGTTCCTTCCTTTCTTCGGTACATTCTCGGCAAAGATACCTCATAGCAGCTGCAATTGAATGTCTCGTGCGATCTCTCAGGACTCCAGCTTGGCCTCGAGGATGCCCTTTGTCAGGCCCTCAGCACCATCACGCACTTCTAGGCACTTGGTGACGTCCACCTAGTATAGAAAACATCGGTGAGTTAGGCTACTGCACGTCGGTCGGGCGTACAGTGTTTTGGAAATCCAGCAAAGCGCTTGCATGTAGGGTAAGGAGGCCGGTCTCGCACGTTGGGGCCCAGTTGATGATGACGAGGGGAGACGAGGTTCGGCCATCTTTGTGGGTGAGATTATAGGATAGCACGACGTATCTCGGTGAGGACACCGGGAGCTCTGCCGCGGAGATGACAATGGAAGTAAAATCAGACGAGATTCAAAATGTGAAAAAAAAATAAAAATGCTACCATACCCTCTGCCAGTTCTTCGGGCGAGATATCGTCAAACCTTTCCACTTCCTCCATGATCAACTTTTTCTTGTTGATCTTGACGACGAGCGCAGCATTGACTTTGTGTCGAGTGAATCTGAACTTGCGAATCGAGTCCTTTAGTTCTTGAGGGATATCTACGGTGTGAGACTAGTAGGGAAATGGTTAGTACTATGTACTGTAGTAATAGAGGAAAAGGCATCGCTGTTCGTTATCGGAGGGGAGGGGAGGGGAGGACAAACCATGGTAAGAGAGGACAAGACCAGAAGTGGAAACGATAAGGCTGGTACTACTACGATCCTCGATAGGCGAGTTGCCACCAGATTGGGCAACCCTGATAAGGCAGTGCCGAGCGTATCAGTCGTTAGAGGCAGGTTGCAACTATCTCAACGCGCGCGTCGCTGGGGATACCCGCGTCTGGAAGCACAGGAATGGAACAAACGAAGATGGTTATATGGCGAGGCAGATATACGTCCGAGCAGTACTAGTGTGATGATCACTGTAACCCCAATTGTTGGACAACCAATTGGTGTGCTTTACGTCTTTTTCACGAGCATGCCAGCAAAAATGCATGCTGAGTCCACCGCCGCGATTCCGATACTGTACCCCAATTGTCACGACTACTAAAGCGCACAGAAAGAAAAAAATATTCAGCCCCGCCACTTGAGAAAATGAATCGATGACGATGACCGCGATGACGAACGCCGCCATATCGCTTTATGTGCAGCGTGTCACCGAATCGACACGTGTTCACGCCCCTCCAGGGCAGGACAGAACTTGGCATGCAGCAGGTGATCACACGTATGCTCGACCATACGATCTCCGCAGGGGCGATTCCAGCGGCGGTGGTGATATCCAATATATTCCGAATGGAAGTAGCAAGCAAAATAAATACTGCATCATTCGCTCGGTCCGCGATGTATCATGAGAAGTTACGAAGCAAAAACAAACAAAAAACACGGTCAAGAATGGGAGAGAAACACCTACACATTTGCGGAGCCATTTCCCGGTTTTGACCGCCACCATGTCCAGGCACCGAGGCCTAAGACGAAATTGCAGATGCCAACCACTGTATAGCCTGCCCCGATGAAAACAAGCGCCAACCAGACGAGGCCGATGATCCTATCAAGCGTACGCCCAATATACTTCTTGAGGGAGGCGAAGGGAATTGGCTTTGGGGTGAAATAATCGGGAAGAGAAAGCAAGGGGATAGCGTCATCCGGCGGGTGTGCACGAGTTGGAGACGGAAGGAGCAGAAGTGACACAATAGGTTTCTGGGAATATGTCATTCTTTCACTGGAAAGGGGAGAATTGAGGATTGCGACGTACATGATCGGAGGTAGTATAAGACGGGATAGAGGTGTATAAAAGGCTAGTGATGGCCGAGCCGTCTGTGATGTCAGGTGAGTCGGAATACGTCACATATAAAATCCTGTCAGTCCAAGAAGGTGTTCTCTGCTCGCTGTATCCAGACAACGAATGAAACTAAGAGTCAGAATGGCCTAGAAAACTGACAGTAGTAACACGAACCTATACTTGTCTACCTCTCCAATCTTGTACTTATAGGTACATTTGAAGGTCCAAAATTCGGCCTCCCGAAAGCCATGGAAGATTGCATTTTTCCTCCGCTCCTGCAGAAGCTGATCGAATTCCTTGAGTTCATCTCGTCCAGATTGTGTATCAAGTGCAGCCTCGACGCGGTGAGCGTTGGCACGGCCAGCAAAAGGGCTGGTTGGTGGGAGATCAAGCCGAAAGTTCAGGTCGCCCAGGAAGAACAAATGTGAGGTGGAATACATCGTAGTAGATGCACCAGAATGGGAGCCGGGCAGAGGAGGAAAGAGCAGGGAGCCAACGATGTGGTGGTAATCCGCAATCCGGCTCGCTAGATTGTAATCATGTGCGGTGAGGTGGGCGCTTACAAAGCTGGGTACAATTTAGCGTAGGGAAGTTGGAGGCAGACTCACGGACTCACGTATAGACTTCTCCTAGTCCACCGTCTTTGGTTTGCACTCTAAAACGCACACCCACTGCACCCTTGTTTCCCATATAGGCTGGACCACATCCAGTCCATTGTGTCTGGACATCGCGAACATGACGAGATACACCATCGTCAAGTGCATATACGAGCAAAGCGACTCCAACGTTTACGACATAGGCCACAAGAGAGTACCGCTCCCCATTTGGAGTGGAAGCCTCTAATTGGGATAGGATGAGAGTGTTGCGGTCTTGGATGACTTTGCTTGAGCGGCCAGCAACTAATCATACACGCTGAGACGGGATGGGTCAAAGAGGAGTAAGGCGGTACGATACATACGGCCTTGGTGGAGGGGAAGAAGTTCCTGAAAGCCAACCGCGACAATGTCAGGAGCGCGGGGCTGCCGAGTGAGAAACTTTGAAACTTTGAGTGTGGGAGAAAGCCAATCAACTAGGTCTTGAGGTACGCCGCGGAGACCCTGGAGGGCCGTATTATAGGAAGCAATTTGTACGAGTAGTCTACCCGAATCCGAACTGGGGTCTGTTGCAGTGGTCATGCTCGTTGCCTCCAACTGGTGAACGTGACCTCTTGGCGTGTGTGTATGCGTGTATATGCGTGTCGCCACGCGCGACAAACGTCAGTCAATGACTGTCATGTGGATATCCTAATTGCCTCGACCTACTACCAGGTCTCTTTCAGTCCCTTTGTCCGAACCCCTACCAGATCTTCTGTGTGAATTTTTTATCCTAAGCCCTCACTACCTCTTCAATTCTTTCGCCAGTCATGCCATCCAGTGCATTAAAGTCAAGCCAGTCGTCATTAATGGAGAGGATTTATGCCTCCAGCTTCTCCTACACCATTTTCCTACTCATCTGGACTAACGTTGTCAACACCTTTTTCCGAGAGATTCGCCCCAGAGGCGCATTCAATATCCCTCGCAGTGGTCCAGTCATATTCGTTGCTGCCCCTCATCACAACCAGGCATGGTCTCCTGTCTCCATCCCCATCCCAAATTCTGATCAGTTTTCTTTCGTCTTAGTTCCTCGACCCCATCCTCCTTGCGATGGAGGTGTACCGTGAGACCCGGCAACGTGTTAGCTTTCTTATTGCAGCTAAAAGCATGAAGCGGAAGGCTATCGGTTTTTTTGCCAAGGTCATTTCATGCAGTACGTTCGTTTGTTACTTTCCCCTGGATCGTGTGCACCATTGTCTTACTGTCTCGAAGTTCCTATTGTCCGTGCTGCCGACTATGCAACCCCGGGTACGGGGAGAATTCGACTTTCCCCAGACGATCCATGTACCGTATTGGGGGAGGGCACAAAGTTCCTGTTAGAACTCACTCCTAGGATGCAAATTATGCTACCGGAATCTGTTGGTTTCCCTGTTGCTGAAGTGACTCAGGTGATCTCGAACACCGAACTGAAAGTAAAGCGCGTGTTCGGAGGTGAGACCGGAAAGGTGACGAGTCGGATTCGAGAAAAGACAGACGAGTTGAGGACTCAAGGTGTTGATGGAATAGATTTCAAACGCCTTCCCTTCGTCGATCAGCAAGAAGCATTCCGTCTTGTTTACCAGCGACTTACTGAGGGTAAATTCATCGGTATTTTTCCGGAAGGTCTGTGTATCCGACCCCTTTTCGCAGTTCAGCTTCTGACCCGGTGAAGGCGGCAGCCACGACCGCACCGATCTCCTTCCTTTCAAGGCTGGCGTATCTATCATGGCATTAGGAGCTATGGCGAATAATCCAGACATAAAAGTAAAACTGGTGCCGGTCGGGCTCTCGTATTTCCACGCCCACCGCTTCCGCTCTCGTGCCGTGATCGAATTCGGGCCAGCGTTGGATGTTCCCGAAGAATTCGTCGAGAAGTTTAAGCGAGGAGGTCTGGAGAAGCGAGAGGCAGTATCCGAGTTCTTGGACTTGGTATATGGGGCACTCAAGACGGTCACTGTCCGGGCACCTGATTATGATACTCTCATGGTGGGTGGCACGAGAGATATCACGTGAATTTTCTTAACTCGACATTTAGCTTGTTCAAGCGGCCAGACGATTGTACCAGTCTCCCGGGCAGCACTTGACTTTGAGCCAGGTGGTCGAACTGAACAGGCGTTTTCTGCACGGCTATAGTGTGTTCAAGGATGAACCTCGTCTGCAAGCCTTGTTGAGCAACGTCCTGAAGTACAATCGACTACTACAGGATCTAGGTCTCCGGGACCATCAAGTGAGTCCCACCACCGGATTCAGGGACGGTTTAGGACTAATTCCAACCAAAGGTGCCAAGAGCCCAAAGGGCAAGCTGGAAGACGCTTGGCTTGTTGTTATACCGTGTTGGGTTGTTGAGCGTTTGGAGCATTTTCGCTTTGCCAGGTGTGATCTTGAACGGACCTATTTTCTTAACGGCTTCTATCCTATCGAAGAAGAAAGCTAAAGGTACGCGGCGTTACAGTATGTGATATACTTCACATTTCATTTCCTCATGCCGTCTCCAGAGGCCGTGGCAGCATCAGTGGTCAAGATTCACGGTCGCGATGTTATCGCGACTTGGAAAGTATTGATATCTCTTGGCGTCGCTCCAGTGTTATACAGCTTTTACGCCGCTATCGCTACCATACTTGTCATCAAGACGAAATGTCCGTGGAAATGGAGGCTGATAACGCCACCCCTGACCATCGCAGCGCTACCCGCGATCGGGTACGCAGCGCTCAAATTTGGCGAAGCGGGAATGGACGTTCTAAAGTGAATTCGTGTGTCTTTTTTCGGATTTCGGTAACCGAATGATTCTCCAGATCCCTAAGGCCGCTCATCGTGTCGCTCATGCCCGGTCAACAGCAGTACCTCGAGCGATTAAAAGTGATGCGTCGAACACTCTCAAATGAGCTGATGGACATCATTAATGAATTTGGTCCCAAGCTCTACGATGACTTCGATAAGGCATGCAGGTTTCCGCGGAGCTATAGATCCCTCCTGACAATAATTTCGATTTAGAATCGAGTTTTGTTCCCTTCGTCCAGTGTTCCGATGTCAAGCAGAAAACCGGGGTTGTGGCAAAGCGACAGCGGAGCTGCTGCTAGAGAAACTCAAGAGAATCTGCTTGCACATCCCATGGTGCGTATTCATGAACGAACTCAGATGAGGGCACCATTTTCTTACGTCACATAGAACTGGCTCGACGAGCGTTTGTTCGGATGGAGCCGTAGCGCTCAGCGTGGGACGAGTGCATGGGCTGGCTCGCTACCCCGGAGTCGAGATACCAGCCGTGCTGCATCGCCAGAGGCCTCAGATGACGAGGACACAGGGGATTACGACAACGTTCTCGGCATTTTGCGCTCCGACGATGGGCGTGTCACTCCCAATCGTGTGGGATCACGAAGCCAGTATGGCTCTTACGCAGACCTGCAGAAGCTCAGGATGTCTGAGGTTCAAGGGCAATCGTCCAGCAGACCTATGCGGCCGCCAGGGTCGCCAACTGAAGGTGGCTTACACCGACGGGAGCGGAGGGCAAGCTTATCTGATCGCGTCACGGTGGAACGGATCGGTGCACTAGATCCGCGAGAACCGTTCAAGGACTGCACCGAAGACATCAACAACGAAATCCGGGAAAGCAAACCGTCAATATCGACGTTTGAGGAATGATTGGATCTTTGTGCTGAATTTATCCTTAATGTATCCTTGTGGTAGTCGATCTTTTTACGAACACTTCTACCTGGCAGTAAGTTACGTTGTACGTATGTATGAATATGCTTGTGTGCCAGGCGGACCAGTCTCGGATCCGAATCCGAGTACGCCTTACTTCCGTCTCTGTTGTCAATTCCATGGCGATAATTATCTGATTTTAATCAGTCCGGTCATCATCACATCCGCATTCAGCATTAATTTTAGCCACAACTCCGACCGGCCAGCGCCTACATCTTGAACTCTCTGGAAAAAGTTCGATTTGTGCACATCTTTGAACCTTACTGCTTACTGGTAAAACTTTGCTTCGCAGGCCACAAGGCAACGCGGGCCCCGGGATCTGAAACGGATTTATCCGACGAAGGCTCGGACGGGACACGGAAGTGAAGATGTGACAATCGGGTTATAATAAGTGATGATGATACACGATGCACATCCAGTTCGCCCATCATGTCCGAGTCTGCGAGCGACCGGATCAAGGAAGTAAATACCTTTTTGATCTTCTCTCCATTCATTCATCCACAAGTTGTGGCGCGCGCAGTTCAATTGGTTCAGTTCAAGTTTGCGGCAGGGGTTGAATTGGGAGTTGGGGGCTAAATGGTTGACGCTTGGTAGCGCTGGCTGGCAGCTTGTCCTGTCTGCATGTACTGTATCAGGAGGTGAAGCAAACCGCCCCCTTTTTTTTTTTCCTGCTATGGAGGGGCACGAAGTGTACGGTTTGTTTCGTACATTTCATAGCCATTCGTAGCAGGAAAAAGGGGCATCATCATGGGTATGGGTGTGGGTGCGGGGTGGAGACCCATCATCAAAGTCCTATTTTTAGAGCAAAACGAAAGCTATAATTAAAAGCAACTGGGAGTGTCGAATGCGCAAAACAACAACGACGAACGACGACAACGATGGCGATGGCGAGGAATATATGATATATGATATATATATATATCTGGTAGTGCTTGCTACAGCATGCTATGCGGGGACACCGCGCACCTCCATAAGAAGGTTTTGCCTGAGGTAGTGTTTGGAGAATTCCATGCCGCAATTCGTGCACCTTCTCAACCGGGGGAAGAAAGTGGGTGGTGGGAAAACGGAAGCAGAAATCCGGTGATGCATGCATGTGCCAAACCAAGGGGGGGAATGGGATGGGATGGGGATGGGGATGATGTGTCAGCATACATGCAGCATGCAAAAAAAAGTTTTTTCCAAAAAGGTTCTTGTAGGTCAGTTCGGTCTAGGTAAGGGAGAGGGGGGGGGAAGAAAAGGAAACGCACTTGAGGTCATTGATCTCGTTGAAGAACTGCAAGTTTGGGCCCAAAAAAAGGGGAGAGGGGAGGGGAGGGGAGGGGGAAAAGGGGATTCTCCCACCCTTGAGATACTCGCCGATTACGGTCAAGTATCGGCGTAAGGGACCTTACCTGTATGTGCGTGCATCCACCCTGCTGGGCCTTCCAGTTACCCAAGGCGGTCTTGCCTAGATCCATACAGCGTATCTCTCGCTTTTAATGAAATGAAAAAAGAAAAAGATGATCAGTGTGGTGCACGTCATGGTTTCAAATACGTGTTTTGACGAACCGAGCTTGCAGGATAGCCTCCCGAAGGACTGGTGTACATGTGTCAATGAATGGCACTATTAGAGGGGGTGTCTCTTTTGTTGCAAACTCACGGGATGTGTTCGGTAATGACATATATTAGTCTGCCATATTTGGATCCGCATTGCTCGATGAGAAGGTATGGCTCGGTCGAAGACATGAAAAGGTAACTGCGGAATACTCGAACTCGAAGTGACGGTAGCGCTCTAACAACATCGCAAGAGCGTGACCGATTGGGAACGATACAATAGAGCGCTAGCATCTCAAGGAGGATGATTGGACGAACACTAGTCCCCTTTCGCCTTCACACCCTGCGCCCGCTCCACATCAAATGATAGGGTTTACACATGTCTTGTCCTTGGCCACCATACATGCGGCAGCAAAACTCACCTGCACGAAGATCACTTCCACAATACCGACAGCACACAAAACCTGTACAACAGCTAGGTTGATGCATGACCAAAATAAGGTAGAAGCCTGTCTTCGTCCGAACAGGCTATATCGCTACAAATCCCGCGGCTTCCCTGCTGTAAGAACTTCAACCCCCGTTTCCGTGATCCTGAAAACCGATCAATCGAGGTGGAGGTGCTCTGGATATGTGGCACACTTACAACAACGTTTCTTCAAACTGAGCACTTCTCTTCCCATCAACGGTCGTCGCTGTCCAGCTATCGGGCCAATGAACTTCATCCCAATTACCCCCAAGATTTATCATCTACAGCGGCATGTCAGGTTATATCCGTGTCTGCTATAGCGTCGCTTCTTACGGGCTCAATTGTGAAGCACTGCGTAGTTGATTCATTAACAACGTTCTTTCGGAGCAATTAGCCACGCACCATTCCAGGTTTCATGGTTCCGACTGCCTTATTCTTGGCGTAATGCGGCACATTGGGGGTACAATGGAACATATCATTAATTCCGTGTCCAGTGTATGTTTTGACAGACGAGCAGCCGTTTGCCCGAGCAATAGGTTCACTGGAAATCGTCATGTCAGTTTGGAAGCCCGCATAGATTCCCAATCCTGCACCCACATGACCTTCCCAATATCTCGAATCAGTGCACCAGACTTGCAAATTTTGATCGATTCGTCGAGACATTTCCTCGCGGTTCGGATAAGCCGCTCCGAGTCTTCGTCTATTCGTCCCACAGGGTATGTTTCATTCAAGTCGCCGTGGAAGCCTGGTATTTCCAATATCATTCCGTGTTGGGAAAATGACACACTATATCTCACCATCATGGTACAACGTTACGTCTTGTGGGGAATATGAAGAACAGAACCTCCATGCGAGTAGTCAGACGTACCTATGTTAATGATGTCGCCCTCCTGCAGCTTCCTCTGGTCGGGGATTCCATGACAAATTACCTCGTTGATCGAACTGCGATTGAAAATCAGATATCCGGGGATTCCAATCTAGCGGTTGAAAAGCTACTCACGTACAAACCGATTTAGGGTAGCGTCGATAATTCAGAGGAGACGGATATGCGTTACGCTCTATGCAAGCTTGGTGTACGACTGTATCTATCTCATCTGTTGTGATCCCAGGACGAATGTGCGATGCCGCGGTGTCGAGAACTTCACGAGCTAGCTGCGAGATGAGCAGTATCAGGTTAGTGCCATGCCTGCAAGGTGAGGCATGCACCTACCCTGCAAACGGTTCTCATCTTTTCCTGTTCCTCTGGACTCAATATGCGAGGAGGCTGGCCGGCACGCCTCGTCTCTGAAATAGGAATCCCTTGAAAGTATTTGTTCAGTCGGGACGTCAGTCGTGAAAGAATAGCTGGAGAACCATCTTCGGCATAATCAGGCCGCGGTATATGGTCGGGTACAGCTCTTTTGGGCGAAAGAGGATATACAGGGCGCAGAAGGCCTGAGAAGCCAAAATCAGGGAAGGGGTTGAATGTGCCGTCTGCGGGGAAGGTAAGACGATGGACGGACGCCGTGGTTGGACGAAGAACACACCGTTTACGATAGAACCATCTGACGACGTTTGAC
Source organism: Russula emetica (assembly GCA_015178925.1). Lineage (NCBI taxonomy): Eukaryota > Fungi > Basidiomycota > Agaricomycetes > Russulales > Russulaceae > Russula > Russula emetica. Next base: position 1,029,188 of record WHVC01000004.1, on the reverse strand, counting down.
GTGGTGTGGCGATATCATGAATGACTTTGTGCGTTTTCTTGAATTCGGAAATAAGCAAGCGCTGATGCACGGATCTACTGTGCACACTGACCCCTTCGGAAGTTCTAGTGAGCTCCAAGAATAGGAAAAACACGAAAGGACTCACATCCAGCCTTGAAGCATTCCTGGCCACAGAAAAAGGAACCTTTTATTCCGAGTCTGTGATAGTGTGATAAATAGGCGGATGGTCCTCCGGGTGATGCGGCAATTGAAGCTCACTTGTGACAGGTGGGACACTCAAGGCGGGAGGGAGGATTGCCATTAAGACATCTTGTGCTTTGACAGAGGACCTCGGTTGCACTCATCACGCGAAAAGAAAAGGTAGCGTGCTGGTGTGCGTATATGCGCGCTCATCTCAGGCCCTCGATTAATTTTTGCGCGGCCTCCGCTGCCGGCGCTCGGCCCGGGGCCACCATTCTGTAGTATGAGCGTAAACAGTCAAAGCATGCTATTCGAATTACCATGAGTTGCAAAGATATAGTAAGAAAGGAAAATCGTGATACAACGCATAGAAAAGACGGATACGCGAAACACTGACGATACCTACATATAAAGTGCATGATGACGGAGTCGATTAAAAAGCGAATAATGCGACAAAGTGATGCAGACTATACGGATAACAAACTTGGTGAGCACAGGGACCTAAATGAGCATGCGTGGCCTCTAGAATGATTATGATACGATGATAGAAGAATTAACGGAAGAGCAGTGTTCAACACGACTTTGAAACGGCGATGCGTAAGAAAAGGGAAAGCGGATCATAGAGGCGACAGTCGCCTCGTGGAAAAGATGCGTTAGCCCCGTTTTGATGTCATACCAGTTAGCCCGCCGACGCAGGCCTTGCGGACATGGTGGACAAGGGTTCGGACACTATTCCGCTTCACGGGATGTGTTCGAGTTTGAAGGAGGTGCGTCTATCCCCGGCAGCACGAAATAGCGTACGGTAATGTGGCACCCCAAATATTCTGACAAGTTCTGCTTCATGTGCGGTGACCCACTCGACGGGAGGAAGTCCACGGATAGTGCGGTACGTGCCCTCGCCCGGAACTTGTTCCTCTTTGACCAGGAGGAAGACACCGGTGAGCAGGCATTGCAGGAGGTAGAGCATGTCCGCTATTGGGGGTACGGAGTGCCGGAGATAGGGAAAGACTGCACCATGGAAGACCATCTCCCACTGGACGCGTCTGTCGGGACTGAAGAGGGACGAGGCATGCATGGGGGCTTGAAGGCGAAAATTGGGAGACCGAGGAAGGCTTGGAGGGGGGTGACATTCGATAGAAAAGAGCATGCGGTCGTCGAGGGGAAGCACGTCCCGCCATCCGTAACTCTGTACGAGTTGGTTACGAATCGATTGCAACCACCTGCGGGCCTTGGCATAATTGACACCGATAGCGTCTGCGCTAATTAGTGGAATTCCGGTTCTCCTTGACCACTCGTGCATGGTGGGCACATCACTTGAAAACACAACTTCGGGGGGAGATGAAACCATGAAGAATTATCAGAAAAAGGGCAATAGTAAGGGCGGGGAGGAACGGGTGACTGTCGAGTTGGGAAGGGGATGAGAATGTGTGAAACATTTATAGGGAGGATGGCTTACAGACGGAAGCGAAAGCGTGGAGAGTGAAGAAGCGTGAGACGGCCAAAAGAGTCGAAAAGGCGAAAAGGGGAAGAGAACACGCCTCTGAGGGCAGGAGGATGGGAATAAGAGCGCGAAAGGTGAAGCAAGGGAGGAGTTATATGAAGAGGAGGGAGGAGACAAGCATAATCTTCTGTGAAAATTGAGGAGGATATTCGGCGTGGTGAGAGGAACGGGGCGGACGGTAGCAACCGGTTGTGGAAGGACGGCATCTGAGGCGTCTCGGTGTGACCGACACGGAACGTGTTTCGACGACGGCGTTCCTTTCCAAGATTCGCCCTGACTGGGCCGACGCACGCCTTTCCCGCGGATTTCTTCCTCCTTCGTATCTCCTTTTGTTCCTATCCATATTTTATCATCCACTGCTCGGTTAGTGCTTCTTATCCTTTGACTTTTCCGCGCCAGCAGCATATATTGCGGTCTGCCAGCGTTTCTAGACGTCGCTTACCCGCTCGCACAAAGCCAGTCACGGGCCTTACGCGAAATGGTCAATTTTAATATCTAGGTTTGACCCGCCGTTCCTGGCTTATTATTGTATCAAAACGTCGCTTACATCCGCCCTTATTTCCCACCTGGTCAAGCCATTCAGAAACTTGCCGATCTCACGGCCACCGCGCTCCGTAACAAGTGTTTCCATCTGTATCCAGGAAACCATCTCAAGAAGAGTGACCGAGACAAGAGGCAAGGGGCTAAAAGGAAATCACAATGGCGGTGCTAATTGACCAGCCCTTGTTCCCCCACAATAGTGCAGGTTGTAACAAAAGTGACGTCATTATAAAGGTGTGGCCTTATGGTCCTGTTGACATGATGTGTGTTCGTTACCGCAATTGTCGTCAGGGTAGCCACAAAATTGATAAATCTTGCTTCCTTAAACTGGTGAGGTTGGATTCCGGGCCAGGGTCACTACAAAACTTGAAGGGCATGCATGTGAGAGTGTACACCTCAGCAGGGAAGCCATCTTGTATTCATTCTAGAGAAGGGTGCTTCTTGTGAACTGGCTGTTGTTTTCGCCGGCAAAGCCGCAGCAACTTAAGGGACATGATGAGTGGGGACAAAGGGATGAATGTTCGTTCCGGCACCGGACCGAGCTATCCGTCCCTGTGTTCCCTGTGGCTTGACACACCAGGACACCCGTGGGAGTTCTCTGGTCCCTGGCATCTGGCATCCTAAGTCACAAGAACATGACCACCATCTATCCGACTGCCGTTCCGTCTGGGGGCGGCGAACCAAACTCTGATCTCGATGCAACTCAACGGGGCTTCGACGTCTACGAAGCCTATCAACGTGCCCTAGCTGATGAAGAAGTGAGCCTGAACTCTTCCATCGCTGACGGAGCCGTATTCTCACCCAAGCATCCAGATATCCCCCCCTCTAGCGGCCATTCTATCACTCACGGAGCTCGTTACACGTTCTGATGGTACAGCCAGGCATCGTGGCCCCTTTACGATACCTTACATTCTCTTTAGCGGGCACGATGTTTGAGCTCGTGCAAGCTCTCAACGACGGTGCAGAAACTCTGAAAAAGCGGGTACCAAATCCTATAGGCCTGACTGCTGGCTGCGAACTCTTCATCGGATTTGTGACATTATTCCCACACGAGTCAGCGGTAAGCCACTGAAATGCATTAAGCCTATCAAGCTATCTACCTCAGGATCACAACCGTATTCAAGAATTTCTCCGAGCTCAAGAGGGAAATAGTCCACCAAGGGAAAAGCTATACATCTTATGCTGTCAAATTTCGCACCAAGATAGCCGAACTCGTGCTTGGATTTATCAAGGATGACTCTGTCGTACGTTCAGCGTTTATCGGCTTCTTGATGTTTCTGAGCCCCTTTAGATACTTACCCACTCTTACTCACGGGTTGTCACCCAAGCTCTTCTCCATGCGCATACTCGCAAACGTATTTCTGTTTATGTAACCGAAGCTCGTCCTCGTTGCCTTGGGTGCGCAGACTCCATTCACACTTCCTTTAACCCCACGCATACACATCCTTAAATAGCCTCAAGACTTACGAGATTCTGACGGCAGCCGGCATCCCATGCACAGTGGTGCTTGATTCCGCGGTTGCTTATGTCATGGATAAAGTTGACTTCGTCCTTGTTGGCTCGGAGGCAGTTGTCGAGAGTGGTGGGTTGATCAATGCCGTGGGGAGTAACCAAATGGCTATTATTGCAAAGGCCGAAAACAAACCATTTTACGCATTAGCGGAAAGGTAGATCCCCACATAACGTTACTCTTCGCGGTCATCTGACACGGCGACTCTCAGCTACAAATTCCACCGGTTGTTCCCATTATCGCAATATGACCTGCCGACGCATAATTCCGGGATTCTTTCTTTTGCTCACCCAACGAACCGGCCCGCATCAGAACTCACACGGTCACCAAGAGCATCGCCACAGCGAACCATGACGTCGGAACAAATGGAGAGAAACCCCAATGTGGATTATACTACGTTTGGCTTGGTTCCTCTGCTGACTCTCCACAATCTGACGACGACCACAGACCAGACTTGATCTCCCTTGTGTTTTCGGATGTAGGTGTTTTGACCCCGGGGGGTGTCAGTCAATATTTAGTGGGAATGTTCGCAGGTCTATAGGTTGTTTTTACCTGTTTCAGCTAGGGTCAATACATTTCAGACTTATTTTATGGGCAGTCAGCGCCAGTTGGCACTTATCACCTTGAAGAAACGGAAACATGAATTTGCCGACCACTTTGGATAGGGGCACGTAATATGTACAAAACCTCATTATGGCGAATATGTCCCCGTGCTCATCTCTGCTGACGCTCACCGGTGTATGAACCAACCTCGGGGGCTTGAGTTGCCTATCTTTGCAGATCCCCTCTCCAAGGTCACTTCAGTTGTACAGCCTTACTGCCAAGCGTTATCTAGATACTCCGACCGGAAAGACACGGAAGGGACAAGTTTGTACATTGCGAGATCGAGTGAAACGCCGTCATCGAAGTACCTCCTTTAATTGTGGCTGTATGATGACATGCTGGCAGGGGTAAGGCGGTCGTGCACTTATTCGTGCTTGGCTATCATTGGACACGGGGTGAAACGCCAGAGTGCTTATGGCCGAGTAACGTCCTTCACAAGTAGTTCCGACGGACCCTGCGACCATTGGCACCTCACTGAGACGCAGGCGAAAGCGCTATCAGGAACGTGTGTTTGCCTCGTGAAGATAGATACCTAACCCCTGACTCGTTGCCGCGCTGGGATAGGCGACCCGACTTTAACGTTTTGGCGATTTGCCATCGCAGGTCGGTGGCATTTAGCAATTACGGATGCAGATGAAAAGATGCCGTTTAATCCATGGGCCGCGCGAGCACTCTGAGATCACGGTTTTATGAGTCTTCTTCGATTGGCCAGGAGTTGCTATCGAAGAGCATGATACTATCTAATGCGCCCGAACCTTTTTGTCGACTGTATGTACCCCGGTGCCAATCTCTCGGTGAGCGGTGTTGTCTAGGATTTAAGGCATCCGTGGTTGTCGAGCAAGGTGTCATTCGCTTTCTCCAAAATGTGCCTCTGGAGGAGGTGAGTAACACTCCCCTTGTATGTCCTCGTCTGTTCTTACGAGGGCGATTGAGAAGAGTAACCAACACCTACCTTCGTTGCAAGCACGAAGTGCAATTGGTGAGTGTGCCGACTATGACGCTGTACTTGCGTGTTGCTGACTTTGTTTCTGCAGAGGGAGGAGGAGGTGAGCAAGGGCGTTGTGAAGACGTTTTCATGCCGAAAGTCAACTTGAACCAATTCTTAGATTCGGTGTGAAAGTCGCTTCTGCAGATTTAGCTTGAAGCACCCCCTAGATTGCATCCCCCCAGAGTGCCAAAGGACTTGCAACCAGTTGTAAGTCTCCATTCGTCTGATCCACGGCGGAGTGATCCGTGGCTAATCGCCCTTAGCCGGTCGTTCCCCCAATCATACAGTGGGTCTCCGATACTGTATGTTTCGGGGAAGCGGCAGTTGACCGTCGGGCTTCGTAGATCCGCAAATCGATGGCTGGTGCCCAACGTGTTGTACAAATGAATCAACTCGTCGTTAACGCCCGCTGTCGCGTGACTAGACGGGGCTTATCTATGTGGAAGTCAGACCCCGTTTAGCTGCTTAACCAAACCGTAATCGCCGAAGCAAGGATGGGATAGGCAACAATGTACAGGATTGTTGGTGGTGGTTTCTGTTTTGAACGCTGAGTGTTTGGGACCGATGGCATCGATATAGAGAATCATGTGAACTAAAATAATTGGCCACGCACTGTACACGACCTTTCGCTGCGATCAGAGATAAATTCATCATATTGATATGAACCCGTCTATGAAAATTTCTTGCCACTCAGGAGTGCAGACAGACCGGAAGTGGTGCATAGTAATCGCGCCGCCATCGCGTCTCTTTTTTCTTCTTCCGTCGACGCCGGAGATTCGTTCCGTCCAAAGTCGGAGATGCCAACATGACCACAGAGTCCACCACCAACTCGCAATGGGTTTTCCCGATTTCTGCTCTGTCCTGCACTCCGACCGCTCAAGAAAGATCGTTGCACGAGGAGATGTATGACAGATCCAGAGGCATCGAGTTTTTGTATCGCCTCGGTACATCGATAGGCCTGTTCGTGTGGCCAACTCTTCCAACCCCCGTTTCTGTCCATATGCTAAACCAACCCTTTTCTCACCCTCAGCCATTCCCCTGGCCTATTCACGGCTGCGACGTGGTTCCATCGCTTCTTTATGCGGTACTCTATGCTCGATTATCATCGCCAAGTCAGTCTTCTGTTCCAACTGCTCTCGTGGCCTCCTCACTCGTCACTAATACGTCATCAGACTATCGCGGCCGCCTGCGTATTCCTTGCTACAAAGACAGAAGAGTGTGGAAGGAAGCTCAGGGATGTAGCTAGGGTATGTCAGTCCAAGGCAAAGGGAATAGATGTTCGAGACATTCCGGAAAGTGGTCCAGTACGTTTTTTTCGTTATCTTTCTCGTAATATGCTCGAAGATGGATCTTATTCACTTATTCACTTTTCACAGGAAATTGATGAAGTTTCCAGCCAGATCCTCGCCGCCGAGGAGGTCCTTTTAGAGGCACTCTGCTTTGACTTTGTCATCGACAGTCCGCATGCCGACCTCGTCGATTTGTTCGACGCGCATGACGTGGCTTATCGGTTTCAAGACTACGCCTGGAGCATCGCACACGACTCGTAAGTTCTCTTCCATGCCCATGCCCAGGCTGTGTTCTGGCTGTGATACGTCTGATTTTCAGGTACCGCACTCCCCTTTGCGTCCTTTACCCACCGAAAATCATCGCTACTGCCTGTTACATTCTCGCTCAACGGATTGTCGATGGCCCACATTCCCTATCCCTAGATGCCCGCGTGTCGCCATCGGCACCATCGGCTTCATTGCCCACCCCTCCAACCCATAAGCCTTCTTCACCTGACGCTTCCCGGTTCGCGATAGAATTCTTTGGTCTCAAAGAGAGTGAGCTGCTATCTGTCACAGGTATGTCGTGGCCTTTCGTTTGTAAGCATCAAGAAAATTCATGTCACAGATTCTTTGGCGATCCTCCTCAATTTTTATGAGTACCAAGCCGCCCTCGGCTTGGCTAGTTATCTCGACCCGATAACAGATGTAAGCTTCTGATCCCTATCGTCTACGTCGGGATGTTCATCTACTACCAAGGTACAGCCACCAACGGTTGCATCGTATCAGATGAGACTATATCCGTCTTCCGCAGATCCCGCCGAAACTGGCCATACTGCTGCTCAATCGCAATCATCTATCCCACAAAATAGTACACCGGTGTCTGCCCACGGCGGAAGTAGAACTCCCGCCCATTCAAGCTTAGCTGAAGAGGTCCTTGAAAAGACGGAAGTCTAGATCCGTCCAGCTTGTATGTATTGATATCATAATCTAGGGCTCAGCTAAACATTAATTAAGTCTTACAGCGATTGGAGGGTATTTACATAAACTGTATTCAAGTCACTACGCTTCCCTGAGGCTAGAGGTTGGGGCCTTTCGTAGTGGTGCAGGTGCAGGGTTAATCCAATTACCGGCCCTTACGGTCGACGCGGAGAACGATGACCAATGACTGGTCGCCTCAGAGGCGGCATCGTCAATAAAGGGTCCCCCACTGGGTGTTTCTCCCTCCCAAGCTCCTTGACACGCAATGAGCCAGTCACGAGGTTCATAATTCCGACGAGCTTTTTTCGGACGGTAAGTTACCGTCCTGTCCGAGTCGGCATGCGATATGTCACTCTGGGCCGCAAAGCTGTACCCGGATCGTAAGTCTGTGAAACGGATTGGTGATGTCGTCCTGCACGCTCTCACATCCGAGAGAAGGATCTTACCATCATCTTTCCCATCCCAAGTGGATTCCGTCTCTGATTGATTATAACCGGTGTCATGTGCATGCGCGGGCCCTCTGTCTAATGTTTCGGGAATCAGACCTCGATAAATGTGCGTTTCGGGGACCTACTCAAGACGGTCATCAGTCCAGTAAGTACAACGCGAGGGCCGCCCGGGGGTTCTTCGCCATAACATCATAGACGAGACACGGGCATTCCTCAGATGGGAGGACGCGCTCGTTACCCACCTCGGGACGGTCATATGTACCGGGCTCATTCATGGAAGATGATAGCCAGTAGAATAAGTGTTCGAGTATTGTTGGCGAATTTCCTGCGTACGTCTGAACCTCCCCAATGTGGGCCGCACCCCAGCCTAAGCGATCGCGGGATGTGAATCAGTTTCGCCACAATTTGGAAAGGGTCGACTACAGACCCTTTGAGAATACACCGAAAACCCAACCGTAATAGTTGGTCACAACGAAATATGGGCTTTCTTTAGCTATACAGATATCGTATAGCTACATTACGCAATCAGGATATTAAGCAAGACGTTTAGAACGGAAAGACTAGCCTTTCCCCATATGCGTTGATCGTCATTAAGGCGAGTACGTCCAGTTTCGCCGAATTGTGGAAACTGTACAAAGAGTCAGAGGGTTGGTTCAGATAAAGACGGTTGCGTTTCTTGCCTCCTTGCAAGCAGCGAAACACTGTAAATCTGTTGGGGTCAACGTCCACGGAGGCATCGCCATGACTATTGCAGTCGTTTTCCGCCCGCTCGTACTAGGAATGCAAGGTGCCAGCTCCCATGCGTAATACTTAAAGTGCGCTTCATCCAAGTCGCCACGTTGTAGGACGAAGGACCAGTGTCGTGATTGGGGATGCACGAGATGCAAAGCGCGTTCCGTCGTTTGTAATGGCAAATAGTCAAGCCAGGATGAGAAGCTGAAGAAAAAAGAAAGGAAAAAAAAGGAGGTATTCAGATTCTTTTGAACTCGGATCATTGTGATTCAGAGGAATGTCGTCGCACCGATCCAAGTCAGTTGGAGGAATCATATGTGGTTGCGGAATATCAAAAGTCGGATTGCAGGGGATGCGGATTGCATTTCCCGTCTCCGAATCGGAATCTCCGCCGCCTACTAATGGATAGTCCGGGACTACCTTGCTTGAGTCTAGTTAGTGTTTATTCGGTTTGCGTTTGCGTGAGTACTACGTAGCTCGCATTCGGAAGGGATGATTGTGAAATACATACACTCTGATACTTCTGCTTCTACCTTCCCCCTGAGAGCTCGGACAGATTCTAGGCGTCTGTGTCTTTCTGGTCGTGTCGTTAAGCCAATGTTGTGACTCCTGTGCCCGGAAGGTGGAAGTAGCGGAGCATTGCGAGGGATCTTCATGAGAGGAAGTGTTGCTTGGGAAAGATATAACCTCAGGTTTTCTGTCGCTGGTATGCCGATATCACCCGGAATCCCCATGTTTGTGTAGCGAATGTGTGAAGACTTGAAGACAAAAGTTTGTGATTTTCCCAAACGACCACCTAGACTGCCTTTATACCCAAGCTCGCCATCTTGACCGTCACCAAGACACAAATACAAAGGGCCAACTCATAGAACATTCAATAATAAGTTCGGGATGCGATGTGAGACAGGATGAAAAGAATAAAAGGCATTTAGAGAATAAGACATCAGAGCGGGTAGAACCACATTAGCCAAATCTGGTCACCGGGCCGGATGACCCGCCAGAGAATAAGGACTAAGGACATGCATAAGTATAAATAAGGAACCAAGCGTCCAGGACTAATACAAGGAATAAACATAAGGTGATTATTATAACTACGGTAGCGTAAGGGGTAGGTGCAAAGAATTGCTGTATACCATGTTAGATAAAATAATGTGTCAGTGGTTGAGTGTCACGACTCTGGCTCGGGCTCAGTTGGCTCAGTTTTCAATCTCTCTACCTGCACGCAGTCGGGACATCGTGTTGGGCTAAGCCGAATGGGGTTTAGGATAGGTGCGTCCATTGTTCGTTTGCATCTGCAAGTCCTCGAGGTACAATCTGTAGGCTCCAAGTCAGGACGATAAATCACAGGCCTATCCTCCACTACGTACGAGCAGGATGGCGATAGCTGAAGAAGCAGATATGGCGCATACAGTCTTGGCGGCGCGTAGACATTGCCTTGAAATGGCAACAGGTCTGGTGGAACCGCCCATCGATTATCTGGAGTCAGTGCTCAGTATGTCACAGAGGTCAAGGTCAATGTGTCTGTCCTACATTATAGCACATGGTAATCCCTGTTATTCAGTCAGTTAAATAAGTTGTACTGGACTGGATAAGAACTGGCACACTATGACTGTTTTCGTCTTAACAGGTCCCGTACTATATAAAGTCTAGCTCAGGAATCATCGAGGAGAGACAGGACCCACATGTGTGCGCACATGATGTTTACCGCCAGGCCATCGCCAGCTCGGAGAGGATCCAGCAGCCGAGATTTTAATTATTGCAGATTTCAGATGGCGACCTGTTAGGAAAAACCTGAGTCGAAGTGCTGACCAGCACGTGCATGCGATCAAAAATTCTGTCAATGTAGTTCTGCCCTGCACCTCACCTATGTGAACAGCACTAAGAGAGTCAGCAAAAGTGTATACAGCATTCACCGAGGGACCTCAGGAAGCGTGATCGGGAAGCGAAATTAGGCTGGCAGTCCACCACTCCTGCTGGGCAATCAACTGAAATGGTAAATTGCTTTTGAATGTTCTGTTCAGCGTGTGCTACACGAGGCGCTTTGGAATGACGTGCGATCAGGGAGCCGATGGGTTTAAGATAATGTGGAGCGGTCAGCCTGCATGTAGGTACGGAAATCAGGAAACACATCAGTATGTCAGCACAGGTTTGAAGGGCGGAGACGGGCTACAATTACGTTGAAGACGCATGTAGCATGGCATTTTGAGGCACGAGCTATCAGAAAACGGAGGTGACCGAGATGTCGCTTAGAGTAGGCAGCTATTCGCCGTTTCCTGAGAGATCTCGTTATACACGCATCATATGAAGCTCTACATCAAGTGATCGCTACCACGAAGGAGGTGCGCGCTGGCTTCCCGGCTGATCAGCAAAGTGAGGAGAGACACACATCCGGGCGTGGCCATTGGTTGAGGATTCACAAGTTCGTACTGTGTTCATAGTTCGGTGTTTACGAGTCATGAAAATTCATTTTGTTTGTTTGCTCGGAGCAATGGACGCATTTGGTACAAAGCGCAGCATTCTGGATGAAGGGTAATAACGCGGTAGACGGCAAGGGTAGGACAACCGAAAGGGTAAGCTAGATCTACGCGCCTCGAGCACGTATCTTGTTCACAAGTTGAACCTTTTTCCGCACCTAAAAAACGCTGATCAGGATACGTCACACCATAAAAAACTTGCCCATACCTCGTGTGCAAACCTCCTTCGCCAGCGCTCACTGCTCAATCTCCTCCGCTTATAACCTTTCTTTTCGTGTCGTGCAGTCAGCCTGAGTTCTGTGATAACCCTGTTCCTCTGCAAGGTGTATTGTAGCTGATTCAGTGCGTCGGCAACGTTTCCGTTTTTCACTTCGATACTCCTTCCTGGATTGATATATGAGAAAGCCTTGAGGTTTGAAGGGGGAAAAAAAAGGTCGTACCGGCATAGGGACCCTTGGGTGGCTTCAGACTTGCCATCCTGGAGCGACTCTGCATAGCCCACCTCTCATCTGCGGAGCTTGGGCGTTCTAACTTCACATCCACCGTTCTACTGTAAACGTCATTCAAGTGACTCCAGTTCGCCGTTTGGGATTGGCTGGACCACGAATAAGCTCGGTAAATGTGGGAGCATTGTGAAGCACCAAGTGAAGATGGTAGCCATGGAATGGGAGGACGTGCTCCACGGAGAATGGCGTTGGTGCGATGAACTAGTTGAGACAAAGACAACATCTCCGAGTTGAGTTGGGTGTGAATGACGCACTGGCATCGTCAGACAGGCACGGCAAAGCCCGGTCCGAGGTGCCGCCAGGAGTTGTTGGTCACCTCAGTGTCACTTCCATGTCGTCCGATGTCATCCTCGAAGAATTCGAGGTACAGTAGCAGACCTATCGTGGTTATTTGGCTTACTGCTACCCAGGTTCTCGAATCTATCTATGCCGATGAGCTCATAAGTCTGTACATCACGTCTACCATAGCTCCCTCCTTTCGCTGAAGTCCCACCTAAGAGTTGTCCGAGAAGGAAATAAGTATCGATATCAGACCGGATGACCTCGAGGATGGGGAGGAGTCTCGTACGTTCATCGAAGTCAATGTGATATTCATCTCAACGCCCCTCTAGTCAACTTATCGTTGACTGTGTACTATACCGACGGCTACCCAGATGAGTTACCTAAGCTTTCCTTGGAACTACTAGAAGGGGAGATAGATGAGGAAGAGATGAATGGCTTGCTCGATGGTGCTCAGGCCGTCGTGAGCATACTAGCCTGTCCTGTAGGTTCCATGCGTTGCACTGACATTAGACTGTAGGCACAGGAAAACGTAGGGATGGCGATGACCTTCACTATCGTCTCGCAGCTACGAGAGCAGCTATCAACGCTTATTCGGACTAGATCAGAACGTAGAAAGAGAGAAGACCTGGAGTTGGAACGAAAGGCTTTAGAGGTAGGCCCGCGCCTTCGGGTTCTTTCCTTAATTCATCCGATCTATCATTATAGGAAGAGGAAGCGCGCACTCGGGGCACCCCAGTGACGATACAGTCGTTCAAGGAGTGGAAGATCATATTCGATAGAGAAGTACATTTGCGCAAGATGCGTGGCGACGAAGAGAAACTCAAGGCTATGACCACGAAAGAAAGGGAGGAGTACAAAAAGATGGGTGCTCGGCTGACAGGTGGGCGCGTGTTCCCCTTTTCGGCTGTCGTTGCCAATCCTCCGTTTTCCAGGACGTCAACTTTTCGAGCGCGACAAGAACCTTGCTGCGTCCGATGCTTCCTTATTGGAAGATGGAACCGTGTCCGTCGATGTAAGTCAGTACGAGCGAACAGCAGCAGCGGAGGACGACGAAGAGGATCGGCTCGAGTTCAGCGATAGCGATTGAGTGCGGCGTCGTTTTGCATCACTGGGAAAACTCGGAGTCGATTCGCGTGTATTGAAGTAAATACACTCCCAATCAATAAGCAGGGAACGAACATGGTCTTTTCATTGACCGCAAGAGTCTTAGGTTGGCTGACAAAGGTTAATGCATGTGGTTTGCTCTCCAGCTATGAGCTCCTCGTCAGGAGGCGCTCAGGTGAATAACCTTGAACTTGTTCAACTCGTTCAAAGTTATTCACCCGAGAGTTCCTCCTATAAGCCGATCACGGCTTTTGCGCGGGTCACGACAAGCGCACCTATTGGCTGATCATACTAATGCCACTTGAAATGCAAACATGGTCCCCAATGACCTGAAAAAACGTTGATCAATAAAAAATACCTCTCAAGGTACCTCCCTATGGAATTCTTAGAGTAAGTACACGTTGTTTCCACTCGGTTATGGCTACCGTTGACACAAATCTGCGGTTTCTCGGCAATCAAACGTGATACACGTACAGGCTTGGATATATGAAATGATAGCCTGAGACTCCGCGAGGCCCCTCAGTGTCGCGTTCAACTAATTGAGACCAGCTCGCTTGAACCGCTCATATGATTTTGTGAGGGTGCCGTCTCAGGACCTGTGAACGTGAATAGCTCAACCCACCTCTTGTCCACCATTTCGTATGGTATCAAGGCGACGCCGATGACCCATGGCACGTTATCTCGACTGGCGACCGATCGTGCATGCTCATAGGACCGCTTCACATTATGTGCACGACTTCCGATTCAATCGCAACAATGAACCATTCGGGTATTGGAAATGGAGGGAGCGTGGTGTCAGCATGGACCCGACGGCTGCAAAGACGGATTTAATGAACATGCATCACAATTGCCGCCGAGGAACTTTGAGGGTCAGCGTCTCGGATTAAGAGATGACCAGACATTAATACAGATTTGAGCGAAGTTATTAAGCCGTACTACTAGTAGCTAGCGGTTTATTGGCTGCAAACGCACCACCGATTCCTCGATGCTTGTCCGCTGTAACAATTATTTCATCCGAAAGGGCGAATGAACTGCTTCCGGAACCTCATCCCGTGCCTGCCCAATAACCCCCAAAATGTGTCTGATAAATCATAGACACAGAAATAATCGACTCAGGATGCTGTCAATCGGGCGACCCGTTCAGATCTTTTGCAACAACGTGCCAGTGGATCCGCTTGCCCGGTGCAACGTCCCTGTTTTTGTTTTCCTATCAACATGACTTGGTGCTGGCGCTGGCAGCGCTCCGCGGTCGTGTTTTTTTTTTTTTGACTGCAAGCCTGAATTTGCCCCACGTGTTGGGGTACATTGCTAGTTTGCCGCCGTCACGGTGACACGATCTGCTCGTGTTCAGTCTGCCTTACTAACACTAGGAACTTGAAGCTCCCAGGAGGTGAAAAACCACCCGGCAGCCGGAAAAAGGCACTGGCATGGCTCTGTAGAAGGGTTACTTTCTGGCCGCTGGCGGGCTGTAACCACGCCTGCCACCCTTCTTTTTAGATTGTTTTCAGCCGCTCAAATTGAAAATCAGCCGGTTTAAAAAAAAATCACCCTCTGCCCGGGCCCTCTTTTATTGTGCGAGGCTGAAACCACTTGGCACAAGGGTGAAAAATACCTAGGAGGTTGCCACGGGTCACCAGCTGATTACTACCCCCTGTCATCTGGAGGGTTGATAGCCAACCGAGGAGGGTGCAGATGTCGCCTCAAAACGGGGAATGTTCACTCATTGAAAATGACTGAAAATCGCACGCGCCGCGGCAAACAATGGTTGATGGTCGAAAACAGTTGAATGTCAAGCAACAGATATTTAAATTGCTGCACGCAGGGTATATACACATAAACATAAACATATTTATTGGATGATACCAACGTTCGAGGCTGCTAGTCAAGGACTTCTCGGAGTGATTGCAGCCACGGCCAGCTCAGAGCAAAGGCGCTGAAGACCTAGGTCTTGAGTATAACCAACAGCATCGTCAATATCAAGCTGGGCAACAAAGTACCACTTACAGTAATTTGCGTGCCGTCCCCCATGTAGTCTGCAAGGGCAAGGCGTGGGGACATGCGCAATCAGGTGTAGCAAGATAGGGCCTAGTGGGGGGAGGTCATGAGGACGCACGTTAGGAAAACAGAATAAGGGAGCGAGATGAGAGAAAAGAGAACAGGTACAAGCGGTGCGCTCATCTTCACACCCGGGCCTTTGTGCCAGTGGGGGTCGGTGGATGAGGCAGGCGATGGAGGTGGCGGGCGGCGGCCGCCCGTGCAGGCCGGTCATGATAGTGTGAATGTATGGGGGCAAAAGGACAACGATGACGGCGATGACGAAGAGGAAACCGTCTGCGAGGTTGCTGTTGTTTAGTGACTGTGAAGTAGTTGGTGTCGTTGCACCTGCCTAGCATTTAAAAACGTTGTGTGGTCAAATGATCTACCATAGTAAAAAAGCTCCGGGAAGTCTACTCACCAATGGCCCAGTTGCCGACGCAGACCGCTCATCTTGGCTTCTTTGACTATTACGGTTCAGGCAGCAGGAGGTCGTCAACGACCGCCCACAGGGAGTGGGCGGAGTGAGAGCAATAACCAAGATGGGCAAACTTGTGTTGACAATTGGGAGCGCGACGCGAAGAATGCAGAGACGCCAGTTGATCCAGGGTAGGAAGCGAGCGTCTTAGGTAGGAACTTGTGGCATGAACTTGGGTTGGTCGAGTTTGAATCAGACGGATTGGTAGGATAATGACCAGGTGGATAGTGGGGGAGGTACTGAGAAGTACAGGGAGAGTGGGAGACGGCGTGGATGATAGAGTGCGGGTGCATGTGAGGACAAGGTCTTGAACAAGTTGAAAAGCCGAACAAGTTCAACCATGAGATCACATGAGAATCCCACAGCCGCTTTTTTTTTCCAAGTCAAACTGGAAGTAAAGATCCAAAGCGGTCCAGCTGGTGCGGAAGCCACTGAGCGCGCAAGGGTGGCAGTATGACTTTGGTGTGTTTAGAAATTTCACACCGGCACATAAGTGACAACCGTCCTTCAAATAACGAGTGATTTTTTCAAGGCGATAACTACCAAGTACCATCGGGCGGTGAATCAGCCATCAAATGGCGGGTTCCGAAACCAGCCGGGGTGGTTTAGCGCCCTCATAGCAGTGTGCTCTCCACGCTCTAAAGACACTGTTTGAAATTCTTAGGCGCGTTTTCAACTTCCCTTCCCTTCTCCGAGTCCTGTCATATGCATTGCGACAATTATTACGTTCGAGGGAGCTATCTCGGCGCAAAGTTTCTGTCATCACACCTTACTGTGATTTTTACCCCCTTTACGTAGCGATGTGTTCGACGTATTTGTCCCTCGCCGCTGTCAGCTCTACCACTGAGCTTGTCGCGGGTTTCTTTCTGGCCCACATATCTACGAATGAGCTGCGTTAGTGTGTAAGGGTATGTTGGTAGCACTCTGCCTCTAGTAGCCACGATGGCCACGTTTATCTAAAATATACGATTGTCCGTCACAGACCAGCAAGCATACCCTTCTGCGTCGTCCCCCGCTCTATCCTCCCCTCCCCTTTGTCTTTACAGCCGAGATGCTCCCTTCCACTTTCCACTAACCATCCATCCACTATTCTTATGTCACGCACAGCCCGCCGCGGTACATCAATTTTCTCGGCTGTGGCCCTAAGCCACTCAAGAGCTGACTGCGACATCCACCTCTTAGAACCATTCCCCGTCGTTTCGAACCAGCCCAAGTGCCCCCCGCCGCGAGTGACCACCAAGATCACCCACTCGTTGTCGGTCTCATTAATGGGAACGTGCTGCACTATAGGATCGTCGTCCGAGTTGACTGCGAGGTACGGTATGCGTATATCGCCGAGTACCTGGTGAGACGCGGCATACTTGTAATAATCTTGTACGTCCTTGAACGGAAATGGAGGAGATGTACCGCCAGCGTGTACAGTTATTAAGTTATCAAACTGGGCCAGTGTAAGGGATCTTCGGGAGAATAGCTCTGGGAGAGACTGCGCGAGCCGTGAGTCCGGGAACTTCATAATAGTATCGACGTGTCCTGAGACCAGTTGCTTTAGGTTCTCACCCATTCTTTTAGCATAGAGATTGCGCTTGAACCAATGTCCATGTAGGCTACGAGGGATGTGAGTGGGAACCTGAAAAGTAAATGCGGTGGGCATAGACGCACGCGATTGAGTTTGCCATGAGATCCCATGGCTGAAAGAGGCTCTTAAATGAATCAATTTGATTGAAGGAGGATAAACTTACACAAGCGAGAGCGCAAGCCGAGATTAGTCTGCATTCTTCTCCTTCTTCAGAGACATATCGTGTCAAGATATTAGCACCTAAAGAGAATCCGAGACCTAGTAATGGTGCCCGAGGATAGCGATATGAGATATAAAGCAAAGCCTGACGGAGATCATCTGTATGACAGGAGGAATAGAGCTGTGGACTGGTGAGTGGAACTCCTGCACCTGATGGTTCCAATAAATGGTCTAGACTTTCATAACTAAATCGAGGGCGTACATCCACGGGAGTTGACAACTACTGCTCTGTATCCGAGGCCACCTTTGTGAGCTGGCATTACTGCTGGAGCAAGAATGGCGCGAACGTAAGCTTCGTGTGAGCCTACGACTGCGTCAGGCCCAACGATTAAACAACAGTAAGATTTACGAACTGACCACCAGTCAGGCCGTGTAAAACTACAATGATCGGTGTTTCGTCCGGGAGGACACGGTGTGAAGCAGGCGGTGTGAAGTCGAGGCCCCTGTCGCAACAATGAGCAGGAGCTCCTCAAGATTAAATCAGATAACCTGACAAGGTCCCGCCATCTTTGGTTTGGAGAAGCCGCCTGCGAAGGTGAATATGAGTCGGCGATTGGTGGAATAATGAGAGACGACTTGCCTATCGTATACAACCGGATCGACAACGGAGAAATTGCCTAAAACACTATATATGGTCTGTAAGTGTCCACTATGTTGCGTTAGTACGTGGAAACACCGGAAGAACAAACTGGACATCTACTCGCCTGAGTAACCACCAAGGTGGACGGAACGACGACAGAACGCTTGGGCAATGTGACTCGAGCAACGCACGAAGAGAGATGTTCTCTGAGGCGGCAGGCTGCTTCAGCAGGAGATACGCTGGCCTTGAAGAGAAAAACACATTTGAAGCAGGTGGATTCCTCAGCATACCGAGGGCGTAAACCATGATACGAGCCGAAAGAGCGGAAAAAGGTCGGATTCCAAAAGAGGCATAATTGAAGGAACGAGATGGATCACATGACCCAACGCGTTGAATGTTTGTGGATTTCAGCGTTGACCCGGGCCCGTTCCGCCTCGAGGCGTCCTCGCTCTAATGTCCTTCAACGTCGCACTGCAGTGCCAATCTACCCCGCAATCCCCCACTTGCTCCTCCATAAGCAGCACAGATGATGATGTTAACAATCCTGCCGCCCGTGTCTATTTCGGTCCAATTCAGTCACCGGAGAAGCTTCTCATCGCCACTCAATCCACTCATAAGCGGAACAATCTCCAGTCCATGCCCGTCCGTCGTTCTCCACGGATTTCAGCTCTTCAAAGCTCGCAACAACGTGCCTCTCCCTCGGTGGAGGAAGGGAAGCCAGTGGGGGTAACATTAAGGGAGAAAATGGAACCTGAAGTTGCCTCGCCCTCCGCAACGCCCACTCCCGACGAAGATAGCACACAGGACGGTAAGAACTCCTGTTTCTCTACTCCTATATCTTTCTAAAATGCTCTATGAAGACATAGATCTAGAACCGACCTCTGCCTTAGCCACCAAGATATCTCGGGCACACGATAACCCATCACCTCCACCTAAGATGCAGCCTCTCGTCGATCCAATACCTCCAGCCCCTACAAATCACCATCCTCTCTCTGATTCTCTCACTCCTAAAGTGTCTGACTTGGCTACTGTAGATGAGCCATTGCTCACAGCGCAAGCACCCGTCCCGTCACCAGCTTCTCCTGAACCCGTCACACCCCTCGACCACAGGCTGGCATCTCCACTCATCAGTTCCTCCACAGATCTGATAGTATTCGATGATGACCACCTTCCAGATGTCCCAGTCGCGGTGCGTCAACTCAGTCAGTACATGTTACATATCACCTTGACTGATCCAAATGTAGCCTACTGCGGAGCCATTTCCTGACCTTTTAGCTCCCACTCCGTTAAGGAAGCCTGGCCCCTTCTTGAGAGGATTGGAGTCTATCTCTTCTGCGAACGAAGAGACGGAACGAGATCACGCCTCCACGGATGTCGTGACCATGTCCCCTGCGTCAAACTCGCCTGCCACGGGGTCACCCGTCCAACTCCGTCGTTCTCCCCGCCTCTCGTCACCAGGTTTCCAATCCGTCCCTGCGAATCAAAGTGGTCTCGTCTCACGGAATGAGTTAGATCTTCCAGACGCGCATACGTCGCAAGCCGATGTGCACTCTTCCGAGACAGTTGGACGTAGTGTTGTGACTGAAACACCGCGTCAGGTTCGAGAGCTCGGATCTCTGTCTCCAGTCTCGGAAGATGTTCTCCATAATCTACTGTCAACCACAGAAGCCATCACGACCGCACCCCTGGACCAAATCCCTGCCAACCAACAGTCTCACGATCGACCATCCACACCTGAGCGCCGATCATCTCCCGAACAGCCAAGTGGTGCTGTGGCAATCCACAATGTCCAACGACCACCTCCTGAGCGTAGTCCATGGCGTAGCCACATCGCGAATCTCGGATCGCCAAGCAAGTTTGGTCTTACCAGTACACTTCATGACCCTAATCGCACGCCTGCGCGGAGGATACCTATCAGAGAAGCTATCGCCCAGCGTTCTGCTTCGCCTCGAAAGGATTATTCTTCCGGCCCGTCTACTGGCATATTGGGGGGTCCTGTCTTTGCGCGTTATACACAGGAAGGTCGGACACGTAGCCCCGTTCGACCACTTCCTGACGTAGCACATCATGCCACGGTGGTTTCTTCCGGAATAGCCAGACCTACAGCTTTGGCTTCACCTGGGAAGGCGCGCGGTGGATCAGAGGAACCACAATTTTCGAGAAGGAATCATCTAGGAAGACCATTTCAGAGGTCCGCGTCCGACTCTGAAATTTCGAGCCCTTCTAAGACAAGGAGAACCCTGGCCTTTCCCATTCGTCCTGCCGTCGACGCAAGATTACCCGGCACTATTTCAGAGGAGCATGAGGCAGATTCCCCAATGAAGTCAACGCAGACAAACCCGCCATTGAAATCCGCGTTACGACAACCGTCTTCTATGGCTAGTAGTAGGATTCCCCGGATCGGTGCGAAGCCCTACGCCAGACCACAAGAGAGGGAGAAACAGTGGAGCAAAGGAAAGGAACCTGTGCACAAACTACTCATGACGAAACGCTTAACACCTTCTGGTACAACACTGGTGAGTGGCAAGAAAGTCGTACAAATACTCTTGTGCTAAATGGCTCGGAAGACAAAGCCGGTGCGACTCGTGAGAAGTGTGAATGCCACCGGAAGTGGCAGCAGCTCTGAAGACCTTGCAGATTCCCATGCTGCGACGCTAGGTGTTCCGTCCAGCTCCCAGACGAGCACGTCGGCTCTCCTTCAGCCGTCCCCGTCATTAAAGCGGAAGCGTTCAGCGAAGATGCTCTCCCCCCCGGCTACTCAGCCCACTTTTGCACGTCTTGTAACACCCACGTCAGGGCAGAATTCGTCATACGTTCTTCCTGCACCACCGCAAGACTCTGGCGTAGTTGTGAAGAAAGCAAAGATCGGTCACGTCAGAACAGTTGGCGGAGATACCACTACGCAGATGCGCGCAGCGCGCAGCCCCGATACACAAGCTTCTGTGGTTGTGACTGCTAAAACCACCGATCAGCCTAGAACAGATCTTGTCTCCGATCCTTCAGACTCTCAAATGCCTACGCCCTCCCCGCCACCCACTCTCCCACCAACACCGCATACCAACCCTGAAGAGCTCTCTCCACCCGACGTGCAAACTGAACCTGCATCGCCCCGAGATATTCAGCCAACTACACTGCCGTCTGAACCCAATGCGAGTTTACCCAGCTCTCCCTCATTGTCAGGTACTACACGTGTCACACGCTCGCGCCGAAACCCACAACCCACGGGCGACGTATTCGGCCCGTTCCGACCCTTACAGCCACGCCGACGACGTCCCGTAGAAACACCAGGGGGAGGCACGTTCTCGTCCATGAGCGCGGTCGCACTCAGAGCGCTAACTACGTCAAATACTGCGAAGAATCAACAGAATCTCGTCGCCGTCCTCGAAACGGAGGTCATCCGCAAACCAGGTAACCGCCCTGATAGCCCAACTACAGGCGTGAAATCAATCGACGAGAAGCGGAAGCTTGAGCAAGGCCAAGGGCGAAAAGAGCGTGCCGAGCGCCGAGCGCGGCGTAGCTCTGAGCTGCCTCTGGATGATTCGAGTTTGACGAGCGAGGATGAGGAGAGCTTACCACTCGGGCCTAATGGTCAACCCCTACGGCATCGACGTGGAGCTGGGGATGAGGAAGACTACGAGAGTCCGGAGAGAGCAGAACGACCAGAGAAGAAAGCACGCATTGGCGAAGCGTCAGAGTCTGGGGAGGAGGTTGGAGCGAAGACTGTAAGATGGGACCGCGGTCTGTTTACAAAAGTCTACTTCGACGACCTGCCATTAGAATCGCGGGCGCGTGACAGCCCGCAAACACCCGCGAAGGACGTCAGAGGAGCTCTGGCCGGATCAGCCAAGGTAATACTGCAAATTCTTGAGTTTATATTCACGCTTGCTGATCTGGCTGCATAGGCGCTTCATTTGGACAGCCTCGGTAATTTGGTCAATGCTACCTCGCCGCTTAAGGATCTCGTGCAGGAGAACGTCGTCGTCAAAAAATATGTTTATGATGATGATGCTGAGGCAGCTGACATTGATGCACCCAAATCTTCGGCTAAAGGGAAGGGCAAGAAGTCGAGGGGATGAAATCTAGATATCGCCAGCTAATATCTACTACTAGTCCAAGTACTAATGGTGAGTCCTATCACTTGGATCCGCCACGGAAAACTTGCGTGGGGCCGGCCTGGTTGACTGGGAGGACGAAAACCTCAGCGATATTGACGTGCGGCGGGCGTGCGGCCGCCCACACGATTTCCTCCGCAATGTCTTCCGCTGTCACTAAGGGACCGTAAGCGGACAGTCAACGGAAGCAAGAAGTTGCATACATGGCTGCAGGCCTTCGTACACCTTGTCCGCTGCGGACGTGTCTCCGCGATAGCGTACGATGGAGAACTCAGTCTCTACCATGCCTGTCGGGCAGTGCAGAATTAAGAACAGCACATTTGGCGGGGAGGAGACGAGGGTGATATGCGCACCAGGCTGAATTTCTGTCACACGGATGAGTGTATCCACCACCTCGCGTAAGAGGGAGCTGGTGAATGCGCGCACGGCAGCCTTGGACGCGCAGTACACGCTACCGCCCGCGTATGGATCCCTTCCTGCAATCGACCCAATGTTGATGATATGGCCCGCGTTGCGGGCTTTGAAGTCTGTCGTGATCTCTTAGCCGTGCTGCAGAGGGACCGTAAAGGTGTGTGTGTTTCGGGGAGGTGGGTTGAGATACTGTAAGGGTGATGTGCGGTGCGGTGAGTGGCAGACAGACCTTTGATGAGGAGTTGAGTGAGGGAAATGAGGCCGAAGACATTCGTCGCAAACATAGTGTCGATGTCCTTATCCTGTATATTGCCGACGATATCGGTGCCGTGCGCGCCGCCGGCGTTGTTAACTGCCGCGATGTTTTCGGGAAGGTGAGATCGAAAACGCGGCAAGTGGAACTGAAGTGGGTGAACTCACCGAGGATGTCGACATTGCGGAGGTTCTGCGGTACTTTGGTCCACAGCGCAGACACTTGGGCTCGATCTGTCACGTCGAGCTGCACGATGGCGATCTGCCCGCCTTGCTGTACGCCAGCGGACTTGTGCGCGGCGCTCGCAGCCTCTGCGACTTTCACCAGCTGGTCGGTTCGGCGCGCGAGGAGGATCAGGTTTGAGCCTCCCTAGATGATGATATGTAATGATAAGGGTATATATGCGTCAAACTATTGCCCCTCCCTGAGCATTATGACAACCTGGCCCAGCCAGTGGCCCTGGTACAGTACCTACCTTTGCAAACAATATGGCCGCGGCCTGGAAGGTGACGCACATGTGATATATATCATCAGCCGCTTATTTTTACAGTGTAATAAGAGAACGCCTTGTGGCATGAGTACCGCGCCGATACCGGCACTAGCGCCAGTGATGAGGACGGTCTTGCCAAGTAATCTGGATGCGTTGAAGATGGACATCAATGAGTAGGAGAGTGATTGAGTTTTAATGACTAGATGGATAGTGCCGCGATGTTTGCTAGTGTAAGTAGTGTTAGCGGAATTCGGTCCGCCAGGGAATTGATACTCAAGTGGAATGAATGTTCAGATTTTTTTTGTTCTGTACTATACTTTCCGTATCTCGAAGCGCCCATACGTCCTATTTCAAAAGATTGGGCTACTGGGCTACTAACGCAGTATGGCCTCCTCACGTCAGTGAACCGTTTGACACCGACGTGACGTCGCGCGTCCGAGTCGTGTCCGACGCACTGGCATCTTCCGTCATCTGTCATCGTAAAAAATTTCTATTTCTAATTACATTTCGAACAAAACCGGAGAAGAATATGGTGAGAAAAAGGTACTATTAAAAGCTCTTATAATAAAGGCTCGATCATCGAGCTAAAAATCTGTTCTCGAGATCCCCCCCCGCGCCCCGCGTAGCGAGTTCAAGTGAGTGCTCTCACCGGCGTTTTGTTCGGTCCTCGGCGCTTTTTTTCCCCGCGTCATAATTACTCGCGTATCGCGCTTGTGACTTTGGCTAACCCATAATTTCACTTTGGTACTGTACAGTACGCCAGTAGGAGGATTTGATCTGATAACGACAGGGACAAAGAGCCTGCCCTCTGGGCCAGGTCAATTCCTTCTTAACAAAGGACCATGACCAACTCTGGTCTGACCGACTCCAATGAGCGACGATGGAACGCATTACTAGAATGGCTGAAAGGGCACGGTATGATAGTCGACGGGGATCATCTGCTCGTTCGACCAAAGCACGTCGCTGGTACATGCCTGCCGTCTCTCGTGTCGTCGAAAGTCTCACAATCCGGCTCGATGCTTCTAGGTGCTGGGACTGGTCTGTTTGCAATCGTCGATATCCCTGTTCGTGCCCGAATATGCTCCATAATACTCGACCTACTTACGACGCTGTTGCTTTTACTGTCTGCAGTCTCGAACCCCGTTGCTTACACTGCCCAGCAAGGCCAAAATTAATATGAAAACCCTGGGTCATTACCCGTACTCGAAACGACTGACGGCGACTCAACTCATTTCCTTGCACTTGCTACTGCACAAACCCGCACCCGGCTGTGAGTCGGACGACCCTCATTTCGGGCCGTATATATCTATCTTGCCGCGAGACTTCGGCAGCCACCCTCTAACTTGGGTCGTACATCGGACTCTGGGCGCAGAATCCCGAGAAGAACACACCCTTTTGCGTTTATTACCGCCTTCCGTGCTGTTCGATCTTCTCCTGCTCGAAGGGCGTTTTTGGAAAGATTGGGAGGCTGTCCGTCAATACCTGGTGGGGCAAGCACTCTTTTCAAACATTCAACTGCCATTTTAAATGACATTGGTCAGGACGACTTGTCTGATCTGTCTTCATCGCGTCTCAAGCCACGGGTCCAATCAGACTTGATCTTAGACTTCGTGTGGGCATGGCTGAACGGTAGGGATGCCGCGTTTCAACTCCTAATAGAACTGCTTTCGAATTGACATTGCAACAGTAAATACGCGCTGTCTATACGACGATCTCGGACTAAACAAGGACAATAACATCAGCCTATGCCCCGTGTTCGATTTTGCGAATCACGTCTGGATGCATCCAACGATGGAGCCAGTGCGCGCAGCGGGATCCGGGATCTTGCAGCTTGGACGACGTTCGCCGCCTGACAGGGGTGGTAGCACAGACCTCGTGTGTGTTTCATGTGAGAAGGGCATTGCCCGCGATCAAGAAGTAACATTAAGTTACGGGTGGCATTCCAATCGGACCCTTTTCGTTGAATATGGATTCGCAAACGCGATCACGTCTGAGGAGCTCATGTCCGGAGCGTACCCAGGCGAGGTGAGCGTCCAAGATATCGTCACCACCTGGTTGGACTGTAGAGGTGAGACAGGCTCATTTGTAAAGAGAACCCTTGAAATGGAGGGATATTGGGGGTAAGATGATCGAGTTTACATCTCTGAGACCTTGGAATGGGTGCTGACATGCTAACGAAGGGACTGGACGATACATTCTTCTCCATTGCCAACACACGCTTGTTTCCGTCTTATTACGGCGTTAAGGCTGTACCACAGCTTACCAGCAAGTGTAAGGGTGTGGTCAGAAGAAGAAATGGCCGCGGCCTCGAGGCGATGGCGAGATACGATACTTGGACATGAGGAAGAGGTGTCGGAAGAGAATGAGCGGGCTTGCGAGGAGAGTGTGGGAAAGATATGCGAGGTCGTGATAAAAAGGGCAGAAAGAGGGACAGAAGCTGTGAAGGAGGCGATGCGGACGGGTAGTGAAGAGAGGTATCGGAATGTGTTGGCAGCTATAAAGATGCTCTGGATCGAGGAACAGGCCGTAGCGAAGGCGATGCTCGTTACGTAATCTACAGTACCCGAATAAACCCCGCATGACTTGAGTTCCGGACCCTTCGCCTTTTCCTCATTCCTCCTTCTTCAATTTAGACGATATGGCCGTAGAACCTTTCCTGGGAACACGGGCACAACGATTTTTCATCGGCACAAGTCAGCATATCATCCCTTTTGCTTCCGTTCCGTTCTGACCTTTTCTCGCCACAGTTTGCATTCGTAAGGAAATTATGTTAGTAAGGAAGGCTCATCATCCTGACATCGTTTGCAGAGGCCATTGCAGTCCTCGCCATCATCTCTATTGTCTTCCACTTTGTCAGTTCATATCTCGATATTGTCTGCGCGCATACCTGACTTCAATTAGGTCGACGAACATGTCGATCTCAGCTCTAGCTATTACAGGGTATGTACAGATCCGGATAATCGCATGCGCCTCTGGTCTAACTGTACTCAGACTATTCCTTGTTACCTTGCACTGTTTGTCCTTGCCGAGTGAGTGTATCCTTGAGATCTTTTCGGTCGCTCATTGCTGATGTTTGAGTAGGATATTTGAACTGCTGATGGCCTTTGATGCCCTGCGTTTGAGAAACGTGATTCAACTCGTTGGCATTCTTTGTGTGTTTTCCTTCTACTTGACTGAGAAGTAACACGTGAACTCAACTCATCTGTCGGATCAGTATTCCATGCGGCACTCATTTTCTTTGCGGCGGTTCAAATTCATGAAACCAAGACGGCCTTAGTGCAACAAGCCAATTGCGACGGCACTGTTAACTATGTCGTATGTTCAACCCATTACCGTCCTTATGGCCTTGCGAACTCTCATGTTCCTTTCTCAAGTTATGTGGTGGCCCTGGCACATTGTTCAAAAAGGTGGAGCATCTACTCATCGCTGTCCCGGCAACCATCGCGGTCGCCTGGGTTATCTTAATTTTCTTCGTGAGGGCGCTCTACTTCGAGTTTGGGTAAGTAATTGGCATTAGACTTGGAGGTTCAACGCTGAGCGAACCTAGCTGGGCTATCTTCCGGGTCGTTGGAGCAAACCCTGCTATGAAAAGTTTGTGTGTCCGACATTGTTGCGAGTAGCTCTCCTGACAGCCAATTACCAAGCAATGTACCAGTTCTACCAGGTGCTGGTTTGCCTCCTGAAATTCGACTTCTTTGCCTTTACCGGTGTTACCATTCAAGTAGGCGTTACCATACACCTTTTGCTTGTGATCTTACCGAGATGATTTTCTGCAGCTTCTCATCCTCGTTCTTTCCAAGAATTCAGCCGAGTTCGGTCTGACAATAGCAGCAATACCCGTGGTTCTTATCCTTCTCATTGGTTGCGGTATTGCCGTACAACGTGAAATCAAATCGTGCGTACGCCGATGCAGATGACATTTCTCATCCTGACATGGCATTTCCCTGGAGGTTGATGGTGTTTTCCTTGTTCCTGATGTTGGCATCCGAAACCTACTGTAAGTTTGTTTTTTCTCCTATTCCTCATTCTCGATAGCTCACCTTTTCCGTAGTTGGTGTGTTGTTTTCTGGGCCTGTTCGAAGATCCCTTCTCATACCTTCCAGTCTACAAGCTGGTTCGTTTTTATAATCCGAGCTCTGAGGAGGAATACGTAACGACTCGAGCCACGTTGACCCTCTTCAGTGGGTCCTTTTATCTTTTTTCTTTGTCAATATGTTGACATGATCTCCCTCGAAAGCGATCGTCTCCATACTTTTGCTGCTGAACAACGTTTGGTTTTGGCCTAAAATGTTTCGCCGACTTTGGGAAGGGTTTGTATGACTCTAAAACCTCTGGTCAGTTGGTCCCTCGCTGTTGGTCACTCCACTATCATATATTTGTGGTCCACACTGAACACGCACTATAGATACCCTCCTTCGAAGAAGGAAAATACCTATTTCCGATGGCGATGGAGAGAAGCCTGGCTCCCGCGGTTACCCACTGGAACCACGATTATCGATTGAGTAATATACCTACTTACGACAGCTTGCTATGAAACGGACGATGGATCAACTGTCGAGTCTGTCCTACTAGGACGTTTCTTACGACCCTGTCTATGTTTACTATGGATGGATGTATTTAGTTTACGTTTCGGCTATGACCACCTTTTTTCGCCTGTCACCGCAATGACTCACACGTGAGCTGTGACAATACGCGTCCGAGTCGCGTCATCATCTAGACGAGTCAACGCTTTTCGTATGGACTCAAACAATCCCGCTTCATCCTTCTTCGACGAGGAAGACGCAGATCTGTACGCTATCCTTGGTCTCGAGTCTACTGCAACAGACGAAGGAATAAAAAAGGTCTATCGCAAGTTAGCTCTCATCTACCATCCGGATAAGCACGTATCCTCCACCGAGGACGCCAAACAAGCCGCATCTCGAAAATTCCAACAAGTGGGCTTTGCATATGCCGTTCTCAGCGACAAGAAGCGCCGCGCGAAGTATGATGCCACCGGTAGCACCGAGGATGGTTTCGATCTAGCAGGGGGCGAGGATGGATGGGAGGCATACTTCGAGGCGCTATTTGAGAGCGTGACAAGAGACAAATTAGACCAGATGAAGAAGGAATACCAAGGTGAGGGGATCTGGATCTTTTCTCCAAACCCCGTCGTCGTTCAAATCCAGCTAAATGTACGGTCGATATGTGGTTTCTTGTTTTGACTTGTAGGCTCGCGCGAGGAGATCGATGACTTGAAGGTCGCATACGAGGAGACGGGCGGTTCTCTGGACGACATCATAACTCACATACCCCACTCCACCCATGAAGACGAATCGCGTTTCGTGGTGATCATATCCGACTTGATCGTAAAGGGGGAGCTCACCGCAACTGTCACGTGGAACAAGAGCTCAAAGGACGAAAAGGCCAAGCTCGTACGCAAAAAGGAAGCCGACAAGGAAGCCGAAGAAGCCGAAGAACTTGCTAAAGAACTTGGTGTCTGGGACGAGTTTTACGGGAACGGTAAGGAGGGGGGCCCTCGTAAGGGTAAGGGTAAGGGCAAGGGTAAAAGTAAAGGTAAAAGTAAAGGCAAGAAGAAGGCAGAAAGTGAAGGAGAGGGCGGTGGGGATGGGGAAGAAGAGGAGGAGGAGGAGGATCATTCGGCTTTGCAAGCTCTCATACTGAAGAAACGGCAGAACGCTGGATCGTTCCTCGATAACCTCGCTGCAAAATACGCGGACCCCAAGCCCCGTGCAAAAGGGAAGCGAAAGAAGGATGCTGCCACCGCTTCGGGAGAGCCTGGCGAGTCACCGAAGAAAAGGAGGCGCGATGCTGATCCTGATCCTGGAGATATCGATGACGAGGAGTTTGCAAAGTTACAACAGAGATTATTTAAAGATAAAGGTGCAGAAGCTGGCAAGTCTACTGGGAAGCAAAACCGAGCTGGACGTGGGCGGAAGTCATGACCAGAGTCTGTTCATCTTGCTTGATAATTTTCTTATTATCATCTGTATCCCATGGACGTCGTTGACTAGCTCCTTTACATGTACCCTCATATATTGTCTATGATATGAACAGCTGAATCCAAATACCCCCATGAAGATATGATTACAGTGGGTATAACTTACACACGACAAATCTATATGTATCGTACTGCGTCAATACCGAGAGCCCGCCTCGCCTGTATGATAGCAGCCATCTCTTTTATAGATTCCTCAAGGATGACGATATTGTCCAACAATCGCGACAAGGTCACTGTTTTAGGACCCTGCACAGGTTCCTCCGGTTGGGAACTTGAGGTGACTGTGTGCCTAGGCCTGTCATCCCCACCTGAGGAAAAAACATCCTCTTCTTCCGCCGAAAATCTGAGAGGGCGTGCTGGCGTCCATGGTCCTTCTGACGGACTCGGTGCCTCAAATGGTTCAACGGTGACCGCACCAGTATGTTGGTAATGAGAACCAAAAGGCCTTGCTGCAACAGTCCTTGAGGACGTTGGCGTCGACGACGCTCCTGATTGTGTGGTTTTAGATGGTGTCGACTTCGACTTTCTTGGTGTCAAGAAGGACACGAACGATCCAGACGATTTTGAGACAGACTTCGGGGGGCTCCCCGAAATTGGCGGGGTGGCGACGACTGGTGACTGGAATATTGGGGGGCCACTGGTGTCTTCAAGATCAAGCGCCAACGTGAGTGCGTCGGTTAAATTTTCAGAAAACAGGAGGCCTTGTCTACGCTCGAGAAGGTATTTATCGAAGTTCGCAACGCTCTGGCGGT
This sequence comes from Russula emetica, assembly GCA_015178925.1. Lineage (NCBI taxonomy): Eukaryota > Fungi > Basidiomycota > Agaricomycetes > Russulales > Russulaceae > Russula > Russula emetica. Next base: position 999,167 of record WHVC01000004.1, on the reverse strand, counting down.
ATCGATCAAGCTGCGCTACAAGACTCTGGAAGATGGTGAGGACGACGGGTCGGGATGCATCATCGAAACTCGACGTAGGTTTTCTTGAATCTGATGTGAGCATCTCCTCAATCTGGTAATCCGCTGACCTGTCATCGCCATCTTCCGGTGTAACAAGGCCAAGGCTATCCTCTAGAGGCTGGGCTGTGCCAGGGGCATCCTCTCCGTGGTCAGAGTTCAGCCACCCATCGAGGGACCGGAATGGATCGTGAGCCAGCGACGCCAGTACGCCCGTCAACGCGATATTACACTCTGGAGAATTCGAAAATAGCCTGCGGAGCCAATCCAAAACTGCAGAGAGGATAGGATCGTTCGGATCAAGTCGATGTTTCATCTGGGCTTGCATTTCTGGCAGGACGTCCAATGAAAATGAACTATGATTCTGGATAGCTTGAATTGCGTCGCAGACGTATCGGTCATAGCCGGTGCTGAAACTATCGCTCGAATGCGCGGGGTCCAGACATGAAACAAGCTTTAGATAGAAGTCCATCTCGCGTTCGTGGGCGTAATATGTCGTCCTTGGTTGCACAAAACTAGGAGGTGGCGTGGAGGTATCGAGTTCTTCGGATGGATAAACGAAAACCTCATCCTCTACTTGATCAAGTGGCGTGGCATGCAGCTTGTCGTTCAAAGTCGGCTCGGGAAAGCTGGTTGCTGTTGGATCACGAACGACAATCAACAACTTGTCAACGCAAAGCGGACTGTAGTATATCAGCAATGCGTTAAGAAGCTGCAGGGCTGCGGCGGCTGTAGGTGGGTCATTTGAACGGAGGTTGGAGATAAGGAGGTCTTTGAGTGTGAATCGACCGAGACTCGTGAAGTAGTCTGACTGTTTGGTAGACGCCGGAGCCTCGAGCTCTAGCAACATCATGGCGCTGCTTCGTCGTCGACGTAGCTTGTTTTGGGCTTCGCTGTTATGCGTCTCGCGGGGACCACTGGACCCCAGAGTCAGGGTGCTATGTGGTCGAGGCCGAGGTTTGGGTACATCGTCATTGTCCTCGCTGACCAGAAAATTGACGAGGAGGTCGGTAAGTTGTCCCCTTTCCAAGGTGCGGATCATTATTTCAATGTATGACATGACAGCTACGGCGCTTCCGTCTACATCCGAACATTCTAGAATGGACGGGTACAAGACGTTTTCCAGGAACGTTTGGCGAATGGCTGCCAGGATGGAATTCACGACAGCCGTACCGACAAGTGCGGAAGGGCCGAGATAGGCGTCAGGATCACCTTTGGGGACATTGCGTCGGAAGATGTCTTCGAGAAACTCGAGAAGTTTCAAGAAGTGATCTAGACGAGTCTTGAAATCCGTGGTTCGTGAATCCTCCATTCCAAGCGGACGGTTGTTTTCTCGAATGTCGTTCTGAGACTTTGCGTCCTCGTCGCTTGTAGGGAGGCCACCAAGTACCATGCTTGCACCTCTGTTTCCCTCGGCGACAGTGGGTGCGTGGACTTGAAGTTTGGAAGGAAGTTGAGAGTAGACGGCACCAAGACCAGCGCCAAGCACGTCGGAAAAGTCACCATCGAGGATGTATTCGGCCAAGGAGAGCGCAGCATCAGCGATTGGGTCTGCTGCTGCCTTTTCGATGTCGTCTTTGGAGAGTCGATGCTCCTGGTCACCAGGTGACATGGCCACGTCCATGAGGAATAATAGCCCTGCCCGCGCAAAATCGCCGATCTGGCCTTCTCGGTGCACAAATCGTAGAAGATAGTTAAAGAGGAGAAATTCGTATTCTGACTTCTTGGGTTTTTCGGACACTTCTGATGATGCTGCAACGTAATTTGAACTGCCTGAGCCGGGAATGGTCTCTGATGGGTGTTTTCCTGGTTCAGTATCGCTCGAGTCGTCACTGCTATCGTCTTCTTCTTCTTCTTCTTCTTCTTCTTCTTCTTCTTCTTCTTCCTCCTCCTCCTCCACGGAGAACAAGATATCAGAGTGATACCCTTGCTTGTCGTGAAAAAATATTATGAGAAGTTCGCGAAAGGTCCGGATGCGGCTGCATAGTATGCATAGGAGATTGACAACTGCGTTTCTGCGTTGAAAGGGCTGCGTTTATTGAGATGGACAGAAACTCACGATCTTCCTCGTACTCAGACGGTGAACTTCGGACGATGTTCTTAGCTGCGCCCATCACTTTGCGGTTCTGGTTATCCAATTGGTCCTGGATATCATCACCCACACAATTTCTCAGCAACCGCAGGACGGCCTTGTGAACCGCAGAATGAACCAAGAACTGCTCGTCCAATAGGATAACCATGTTTTGAACGGCGCGTAGTACCTCCACCTGGATGCCGGATGGGCGATCTGATTCGCTCAATCTGACGAGAGTTCCCAAGACATCTGAAAAGTTTGAGCAAAACATAACGGAGGAAGTGGTTGAGGACGCACCATTCTTCAATAGGTACTCCAGACAGACACCCGTTTCCCTTGAAGGTTGTCAACGTAGGATATAAGAGACAAGAAATGCACGCACCCCTGCTCCGTCCTCGTAGACTCGCGCACAAGTAAATCCACCATTGCCTTGAGATTTGCAGGCACATCAGTCGACGCGATACCCCTCGAAAGTTGTCGTTCATCTGGTTGCAAAAGGGTATTCTGATGTTAACATGAGAAAGATGTCAAAGGTAAACATGTGTTGGAATATACCTTGACAGAGGTCCATGACCTATGGAATACTGTCGCGTTATCCTGCACGGGTTTGGGACCCGACTGGTTGCCAGACCGAAGAAATTTTGAGAAGTAGTCCATCCAGACAGACTAGATTTGACGAATAATGATCCTGTATTGAGGTAGAGAAGTAGGCTATCGCATCGTTGAAGCGCCTGATAAGCGCATAGTTCCGTCACGCCAGCCGAGTGAGCTCGCAAAAAACTATTTCGTACTCGGTCACACTGGCAGCCCGACGTCTGCACTCTGCACCGAAAGATATAAACTGTACTTCTATGACGGACGATTGCACAAAAAGTCCCTATGTGTACAGGAAGCAAACGAATGTTGTACAGGGGCCCATCCCCGACCCCAAAATGTCCACCACACCTAGTTGTACGACTAGCGACAAACAAGATTAGTAGTAGTAGATTAGATATTCTGACAAATCGTGCAATGGAAGGTAATCTCATTTCGAAAGAGGGCAGCTATGAATCGCTAATTAGCAGCAGTAAGCATCGTTAGAAGGGTTCTGTACTCACGCAAGACAATCAACGACGCCAAGAAAGCAGCCACAATAATGTAGAGAATCGTGTACTTGAAGACCTGCGACAAAAAACTCAGGGTTGTAAGGGGCCAAGCAACTATCAACTATACTTACGATCCAGCGCCTCTGGCGTTTCTGCTTTGTAGAGAACAATGGCGGACGGATCTGCTTCGAAGGTCGAAGCCAGACTGTGTACGTATCAGCAGGGGTAAAGAGGATGAGGGGATAAATATAATCTCACAGAGCATCATCGAATGCAGTCTATCGAAGAAGGGGATCAAGGTTGGTGGTGTCAAAATCATCAAGAGAAGATGGCCAAGCAGAAAATCAGAGGACCACAGCGACATTTCCACGATTTTCACAATGAACTCGCGGGCTGGCTGAGACATTGCAGAGGCGCCAAGGCCACGCCCATACCATTTACCAGTCCACCATGCCCGATTGGTCTCATCGTGCTTGAACTCGCGGGTCAAGAAGACAGCTATGAGGATTTTCTGAATGGCCCTTTGGATGGCAACGATCGTAATGACACCCAACACTGCGTGCGATGAGTCCCAAAGCTCGAGGAACCACTAAAACACAGGGGTAAGTAAATCGCATCAATGCTTATACGGAGGGTACGTACGAAAAACTCGAAGAATCCTATGATTCCAACGAGCGCAAGAAAGTGAGCAATCGCCGCCACAACGGAACCAAATTTCGCCCACGAGCTCATCATGGGGCCTAAAAAGAGAGAGAGCATGAAGAATACCAGCAAAACGGTGGCATTCCACACAATAGGCCCAATGGAGACGACAGCAATTCGGACGAGGGGGCTCGGTGGTTGGTTACCATTGCGATCGGGGAAGGACTTGACAAACATATACCCAATGATGAACAAGGCCGCGAGAAAAACTGGCCAAATGATTTCGGAGAACACAACGGCCCTCCAAGTGGCGCGGGGAAGATCGCCTGACAGCTTCTCCGATGGGTGTCCCAGTTTCTTCTTCTTGTATCCCGTAATCATGGTTCGCGATAGACGACAGTACCCATACCAGCTACTGGCCTTAGTTCGCGAATTACCGCGGGACATCCAACGCAAGAATTCTCGGTAATCGATGATGAAGTCGGTAAAGGAGAATTGATGAGGGTTAAAGACAAATGGAGCGATGCAGAGTGAGAGAACAGAAAACCAGAAATAAATAAGGTGGGGAATCCAGATAGAGAGCGAGGCGTAAAGCAGAAACAGTAAGTTGCGCATGCCCATATAGATACTCGGTCCGGCGAAGCGGGAGTAGAGGATAGTGAACGAGATACGAGTCGTTGCAAAACCACGGCCTGTAGCGATATATCGTGCGCCACCAAAAGTTAAGTTGCTGAGGATCGCCTGCGAATAGATCTGGGTGGAGAAAACCTCGAAAATCGGTGATAGGGACAAGAAGTGTTTGGCAAGACGGATTAAAGCCATTCCTGTGCCCCTCTCCACGAGCTCTGCGGGAAAAGAAGGCATTAGAATCAAATGTGATAGCAAAGTAAACTGAAGCTGACCTTGTAAGAACAGAGGAAGAAATGCAACTATGAATACCAAGAAGATGGAGACGATACACCGCCTGACCCAGTCAAATACGGGAATGAGGTTATAGCATCCTCCCTGGCCACCGATCACATTCCCTTGTGAATCGACTTTGCAAATGGCGAGCTGCTTGTTCAACATGCCGATGAAGACCACTGTAGGCAAAGTTATTGACAAGGATGCATGGATAAAGGAATAGTCTTACGGGTGACCATGAACACTTGAATCGAGTAGATTACCAAAATGTTGTTAATGTGGAATCCGGGGTGGCCATAATAAAACGTCAAGAAGCGGTCCACTGGTAGCTGTGTGCCCAGATAATAGTATTCTCGACTGAGCATCTGCTCACCCATACCAGTGCCAATCTTCGTCTGGAAGTTGAGAATTGTCCCGAAACCCAGGTCGCGCCCCTTGCCGCATTGGTAGTACTCCGAATGCTTGATACGACCACCTCGACCGAAGGCGTTCATGCCAGCAAATATATCTTCGTTCAGATGTAGGCCTTTCTGGGCTTTGGAGACCCCACCACGGGTTGTCATGAAGGTGGCATTGAGAAAATCGGGGTGCCCATAATGAAGTTTGCCACCGATCCAAGCCAACGCTCGAGCCGTCATGGTACCGAACGTCTGTTCCTTCCCAGCAGCAATATCTCCGAGAACTCCAATATTCTCTGAAAAGATGTACTCGCGAGTACCGATGATCGCCACAGGGGACTTTTTGAACTCTTTGTGACCCCATTGTGCGTAGGGACTTTGGCTGGAAGTCGAGTACTCCTCGAACTCTCCCAGTATATTCCGGATCTTGATACACTCTTCAAGGTAGTTGTCCTGGTTGGCATCAATGAGTTGAAGATACTCCCCACGGTAGAATATGATTGCATGGTTCTGGTTGTCCGACTTGCCGTCTCCGAGAATAGGATTGCCAGGAAGTTCGACGCGAAACTTGGGACGTCTTTTGCCAGTCGCCTGGTCAAGTTCCGAATGGCCATCAATCAACACGGAGTAGAGCTTTGGGTCTGAACCCTTGGCACCTGGTTCTTCGTCAAGGTAGGCGATCTGAAGGTCGGGATAGGCGCGGAGGAGGAACTCGGCGTTTTCCCGCTCCTCTTTATTGAATTTAGCAAACCGCTGCATGGAAATGACGAATTTGAACTTGCGCCTTGACACCCGCTCTAGCTCACGTTCGAGACGGTCCGAATTACCGCCAAACGTATGAACGACGTCAGGATTCTCGACACGATATAAAAGTTTGATCGCCTTCGAGTAGTTCATCATGCCAGAAACTGTGCGGTAGAGTGTTTGTGCCCGGAGTGAAGCCCAGATACGTGTGCGGAGGGTGTATTCGGGTGAGGCCGTCTTAAAGCCGATGCAATAGAATGGCAAATCGTCCGACTTGTTAATACCCTTTTCATCGTCCTCTGGATGCTCTTCTGCGAGAATCTTGGTGTCCTTGACGAAGTTATCCCATTCGACAGGATGAAGTTGTTTGAGATACTCGAGTTGGGTGACACGGGTATTGTGATCCTCTTCCCTAATGATCTCGCGCAAGCTCAACAGGATCTTCTCGGAATAATGAGGAACCAGGACCGTAAACGTAGGCATGGCATCTACGGGCAGAGGTTCGGGGATAGCGGTCGTAAGGGAAGATGCGAAGAATGAGATCCGCCTCTCCGCCTCTCCACCTGCGGGGAAAAAGTTGCCTTTGAATCCTTTGCCGTCGTTATTCGTGAAAAATGGTGGGGCACGGAGGGTACGACGGCCGTCAGGACCGTCCGTCTGATGGTATAGCAATCGTTGGACATTGTCGATGGACAGCAGGTGCTCACGATACATGGAAATGATGACCGCGTTCCAGATTTGCGAGACAAGAACCTTGGGTTTGTATTTGACCTCCATCTCGGCAGTTGCAAGCAATTTTGCGTAGATGCGCTTGGGAAGGCGGGTATAAACGTCCTTCCAGGGTGTCCAGATCGAGAGACCCAAGCCGAATGAACGTCCGATGGAGAAAACGACAATCCAAATGATGTACCACAAATACGTGTCAAGGAAGAACAGCACCAGGTCCATGATGTACATGATGGTGAGTGTAAAGTTGATCTGATTCGAGCACAGGGAACTACCAAATATTTTGTCGGTGCAACCCTGGACGGTGGTCCGTGCCATTACGGCAATTGGACTACTGAATGAGGATGAAAGGAAGAAGTATGACTCGGTAAACTTGCAACCGAAGACTAACAACCAGAGAGAGATTGAGGCAACTCGCGCACTCCGTGGTAAGTCAGGATAGGAAGCGGTGAATGTCTGAGAGGCCATGTGCTTTCGTGACTTGCCTGCAACACGGTCGCCAAACATTCGGCCAGAAGGAATGATGCCGAACGCGAGGGTGATGATAACAGATATACCGAATTGGGCAACGCCGAGATAAAGAGGGAACCGTGATGTAGTGGGTACACCATCTATCTTGGCCAGATAAATTGTTGGACCTGCCGTGATTGCTAGGATTGCGAGCAAAAAGATAAAACGCGTCGTCAGATGAGAGGCATTGTTCCAAGTCGTGGGGATATACAAGAATTCCGCCAAAGTCGCCAGGAGCATGATACCCGTGGAGACAGCGCCGCCAAGAGCCGTAGCCGACCATGTCATCGGAGCAGACGGGAATTGTTTGTCATGTGGAGCATAGACCCTGGGTGAGTTGAAGGCGGTATAAAACCAATATACCGCAACGTGTAGAACCCATATACGGTTGAAGTTGACAAGAAGGTGAGCCGCTGACCGCTTTTCGAAATAAGTCTTGAAGAAAACACGTCCCCAATCGATGCGGCCAAACTTCATAAAGCGCTGTGCTGGGGGAACATCAACAAGGCGGGTCTGGAAACGATGGATTAGAAAAAGGTCAGCAAGTGCTAATTTTATAAAACTCACGTTGTCTTGGAGCACAATGCGCGCGAGGCCTTCAGGATACCAAAATAGCTGATTAATATCGTCATAGCCAATTATTTGATCATGATCTCTCTCTCTTCTCACGAACTTGCCATCCATGACTTCATAGCCTTGATCTCGCATAAACCGATAGATGGGCTTAATGACCGTCTCCAAATATACGCCCTCGGGAACAGGATCAGACCTGTTCTGGCACTCCGGACTTCGGTAGTAATCATCGGCGCATTTAAAGATGAAGCACAGACACTCTGGTACGAAGCGAACGTTGCCGGCTTCTCCCCAACACAGAAGATAAAGAGCAAGCTGTCGGAGGCGGTCGTATTGACTCATATTGTTCATCGCATTACGCCAACGGTTGAGGGCATTGTCCAGCGATTTGGCCCCTGCAGACTTGGTTGCGCCACCACGGACGCTCTTTAAGCGCTGAAGTCCTGGGTTTTGAGACTGCCCGACAGCGTCATCTAGATTCAGCTGAGCCGCGAAGTACCACTTCCGGTAATTGGCGTGCTGGCCACCGATATAATCCGCGTGCAAGGTCAAAAGAGCTTGGCTGGGTGACATTCGCGAAGCACGGGAATCGAGCACTTGCATGAGGAAATCAAACTAGAACAGAATGTCAGCAAAGGCCCAAGCATTTTTTGACATAACGAACTTGATTTCGCATGGAGTCCCGCTGAAAGCCAAATTTCTGCGTGAGGTCAAGGAAAATGTCTTCAATCTCTTCGTAGGAGATGGGAATTTGTTTGTCGGCAGACCAAGCTGGATAAGGATCATAATGTGTTGGTCCAGGTCGCGTTGTCACGCTCATGTGGGAGTTGTCAGATTGTGCATAGCCATCATCCGAGTCTATGATAGAACGTAAGTACGATCCAAGCACAGGTTGCGATGCGAGGGAAATTTTCAGTAAAAGTAAACTGAAACCTCGGTGAAGGAGGAAGGTCGACAAAATGGAACAAGAAGAATATTATAGAAGCCAGGAAAGGCACTCGGGCTGAGAGGAGACGAGGGCAGAGGAAGAGTTGGGAGAGATACTCACTGTGGTCGTATTGGCCAGCGTGGTCGTAGTAGGGAGAGTTGCCAGTAAGGTGTGTTGTACTTGTATTTCGCGAACCAAATGGGTCGCTGTAGTCTGATTCCGCATCATAGTCACGCCTGCGTTGCTGATACTGTTGAGGGAATTGCTGTGGCATCGGGGGGTTGGGAAAAGGATATCGAGGGTCGGGCTGCGCGTAACCAGGACGAGCAGCCATGGTATCGAGAAAAGAAAGATCTGTGATTAAACGAATGAAAAGGATACGTGAAGGAAGAGGAAGGTGAGGTAAGAAAGGAATGAGGTGTCGACGATGAACGACTTTGTTTTTGCACGGACTGTCTTGACGATGGTCTCTAAAATTCCCGCATTTATTTCGGTACGAGTCACGTGGTCCCCTCGCGACCACGCGAACGAACGCGCACACACCGGTGAGTGTGTGACACCGGAATTGGCAACGTAGAGTACGGTATGACCAAACCCATCATACTCTGGCAGTGTAAACGTACCGAGTCGACAGATGATGCAGGCATTACAATACTCAGCTCAACCGGCCCTCCAAATGCCTACTTCCAACCCGGTCCTTACGGTGACGAAGACAACCCATGCATAGCGGAGATTCGTGTTCCTCCACTCTCGTATTTTTGTATCAAGCGTCTCGTTCAAGTTCCAGAATTGGTCTATCACTACGGCCCACCGCGCCCATATCGCTCCCCGGAATCTCCCAATGACCCAGATGTCCTTCAATCTCTCATCCCACGGAGTACGCAAGGTCACTTCAACCTAGGCAAAGTGGATCCGCGTTTATGGGTCATTCTCGTTCAGACATATTCAGACTTGCCACAGAGTCTCCGAACCTATCGTACAGCGTTGTGTGACAAGTATCTTCCACTACTACAGCGTGTTCCAACAACAGAACACTTTTCTCTTCTCACCGTGCTAGAACTCCCAGGATGTTCCCATCTCAACGATGACACAATTGTCCATTTGACAGCTCTCCATACTCTTTGTGTTCTCGATGCCAGCCGCACCACCCTCTCTGCACTGGGAATTCGACGTCTTTCTGAAACCCTGAAGTGGGTTGAGGATTGTGTCGATTGTGCCAACCGAAGGCGTGGCCCTTGGCAACTACGTATCTTGAGTCTGCACCACTGCACGCGAGTCACTAATGCCATATTTCAATACCTGGAGTCCTTCATACTCCTTGCTGCCGTGGGTAAGTCGTACACAAGCCGTGAGTACTTTGAACTAAATGATGCTTCTAGATCTCCGAGGCACGAGCTGCACCTGGGACCGCGAGAAAATTCCCACATCTTTCTTTCCGGCAGTTGAGAAGCGATTATACCATCCCACGCGTCCACTAGAAGCGTTATCGCTGTTGTTAAACTCGCAGGGTGTCATTCCCTCCAGTAACTCTGGTGTCTTGCATATTAACCATTTGACACATACAAGTCGTGAGCGCAGTCGAAATTTTGGGAACTCAGTAAATATCGAGAGTCCCATTGTCGCGGAAGATCCGAATACGGCATTGTTGGCATGTCGCATGGCCAACTCCCCGAATCTCGACACCTCTCCATGTTCACCAGAGCGGGCTCCCAGTCTCCAAAGGCCACCTCATTTATACCCACCGGATGGGCTTCAGAGATCATCCACGGAGCCGGGTGTAACAACCCTGCACATGTTACACGACGTTGTAGTCGTGGAGTCTGATGCTTATGCGGCCCTACACAAGGCCAAGTTGTTCTACTCTCAGAGAGCGGTCAGCAGCAGTTCATCGATGGCCCATCCGCCCAGACATATGCCGCAATGGGGTCAAGAACTGCTGATGCTCTATCGAGAGCCACCACCATGGAGTCAGGCACAGATCCCTCCCATCGTAAAGGTACCATCTAGGCCGCGAAGCCATGAGGATCCAGTCTCCGTCGACCGAACAAATGAACGATCCATGAAGGATGTGCAAGAGATGCGCGACATGCTTTCAGAACGGCATCGCTCGATGAAGAAGAAGAAAACCGATGGTTCCTTCGACAGCGTAAAGGCTTCGACAAAGCTTCCCCCATCAAGAAATCCCTTCTCTGTTCGATCTGGGGAATCATCAGCACCTGTGCACGACAGGGCGAAGGAAGGGACCTCAACCCCACTACATGCTGATACAGCAACTAAGAGTACTGTGGTCAAACCTAAGTCTTTGCAATCTTTGAAACCAATTACCAGTCTTCCCATTCCGATACCACCTGATTCTTCCAGGCCAGTATCTGGAAACAAGGGACAGGATTCTGGACCCGCGTCCTGTGGTTCACGGCGTTACCACGACTCAAACCGGACTTCTCTACAAATCAACGCGTTTCGCGAAAAGAGAGCAGACATGTCGTTGGTTTGTACAATCGGGAGAAGTGGTACGGACAGAGTTGGACCCGCGGCGGCGAGGAAGCGGAGTAGAACGACCTCTGTTAGTGGAAGGGGTGCTAAGGAATTCGATTGGTCATCCTGGGGAACGCGGTGATAGTACTACAGTACTGTATGATGCGAGTAACTTAGTTACGATCGCCCCGGGATGACGGGCCGATAATTCCTTTGTTGAGGGACAAGCCATGGTGTTTCCATGCCGCGTAGAACGCGATACCTGTTAACAAGTTAACCATCCCACCTTTGAAATTCTATTCACTCCTCTCAGCGAAGGGACCATGATGGCCCTTCGATCGCACGTTTGCGGGAAGGTACCCCCACTATCATCCTCCTTTATCTCACGCGTCCTGTCCGCATCCCGACACATCTCGACATTGCCACGACCATACCAATTCCACATCTGTGCAAACTGGCTATCCGCACCGCCAGGATACGGAATCAAAAAGAAAAGCGTACCATTTCGCCCAAATTCCGCTATTGGCGCGTGGAGAGACCATGTACTTACTCTACCCCGACCTGGCTTCAGTGAAACTCCAGGAGAAGACTTCTTTTATGTCCAGGAGGTGCGCGCACTGTCATACTCATTGGCGTATCTTAACTTTCTTGTGTGCAGATGCGAAACCAGTCGGTAGGTAAGCTCGGTGATCTATCGTGGTGAACTCCAATCACATATCACCTCTTATCAGGGCATTTCGTTTGGGGTCGCTGATGGTGTTGGGGGATGGGCGTCAAGCGGCGTCGATCCATCTTTGTTTTCACAAGCCTTGATGTACCATTCGCACCGATACGCCAAGGCCGGCTGGGCAGGCGAACCGGAAGTGGATGCGACACAGGATTATGAAGACCGAGAAGCCGTGGAGGGATGGGAGTTACACCCTCGAGACTGTCTCAAATTGGCGTATCAGGCTACTTTGAGGGAACGGGCCGTATTGGCAGGTGTGTCAAGGACTCCATACGATTTTTAAGTCTTCACGGAACTCACCTGCATCGTGTGAAGGTTCCAGTACCGCTTGTCTCATCAACCTCAACGCGTCCTCTGGACTTTTACGCGCCGCAAAGTATGGCTTCTCTAACTCACTGCTTCCTCTGCCAATGACGACGATGTACCATCTACTCCTCAAGTTTGGGTGACAGTGGATTCATGATCATCCGCTCCTCAGCCGTGTTCCATAGACAAAAAGCTCAAACCCATTTTTTCAATTGTCCCAGGTATGTCTGACTGCCACTTCTTCTGCCTGGTTCTTGTTGAATGATTTTTTTTTTCACGCTAGGCAGCTCGCTAAAGTCCCAAGCATCGCAAAACTACGTGACTCGGATGGAATTATGGACACACCTGAGGATGCTGACATCTATGAAACGAAACTTCGAGACGGTGACTTGGTCATTGCTTATGTGGGATAGCCCTGACGAGTCTCTTTACGTGACTGATCCCTCTTTTCTAGACGGATGGATTGTCAGACAACGTCTTCAATAGTGAAATCACCTCCATTTGCAGTCTTGTCTTTCGGTCCGGCGGATCTGAAGATGAGCAGGTGACGCAGGTTTCTGACCGCATTATCGAATACGCTCGTGCATGCATGTACAATGACAAACGAACCAGTCCATTTGCAAGTAAGAAACAATCATAAAAACCTAATGTGAGTAAATCTAACCTCGTATTTCTTCAGAGGCAGCGACCATGAATGGGAACTACTTTGCTGGCGGGGTAAGTCTGAACTTTATATCGCCTTCTGAATGACTGCTCATGACGGACTGCTACTATTGAAAATTTATCACATCAAGAAACTCGATGAGTGCGTTCCCGACATACTTTCTAAAATGGTCTTCTGATATTTTCGACAGTATCACGCTTGTGGTCGCCCTAGTGCGCGAAGTAATATAGGCAGACCTTCTAGAAATCAGCGGCACTTCAGCTTGATGGATCTACTACTAGATCGATACTACCAATTCTCGCGGGTACAAATACTACATACTATACCTCAGACCTTTATTCATTCTCCACTAGCGTACATCGTAGACGACTGCATTTCAACTGTAAAATAGGATCTTTGTGCACTACACTCTGCGTTCGATGAAGCTCTGAATGACACCTGCTGGGGTAAGATCATAATTCCTCAGAACTACCTCTCCATCTTGTATGAAAGTGTTCGGTTGGACAAAAAGCTTTCGGGGCTACACGAACGCAATACCGGGTTTCAAGAAGACGGCAATATAGGTTTGAGACTACTCACCGTTTTTTTCTTCAAGACGACATCACGGATATCCTTGTCCCAGCCGGGTAATGGGGTCGTCAATTGTGTATAGAACTTGCGCGCACCGGGACCATCTGCGGTGCTCTTCCGGACCTGCAGGTCGACAAGGAGCTTACCGACTACTTCTTTGCCACGTGAGAGCACCTTCTCGCGGTCAACCTGATGGGGACATAAGACGATCCCCCTACTCCAAATATTGCCACTGTCACGCACCCGGATGTATAAGTCTTCTAGATCACCCTCTGCGCCTCGAACTTCTTCGAGCCAAGCAATACCACCTTCGATAAGATGTTGAGTGATGCCCAGGCTGCCATAAAAAGGAGGATTGTCTCAGATAAGAAAGTGCGTCCAAGATACGTAGTTATGACGTACCGTGCTTGCATATGGGCCTGTCCGTGCTTTCCTGTTACGGGATCGTAGAACTCCAATCCTCGCAGGCCAGCGCGAGCCATGGAAAGGAAGGTGATGTACTGTATATCGTCTACATCTTTCTGATCCGCGATCTAGTACCCCGCTCCATGAGCGTGCTGTATGGATCATGTGCCCAGAACTACTCACATCGAAGACTTTAAGAATGTCGGTATTGCTTATGACTGGCGATTCAGAGGGGTAGCGTGAGGGCTAGAACAGACCGCGGCTAATAAGATAGCTCACGGAATAGGGAAACCGTCTCTGCCCGGCACTCTTCCATAGATGAGGAAACCTCTCCGAGTACGGAACCAGGAGTTTGTCCGGGTTTATACCAAGACGTGCTTCGTGCGCAGCAGTTCGGAGTCAGGATTGGCGGACAGTATGACGATGACGATGACGATGCAGAACTTACACCGGTTTGCCAGTAAGGGGATTGGTCACCTTTCATATACATTACAAAAAGTAGTTTCGAGCTGGTTCGACTCCCTTACCTTCTCCGGATCAAAATTTTTCTTACCATCCGGGTCTTCCTTGAACAATTTTCCCGAGCCGTGGCCCAGCAGTTCGTGGTTCGCGACCTGCACCTCGAAGGACTTCGTTTCCCATGCCTTGTACAGGGCAAGGTCATTGGGGTGGATGAAAGGGAACTCGTCTAGAAAATCATTACGATAGGCTCAACGTCCGAGTCGAACGACACATTCGTACCAGGAGACTTCGCGCCCAGGACGTTGGCCAGAGATACATTCTTGAACCCGTCCGATTCTCGGACTTCGTAGTAGTTCTGAGAAAAATCCCACCGACATGAGCGCATGCCAAGGCACCTAGACGTGATGCGCTCACGGGAATCTGTGGGGTTTCTCTTAACAAGGGCTGGCCACAAACAGCAAGGCGCACTTACATTAATTCCGGCCGGAATACCTTGAGGATGATCATTTTGAGATGAATACGTACAGCATGAAGGGCTAACATACCACCAGTAGCAAATGACAAAACTTCAAGGGCAGTAAAATCCGGCTTTTTGAATACATCGACCTCAAAGTCCTTTCCCCAGGGCAGACCTTCGATGAGCTTTGGTGCGTTATTCACGAGTGTCTCGTACTTTGCGCTCATCTCCTTGTTCACGACGGCAGTAAAGCCTGAACCGAGAGATGAATCTCTCCATGGTGGCAGATCGTGGTTGTGTTGACTCACCTTCCCACTCGGCGCGACCACCGTACGGGTCCACATATGTCTCAATGAACCCGATGTAACTCTCTACAACAGGGCCGACGTCCTTTACCCAGTGTCTGGAACCCTGCTTGTGTCTTTCGATGGAACCGCTTTGGAATCTGAGCGAGATCGAAACCAGCTTAGACTGCTGCGGACTCGGACCAAGGCCCAAACGGGAACGTACGATGCAATATATTCACCAATCATCGCACTCTGATGCTCATTGGCGGCATATTTTCTCGCCTAGATCATATCAATGAGACACAAGCAGACACAGACGGGCTCAGGAGAGCGTACCTCAGTAAGAGCTTTCACCACACGCGACAAGGGCCCAGAAAAATCACCATATCTGACGATCAATTTGGCATCGACGCCCCCAAGCGGAAACTTGTGCACCACATCCAGTTGGGTATCTGCAGACGCGACCAGGAGGACGAAGTCATTCGGGCCATTCTTCTGGACACTGCATGAAGCGCGATGTGGACTAGATCGCAGTATGGGGAAGAGGAATAAGACGCGCGTACCGAGTGTTGAGAATATCTATCTCGATCTTCTCCGCGGCAGTCTGGATTGCGGCGACTTCATCGTCCGTAATGGGTTCCCCGGGGTAGTAATTGCTGACTTGTCCCTGGTCGCGTTTGCCAATGAACAGACTCGCCTCAGGCTCCAGGGCATAGATGTTGTCTTTCAACTGTATAGAGATTCAGATATATGCGGACCAAAACCATGCGGTTGCGCACCTCGTTCCAGAGGGGGACGGCATTCGCAGCGTTGGGAGAGTTTTCGACCACAACAGAGAACTTTGCTTGTGGTACACGCGGGACGAACTTTGTGAATCCGAAAGTTTTATAATTGGCAAGATTGGACAGCGCCTGGACATTGTCGATGATGAGTTGAGCAACGATCGTGGTCCGACAGTCAGAAAATAGGCAATTACTTGGCTGGCAAACTCAAGAAGGCGATCCCACTCGTCGTTGGAGAGACCAGATTTCTCTTTCAGCTTGTTGAGGTCGATAATCGTTCCATTTTGGCTGAACGTGAGTAACAAGAAGTCGTATAGCTTCTCGGTGTACGGGGTCCACTGTCCCAAGATGATCCGTGCGCCGGCCCAAGAAGCCTCACCCAGATGATGAGCGTACTTCTTCTCCCTAGAACTAGAAGGGGGGAAAGGGTGGGATTAGAGGGGTTCAGGAATGTACTACGAACATAGTAACAGTTATTCACCTCAGTTGTGAGAAGGCCTTATCGACTTGAAGGCCGACAATCGGTGCGTTGATATCAGCGAGGAAGCGTGCAGTAGATGTGGCTTGTGGTGACATCGCCTGTGTAGCAGCTAGTCTAGCTGGGGATAGAGTACGAGACAGGAACTAGTAGATAATCATTGTGATGTACAATCACGATGCGTATTAGTTCATCAAATTCATCAAAGTTTCATCGATGAGGACTAATCTGTACCATGGCGACGTCCATCAGTCGCTCACGCGGACCAAATTTAAAAATCAATACAGCGAGGTTGTTGGTGCTCTACTCTCGACGTTCAGTCATTTTATGCAGAGCTTCCCGA
Organism: Russula emetica; assembly: GCA_015178925.1. Taxonomy (NCBI): domain Eukaryota; kingdom Fungi; phylum Basidiomycota; class Agaricomycetes; order Russulales; family Russulaceae; genus Russula; species Russula emetica. The sequence continues at coordinate 982,571 of WHVC01000004.1, read as the reverse complement.
ACGCGGCTGTGATTCCCCCGTAGGGCATTCCACTCCACCTCCAGAATCCCCTCCCCCGATTTCCCATCTCCACTTGCGGACACACCAGCCCACCCCAAAGCGCGCTCGTAGCAATCCAAAGAGGTCTGCAGCGACTTAATATCACCCTTTTCCTCGTGGAGCACTCCCAAAAGATTCCAAGCCTCTGCGGCGGAACGGCGTGCGTCCCGAATTAAGCTCTTTGCAGGCTTCTTCAAAGACAGGGACTTTGAATACTCGGGAAGAAGCGGCGCACGGGGACTAGGAGGATGTGGTACTTTAGAGCCTGGGGCGTTCGGATGAATTGTAGGCAGTCCGGCTAGAGTGAAGGCAACCTGTTCGGACGACCGGGCGGCCTGTGATAACCACTTTATTGAATCGGCTGGTGGGTTTTTCAACGCATGTAAGACTTCTGCTAGGTGAACCGATATCAACGAAGAACGATGGAGGATGTACAGTGAATGGAGTGTTTGTGGTGCAGATGTAGCGGAAGGTAAACGGATAGAGCGAAGGAGGTCAAGCGCAGACTCTTCCAAGGATTGCGCCTGGCGCAGCTGCCCCGACGTTGCGTAAAACGCGGAGAGGGACACGAGGGCAGACGCGAGGATGCGCTGGCTCGCAGGTGAGGAGGGAGGCGAGGAAGGGGTTACGGGAATAGGTGGGGTTGTTTGTGTAGACAGTCTGGATGAGGAGGTCATTTGAATGCAGCGTGCCCACCAAGCAAGCGCATTATCTGGATCACGCAGGCGGAAACTCAGGTCTCCTAACTTGAGGGCTATGCGCGATGCAAGGGGACCCTCTGCCGACAACCGGCTCCACACCCGCTGAAGGTCATATCGCGCGTCAGCGAGTCCAGCTTTTGTTCCCATTCGTTCCGATACGTCAGCACGACGGATCAAGATATCGGTCACTGTCTGTGGGCGTAAGAGACCCGCCGACTCCTTCGGTAGCGCAATATCCAGGACATCGTCAAGAAAGTCGCGCGTTGTCTGTAGACGCCTCTCCACGGGCGTAGTTGCGTCGTCGAAAGGGGTGATTCGATTGGAAGGAGCTTTGGTATGTTTCAATGTCCCTGGAGAGGTCCAGTGGTGTTCTAGCCAGGCACTACGCATGCCGAATCTAGCCATGAAACCTAAGGAGGGGTCCGTTCCACCACTTTCAGACTGGCCCCATCGTTCTGCTTCTACATCCCACTCCCACTCAACGCAGTTTTTATCTGATTCGGGAACGAGCTCGACCATCTCGATCCAAAGGTGAGCCACCGCGGCACCCGATAAGAAGGTGAACCCGAGAGCAGAAAATGCTACGAAGCACCATTTGGTATAGCGCTTGAGGGAACTGAAGGCGTTGCGGGTGCTCATTGGGTGAACTTGGCCAGCATCAGGTTGAGGTTGATTCCGGAGCCAAGGGGACGTCAAATTGGAATAATGACGTGAATGAAGGGGAGATAGTGGGGGAAAGAATACGAATCTTGAGCCGCGGATACTGTGTATGGTTCGCAGCATCGTGGGGGGTCGATACAATACTGTCCTATACGTGAGCGCTGTAGTATTGATTACGTAAACATGTCTGCTGTTACTACTGTGCCTGCTTCTCGGAACTGATGTACTGATGCGCACGCCTAACATACGAACCGATCGACTTGATTGATAACAACTCAGAATAACTTATCGAGGGCGCAGAGCTCCTCGATTCCCAGGTTCTCGCCCTGTGGACCACCGCCCCTTGACCTGCTTCGTCTTACTAAAGGGCGATGATTCCTACCTTTGCTCTCCCGGCCTGATCACCCACCGGCACTGGCATGTATCCCTCCCCCCTACTTGCCGCTCTCGCCCTCTGGCTCTTCTCTCTCCTCTCTCCCGTCTTGGCTCTATCCACACGCACATCACCTAGGGACGATGGGAGGTCGTCATCGCCGTTCGTGACTGTTTCTGGGACTGGCTTTTCTGTTAATGGCAAGTGAGTGGGCATGTTCAACTCATAGATTTCTGCGTCAATGTCGTCCCTGTCACCAGGAATTTAACCTTTGTTGGGACTAATGCATATTGGTTACCCTACTTGAATTCGGATGACGATATTCGCAATACTCTGGCCAACATGTCCAAATCGGGTGTCAGCGTTGTGAGGACTTGGGCATTCAATGGTGCGAATAACTGCCCCGTCGTGTCTCTCCTTTTCTCATCATTTAATCAAATAGATGTTACCACAGTTCCTGATGCTGGCAGTTGGCTACTGCTCATTAAAGACGGTAACACGACCGTGAACGCCGGCCCAAATGGCATCCAACGTCTGGACAAAATTATTGCGTTTGCCAAACAAGTACAATATCTACGTGTACTTTTCCTTGACAAACAACTGGTTCCCTTTCGTGAACGAGCCGGCCTCTTCCTTGCCGCGCAACTTTCTCTGTAATTACTACGGTCAGTATCTAATTCTCGATCTGCACTTGATTTTAATTGGATATTACATAGGCGGTATGGATGCTTATGTTCAGGAGTTTGGCGTAAAGAAGACGCATGACGAATTTTACACCAATGTGAAGATTCGAAAAGAATTCAACAAGTATCTACGGTTCGTCGTTTCGCGCTACGCCAATGAGCCAGGCATCATTGCTTGGGAGCTGGCCAATGATGCTCGCTGCAACTCGACTCTTCCCTCTTCGGATCACTGCAACACAAACGTCGTCACCCGATGGCACGCAGAGACAGCCAAGCTCATCCGCTCTATCGATCCCAATCATCTCATTACTTCGGGGTACCCTCTATTCTGTCGTTCCCGGATGACTCCCTGAATTCCCATTCACATCAGGGCCCATGGCTTCTTCTGTCCATCATGTCCCAAGTTATTCTCGCCTCAGCCTCCACCGCAACATCCACCTGCCCTCCGGAGTACTCGTAAGTCCCATTCGAAACTAGGGGAACTACGTGTTGAGTCCCGTGCGTCAGGTGCCCGTGATGGTATGACGATTCGTGGTCTCTGGACCGCGCCCTGTATGTATCCTCTACGCTACCCCGTAATGTCCGTTAAGCTTGCCTTCAGCGGAGGCGAAGAGGCAGACCGGTGGTGGTGGCTCTGCATACAGTGGAGCCTTTGGTGTGGACAGCCAAGATATTCTGAATGCTCCAGATATCGACTTTGGTACATTCCAGATGTTGCCAGACCAGTTCAATTATGGGGCCACTGGGACGGTGACTGACGTCCAAGCTCCAAGTTCCAACTTTGATAATACATTAAACGATACTGTTGCTTGGATCAACGCACAAATCGACACTGTTAATACGTGGGTGTTTCCTCCTAACTGCCGATGCATCTAACCTCAGATCGGCATTTTATAGCACCGGCAAGCCAGTGGTGCTCTCCGCCTTTGGCCTTGTTACCCAGGACAACCTGCTGCAATTCGTCCCTGTCAACGACACTTCCCCTGCTGTGAAATCCCCTCAGAAGCGCAAGGACCAAAAACGTACGTTGTGTTGCACTGCAGCACTTGATCGGCGTTTGTCCTGAAATATGTTATCCGCCGCTTTTTTTTAGGCCAGGATGCTGGGTCATTCGGCTCAGGTGTCACTCAGGATCAGATTAACACTGCGTACTCAACATGGTCGGGTCAGTACTTGTATTGCAACAAGGCACACCAAACGTCGACCGCTAATGACCATGCTCCTGCAGCTGCTCTCCAGGGTGGTCTCGGTGGACTAATTCAATACCAGGCTGGTGGCTGACCTTACGAGTTCTGCTATGATGATTGACATCAGCCCTTGTTGGTTTTTATAGTGGTCTTCGCAAGGCCTGTTGCCCGCAAATGGAACATTTGTACAGAGCTCGAATGCACTGGGAACCTTTGATACTTCTCCCAACGACGGCTATGGAATTCTTGGGTTCGTTACCTTCACGCCACATCGCTGACAAGCTACCCATTAGCTAACGACCGATGTTTGTCACTTTAGGTCTGATGAGGCTCAGGTGCCACAGATCCTTAACAACGCGACTCAAAATACATCGTAGACGCGTCTTGTATTATGTTGGACTATTCTTGGATGGCCATACAGACACGGACATATGACTTTTGAATATTTTCTTGCGGGAGAGCGGGAGATGTGGTTTTAGGACTCTGATAATCCTTGAACACTACTGTATCAGTACTCGGCTGGCAATATGACGGGTCCCGTCTGTTGCCCATTGATGGGCGTACTTCTGCCATGCGTTACTTTGGGACTCATGTTAAATTCGTCCATTGGACAGCCTCAACAGCTACATTCAACTGTGCGAATTGTTCAATGAAATACGTTCGACTGCCCCACTCGCTCGCAGGACGTGAATCTTCCTTTCCTTTCCAGAAGTTTTTTACAGCGCTACTTAGGGGAGTCAGGGCACGGGCGAATGAATCGCGACCCTCGTCTAAAGGAGATGGTTCATCCGGAGTGTCATATATATGCGTCGCCAATTCATCCACAGCGGCGACGAGCGGCGGAGCGGAATCTAGCAGATCGTCTAGCAGGGCGTTTGGCGGTGGCTGAGCTGGTGCGCGTGGGGGAGACAGGAGGGCCCTACGAATATCATCAAAGAGCGTTGACGTGCGTTCCACGACATTATATATCTGCCAACAATGCGGGCGATCGGCGGGAGGGGCAACCACAGTCAGAGGTCGAATCATGAGGAACGGGAAGAGTGAGTGCGCGTACCTTCTTCGCGAGCTCTACCTGCTCTGGACTCTGTTTTCCCGGGTCGGAGAGATCACCCCAACCATCATCAAAGTCGGCATCGGCATCGGCATCGGCATCGTCGTCGGGAGGATCGGCTTCGATCTCGAGTACTGCTGCCGCGTCGGCCACGAGACCTGAGTGCTCGCCCCAGCGTTTGCGAACGGCGATCAAATTAGTTCTGGATAGGCCTTGAGGATGGTCTGCCTTGGCTTGGGTGATGAGCTCGTGAACGACGCCCGTCTTGGCTAGATAGGTATCATTAGCTGTTTTAGATGTGGAAATGGCTGCGTCGTCTTTGCTCGCGGATTTGATGAGGAGGGAGAGGTGCGCGTGGGCTAGCTCCTGGAGAGCTGTCAGGACGTCTGTTGCTGTGGAATGCACTTCTGCGGTGAGAGCACGGCCGTGGACGTTGGGAAGGAATGATGAGGCATTTGAGGCGAGCGTGGACGAGTGGGTTATGAGGTCCTTCAGGGGAATGGTAGTGGCAGAGTAGGTGGGATTAGACGGATTCAGAGCGATGGAGAGTTTCGTTGTGTTGGAATAGATGACGGAGAGGAGAGAGATAAAATCGGTGCGCAGAGAGGAGAAAGGAAGCTGTTGGACGGTCGAGTTTGTACGAATGGCCGCTATGGAAAGAGCGCAGGTCTGAGCAAGTAAAGTGAGGGATGCCTGTACGGAGGCGGAGGCGGAGGACATGGCCGGACGAGCGCACGTGGCCTCGACTTGACTGGCTCAGACGCGCCGCGTACGCTCAATTCGTCATTTGCACGATGGCCAGCTTGATGCGGCTCAGGCTGTTCACCGTCCCCTCCCCGGCACGGTGTTCCCTCAGAGCCCTGCATACAAGTCATTTCGGGCATGGACCCAGCCCATTCTCTACCCTCTCTCACAACTTTCGTCTTTCCTTTCCCAATCGCCCCCTTCCGTTTATACTCATCCCGACACGCACCATCTCCTTAGGCTCGATATTCTCTTCAAAACCTTCTCCTACCCCCTCGCCCCATGCAGTAGCACATGTTGCAAGGATGGAGGCAGACGCGAACGCGCATCCTTATGATGTCGAGAAACAGCTTGCCCTCTTCCAAGCTCTCTCCGAAACAAATATCCAGCCCGGGTACGAGCTTATAATAAACCGGTGGGAGAGGATGACTGAATTCGTGCGCTCCTCTATGGACATTAATCCTGAATGCTATTTGCTGACCCTGGATCCCGCTAACTTGTAGGACCCCGCTTCGCCGCTCCTTCATTCAGATAAGGCTTTTGAGTATTACGTCCAGGCTCTTCTCAAAGCAAACAAGGAAGCGTCAGTCAACCCCGCAGTGCGCAGGCGGGAATCACTCGTTGCCGCCCATCCCCTCATCACTCCGTCATCTCCCACACACCAAGAAGGACCATCCGAAGACACATCTATACCAGTACAAGAAGCGCAAGAAGCAGTATCTCCCACATCGTCACAGACCGTTTCTCGTAGTCAACAAATTGCCTCTTCAGTCCTTGCAGGCGCATCCGTTGAGCCCCCATCTCTCTCAACTCCTGGATTAGGCTCCCAAGGTCAACTGTCTCCCGACATGGCCAAGCTTCTCGCAGCCCTCAGCGGTGGTCAGGGCGGCAGCGGGAATCCTGTCCACGTTGTAATCAAAGAACGTGAGTCATAAAGGATCGTTCGTGTCCTTCCCACCCTTACCCCAGTCACAGGCAAGGGCGCATGGATCCCAAGCTTTGCGCGCTTTTTGGTCTTTGCCGGTATAGCCACGTTCTGTAAGTTTCCTTATACGTGTTGCAAGAAAATTTCTTCTAACTGCATGCAGTCATCCTCACCATACTTTCCGTCGTGGTCGAGAACTCCGGGCTCGTCAAGGCTGTTCCTCGTCAATCCGAATTCGAACCCCATGAATCCAGCAAGCCTGTTCGCTTTAGCGACGTACACGGTGTGGACGAGGCAAAAGAGGAGCTCAAAGACGTGGTCGCGTTTTTGAAGGACCCAACAAAGTTTGCCGAGCTCGGCGGAAAGCTTCCGAAGGGCGTGCTGCTTACTGGTGAGCCCGGAACTGGCAAGACCATGCTGGCGAGGGCTGTGGCAGGCGAGGCCAGTGTCCCGTTCCTTTTCGCGTCAGGGTACGTACCAATTCCCATAACATGTTATTTGTCTTTCCCACACGCCGAAGGTCCGAATTTGACGAGATGTTTGTCGGCGTCGGTGCCAAGCGCGTGCGCGAACTCTTCGCAACGGCACGGAAGAAGCAACCTGCAATTATTTTCATCGACGAGCTCGACGCCGTCGGTGGCAAGCGGAGCGCTCGTGATCAACAGTATATGAAGCAGACTCTTAATCAGCTACTTGTCGAGATGGACGGGTTCGTGCAAGACGAAGGAGTTATTGTAATCGCCGCAACTAATTTCCCTGAGTCTCTTGACGAGTGCGTGCTCTGTTCAGTTGACTTGTCGGAGTTTTTAACGGTATCATGGGCTTGAAGGGCTCTCATTCGACCAGGACGTTTTGATAGACATATCGCTGTCCCGCTCCCTGACATTCGCGGACGCGCCCAAATCTTAGTGCATCACATGAAGGAAATCGTTGTTGGTCACGATGTCGATCCTATGATTTTGGCCCGGGGTACTCCAGGCTTCTCGGGCGCCGACTTGCAAAACATGGTCAAGTAGGTTTTAGAATTGTCAGCTTTATTCAGGCTATTCATGAACTGGCAACTAGTCAAGCTGCTATCCAGGCGTCCAAAGAACAAGCAAAGGCTGTTGGACTGAGGCACTTGGAATGGGCGAAGGTCGGCGCGGTTTCCTTGTCATAATGGGTTCGATTAAATGCGTACTTTAACATAGGACCGCATCGTAATGGGGGCGGAACGACGTAGCTCGTATATTGACGACAAAGTCAAGCGCCTTACTGCATATCACGAAGGTGGTCATGCGCTCACAGCCCTCTACACCGACGGCGCGATGCCTCTGCACAAAGTTACCTGCATGCCCCGCGGACATGCACTTGGAGTCGTGCGTCTCGAAAATCATCACCTTCCTCCCAGACATGCCTGACGATAGTGATGCTGGGCAGACATCCCAACTACCAAAAGACGATAGATTGATGGTCACACAAAAAGAATTTTTAGCTGATATAGACGTTGCACTTGGCGGTCGTGTTGCGGAGGAACTCGTTTTCGGTCCAGAGAATGTTACGAGTGGTGCATCATCTGATCTGCGGAAGGCGACTGCCACTGCGACCCGCATGGTAAAGGCAAGTCAATTCCACCCAGTCGTATATCAATGGTAAACTTGACGCTTTGTCTTGTTCACAGAATTGGGGATACTCGGAAAAGATTGGCCCGGTGTATCTTAACGATCGCGAAGAGAGCATCTCCGCAAGTAAACGTGAGGAGATTGAGAACGAAGTACGGAGGTGAGGGAGGATTCTGTTGCTAGTCGTCCCGTTGATGATTGTATGTTCCGTGCAGACTGCTCCAATCTGGCCAATCCAGGGTCTTTGCTCTTCTCCGGTCGAAGCAGCAAGAACTACACCGTGTACGTTTCCTCTGTATTCCATTTGCCTGCGATTCACTAGCTAAAGCACGCATTCACAGCTTGCTCTCGCACTCATTGAGCACGAAACACTTGACACAGAGGAAGTGAAGAAGGTGATTCGGGGAGAGCCTATACGAAATATTAAGGATGTGATCGGCGAGGATTTGTCCCGCATAAATGCGCCCACCACCGAAGTCCCATCGGCAGTTGCTGCGTCATAGCATCCTTCGCGTAGGCTTCACTTCTGGGTTGTTTTCCTCATTCAGCATATTGTAAGCTTGCTCTATTAATACGATGCGAGATCACCCCGATTGTCAAAAATGTGTACTGTCACTTACCAGGCAGGTCACCACCACGCAATCGATCAATGCATGTTACATATATCACACCTTTCCACTTCAAAAGAACTAGATAGATTGCTATGAATCATGTATTGATCCACCAAAAAAATAGAGGTGCCAATCCATTTCGCTGTGCCTCTACATGATGATGACCGATTGCCGGGTGGCTTACAGCTGACCGGCGGTTGCCCACTAAGTGACAGTATGGTGACGAGGGATTCTGTCACAGTGATATGAGCTCCCGGAACGCGTAAAGAGTCAGTTGTAGGGCCTGCCTTCGGGGTATATTTGATGGGGTCGTCACGCTCAATACGGCAGTTACATGACCAGCATAACTTAAGCCCAGCGAGTGATACGGGGGAAAAAAGACGAGAGGCGGCAATCCGTAGTCGAAAGTGATAACTACTATCGAAGTTCGCAAGTCGATATACATCAGCTCCTGGACGATTCTGTCGTCAAATGATGACCGGATGACTCGGACCAGGACCATGGGGTGGGGCGGTCATAAATAAACAAAAATACAGCGGTTTTGTTGCCAGTGTATGCAGGAAAGAAGGACGGGGACGAGGGAGCGACAAATCCGCGGATCATCTGAACTTGAACTCTTTTTACGGCTGCATATTAAATAATGCAAGCTTGGGTGGGGGGTCATCCGGTCATGGGTCAAGAAGGGCCCAGATCGAGTTCTATAGGAAGGAAATGAGCGCGCTGGCAGGGATTCTAGACCAAAGACCATGATGTTTTCGACCGAAGAAGCACGAGTCAGTCATCAACCAGTCTTGCTGACTGGCCCTTTATTTTGCACACCGCTGTAAGTTACTGTATAAGGATGGATGGAATTATGCCATACGGGCCGCGGCGTTCACGCAAAAAAAACGAGCGTAAAGTTCCGTTCGCTGGTTCATCTATCTTACTGTATTCGGATTGAGGGGTTTCTTTGTAGTAAGCGCCTTTGCCTAGCCAGTGAAGTACTAGTTTCCCAAGGATTGTTCCTAGCAGGGGGGTGATAGAAGGCTCCTTAGCCTTACTACGATAGTCTAGTGCCTAGATATGCTGCTTTTAATTATAAAAGGGTCCGTGGGCGCTCTCTTACCTGTGCAAAGATTGAAAGATAACGACGAAAGAAGGAAAAGCTCTCTGTTCAGTACGAGCTAAGCAACGCTAGGCGAATCAGAATGTCATGCGGAAAGGTATGCCATTGGCCTGTCATGGTAGCACCTGTAACACAAATAGAACTTGTCATGGATTCGGACTCGTACAAGCGTATTATCCGCAAGTGGATAAAGTGGGTCCACCAGTGGCCGTGCCGTTTGCATAAGAAAAAGAGCGAGGAGCGAGCGAGCGAATCAAACAAAGAGCGGGTGTCGTAATGTATACTATCCTAATGAAGCTTCACTTATTGCGCCTTCCCACGAAGGGTTATATATAGTAGCTGCAAGTGACAATGCCCTCAGATAGCAATTCCCCAGAAACTGGCCGCGGGAAAGAGAGGACAGAGAAAGAGAAAGAGAAATTTTAATTCCGCGTGTGCCTTTGTAAAAGCGGTGATTGTCAGGGCAGGGCAAGGAAAGACGTGACGACCGACATCTGTCACCTGGTGGAGATATAGCACTTACCGTGTACTAGTACTGTATTACAGTGGAAGAGGGAAATAAATAAGAAAAGCGCGCCCGTGCGAATTGAATTGAAGCGCGTGCAAGTGTGCACAAAGGGGGAAAGGGAACACAAACACCAGAAGATCGACCAAACCAGATGTTTGAATCACGATGATATCATTGATATGTCATCTCCGGGGATTCGGGGGCTGATTTACTGTAATGTCCATTTTTTGCCGGGAATTGCCATAATATGGAATCGTAACGCGATAACCGGCTTACTGCCAGTGGCTGCAACAACAAATGATGCTGACGCTGACAGGAAGAAAAAAAAAACGACAAAACGATTCATTCCTGTCATTTTCATTCGGAAATATTTTTCACCTTGCCGTCACTTTGCCGACGACTATAGTAATGCAGCGATCTGAGCGGGCTCTGCCGCGCACGATTACAATCTGGAACCAAAAGTCAAAAATATTCCAAACGCGGGGTCAAGCCGGTCAAGCTGTCAAGCATGTCAAGCGCCGTGTCCGTTACATTATTACTGTATTTCCCCCCCCCCCCCTTTTTTTTTTCCCAAAGAGTGCCAGCCACCCCTGGACATCGCCAGGTAACGACCGTCATCCCGCGTAACTTACTTATGCCCAGAAAGGATTCAGCGTGCCGACGCTAACTTACAGTCCCTTGCTCGAATTTGTTTGTGAAGAGAATGCGCCATCGCTGTGGTCTTGTATGTTGACATTCCGTTAGCGCGGCGGCGGACCCAGTACTCTAGTAGGTTTAATTTCGCCGAATGGATGGATTGCATTCATAATTGATCTTAAACTTAAACGTACGATAAAGCCTCGTGTTTTTTTTTATAATACACGCCAACCCCTCTGCCCCCGTCCACCGACGATAGCCCCTACCTCCGCCGACAGCCCCTCAGGTCCAGTTTTCCCGTCGCCCCTTCCCTTTTTTCGAAGCTTTAAGTCGAAGACGAGATGTGTCATAGGCACCTCACCTTTAAAAAGAGTTCCATTTGTGGCCATTCGATCCTCACCGATTCGCAAAACATCGATTGCGAAGATCCGGAATGCTATAATAGTTCTGTGCACCCTCCCGACTGTGCTGTCCAAAGGGGACGAACTCATTGTCGGTGTCGCAGATATTATACGTATGTCCAACAAATTGCCCCTCCTCGTGATCGCGTGATCTCCACTCACCCTCCTCTCCACAGCCAACCGAATCGTGTATTTACTCCGGGCCAGGTATTTTTTTTTCCATCCCAATTTCCCCTACAAGATTGAAAATTGTCCCGAACAGTTGCCAATCCAATGTCCTTCATGTTCCTCTCGATCGTCATAATAGTTCCCTTGACGTCCCTCATCTTGATGTTTCCCTTTGTATTGTAGCGTATACGTAGATCATCTTGGACCATGACCCTTGTACTACTATATATCCAGGTCAACCTCACCCAGTACGCGGTCTGAGAAACCGCCGTCCTCATAAAAATCATCTTCGTCCATCGGTTCCTCCAACTCTCTACCCTGGCCAGGTTGCGATTGCCCCAAGGCTACGGCAGCCCTTTGCTCTGCCTCCGCTTGCCGTTGCGCCGCTTGTGCCTTCTCGACATCCTCCACCGTCCACAATGATACCCCAGTTGAGTTCTCACCCGCATTCTGCGAGATAGTACGCATGAAGAGCTTCGATAATGTCAAAGCCATGTCCGTCGAAAGGTTAGCCGCCGTTTCGGTTATGTACTGATTGATCCACCGTGGCAGCTTTGCCCGCTTATCTGCGCGCGCGAAGCGCTAAATATGACGCCGCAAGGGTATGAGCCTGCGCCCCAATGGCCGAACCTCGACCGACGAACCTTATCAGCAAAGACCATGAGGCCCCAATCGGTCTTCCCTCGCAGGGCACGACCGACGCACTGGGCCGCGTTTCGGATCGCGTCAAAGCCCAGGAATTCGGACTCGCGTATCCGATATGCATCACGCAGGTATTCCAACCGCGCCTTCAGAATCCGGCTTTCTGTGTACTGGTACGGGACACTAGAACGAAATAATGAACGAGAACATCTTTGCGATGCTGAACACCTACCCAAACATGATTACTGCCCGACCATAGTTATGGTCAAAGTCAATCCCTTCGGAAACCTTCCCTCTCGCAACGGACAATAGAACAGCGCCTCGGCCGTTGTCGCATGCCTAGCATAGGATAAGCAAGCGTAGAATGGATATCGACAAGACGCACTCTGCGATAGTTCTCGAGAGCAATGCTCGTCTCATTCGCGTCGGGCGTTTCAACGAAGATAAGTTTATGTTTCCACACTTCATTCAAGATGCCCTGTCAGGGGACAACTATCAGATTGTGAATAAGGCAGGGTAGAGTTACATACCATGTCATTCCAGGCCGCAACAATGGACTCCATGTAGAGGTAGCTCGGGAAGAATGCAACGACCCCATCAGGTACAATCTTGCTATATTCCACCAAGATACTCCCAAAGTTCCGAACCACGGCTGGATCGTTTCGTACCTCGAAGCGAGAGCTGATGGCAACTTGATCACTGCCTCGGGTTATGACCTAAAGTCTCACAGTTAAAAATATGTTATAGGAGACAGCGATTGGGTTCTGACTCACAAGGGGTAGGAAGGCGTTGCGTGTTAAAGTCATTGCGTATGTCTCTTGAACTACAGGGGTAAACTGTAGCATTTTAGGATACATATCGAGTGGCGAGATTGTTCCCGAGGTGATGACAACGCTAGTAAACCGCTCGAAGACGGGTTTGATAGCAATAGCGGGGTCCATGCAGCTGGCAAGGCACTTGAGAATGTGGCTAGGAGGAAGGCAGGCCTGATACAGGGACATACACAAAGTGGAAGACAGGGTTTGGCACCGTGGCATTGTCTGTCTCGAACGGCTCTAGAATGAGAAGGAAGCCTGAAGACCAAACTTGTTACTGGAACGATCAGTAGTAGGGACATTGATACCTTTCTCGTACGTTGAAACAAGCGTCGCGAAGTTCGCGACTTTTTGCAATGACGAATATTCGTCCAATCGATTGAGCTCAAGGGTACGAACCAGAGACTGTAATCGTTCTGCACAGAATCTGTTCATGGAGGCGATGTAGCTCAACTTTTCTTTCCACAAATGTCACGGCTCTCTTACCGGAGCGGCCTCCTTTCAATGTAGGTGATATCTTTCAAATGTTGGAGAAAAGAGAGCGGAGTCTCGGCGACAACATGCAGCACACGCATACGAGTCTAGACGGACATTAGCACAAACAGGAGTAGCCCCGGAACGGGAAATGTAATATAATGGACTAACCTTGAGATACTCGACAAGCCGCTTGAGGAAAGCTACGAAATGTTCTGCTTTTCGGATATTCCCAGGAACAGCTTCCTTGAGGAGGTCTTCAGGGAGAACTGTACCATAACTCAGCTAAACTGCCGTCGTTGACGGGGTTCTATCCTGACTCGGATTACTCATAAAAGTGTCTTCATCATGTGCTGCCTCCTGCTCCTGCAGTCCTTCGACAAGCTTGGCATATTCATCCTGCAGCTTGGACGCATCTGTATTCTTAATCCTGGAGAGCGAATCAGTATCCCGAACCCACAGCTCAAGTATTTGGAACTTGCTCATCGATTTTATCAGCGAGCTTATCTACACTTCGAGCAGCTGCATCAAGCATCGGCCGAGTCAAATCAATACTCAGTGACTCGATGCACACGTTGTCTAAAATGATTGCTACTTTAACATACAAACGACATGGGAGTCTCATTACGCACCTATGTTATGCGCTTCGTCGAATACAACAATCGAGTCTTTGGACATTTCCTTTGAAACTTGCTCCGCCACCTTCGGATCCAGAAGATAATGGAAGGAGTAAATGATGATGTCGACAAATGGCATCTTGAAACACGAATCAGGTTTTCATTGTGAAGGTTAAAAAAGGCGCAAGCAAACCGAACGTCGTATGGTAAAATACGGACAAGTTCCGGTATCTCGTCCGTGTTGCAGGATATCTGCCAATGTCCAGATGCCGGGAGACAAAAGTTTGTCGTTGGAAATGTCGTTCATGTTCTTCCGGTTACAACCTTGAGTGATAACGCGATGCCAGGCAAAAGGGAAGTTGCATACCTCGTGGAAATTACATACTTCAACTGACCCTGGGTCTGCTCTAGCCTTGTTCACGACGGAGGTATTCGTAAGGTCTCGACACCGGGCATCCACGACCTTGCCCTTTTTCTCTTTGGACACCTTTGAATGTAAGTTGTGAATGGGCGCAAATCGCCGGCAAGGCACTCTTACCTCCGGGTGTATGCATAGATTCTTACGACTGGTCAAACCCAACCCGGTGAAAGCCTTCTCCTTAGCTCGCTGTACTTCCGTCTCTGCAACTGATATACGGTATTCCATCAATCGCTTCAACTCGGAAAGCGCCTTCTCGATCTCAGGGACTGTTCGAGAGCAGTAGATGAGTTTGCGTTTCAGGGGGAAGAACTAGCGAAAATCATGGTCAGTCACGAGCTTATCCCTCGAGGAGACGAGGAGACTGTGCCATACCTGCTGATACGAGACAATCAAGGAGAACAAAGAGACCGTCTTCCCTGTCCCCGAGGGCATTTCGAGGACACAATGTCCCTGCACCATGACACAGGAGTAAGGGATTCGCTCACGAGGCGGAGGCATTCGTACACACCGTCGCATCTAACGTTCGTTTCAAGTCACACATGTACGCATATTGCTCTGTTGTAACAGGTTGAATGGGACGAACATGTTTATAAGGATGTGTATGACGTACCAGGGTATACTCGATCATAAGGAAAGACAATCTAACAGGACACATAGTTCAATTGCGCACGGGAGAATTACACGAACAGCCCACAGGAAGGTCATCAATAAAAAACTTCATGAGCTTTGCCTGGCAGTAGAGAAACCTCAGCAACTCAGACGCGTTTACAAATGATCACGCATTACACACGTGACACTTTAGCCTGATGCCTCAACGGCAGGAAAGTACCAGTCCTATTAATGGAGCATAAAGGTCTATCTAGTAAACTGTGTAGGTGAAATCTATATCTACGGAATGTTTCAGGTATCCACTAAGCAAAATCAAGAGAGATCTCTCCCAAATGGAGGACAAGTCATGTAGTAGGGTTCCTCGAAGGCTTCATCATGGAACGTGGATCCGGAGGTATGAATTTCTACATTCTTGGGTAGGCACTCGGGTAGTTTGAGGCTCAAAGAGGACTTTTTAGTCATCCAACTACTATGGTCAATTTGTGATCGATATGGTGGTCGTGTGTCATGCGCTCTTCGCTCCATGAGAGGAGGGCGTTGACATCCAAGGCTTGAGGACGAATAAGGCAAACCTTGGTTAGTCCCGACAGGATATCCGTGTCCTTCGCATCTTGGAAGAGCGATATTAGGCCTTCCATTACATTGGAGACGTCCATATCAACGATGTAGAGTTCTCTGAGAGCCGTCAACCGCCCAAAAAGACACTTCCATCCATCGGCGTGGAATGATTGGGCGATTTTACCTAGATTAAGGCACAATACGCGTATTTGCGAGCAAGGAATGGAACGCAGGAAGCCGTTGAGGGCGGCGTCGGGCCACATATTGTGGGCGTCCGAGCCTCGCAGGCGATAGGACGTGGAGACACCGGAATGACGGGAGGAGGCGCTATATCGGACGGAACCCTCTCCGAAAGCCTTCATGTCATCTCGGAGCGACAGTTTCTCGACGAATGCAAACGTCGGTAGACGATGGACCTCTTCTGGGAAGGGATATGGCAAAAGTTCGTCTACATGAGATGGGTCCATATCCCGATGCACCCGAATAGAGCAATGGTGGGGAAGTTGGAGGTGAGAAAGCACCCGCGGCGGCAATGCCCTCTCCGTTAAGGTCGTAACAAAGGATAGAAGTCGCATATGGGGCAAACGAATTGGAGGGCGATTGTCTGAAGTGTTAAGGGAGGGGCCTGCATCATCTAACAGGAGCTCTTCGAGGTAAGGGTTTGCATCGAGGAGGTCGAGAAATTCAGTCATGGAAGGTCTCATTTCATACTGGGATTGTGAGCTCAACGCCAAGTGAGTTAGGCGACCAAAGGAGTGCCCGGGATATGGCGAGAACGATTCGACGTGAAGATGCGTCACACGTGATATATCGCCACCAAATATTGAAGGAAGAGCGGGAGTGTGGTAAGAACCCCACATGGCAGTGCATAGACGAAGGCATTTCAGCCTCGGGGCAAGAAATCCGCATGTGGATAAGAGGAAGCGTGGAACGTCATACGACGAGCACTTGAACGGAACACATATTGACACGCTCTCGATTCGAGACGAATATGGCGAGAAAAAATTGGAAATCTGTTCTCCCCGGAAAAGCGTCGAAATGATAATGCTGAGAGGGGCATCCTTCGATCTCTCCAAACAAAGTGTGGCGAGTTGAAAGTCGTGAATGGCGCCTTCCCGAAGATGGATCGTGTTCCATAGTGATGGAAATCCGAGGGCCGTTTGGCGCCAGTGAAAACAAACCAAGGAAAGGGTAATGATACGGTGCCCTGGAGTGTCCGTGTCCGCGGTACTCGCTAATTTCAGAATATACGCAAGAAGTTCGATGGGTATTCTGTTGATGGTAGGCTCAGTATTTTGTCGGCGGGCAAGGACTACTTGTGCACGAGGGAGGAGCGCGGCTAGTTTCCGGATCTCGCCCTGGGGGGATAAATTTAGCGGCACGCATCAGCCTGCGAAACACTAACGTCACTAACGTTGATTGACTCGGCATGCTCACTGAACACGGGCCCCCATCAGCGATTCACGTCCCGTCAAGAAGGGGCTCTAAGACTTACTTTGCGGATCCTGTTTCATCTAGGGCAAGGCCATTGTCGAATTTTGCTATGAGCGCTTCCAGTAGTAATGAGGTGTTGACACCAGACAAAAGGGCTGGGGATGTCATGGGTAAAGTTCTGTTAGGCGCCTATTTGACGTACAGCCCACTTTCATATTTATACTCGCTCAAGTACGTGTGATGCCAGCAACCTTTATGGTTGGCTCCGACATTGCCGCTTCCCGCGTGCCCTCTAGGGTCACAAAACACAAGTCTCGCTTGACTTGCGGAGGCTAAGTGTACTTAGATCCCGTAAGCGGTCCTCGTTACTCGGAGCGCGAAGAGGCACGCTAGTGGCGGCTGCGGCCGTTGAGACCGGATGTGTCATTGAGATGATGTCTCGTAGCATAAATTTCATATGTTGGTTGTCAGAGTTGTCAGGAAACCATGGTCGTTCTGAAGGGGGATATAGATAGGAAATAGATACTGCTATCGTTGGCCATGACAGTGTTTCATTTCGTGTGGTGGATCGCCTCGAGGCTAAATCCAACGATCGGCCCGGTACAAAAACCTGCGACCTGCCAGATACTGATAAAACGCGCAGGGGGGAACGCGAAACATAGTCCAGATTAACCCACAGAGTCCCAGCTAACCGGTAACAGGAACCTCTCCTGTCCCCATATCCTTCGCCGCAATCTCCGCCTGTCTTGCTCGCTCTTGCTCTCGCCGACGCTCATCCCGCTCACGTTCCTGCCGGAAGGCAACGGCAAGAATGTTAGGCCAGAGGGCCGCGCTGCGTCGAGCCTGCAAGCGGTCTACGAAAGATGTTATCTTATCGTGTTGAGCGCGTAGGTCAAAGACGTGCTCCTGTCAAGACCACCGGTTGAGAATATGGTGGTAAAACACCCAACACGTAGTAGAAACTTACTGCATCCGCTGCGCGCCGGGCGCGATCTTCCTCTCGCATTCTGTCCAACTCTCTCCGTCGCTCCTCCTTCTCTTTCGGGTTGAGACCTGCACGTGGGGTGGAGCCACCAGACTGGGAACGGTATGAAACTTCGACACACGAGGTTCATGACGAAGGACGTACGTATTTAAACAGTGATTCATATACACTCCTGTCATTTAGGTTGACCTCCTGCTGATTATTGACCCGTTTCGGTCTCTTCAATGCCGACAAGGGATCCATGTTATCTTCCTGCGCGAAACTAGAGCCACCTTTTGTTTCGGGAGGCTTGTGGACAGGTTTTGCGGTTGCTGATTGGCTCGAGGTGCCACCCGTGGAAGGAACAGTGCCGGGTTTGTTCTTCTTGATGGGAGGAAGTCGCTTTTTCTTGAACGGGGGAAGAGTAACAGTTGTGGACTCCTCTTTAGCAGCGTCTGGTAGGGTAGCGGAAGTAGCGGCGTTAGTGGATGATTCTGCATCCAGTGTTGCTACGACATCGACTTTCTCTTCTGGCTCTGGAGACAAAGCTTCGTCTCTGGGGCGCTTTGATCCGACAGACTGGTTGCGATCCCGTGCCCTCGTGGGTGGCGGTTTGCGTCCTACTGGCGTCGAGGCACCTTCCTCCCTCTCCACATGGGTTTTCACCTTGGGTGTGGCCCTCCGTTTTGACCTGGTTTCTGCGCGTGGAGGAGACGGTTCATAGTCGTCCTCTTCTGAATCTGTAGTCACCCTTCTTCGGTTAGACTTGCGACGGACAGCGGGAGATTCAGAAGTCTATAATGGGAAACTGTAAGGGAAAGGCGTGGAATACGTTGTGAGATAGATAGATAATACCGATGGACTCATGTTGCCCTTCCTGGGTACTTTGATTGTGAGTGACATGGGCAAGTGCACCATGCAGCAACGGCCCGGGAATCCGGGATAGCAGGGCTATTCTCGTACGCCGAGGCGTGTTGGTGCGAGTGAGTGATGACATGGTCCTCCCTTGTACGGACTCGACCTTTGTACCATCCTACGCTAGTCTGGCGTCGTCAAAGCACATCAGCTCCACGGCACATTCGAGTTCTTCAAGACACGTATCCTACCGATGACTACACAAACATCACTCCCTCAATCACGTCGAAACTCTCCAGACGCCTACATGTGCAAAAAGGACACCCAATTTGCACACTACGCAGTCTCATAGAGAGCCATTTCCCGGATTTTGCACATCTCTCCTCACTATCACCCATCGTCACGCCTCACCAAAACTTTGATTCCCTCTCTTTTCCGGTTGATCACCCCGGCAGGGCCAAGACGGACTCTTATTACATTAACAAGAATGCGATGCTCCGCACACATACCTCAGCTCATGAAGTCGAAGTATTCGCCAAGGGAACCGAGCGCTGGCTGCTCACTGCGGATGTATACCGACGCGACGAGATAGACGCGTCGCACTATCCCGTCTTCCATCAGATGGAAGGTGCAAAACTCTTTGGCACTGACGCGTCAAGCATCGAGCAAATTGAGCAAGAAAGCCAACGACTCGAGCGCCAGCTGGCCTTGTCTAATATCAACATCGAAGACGTCCAGCATATCTCGGAGACCAACCCGGCGCAAACTTCGCATGGTGTGCGTAGCTCGGAGGTCATCGCCAAAAATCTAAAGTCCTGTCTAAACAGTTTGATGTATAAATTATTCGCCGGTGTCGCCGGCGCGACCGAGAGCGACCCTCTCCGTGTCCGATGGATAGAAGCGTATTTCCCATTTACAGGCCCCAGCTACGAGGTCGAGGTTCTCTTCCGCGGCAAATGGCTCGAGATCCTAGGCTGTGGCGTGGTTTTGCAATCAACGCTGGATCGCGCAGGTATGTTACAACTGACTCAACAACTCGTGAGCTCAAATTCAAGCCGTTCGGTTTGCAGGTGTCGCAAACAAAATGGGTTGGGCTTTTGGCCTTGGGCTTGAGCGCATCGCTATGATTCTCTATTCCATCCCCGATATCCGGCTGTTCTGGTCTGAAGACCCACGGTTTCTCTCGCAGTTTACCCACGGGGAAATTAGCGCATTCAAGCCCTATTCCAAGTACCCTGCTAGTTATCGAGATATCAGCTTCTGGAAACCAAGCAGCGATATGCACGACAACGACCTCTACGACGTAGTGAGAGACGTTGCCGGAGATCTCGTTGAGGACGTTGCTATAGTATGTCATTGTTGCTCAACTGCGTATCTCCTTCATTCACATGCTGCGAAGATTGACAGATTCACACACCCGAGAACGCAACGTCACAGCCTGACCGTTCGTGTCATTTACCGTTCATTTGACAGGTAAGCTTGACGTTTCGTGAACCTGTCTACTGTGTTCACGCCCTTGCAGATCATTGGTGAACGAAGAGGTCAACTTATTGCAGAGTCGGGTAGTTTCATGCTTGGAGGAGCGGTTGGGAGTTGAGATTCGGTAATTATTAGTGCAATAATGTGAGATGTGTGCGGGTGTGTGTCCCTAATCTACGGCGTTAATGGGCGGGTCTAAGTCCCACGTATAGAAGTCATACGCTACAGTCCTATCACGGGCATCACTGTAATCATGTTGTTTCCTGAGCAACGCCGACTTGTGCTGCACGTAGAACTCGATCTTTGATCGTATAGCCCACTTTTTGGCAGTCAATGACTGTTCCGGGCTGTTTGCCCGGCACCGGGACCTGGTATAACGCTTCGTGTTTATTGGGGTCGAACTTGTCACCGGTGGGATCGTAAGGTTTCACTTGATACTTGAATAGCGTCTGTAATAAGAGACGCTGGGTCATCTCAACGCCATGGTGCAACTCTTGCAAGAGCACGGAAGGAGATTTGTTTTCCGGTGCAGGTGATTGGGCCGAGTCCGGTGGATTTGCCTCCTCTGTCGATGTGAGAACGGATGGGGGTACAGATCTGAGTGCGAGGGACAGGACATCAACGGTTTCGAGGAGGTCTCCAGCGAAGCGAGTAATGGCAAAGTCTCGCGTTTGCTCCTTTTCACGGGCTGCGTTTCGCTGGAGGTTCAGAAAGTCGGCCTGGAGATATCGTAGCCGGCTCTAAAGTATTACGGCAGGTCAGACAGGGTGGCTGCATTAACTAGCTAATGAGATAAACGTACTGTTAAGTCCAAGACTTCGTCGTCCTTTTTTTTCAGTTTGGCTTCGATCTCGGACAACGGAGGAACTGGCTCTTGTGTGTCCACGGCCTTCTTCTCAGCATTCCCCGGGCCCTCCGAAGTGTCATTGACATTTTCCGGTGCTGTTCCCGAGTAGGTTCGGAAACGTACTGCAGCTCTCCGATAGGCAGGGTAGTATGAACGGGTCACGGCACGGGGGGACAATGATGAGGTGGCAGATCGGAGCAGGTTCAAGGCATTGCGACTCATAATGACTGAAGGGAGAGTAGGGAGGTTTTAATGGGGAATAGAATAGGGATATGGGGGGCAGACAGAGCCGCGTTTTGAGATGCAGTAAAGAAAGGTAAAGGGAAGAGAGAATGACCAAGCCCTGGTGAGACTGCTGGTCGCGTGAACACGTGCCCGGCGGATTTTTGGTGGGCGTCGCGCTCAATTGTTGCTCACTTGGAACCGAATTTGTCAAGCTGACGCTGAACCCGTTGGATGACGTTCTCTTGAAAACACACACTCAGCAGATAATCATCATTTTCATGTCCCATTCGCGCACATACATCTCTCTTCAGCTTCAGCACCAGCGGATACACCTCGGCCCGCACTATAAACGACTGTAAACAAGTTTGTACTCAGAGTTTGGTAGGCGATGATCCATAGTCTGCGCACACTGCCTGTTCAGCGGTTGCAGCGATTCTTATCACCACTCTGTCCTCCAATGGCCGAAGCGGTTTCCGCAAAAGTAATAGACGGTACCACTATCGCAAAGTCATTACATTTGTGCTTGTTCTTGGAGACAACATTGATCGCACCACTCCAGGTCACTTCGCGATAACGTTGCCCAGAGGATCAATGCGCTCAAGTCCAAACACCCCCGCTTTCAGCCGCAACTGACCATAGTGCAAGCGGGTGCGCGACCCGACTCGAGTGTTTATGTCCGCATGAAGATGAAGGCCGCCCAGGAGGTTGGCATTCGCCACAAGCATATAACCCTTCCGGCAGAAGCAACTGTAGACGAGATTGTGGACATCGTAAAGAAGCTCAATAACGATGATACCGTCAGCGGGATTCTCGTCCAACTTCCTCTGGGTGATCACATCGGCACTGATGGGGAGCGCATTGTTACTGAAGCAGTCAGTCCGGAGAAAGACGTAGATGGGTAAGCCCTGTCAGTGACACATCACGAGTCTCACTCACATAACATGTTGCGGTAACGCAGTTTCCATGCTTACAACATAGGCCATCTGTCGTCTCGCGCCTCTTCACCACTTTTTACACCGTGTACGCCCACAGGGGTCCTACGTCTTCTCGAGTCGACTGGCATCTCCATTCCTGGAGCCAATGCTGTTGTACTAGGTCGAAGTGATATTGTTGGAAGTCCTGTTTCTGTGATGCTGCGCAGCAAGGATGCAACCGTCACACAGTGCCACAGCAAGTCTAGGAACCTCCCTGAGATTGTATGTAGTCATCCCCCCAACGACAATGATCTATTGATAAATCTCGAACTTCTCAGATCAAAAATGCAGACATCCTTATTTCTGCCATCGGAAAGCCCGAATTTGTGCAGGGCTCATGGATCAAGCCTGGTGCAGTGGTAATCGACGTAGGAACGAATTATATCCCGGGTATGCTAAGACCACTTTCTTGGCCATCTTTGGTTCACCCTGTTTCAGACCCGACCAAGAAGTCTGGCCAACGTCTGGTAGGAGATGTCGACTACGCTTCTGTGAGCCGCGTGGCATCACATATCACACCCGTTCCCGGTGGAGTTGGCCCCATGACCGTGGCGCAACTGATGTTCAATACACTCAAGTCAGCAGAGCGTTTTTGGGAAGATGCCCGGTCACGGAAACTAAAACCACTCAAACTGCACCTCAAAGAGAAGGTTCCGAGTGACATCGAGATCGCAATGGAACAGACACCGAAACCGATTCTACAGCTTGGCCAAGAGCTCGGTTTGCTTCCTGATGAACTTGAAAGCTATGGGAAGTACAAGGCAAAGATTGAATTGAGCGTTTTGGAACGTTTGGCGCATCGAAAGAACGGGAAATATGTCGTCATCTCGGGTATCACCCCCACTCCTCTTGGGGAGGGCAAATCAACGACCACCATCGGTTTATCCCAGGCATTAGGTGCTCATTTGGGCCGTCCTTCTTTTGCTTGTGTGCGCCAGCCTAGCCAGGGTCCAACATTTGGAATCAAGGGTGGTGCAGCTGGTGGTGGGTACAGCCAGGTTATTCCCATGGACGAGGTCGGTTTTTCCCATTTACAGACTTGATTCTACTCTCAATAAAATTCAGTTCAATCTCCACCTAACTGGTGATATCCATGCCGTGACAGCGGCAAACAATCTTGTGGGTAAGAATCTGATTATTAGCGTTACGAACGCCCCTGACGTCTTCCCAGCTGCGGCACTCGACGCTCGGATATTCCATGAGGCGACCCAGACAGACAAGGCTTTGTACACTCGGCTGGTACCGTCTAAGAAAGGCAAACGCGAATTTGCGCCGCTTATGCTCAAACGATTGCAAAAGCTCGGCATTGACAAGACTAGCCCAAATGATCTTACTCCAGAAGAAATCAAGCGCTTTGCCCGCCTGGATGTTGATCCGCAAACGATCACCTGGAATCGCGTCATGGACACCAATGATCGCTTCCTTCGTAAGATCACTATTGGTCAGGGTGCTGCCGAGGAGGGTCATCAACGTGAAGCTGCCTTTGATATTGCCGTCGCTAGCGAATGTATGGCTGTGCTGGCCCTGACCACAAGTTTGCAAGATATGCGCGAGCGTCTTGGTGCCATGGTAGTTGCGACGAGCAAGCATGGCGACGCTATCACAGCCGACGACCTTGGTGTGGGCGGCGCTCTTGCGGTTCTCTTGAAGGATGCGATTAAGCCCAACCTCATGCAGACGCTCGAGGGAACACCTGTCTTTGTACATGCCGGGCCTTTCGCGAATATTGCCCATGGCAATTCATCCATTCTCGCCGACCGTATCGCGCTTAAGCTCGCGGGTATAGAGGAGGGTGACCCACCCGAGCACGTTGGATACGTTCTGACCGAGGGCGGCTTTGGTGCTGACATGGGCATGGAAAAGTTCTGCAACATCAAGTGTCGGATGAGCGGATTGATCCCAGACGCTGTAGTCCTCGTCGCCACGACACGTGCATTGAAAATGCATGGTGGGGGGCCCGAGGTCACCCCTGGGAAACCACTCGCGGATACATACACCAAAGAAGACTTGGTCATACTTAGAGAGGGTACAAAGAACCTGATCAGACATATTCAGAACTCCAAGAAATTTGGCATGAAGGTGGTAGTGGCCATCAATCGTTTTGCGTACGGCGTTCTTTCTTGTTATTCGGTGCTACGGTTGTGGCTGATAGCAACATAGCTCTGATACCCCCGCCGAACTTCAGCTCATCCGAGAGGAGGCACTGGCTGGTGGCGCAGATGCTGCCGTTGTCAGCAATCACTGGGCTGAAGGTGGCGCTGGCGCACGGGAGCTGGCGGAAGCTCTGATCGCTGCATGCGAGGGCGAATCCCAATTCAAATTCCTCTACGACTTGAACCTCCCCATCGAAGAGAAGATTGCCATTATTTCTAGGGACATTTATAGAGCGGACGGCATAGAGCTTAGCGATCTCGCCAAACAACAGATCGAAACCTATACCAGGCAAGGCTACGGCAATCTTCCCAGTTCGTATCGCCGTTCTCTTGATCTGCGCTTATGTTTTCTGCGTGCATGCACAGCTGACTGACAAATAATTATGCAGTCTGCGTGGCTAAAACGCAATATTCGTTCTCACACGATCCCAAATTGAAGAACGTCCCAACTGGTCAGTCTTGACGTAAACTTCATTCTTTTTTGATTCATGGAGTTTTTTTTTCGTTTCAGGGTTCGTTGTTCCGATTCGTTCAGTTAGACTCTCGGCAGGGGCAGGCTTCCTGTATCCTCTCCTTGGAGATATGCAAACCATGCCTGGTCTCGGAACCAGGCCAGGTGCGTCTCGTGACCCCGCTCCTCCCAAGTGTTTCAATACTGATCTTCCTTCCTGCGCTGTTTCGCAGGGTTCTGGGAAGTCGGTCTCGATCCGCAAACTGGGCGGGTGGTTGGCCTGTTCTGACCGTATCTCACCACGAGGGGAGTACATGCGGACTGGACCTTTACCTATATTCACGGGTCCTTCATATGGCATCGCCGATCAATGGATAAGACTCCGGTTAGGAAGCATAATTGTAGGTCAACTACGGTGTGTTTAAGGAGATAAATACGGCATCACCATCGTGTATCTTTTTCATTTGCAATCCGCTCAATTACCACCAATGATCCTTCCACATCGGAGGCAGGCACGTATTCGTGACTGCGTGGGATGAGCGACTACCTCAGATTGGTCGGGAATAGGGCTGGGCGCGCCAGGCTACGATTAGCGTTGAAACCCGAGATACCAGTAGAAGCAGTCTGATAATTTGCGTCTGCGGAACTGGCGTTGGGAAATGGTGGTGTCCAGGATGAACAGAGCCGGATAGAGTTATTGGTTCTGAGTTTAATGAGTTCGTCAACCCGCATTCGAGGTCGAAATTACGGTTGAGAACTGGTACGCGAAACTGAGAGAAAATGTTTCAAAATAAGCGCTACGCTGTAGGGAACACGCTAGCACATTTTGCAATGTGGTTTACTTCAGGCAACGCATGGTCCGTAACCTGCATTGCCTTCTTCACGTCTTTTCCTCCTTGCTGTTCGAGATGCATATTGTATATAGCGCAAGGCAAGGCCCTCCGAGTCATAGTGAAATTTTACAAACATTGTTATTACCTAAAGATTCCCAGAAATATAGCGCAGCCAAGTTTGGAGCAGTTCGCGGCGGCGCATGGATGTTTGTTTGTTTCCAATGTTGGGTAGGCATTTCTTTCATGAAATTGTGTGCTAAGCGTCCTAAGATAGAAGGAAGGAAGCAGCCCGAAACACACAATTCCGTTTTGATTGATCCGGAGGACCGGAGGACAATGGTGGAGGGGGGGGGGGGGGCAACCGGCAACGTTCAAGCATGACATGATGTTACGGAAGTGGGGGTGGGCGCCGTCCGGTATGAATTGATATAAATGATTATGAAGTTGAGATGGTAACGTTGGTAGGTTCAAAAAGACACCATAATAGGGCCCGGATGATGATAGATGATAGATCTGCGAACTCTTGCAGGGAAGCAGGTCTCAGCAAAAACTGGAGGAGGATGGATGCCCCGTGTGAGGGTACAATATACTGGAATAGCTCCCGCAGACATGACGGCAGAAGATAGGAGACGCCAGCAGCTAGTCCGTCCACCACGAGGACGCGGATCTCGCGGTGTGTATGGGAACTTATCAAATGTCGTGGTCGAGGTCGTGTTCGGGACAACGTCACCGAGAAATTTGTGAATAGCTTTATGCTAACCCCAATGGGGCAAAGGTCCGAGTCAGAGCGGATTTGAGGCGTTCCTAGAGGGGACATTGGCGGGGAACGGACAGATGAAGTACTGTTCAAGGTGGCGAGCAGAACAATCAAGTCGGGATGATGTGCGGGTGAGGTGCAAGTTTTTCATGATTTACAGAGATGACATAATACGTCACTAACGGAATGACCGATGTAACAGATAAGTTATAGAAAACGAGTAGTGTAAGATGTGAGGACCCTGTCCTGCTGGTCCCCTCGTAGTATCCACTCTTCAACAATCTCAGAATTGATGCTCAAAATTGGTCTCGTCATTCGCTTGCGCGCTACCATTACTCTGTGCACCGCCACGCTTGGTATTGTCACCATAGAGACCGCCCTCGGGATCCTCAGGAAATTCAGGTTGGCCGATTGAGCTGCTCCTCGCTGAGTAAGTGTCGTCATCGCCGATTGTTGTACGTTTGGAGCGTTTCTTCTTCCTTCGAGGTGTCGTATCATCGTTAATGGAATATGCATCCTCGGTACGCGCGAATCTATCTTTCTTGATCTTCTTTTTCTTCTTTGGCGTACTGGAGCCTACTGCGGAAGTTGTGTCCGCGTCATCAAAGTTGGCAGGATAATGCCAGCGACTAGAACGTCTTTCGCTGGTGCTGCCATTGCTCTGGCCATAATATTGCTCATCCTGAGCGCTCCACAGCTCACCATCACGACGTGGCGGTGCTGTGGAGTCGGTGGTTGAGTTAAGGCTCGCTGCATCCGGAATCTGACCATCCTCGACGGGTTGGTTCTGAAGGGTCGACTGCGCAAGGCGTTCTTCATAGCGGCTTGCCCATTGTGAACGGCGTTCTTTACGTTTGATGTCGGAGGTATCGACGAGACCGTGGCGCTGCGCCCATTGTGGGGTGCGGCGATGATTCTTGTTGTTGCGGATATTTTGAAGGTAGAAGTTGTGAAAGTGGCCTACGGAGAGGGTGTCAGGAGGTGTAGATGGTATGATGAAAAGTGTGACAGACCAGGGATATAACCAGCCAGGGTAAGGAAGAGATTAAGCCAAAAGTCGCTTCCGATGCCGAAACGGGCGGCTACGGCTGGGAAAAGGTCGATAAGATGGCAAGGAAGGACAAAGAGAGACGTACCAAGAGGAGGGAATAGAGTTCCGATGAGGAAGAGAAAGAAAGTATAGCCGTGATGCTTCTTTGGCTTGACTGACTTGACTTGCGGAACCGTTGGCATTCTGGAGAGTGTGGAGAGATGGACGGAATAAGCGGGCCGTGATGAGCGCAGCGGGGCAGGGCTTCAAGGGACGACTCGAAGGAGAGTAAGTTATGGATGGCCACTCAATACCAAATTCACCCGTGCTCGCCCTTTCAGATGTTGTACACGACTCTCCTCCTTCCCATTCTCCTTTCCAATATCAATCTTCTCCCTCCCCTCGCTCCCCATCCACCTCGGCTCCCTCCATCCTTTTTGCCGCCCCCAAGGGACAGGACAACCACCCCCACCTCAGTTTCCTCTCTACTGCACACGATACCCACCCTGAACTCAACGTTGACCTCCTAGAGCATGAACTCAACACCCTCTTGAACCAAGACGCGACAGTTACTCATCCGCCCACTAATGCGTTCCATCACAAGGAGCACGAACACGATCTACCCTCGCCAGCTCAGTCCCCCGGAGCCGTACACCGGTCTCTGCAGCAACTGCAGCAACAAACCCTCCCAATGTCTGACCTTGACTTTAATGATCTCGCTGCGATGCTTCAGGCCGTTGCCGCAGAGGAGAATGCGAACAAGGATAAGACACGTGCGGCCCCCGCATTTCACTCCCTCACTGCCGATGACCCCCCTCGCACAATTTCACCCAGAATCAACGATGCACAAGCGACTCTTTCCGATGACTCACGGTTCCTATATGGCTCCGGTAATCATAGTGATGACCAAGATAACGATAACGACGCCTCGGGTCCTCGAAAGCGCCAACGTCTAGCGTCGGACGAACACGAGCTGCCCCCCACGACCGATGTTCAGAACGACTTTGGCGATATTTCTGATATTCTCAACCACTTGGTGCAGTTTGAGCATCCTCATGCGTCCCTGAGCACTGGGCAGGACCCCCGAGAAACAGATGATGTCGTCGAACAGGTAATGCGGCCACCCTCCGGCGCGCATTCCCCCATACTTGGCTCTGACCAACCTGGGTCTACTACACGGCACCCGGAGCAGCAGCAGCAGCAGCAACGATTACCGACCACCCCCACAACGTGTCCATCCGTCGCGGCATTCCATGACAACCGCCCGTCCCGGTTATCAGCGCAATCTCAATCCTCAACATCCACTATTCGGGCCCCTGGGCCTGAGCCACCTGCAGGTGACACATCAGCCTCAGATGGCAAGAAACACCCACACGCGTGTGAAGAGTGCCGAAAGAGGTTCACGAGGCGCAGCGATTTGCTCCGTCACACACGGATACACACAGGCGAGCGCCCATTCGTATGCGCTCAGCCAGCTTGCGGGAAGAAATTCATTCAGGTATGTCGTTCAAAACTTTCGTATCGTACCGCATGTGGCCCTGATGTGTGCACATTCATACCGGATAGCGCTCCGCGTTGGACGTACATATGCGTGTACATACTGGGGAGAAGCCCCATGGCTGCGAGTATCCAGGATGTAACAAGTCGTTTGGTGATTCAAGTTCACTTGCGCGGCACCGAAGAACACACACAGGCAAACGGCCATATAAGTGTGAAGATCCCATCTGTGAAAAGACGTTTACCAGGCGAACGACACTGACTGCGCATATGCGCACACATGATCCTCATTGGGAACCAGATCCCAACATGTGCGTGGTTGACTCATGCTGATGCTGGCATCTATACTGACTCATTCATAGTAAATATGATTTCAAGCCCAAGAAGCGGAAACACAGCGAAACTGGTAATAATGAAGGCACCTCTGAGGACGATGATTTGGAGGAGTCTGTGCGCACGATATCTGCGTTGTTACAAAGTACAGCAGGGAACGTCGCAAATTTTCCACCGCATATCCTTGCCGTCGGTGTGAGCAATACTCGTACCTCATCAGATCGGAGCACAACCGACGTCGATGATCGCAATTTGGCGTCGCGGGTGGCCGACGTCAATGCGCGCATCATTGCTCATACGATGCCAGAGGATGGAGAGGACGACGAGGTCGATGAGCTTGTAGATGAGCTAGAAGGGGATGGCGAGGAGGAGGAAGCAGGAGCAGGAGCAGGAGGGAAGGGTGTTCGGGAAGTTGTGGAGGTGAAAGGGTGGGACGAAGGGGACGAGAGCGACGCGTTCTCTGTTCCGCTGAGACGGCGGACAGGGCGGGAGGAGGTGACTGTCTATGCTGCTGTGTGACATTGTTCAACCGGCCCGGTTTCGGGATTAGGATAACCCGACCCTCCTTTTCAGTGCATCCCGCTGGGACTCGTTGCCTAAATATCTCTTGGTCCCCAAATCTCTCTCCAATCATCCTCTTTTCATCCCATCCACCATCTACCATCCACCATCATCACCATGTCCCTTGAACTCCCACCTCTCAATACGGAGATCATTACCCTCACTCGGTGCGTTGTCTGTCTCTACCATAGTCGACCTTGACTGTACGTGATGCGGTGTAGACACATCCTCTCCGAGCAGATTCGTCTTGGTCCTGCCGCCACGGGTGATCTGACTCTTCTCATTAATGCCATCGAATTCACTTCCAAGTTTATTGCCTCCAATGTGCGCAAGGCGCGCCTGATCAACCTGTTCGACCTTCCCTCTGCTCTCGCCTCCACGTCGTCGTATTGATGATGTAACTTTTCGATTAGCATCGGCTTGGCTGGAGACACAAACGTGCAAGGCGAAGAGCAGAAGAAACTTGACGTTCTTTCAAATGATATCATGGTCAATTCCCTGCGTGCGTCGCGCAAGACCGCAGTGCTCGTTTCCGAGGAACTCGATGAGGCCATTATCATCCAGGACGAGCTTAAGGGGAAATACTGCGTTGTGTTTGATCCATTAGACGGAAGTAGCAACATTGACGCCGGTGTCAACGTTGGCACGATCTTCGGGATATATAAAATTGTGAGAAATATTCTCAGGTCAGCAACTGCACGCGTGATGTGCTTAATTGTATATCGAACCTTAGCGCCCCGAATCACAAGGCACGATTGCGGACGTCCTGAGGCCCGGAAGTGAGATGGTTGCGGCTGGTTATACGATGTAAGCTTCCCTAGGTCTCAATGGGTGCGCCTAAGTTCGACTGCATCCCTCTAGGTACGGTTCTTCTGCCAACCTTGTCCTCTCCACCGGCAATGGTGTCAACGGTTTCACGCTCGACCCTGCACTCGGCGAGTTTGTCCTTACCCATCCCGATATCAAGATTCCATCGCGTGGCAAAATATACTCATTCAATGAGGGGAATTCACTGCATTTCCACCCTCCCACCAATAATTACCTCAACAGCATCAAGTTTCCGCCCTCCGGCAAATCGCCGTATTCTGCGCGATATGTGGGAAGTATGGTCGCTGATGTACATCGAACGTTGCTCTATGGTGGCATCTTCGGGTATCCAGATGACAAGAAGAGTAAGAACGGGAAGCTCAGGTTGCTTTACGAGGCATTCCCTATGGCTTTTTTGACCGAGCAGGTATGTAATATGTGGCATTCGTTTATTGTCAGATCGTGACCGATGAACCTCGTCATTGCCAAGGCCGGAGGAATTGCCACAACGGGTACTAAGCGTATCCTTGACATCGTCCCGAAGAGCATTCATGACCGGTCCGGTGTATACTTGGGGAGCAAGGATGATGTTCTTGATGTAATCAAATTCTACGAGGCGGAGGCAAAGTCCGGGTGACGAGACTGCCGTACGGAAGCTCAAATAATCTGTAGAATCCCCCTGTACCGTGTTGGAAAGAAGTGGGAAGTTTGTAATTCGTGCTTTTATAAGTATTTTGTTACCATTTGCAGTATTTGCAACACAGATTGGGATAAACAAAGGAAACATCAACGGGTGTAATCGACAATCTCAGCCTCGTTGGTCATCACACATGCGTCCCTTTTCACTGGATGCATGCGTGGGGAAACATACTGATGATAAGAGGGAGATTAATAAGTCGTCCTTGACAATAGTGGGAAGCAACTTCGCACTTTCTCATCATATTCATGTAACACCTCCGCGGCGATGATCGTTCGGTCTTTGAGCAACGCCTCATAAGTCGTCGTTAGGGCACGTACCTAGAATTAAAAAAAAAAGATTTGATAAGGATGGGATTAGGCAGGGGATGACAATGACGGAAAGGAATGATAGTGCGAACCTGAAAGCTGACGCCAACCATGATCGCAGCCATCATAATCCAGTTCCCTGCATTCCAAAGCATCCACAAAACCGCGTGAACGGGCGAGTACACGCAGAAGAGCACGAGCTCTCCCTCGCTCGGCGTCCACACCTCGAGTTCCTGTACACGTGTGCCGCCGCCGTATGCGCTGCTTCCTGGTGGCGAGGAAGATGGAGTGATGCCGAGTAGGAACCGCCAGAAGGCAAGGAATAAACCCCATGCGTGTGTGCGAAGGCGACTCGCGAGCGCAGGTGGATTTGTTGGCACTGAGACGAAGCGCGAGTGTGGGGATGCGACGGGGTCGGGCTGAAGGAAGAGGTGGTATAGCTTGGTGTGGGTAAACAGGAAAAGGGTGTTTAATGATGCGGCGATGATCAAGAGACATGTCATAGGCACAGTCTTTTTTTATATTTCGAAAAAGGAAAAAAATAAGTTTCGTACGTTCCTTTAGCTGACTTGAAGCACGTAAAAAGTAAATTAGGGAGGAAACGTACCCAATCGAACCATGCAACATTGTTGTCTTCGCGATACATGTCTTCCCAGCCGACATCCGACTCTGGAATGGACCTGATCTGGGTGACGCGTATACAGAAGTGGATGAAATGTAATGTGCCACCGATGAGACAAGCCGATGTCTTTGGCGTGGGTAACGGGACATTATTCGGAAAGATGGATATCTCAAAAGCGATCCGAGACGGCAAAGCGGTGATCCTCACCCTCAAAGTCAGCTAGACAATCGCGAAGGGAGTAAAAGAAGGATGTGGGTGGGATGAATCACCTTTCATATAGGCTCTTCTTGCGCATGGCACGCTTGGTCGGTGCGGCCTTCCCGTTCGGGCTATCGATACCGCTTGTTCGTGCACCTCGACGTTTGGGACCTAGTGGAGAGTACGGTGGGGAGCGCAAGCCACGTGCAGCTTCCCAGTCGAAGGGCAGACTCGCAGAGATCGAGGGAGACTCAAGTGGAGATCGAGTGATTGGGTAGGACACGCGCGTCCTGGCCGTAGCGGAGGGCACAGAGGATGGTGAGGTAGAGGCATAGTTCGTGGTAGAGTTCGTGGTAGTAGAGGGGTGAGATAAACGTCTTGTTGGGGACGCCATAGCGTTCGCCTGGGCAAGACGACGGAGGTCCATTGTGTTGAGGTGAGCGTGCAAAGGGGCGCGCCTGATGCAGGTGGCGAGACACGTGTCACGTGAGGTGTGCCAACGTACTGTTGTTAAGCGCGCACTCACGTTGTGACCTTTCGCGACCCAATGATCGAACTCTCCGTTTCGCCTTCAATATAACACGAAGGCGAAACGGATTATTTCCTTATCGCTACTTCACCATTTATCACCTGAGGGAGCAATTTAACACAACAAGTCCTCCAAGTCCGAGTCAGAGGGTTTCCTTCCCGACTTGTCGGTCCTTTTTTTGGAAAATAAAATCTGTATTTGTTATGTGTTGCATGTATGTAAGTACAAAGACGCTCGCAGGTTCGTATAAGAACCTAGCCGTGGTCACAGTAGGGAGATAAGAACTGATGTATGGGGACCTTACACTCAGATTGGGAGTATATACTGTGCTAGGATCTGGCGTGACGACTACCTAGGCAGTAGGCAGCGACAGGACAGTTCGGTCACGTCACTCGTGACTTGCAGCCAAGTACAAATTTTCGTGGGAAGCGAAAATTCCCTTTAGAGGAAATGAGGCACCCACGCGAGTCCCACGAGGCGCCGTTCCACGTGGAATTTTTTGTTTGTACACCGTTATGTAATACACACAAATGTCCATAAAAGGAAATACAGACAATGGTATTTTAAGGGATGCCCTTTTCGAGCTCAAGTTGAACATTCCCCCAATTTACTTCTCTTCCCTGTACATCCATCACCTCACCTTTGGTCCACCAGGGACACCATCTCCCTCGCGTACTTCATATCTATCCATTTCCGTTCCTCCTGTTTTTAAACATAACTTCCACCGAGCGCGCCCGCACCTCCACATCCTTGTCGCCTTCGAACTCGATCAGCGTCAGGATGGCTCAACCTTCCTCTTCCCATCGTGATCGCGACAGAGAGGGTCATTCACACCGTTCTGAACGCTCTACCAACCGCCATCATAGAACCATTTCCTCCACGACCCTTCTTCTTGTCCTTTCCCTCATCCTCGCCGTCCTCGCCGTCATGCTCTCCCTTCCCAACCAAAGCTCCGCCGCCGGGGGTCAGCCTGGGGAACCCGCTCCCCAAGGAGTTTGGAATGTACTCACGCCCAAGCGATCTCAAGCTCTCATTGCCCGCGAGAGTAACATTGCAGTGCGCGAAGCAGAGGTTGCTCGTCGTGAAGCCGAGATTCTCGCCGGTGCGCCGGGTGGTGTTATTGGGTCAAGCCCAATGCCCACGGCATGCCCCCCTTGTGTGGCACAGGCGACCTTCGACCCCCCTCCAGTTAAGACGGTAATCAAGGAAGTTGTCCAGGAAAAAGATCTCGCTGCTCCAGGATGGTGGAAGGAAAGTAATGTGCGGTTCGATGACATCCTTGATCGAGAACTCAAAATTGCCGAACGCGAGCGCGAGATTAGTCGCCGTGAGGAGACTGTCAACCGCCGCGAACACGATGCATCTCGTCGTGAGGCTTGGATCATGGAGCAGCTTGCGTAAGTCTTCCGAGACCTCCATATCCCGGCCCTCTCGCTAACGGCACCCTGTTCAGTGCTCTCGGCGGTGAATCTGCAGTTGAGGAAGAATATATTTACGAACCGGCTGGGGCCAAACGCAGACCATCCAAGGTACCACCGCCTCTCTACCGCCGTCCCGAGCTCTGAGACGAAGGAGGTTCTGAATTCCTCTCGTTTCCCTACTTCAGTCAGTTGAAGTCTCTGTGATATTCTTCCTCCCACACTCCTTCGTCCGGGCTTGGGGGACAACGGCTTTTTTCATCTCTCTTTTGTCCCCCTTGTTCGTCGTAGCCTTGGAGCCATTTTATCACGACGCGTCGAGTCGCGTCGTCCGGAATCAAACTTACTCGATCAGGCGGACGCGTCTACACGTGACACGCCGATTCATCTGTGTTTTGCCATGTGGTCGACCAAAATGGGCTCCAGGGCTACAAGCCCCCATGAATTAGCTTGAGAATTGACTTCGCTGACGCATATTTCTTCCTTTCACAGGAAATTCCTCCTGCCATAATTACAGAGATCGAAACTGCAACACGTACCGTAACTCAAGTCCACATTGAAACCCAGTTTGTGCCGAATGAAACCGTTAACAACCCGCCGCCTGCAAATACCCGCCGTGTCGCCAAGCCTACCCCTTCTCCATACTCAAGCTCGTTTTCTACGATGTTACCAAAAACCACTTCAGTTGAGGTGCTGATAGAGCATGAGGAGGCTGTTGTGCGCGAGGAAGCCCCTGTTGAAGTGGAGGAGGTTGTTGAGGAACCGAGGAGGCGTTCAGTTCGCAAGCCGCCGCCTCCTCCAGCTTTCCCACCTGCTGCGTATAGACCGGCGCCGCAACGCTGGTGGTAAGTATTGTGTGGTGGTGGCTAGTTAACGATCATGAAACCGATCTGGGCTTGTATTTACTATTCATTTTTTTTGCTACGTATTTTCTATTGTCGCTGCTTGCGGCGCCTTGGTATTGATCATCGAGTTGACCTTCATCCTTTGACGTTTGTTATCCCGCGATACCTACATCTTTGTCTTTACGCTTACGAACTCTGACGAACGAATTGAAGGTGACTCACAACACTTACGGTGATGATGAGAAGTGGTTTTGGTTTGTTAGTGTTTGGGGACCAAATTTTAAGCGCGTGATGGATATTTCCTTAGTCGGCCCTGTCCGAGTCTCGTGTGTCGCTCCTCACGCGCTCGTATAACAACGCGTCTTTCTCGTACCACCAACTTATCATTCGCGTGGCTCCATCTTCTTTGGTTCCATGGTTGCCTCCCCCAACGAAAAGGCCCTTAGTTTAGGTCCGTACACAGAGACCTCGGCTCCATCCAAAAGCTCCACCCTTTTCCCGGTGTTTTCACCCTTTGCGAATGGCTACTCCCGGTTCTCCAGCTGGCGCGCAGCTCTCGGGCTTCCAAACCCGGGTAGCGTGGAGAACTTGCAGAAGGAGGTCAAAAGTGAGCTTTTTGCTGATTGCGGGTCCATTCGCGCGGTGTCTGACAGGGTGACACAGCAACGCATTTGAACAATTTCATCTTCGACGGCGCGCGGGCTGACCTTATGAAAGGACTATCAATGGATCCGGCTTTCCAGGTTACCCACTCATTCCAGTTAGCATCACAATCCGCACCTCCGACTTACTCGTTCGGTGCGTTGTTCGCAAATGCGAAGGTGAGTTACGGATGCCACTACTGTGACCTGTCAATTTTTTTTACCGTTAACGTACCTCCAAAAGGTCCTCCTTCAAGGAAACGTCGACCACGAGGGTAATGTTTCCGGACGATTCCAGCAAAGCTGGTCAGGATCAAATACCTCCAAGATGCAGGCCCAAGTATGTTGCCTTCAATGCACTCTTGAATCACTTATTGACGTTCTGGCATCCTAGCTCGGAATGCAACCCGGCCATACTATGATACAATTGGAACACGACTATTCAGGTTCTGACTACACCCTGAATGCCAAAGCCATTAACCCTTCACCGTTGGACGGTTCCGGCATTTACGTTGGGAGCTACCTTCAGTCCGTGTCGAAAAACGTAGCGTTGGGCGTCGAGACACTTTATCAACGGGCTGCGCTCGACCAGGCAGAAATGTCGTCTTCGTACCTTGCCAAGTTGATGGGCTCCGATGGGAAGTGGATTGCGACGGCACAGTTCCAGCCGATTGGTGTTCTCCAGGCGACTTACTGGCACAAGCTCAGTGAAAAGGTGGAGGCGGCTGCAGATTTGCAGGTGATTGCAGCTCCAATGCGTCGCGATGCGATTGCCACAGTAGGCACGAAGTATGACCTGCGCATGTCAACATTCCGAGCACAGTTGGACTCGACGGGCAAGGTGTCGGCGTTGCTGGAGCAACGATTTGCTCCCAGCTTTGCGTTCACGGTTGCTGGGGAGATAGACCATTTCAAAGTGCGTGTCGCAATTTTTATGCCATTCCGTTAGTTGACTAAGTACCTGGGGAACGCTCAGAATGCCGCCAAGGTCGGAGTTGGTGTGATGATTGAGAGCACAAGCTTGACATCCGAGGAGATGGGGATGGTACCCCCCCCACCGGGACAGCCACATTTTTAGGCCATCTACGATTTGTCGATCGATACTCTAGACTAATGCATAGCATGACCCTACCCCCACTATAACATGGACTACTGCACGAGCCGGTAACCCGGGCCGTTGCGTGAGAATTCAATCAACTTGTTTTGCGTCGTGACTCTGGTGGCTTCACTCTAAATGCCATGGCTCCACTGATTGCTGTGA
The DNA here is from genome assembly GCA_015178925.1 of Russula emetica. Classification (NCBI taxonomy): domain Eukaryota; kingdom Fungi; phylum Basidiomycota; class Agaricomycetes; order Russulales; family Russulaceae; genus Russula; species Russula emetica. The sequence continues at coordinate 945,323 of WHVC01000004.1, read as the reverse complement.
AGAACCTCGCCTGTCTCAGGCCAGAAGGCGATCCGATTTTCGTGAATGTCAACTTTGAAGTGAACGAGGGTGAGATCATCATCTTGCGGGCACGTAGCGGTACTGGGTGAGTCGTGTTCGCTCCCACCCGCCGCTTGATACTCATCATTGTCTCGGATATCCTTATCTTTCAGAAAGACCACCCTCTTGAAGTGTATAGCCCATCTCAATCTTTATCATGGAACTGTAGAATTCAAGGGAAGGTGAGTCACTTCACCCAGGCTGCGTCCCCACAATCGTGTCTTACATGAGCGCTGGCTATCAGACTTCCCAAAGCTTATGGTACGCTAGCCATCCAAATGGACACAAAAGTCTTCCCATGAACGTCCTGGTATAGGTGTCCCGACGTACAGAACCTACGTCCAGTACATCCCCCAACGACCATCACTATTACCGGGAACGCCACGCGATCTAATCGAGACGTTGTCCACATTTCACGCGCGCCTCACCCCAGAACGTTCTTCCGAGGGTCACGGCCATCTCAATAGCGCAATGAACTTGGCGGAACAATGGGGTATTGCGAAGGAGCTCTGGGATAGATCCTGGAGCTTACTCAGTGTCGGGGAATCTCAGCGATTATCGCTGGCGATCGCATACGGTTTCAACCGCGCTGAGGTCTTGATGCTTGATGGTGCGTATCCTTTTCTTTTTTTACCATAGTGACGCGCTTTCGCCCCGCTCATTTTTGATCTACTCGGGAATTTGTAAGAACCGACTTCGGGACTCGACCCCGCTTTGTCCACGGTGGTAGAGAATACGCTTATCAATGAAATCAACAATCCCGATACGGCCCTCAAAGCTATCATATGGATCACCCATTCGGACGATCAAGCGGAGCGCGTCGGCACGCGGTTTTTGCACCTCACACCAGATGGCGTCGAAGAGAAGAACCGTATCGAACCGTAGAACTAGCGGAGAGAGAGGAGCGGACTCACGGTCGTCGGCTTTTATGGGAATTTTTTTCTGTTTTTTTTTTCTTTAAGAAATTAGATTGGCATACACGAGCAATTTGGCATCACCTTATCTACGACAAGTCGGCAGTCCCTCACCAGACTCTCCGATCGGCACTTGGTTTCATCGCGCTCTGGTGGCGGACATGGGAAAGAGGTTTGGGCCTGGTGACACTCACCTCCACTCTTCTCTGTAACTGGATGATACGGGGCTCCGCCGTGTCAATGCTGATGATTGATTGTTATATGTAGCATACCGCTTTGACCATCCGGTGTACCCATCCTTTGTCAGAGGGTCGTAGTCACATAAAAAGGATCCCTGCTTGTTGGACCTTTAGCTCAATCGGTAGAGCTTTGTACTTATGAGGTTACCCTGACCTGTATATGCAAGGGTCCCGAGTTCGATTCTCGGAAGGTCCACTTTTTAAACTTCCCTTATTAGGTGTCATTGTGTCCGTTCGTCCCCATTGTTGTGACAGGCACACCACATTATCACTTTAGAGTCCGCCCAAAGACGATGTCCTTCAAGCTTCAAGCTGCATCATGCACCAAGGCTTCAGACTAGCAGATTTTATCTCGTGTCGTGGGACCCGAGAGAGGCGACCATTGCTCTAAAGCAATCCAATGGAAAACAGACAGGCGGCGCATTCGGTGGCACTCGTGTCTGGTGCTTAGTCCATCCAACTGCCACACCACAACAAAGCCACAAACGGGCCCTTCTATTATCATAAAAGACTGAGGAGTGGGCATCCGAAATTTTCACCCTCTTTCATCTGCTATTCCACGACCAATTTCACCCGCTCAGCTTGATCTTCACTGATGTCTTTCGTCAAAACATCCCTTCAGACCGGTTACCCCGACGAGTTCGGCGACACCGTGGCCAAGATGACAGCCTCCATTCTACAGGAGCAACTTGCGCCCATTGTCGAAACCTTGCGCGAGCATGCCAAGTTGCTGGACTTGCATGCTGCTCTCCTGAACCATAGCACCGCGATGAATCGTTACAACGTCGGCAAGATCGACGATATACGCGATTTTCAGAACAGCATAAAGTAAGTGGTGCTATGATCGATCGATCAACCAACTGTTGTGCTCATGTACATACACTCGATTTCTCTTACAGCTTCAAATTACAATTCTACGTTGATCCCGAGGACAGATGGCACCCTAACTATCGAAATCCCCGAACATCTTCAGCCAGCACAAGCACTGAAACTCTCTTAAACGCCGCCCAGTCTCGTTTGCCAGCGACGGACGCACATACTCACGAGGCTGCCAGTGATGAGCCTACCCATTCGACCGCCGCTTCTTCCTCGTCGTCGTCGGTGGCGGCCTCACCCGGATTGCCAGATCGCCCATCCACGCCAGCGGCCACCGAACATGCAGATACTCGCCCCACGACTCCTAGACAACAACTTGGAGAAGACGGATTCAGCGTCGTTCCTGGACCCTCTCGTCGTTCACAGCGCGAACGTCCCTTCTCGATCGCCCCCGACCCAATGTGGAACTCGTCGCTAGAGATCCAGCCCAATGAGCGTCTCGCTACCCACGCGCCACCCCCACCCCCATACGTACGACCGCCGACCTACGCCGAAGTGGTCCCCCCGGGGGCTGGGGCTGGGGCCGGGGCCGGGGGGCAAATCGAGTCCGTCGAGGAAGTGGAAGTGGTCCAGTTGGAGGAAGAACCGTTCTTCCCAGTCGAATCGGAGACCGTCGAGATTGTTGAATCGTCGACTTTACAATATTTCCCGCCTTTGGACGCCATCCTAGATGACGCACATAACGATCCTTCTCATTCACTCGATCTATTGACTTTCCTGCGTACCGGGGTCGAAGAGGCCGAAAAAAAATCCACCACCAACTCTGAGAATGAGACTGGCGGTGTCGATGTCGATGTCGATGTCGATGTCGGTGTCGATGTCGGTGTCGGTGTCGATGTCGATGTTGGTGTCGATGTCGATGTCGGTGTCGATGTCGATGTCGATGTCGGTGTCGGTGTCGATGTCGATGTCGGTGTCGATGTCGATGTCGATGTCGGTGTCGGTGTCGATGTCGATGTCGGTGTCGATGTCGATGTCGATGTCGGTGTCGATGTCGGTGTCGATGTCGATGTCGTCGGCTCTGGCGACATCGAAAATCCGAATAATAATAATGACGAGTCGTCGCAGCAGCTGAGCGAGAAGGCTCGCGGGAAGAAGCGGATGCGAGACGAGGACTATTCTTCTTCGGATGAAAAAGATGACTTGGAAACGCTAGAAAATCTCCTCGGAGAAGGCTGTAGTAGCAATGGCAGCAGCACTAGTAGCGAGCGCGATGGACAACCCGACCGTAAGCGCATAAAGACGGACGCGGGTACTACGGATACGGATACAAGGATCAACACTGACCCGTTGGAAGTGGATGGGTCGGTCTTGATGGTGGCGCGCATGGGCCTTTTCGAGACGTTGACAGATTTGGAGACTTGGCATCAAGTCAAGAAGCTGAAAGATATCGAGAAGCTATATCGCGGCGGTCGTCTCCTAGCTTAGCCTGCCCATGCAGGCCGGGGCAGGGCCATCATCTCCTTTTCTCTTTTTTTTTCTTCCTTTCATCTCTCTCTCAGTGATAGATAGCTCTACTAATACTCTTGTTTGTTTTGCTTTGTTGAGCTGCGGTTAAATCCGCATGGACCTCTTTATTATATACAGTATCCTCGTTCGCCTATTTATTTTGTTGCGTTTTGTTGTTGTGTTACTTATACAATACAGTACATCGGCACGCACTAGTAGCGATAAGCAATTAATTGGATACTGTACCTGCAAGCTCGCCTTTTTGTGTGTGTGTGTGTGTTTTTTTCCTTTTTCTTTTTGCTTTCCCTGTACCTTGTACCATGAAGTCGCAGTGACTCTGATAAAAATCGTTTGCCTCGTTGATGATCTCGCAAATCTCTACAATAGATGTCCGCCTCCTGTCAGCAACATCGTCGAATCGGCCATTGCAAGAAAATTCCAATTCAGATGATAGCTCAGGTCGCTCTTCTCCATATGCTGAGGATCTTGACAGGATTATCGCCCTCGTGAGCCCTTTTAATCGTGTTGGCATGATCCCTTGCGGTTAAAACTGTGGACAATACAGAGTAGCTTAATGATTGTTGTTTGCACCATTGCCCTTGACTCACGTTCCGTGTCAGTCACATACCTGAGGCCAGACAGTGTCAACCCAGACGTAGCATACGCAACCACTCCCTTAGACTATCCGGCCGCTGAACCGCCCCCGTTCTCTCTTCCGATATATGCCTTCTGGCCGATCCTGGGCCGTCCCTTCTCCTTGGCAATGGCTCTCATCAGTGCTCTGTTCGTAGGGTCGTCGCTTCGACGGCCCGGAGACCATCCCACTCAGCACGATGCGTGGTATCAAGTCATCAATCAACACGTACGCTTTCCGTTCGACCCGTTGTGAATCAAAAAACTCATTGATACAGATTGCGGAGAGAATTCGACCCGCTGTGGACAAATACCAACAAGCTTTTCCAACCTTGCTCGAAATACCGTCGAAGGACCACCCCTATGGTATGTGCTCTCTTTCACTCAGTACACCCACGGACAAGCATCAACATCACATAGATCCGTCCAAGGCATGATGTATTAGCTATGGTATCTCTAGTTTATATGAGTGGCTGTTCATTCGGCAAATAGCCCAGAGGCTCTAAGCACATGCGGCTTCGCCACGCTGTCCTACGTGAACTTATTCGCCAAAGAGCTTCTGTACCCGCTTAAGCACGGATCCAGATCCGACACTGGCAATCATTTGAGTTCTGGAATCACTAGCGGAGAATATACTGTAACTGTCTTCTCTCTTCACTCTAGAGTGACATCCTCTTTGGGTTGGGATTAGATTGCCTCGGAATCGTCGCTGGCCGTCACGGCGTGGGCCCAGCCCAGGAGTAGAGACTCGGGAGAGCACGAATCATATGGAAGGAGTAATAGTATGGTTGAGCGGCGGCATGCGTATATTTTAGATGGCTGGGCCTTTATTTACCACAACTTGGCACCAGCGCTGCAGGGTAGTAGCCACGACTACCATCCAACCGGAACGAACGGATTATGACCGTTCACGGACTGAGGATGCAGTGGCGGATTGTGGCATGCTCAAGTACAGTATAAGGCTTGTAAGGCTTGTAAGACTCGGACTTTCGACGATTGGTATACTTTCTTTACTTGCATCCATTTCTCAAAAATTTCTTCTTTTTCATTTCCTATGATAGATTGAGCCCCTAACTCCTTCAACAGGTTCGGAATGAGGTTGTCTTCTGGGACCGCATCGTCCGGAGAAAGGGAGATACAGTCATTGCGGTTTCGGGCAAGAACAAGTACCCCTTCCGTGAGGTATCCGCGAAGTTCAAGTAAGCCGCTTCTCCATCCGCCTTACGCTTTTGTGGCGCAACTTCTATGTGCCCGTTATCCCCGTGATCGCTTGCTGAGACTGACACGCGACATTGTAGGGGCTCGACGCCTGCAAATTACACCCTCAAGTACAATGTCATGCCTTTCGTCGGCATACTGACGTACGGGGAGGCTGCCCGCGTGACGAGACCTATCGAGTTTCCCTTGGCACGGGAGCGTGTAGAGTAGACATGTCATTTGTCAAATCGAGAGCAATCAATATCCGAATGCCGGCACATGCCATGATCCTTTCAAGTTCAACTGACTGGAACGTACAGCCCCTTTGCTGGATTTGCTATCGCGAAAAGTCTGGAAAATGCCACCGATCAAGTATGATCATTTGCCCCGCCCAACTCGAAAGTATATGGCGAGGTAGTCAATGATCTTTCCTCTTGCCTTCAACAGAATGACTACTGCAGTATAAGGATTAGAATTATTCCCCACCCATCAACGTCTTTCCTTACTCGTCAATTGAATGAAATCTACGGCATATTTCAGGATACAGTAAGTTATTTCGGTTTAGAACGTTGGGATACGTCGATGAAATGGCTTCCCCTGTTCTAAATGTTTCATCTGATAAATGTCAACGGATCTCGACGACGTGAATTGCCGAGCCAGCCTGTGCATACTATGCCCCACTGGTACTGTGCTATCCTAGACACAATGGGCGAACTGGAGTTACACCACCTGACATACACATACAGGGGTCAATGGTTAACTTCCTCTATCGACAAGGATGGTCCAAAGTAAGGGTCCGGAGGCGTAAAAAGCCAAATTGACAGCTCCGGAGGATGCTTCGTTGTTCCCATCGTAAGGCGAAAGAAGCCGTCCCCTTGCAAAGCACGAGGCATCAGGCATCAGGCCATCAGTGTTGGATTGGGAGGTACTGTAATCGATTCTTATCGGGGTGACATCCCTCCAAGTAACTGTCCCGCTCATTATGGTTGATTTCGTTGTTGAAAGCCCTCTTACTTAAGTATCGCTTGTCATCATGGGCGGAATGAGTTGCAGTGCCGAATCAAATCGCCAGTACACCGGGTACAGTACTGGGAACAGCGAACAGCATCCTTGGAGATATGATGATGGCCGGAGCCACGCTCTCGGCTGCGGCTAACCAACGCCGTGTATCGTAGAGTCAGTGATACGCGCCCTCAGCGATCTCATAACCCATAGCCTGTAATCGAGGGGTATGGGACCATGGGTTAAGGTCACCTCTCCATATCTCAGATCTTCCCATCTCTTCTTCCTATTACTCCCCCTTCCAGCTCCACGAGTTCAGTTCCCAAAGACCGTGCCCGTGCCAATCCCAACAAAGCCCGCTTCGTAGCATCCCCCAATCTCGTCTACGAGCCCGCATTTCTAGTACATATCTCGTCGATCGCCCGCACAGGTCCACTCCTTCCCCCTTCGCCCTATTTTTGGTTCGGTCTCTTCCCGACCGTATTATTTGTCGTCATCTACAGTAGTATGGCCTCGTAGATTCTATGGGGAGGCAAGACGCTGAGTTTAAAGGGAAATATGTTCTCTGCTCTAAGAAGGAAGGTGAAAACAAACATATCGAAACTCAGCATGGCGCCAACGTGTTACACGGCCTCTTCGCGGCGGATGCGTAAGCATCAAGATGGGGGAGCATCATTCACGGTATGTATCTCACGGTACAGTCAACACCCTCTTAAAACCCATACTGTACCCTGATAACCCATAGGATGTTCAAGTTCCCAAGCTGGTATGCAGGGATTTACAAACATAACACCCCTTCATACCCCATAACCGATAGCCTTTTTCCCCCTCAAAAGAGGCAAACCCATACATTTTACTAATATAGGTATAGATTTGTGCAATCAACAAACTAGAGAGCTAAATACAAGCTGGGCAAGGTAAGGCGCAAGAAACTAGTAGCAGAGGTGGTCGCGTAGCCATCAGGGAAGTCGAGCAGGGGCGAGAGGTGTTGCGCGCACGCGGGGCGGTCTCGAGGGATGACATTTCACTGAGTACACACCGTGCTATTTATCTACTTACGTCTTATTGTACTACAGGTTCTATCTGTATCGTAGAGTGGCTATTTGTATAGCGAGACACCTATTGAGCGAAAGAGAAAAGAGGTACTGTAGCACGCGAGGAAGCGCGCAGCACTTTTACCGAACATGACCTGTGTGTGATCCGATGATCCCCGGCACCACCATCCAGCATCATACGAGGACTGCCAGATGCCAAAACCCGTTGGTTTTGTGGTCGAGAATATCTGACTGAGCGTGACACTCGCTGCGAAATTGTTCCAAGTTGGTGCCCATGGACGCCGAGCGTTCTCCTGTCCGCGGCGGAAGCACACATAATACCAAAGTCGAGCCGATGGGTGGGGTGTGACAACACGCGTGAAATGAACAGGTGGTCGAGACAGCGGAGAGGATAGTAAGAAAGGGGTGAGGTCGGGCAGCGCAAGTGCAAATGCGTCCGCATTGGCCTTGATATCTGGTGTGGTCGGGTCGATCCAGGACACGGGGCGCCGCATTAGGACATCGCGGTTGCTATTGTAGGTAAGTGCTGCGTAAGGTGAGCGATTTCGATGATGATGTACCTGTTGATGCTTGCCCGACTCGTCGTGAGCTGCTGCAGGCTGTGTCTGTTATCAACAGCTATGTCGTAAGATGGAGGCAGTTTTGGCCTCATTCGGCAGCCAGATGCGGTCACTCTCACGTTGTCCAGAAATTATCTAGAAATACTCAGAAATAATGTATATATTTTTATAGATTTTACAGAATTTTTTGACCTGAATGCCATACCCCCTCATAACCCATAACGTGAAGCTGTGACCGAGGGGTATGGGTTAAGAGGATGTCGACTGTACTAGGTTAGGTATGAGAAGGTGAAGGCACACTGCACTACGTAACAACCGAGTCTGAACTACCGGCACCACTAGCCTGCGCTCCCGCTGTTACTGCGGCCAGTGCCTGGCGGGCGTCGTCGGGATTGTTCTCGATCCATGTGGAGATGAGTGCGGACATCTTGAGACTCTGATCAAGCTTGTCCCTCAGCTTTTCGTAGAGCTCCGTATCCCGGGTCTTCGCGATACGCTCCATCTCCGTGCGGGTTTGTGCAACGATGGGAAGAATCTGCTCTTGCACCTGCGTTATGATAGATCCCTTGATGGCTTCCATGAAAGGCGCGGAAAGTGGCATCGCCGGTGTTGCTGGCAAAGCACGCTTCGTATGTGCCGTCAAGGCGCTCCGTAGAGTGTTAGCCTCTTCCTGGAGACGCGCTATAGCTTCAGCATTGTCATGATCAGCCTTCACCAGCTGCATGAAGAGTAAGCAACGTCGCTAAAAAGCAAAGCGAACAGCTGTGTAACGCGTACCTGCTCAAGCAACTCCTTTTCCGCAGCTTCTTCCTGCTTGGAAAGATTATTCTCACGCTGAAGTGCATCTAACTGCGGGATGAGGTCCGCCACTTCCTGTGAAAGTTCTGCGATTTCCCGATCCGCTTGAGCAAAGCTCTCATGGAACGTTTTTATCGTCTCAGCAGTTTGCGGACCAAGCTGTTGATCCCCCACGAGAGCAGAGATATCGGTGTTCCGCGCGATCTCCTCGATTTTCTCGTCCATTTTCGCCTCGAGCTGTTCTATGATGTGTCGAGAGTGCTGAGTCAGGTCATTCTCCATTTCCTGTAGACGGTCTTCAACCTCGCGGATGGTGTCCCTAATAGACTCGACATCTTCGCGCATATCTGGCGAGGTCGTATCTGCTGCTGCAGTGTCGCCGCCACTCACAGAGAGACGCCGTCGTTTCTTGGTGTGGGTGGTATCTCCGTCACCGCTAGCGGAAGCCGCCGTCGTACCCTCGGACGGACCTGCACTAGAGCGACCGGCACGCCGTTCGTACAGGCTCTCGATGCGCTTGTACAGTTGACTGACGTTGTCTGCCAAGCCTCCCAACATCGTTTTCGCCTCCTTCAGCTTAGCTTCCATGTCACCCACATTCTGCGCAGGAACTGACGGCCAGAAATCCGTCTCTGACAGCTTGTTGAGAGCTTTATTGAGGGAGACCTTTTTTCTTTCACAGGTGGCCGTGGCATTCGCGAGGCTGGCTTGGAAGGCATCTCGAATTGCGGATGGGAGGGAGTTGAATGCGGGCGATTGAACTTGACGTCGACGAGACTCGACGTCTTTCTCTAGCTTTCCAAGATCCATGTATTCTTGGGTGGCATCCGCCATCAAACTGAGGATAAAGGTGTGAATGTGACGTCCAATGTGATGATTACGTCGAACTTACGCGACGCGCTTTTCCCACACAACCCGTCGTTCCGCAGGTGTCATTTCCTCTCTTGTTGGCGCAGGAGGCATTGGGGGAGGCGGGAGAACTTCTGAGAACGGCCGTGAGGGCAAACTGGCGGGACCCGAGGGCGTTTTCAAAGTAGTTTCAGAGGGGGCCTTGAACGTAGTCGATGCTGCGGGCAGAGCCGGACTTTTGAGAGAGCTGCTTGCTGAAAGAGTCTTTGTCTCTTTTCCATATGAGCGATCGTCAGAGCCCATTTTCGGTAGTGGGGTTTTAGAGTCGCTTTTGGGAGGTACAAGGTCCGGTTGGGGGTATGAATGAGGGCGGTCGTTTGTGGATGCACGGCGAGGAAGAGGTCGACCGTCACGGGTGGTGGTGCTGAAAGAACCGCGACGGTCGCGAGAGGGACTGGCACCCAGTCGGGGACTTCGCGGTATAGGGACAGGATCTCGGTCGGAGTGATGTGTGCTACCCCAACGAGGGGGCGGCGATCTCCTTCGCTTGGGGCTCAAATCGGCGGGAGCGGCATGACGATCGATTGAGAATGACGACCTTCTCTCGTGTCCATGGAACGAAGCGGACGACGACGTTGGTGAGCGCGGAGGTGAGCTCTTGCCAGGTGATTTCCAGTTTTCTATGCGAGAGAGTAAACTGGAACTGGAACTGGCTGGTCCTGTATTCCATTGCGGGTCGGACGGATGAATGAAATGACAGGCGAATGCACCGCGTGGACAACCGTTTTCGCCGCCTCTAGAGATCCGTTTACCTTCGTTGTCGAAAAACTAACATGCAAACTGCGTGAGCGCGTGGGGAATGATAACGACCAGTGTTGTGAAGTACGAACATGACAGCGACGAGTTTTCGGAGGACCGAGTTCGAACATTCTTTATTGTTGTGCGCGTGAAGCCACAATGAGCCGCCATCATCCTCTTTCACCACCCCTTTCTCTTTTATCTACTCCGAGTCCCCTGCATTCTGGCCAGAACTCCGATGCTTGCACAGCTCTCCTGGATCAATGATCCGGCTAATTAAGGGCCACATGCATACGGCCGTTCTTACTGTGTACCCACAATCCGATAAGGCTCATTACAATGGGACATTCATCACACGTGTCGGATATTGTTGGACCGCCTTACTGTAAGCGACGGGAACCGGAAGGGTTCAAGGATATCTAGCCTGCTCTGTGTTCTGGCAGCGATGCAAAGCAGGTGAGCACCACTGAGATTTTCCAAGATGGTTGGGTTGTCAAGCCCAGAAAACGTGTCCTGCCAGTTGGAGGAAAGAAGGTACGTCAACATTCGTTTCAGTTTGGCACGACTGGGCAAAGCTGACATTTTGACCCGCTGATTAGGTGTTGAAAATTATGAGTTCAAGGCGGTACTTTGGTGATTGGACATGACTGCACAGTAACTCGGTTTTAATAAAAATCATTCTTCAATCCCTTGACTCCCTTTAAGTTGAGACCCAAAGTGTGCAAAGTGATGAATGGGTATTGGATAGCGTCATTCTGCTGTGCCACTGGCACTGGCATGATTTAACCTGGTTTCAGTTGGTCTGGCAGATCCATCCCATGTACTCAAGTACTGGGTGGAGGTTACCAACACCGTCCGTGCACGATTACTACATCGACCATCTGAACACCACATCGTTCGGCAACTCCGTCCGAGGTTTCGACTGGGACCTGTGGCAAATTGCTTTCAATTTCATTATCCTCATTTCTTACACTGGCATACGCACTGGCAACCTGGTAAGGTAATGTAGGCAGTAGGCCAAAGGACCTCCGAGAGCCGCGCACAACCCCAAACCCTACGGTGACAATCTGAACATCGCCGGTGCCCCCTGCAACCACACCGTCGACCCCCCCTCACTCATGGGCATCATGGCCATTGATGTACATCTGGGGCGCCGTCCCATGAATGACCACGCATTACCACTGGCACGCATGTCAAGATAGAAATGGCTGGGCGGACTTGGATATAGCCCTGTCCGGCGAATGCGGGTGCTGCCAGTGTAGCGCTGGCTCTGGAGCTTCGTGTGCCGAGGAGATATTGGCACTGGATACCTCCGTGGGTGAGATGTCCACCTTGTCCGTGCACATTTCCATTCGAGGTAATCGATTCTTATGACCATCCCTCAGGCTCAAACTTGAAGTGACTGGCGCACACGTCCGCATTTGCATCTACTACCTGAATCCAATACCCACTGTCACTGCTGGCGCTCTACCTCGTGTATTGGTTATAGATGTCGGTGAACATTTCCACTTGAGGAAATCGATTCTTATGACATCCCTCAGGCTCTAAAAAGTAACTGGCGCACGTCGGACACATTTGGATCTGCCGGAATCCAATATCGATATCCAATACCCACTGTCACCGCCGCTCTACCTCGTGTATCGGGCTTCGATGACGCTTCGAGCGATTGGGGGACGTCACCAGCGCTGGGCTGGTAATCGGGCTTATACTCTATTTATAATGACAAAGAACCTTAGGAAATCATCAGACGGGGAATAAAAGGGTACCTTTGATCAAAAGTTCCGGGAGACACCAACGCATTTCAAGGGGGAAATGGAGGGGAATCGGTGCTTAGAGGACTCGTTCAAACACTAGCGACAATCCATCTTGTGCCATATCATTTTCCACGTGGTTCATATGTGGATACGGGATACCTACTCATCTTTATTGGAAGCCCATCGTGGGGGAACATCGTGGGGGAAATTCCTGATGCTTCTTTTTAGTCACCAAGGCACAGTGCAGAGTAGCTGCAATGCCGCATGCGCATGGCTGATGGGTGTTGGAGTAGCACGAGCCAGCCGGCCGCTCCGCCGCTTACATAGTGCCGAGACCATGTATATATATTGTATCTCGGACAGGGGGAATACATCATCTTCCGGATACACCTTGCTCCCAGACGCTCATCGGCGCCTTCCCAGGCACCATTCACCCATCCTTACCGCTACAGGTTATGGGCCCTGCGGCCTATCAGCCTCAGAAATATTCTTCTCCTTCTCATATCACATATATTCTCTCCATTTACAAAAACACCAAGAGCCGCCCCTAATCAAGTCACTCCTATCAGTAACCTAACCAGCGAACACATCAGAGACCAAGAGACCAAACCTAATCAAATAAGGTGATCGAGAAGCTTACATTAAATAACAACGTAGCACCGATGCGTCGGGCACGCATGTTACACAAATTTGCAAACGACCAACGCTGGATAAACAGAGACCAATTCCCGTGTCAAAATCAGTCAAATGATAATCATAAAAGGGGCAATTACTTACTTCTCGAATCATACCCCACACATAAAAGGGTGCCGGAGGCAGAGCACACTCAACTCATCCAAAGAGGAGGACCGAAAACGAGGCAAGACAAACTGGGATCCTAATGGAGGCCCAGCACGATGGAGCCAAACCTGCTTGCCCGAATTCGGCGTGCCCGTTATGATCCAAAGTAGAGGACGTAGTTGTCATCGACACCCCTACGCGCAATGAATATCGAAAGAAAGGACGCGACCCCGCGCCAAATGGTAAAGCCTGCAGCAGTTGTCGTAATCGACACCCCAGCGCGCGAGGGGAGCGGAAGAAAATAATACGCACAGGATGGCCACAAGGCCTAGACAAATGCTTGCCGAATAGAACTGAACGCATGTTCGGCACTCGCACGCTTCGTGCATTCCTAAGGGAGGCCCGTTCGCGGCGAGAAGACACGATGGAACCAAAGTACTTGTCCGAAGTCGGCGCGCCCGTCATACCCAAGGTTGAGGAAGTCGTGGCAACGCAGGACGGCCATGGAACCAGGACCAAACACAAATACTCTGAACCGCGGGATGAGCCGACGAAAAGGCGCGTGACACAGCCATGGAACCAGGACCAAGCGCGACCGGAGAGTGTGCGAAACGACCAGTGAATACGAAGACACGCGCGTAGATGTCGAGCCACAAGGAGGAGTATTGAAGTAAATTGCACGATTCCACCGCGAACGATCATACGTCAAACCTGAAAGAACAAATACAAAAGAGATCAAAAACAAAACAACCAAATTGGAAAACCACTCACCAGCGCAAGCGACTCTGCCCGCAAAAGATGTGCGCGAAAGTCACTATGCACGACTGTCATAAAGCAATAAATCCAGGAACCAAGGGCGTGGGACAAAAATCCCTTACAGCCCAATGGACGCGTAAGCGTACCCCACACCTGGAAAATCATTCGCGCGAGTAGAGAAGCCGGAAACCAAGGGACACAGGACATACCCAAATAAACAAGGGGAGTCCACACCTGACGAATCAGTAATGATCCCTTCTCGGACACGACAAAAATGAGGATGCAGCCAAAGACGGACCAGTTCCAAAGCCCTACAAGGCAAACGAATCCCGCGAATGGCCCAACATGACGACGCATAACTCACAATGAGCTCGTATAATTGAAAAACAAACAAAAAAAGAAATAACGACGCCATGTCATCTGCCAGAGCCCTTGCGTGGAGGGGAGCCTAACGGAAGCAAAGAAGGGGAGCCCAATGGAAACACGCGAGAGGACGCGCCTGGCGGAGCATGAGCGATCGGCTCATCGCGGCCTAAAAAGAGGCCAGCAGATGAGGAATGCGAATGATTGGCTTGAGGAGAATACGATCCGAGCAAGGCTTGAACAGATCCAGGCCATAGGGACCTGGAAACTTGTCAGAGGCCACCAGACACGATACCCATCGCCAACACGTAATCTAGAAAATATTAGTTCGCCCCTAATGCTCAAAAAATGGCTTACCACACAGAGAGAGTTTGCGGTCGCTCCCAACTCCATGTGATGAGGAAAGCAGGAGCAACAACCTCCCTCACATAAAAGGCCCCTGGTAAATACCAAGCCCATGTGCAAAGAGGAGATAGCAACGGGGAGCGACAATTTTCATTTGCTGACATATGCAGGTACAGAATCACACAAAAATAAAAATAAAATAAAATCACACTAGCAAGATGGACCGAGCGGCAAGTGCAGCTGAGCGCCCATCTGAAGGGGAGTGTTGGAGTAGCACGAGCCAGCCGGCCGCTCCGCCGCTTACATAGTGCCGAGACCATGTATATATACTGTATCTCGGACAGAAAACATCATCTTCCGGATACACCTTGCTCCCAGACGCTCATCGGCGCCTTCCCAGGCACCATTCACCCATATCGCTACAATGGGTCAAGGCTTAAAGGCTGTGATGGTTGACAATCTCCATCAGACATGAAAGTGACAAATACACGACTTTGGTTAGCCGCCACCGGTAGCGTGGGTGCCATCGTATTTCCAAGGATGCTGCGATTTGATTTGGCACTGTAGCTCATTCTGCCTCTGATGGCAATCGCTACTTACTAAATAAGAGGACTTTCAACGAAAGCAACCGTTATGAACAAGACAGTTACTTAGAGGGATGTCATAGGAATCGATTACCTCAGGTGGAAATGTGCACAGACATCTATAGTAGCCAACACGCGAGGTACAGCGGCAGTGACGGTGGGTATTGGATCCAGGCGCTTAGATGCAAATGCGGAGGCGTGGCCAGTTACTTTTTAGAGCCTCAGGGATTCATGAGAATCGATTGCTCGATTGGATGTTAATTACACCAACATCTACTACCAATACACGACTCGGAGGTACGGCGGCAGTGACAGTGGGTTTTGGATCCAGGCAGTAGATGCAAATGCGGATGCGTGCGCCAGTTCCTTGGACACGTACTGTATGTCGATTTTGCCCCAAAATGGAAGCGAGGCGCCCTCCTAATAGGTTTCTCTATCGGAAGCAAATGCCATAAGTCACTCTACGACACTTATAAACGATCTCCTCCCCCCCAATATGATGACCCAGTTGCGAGGGATCACCTCTCAACAAAGAATATCTCTAGCTCTAACGAATATTCTACCAAGGCCATACTAGATGACGACAAATAATCCGTCTTATGTTCCTATCCAACACCCTCAGCATAATTTTGTGCAGAACGCTCAGGTCTGCATTACATATGTATGCGATGTTCCACTGCTCAGTTATATATCAATGCAGACTTTGGGCGGTCGCGACCACGAACACTGGTCGAATGAGCATCTACCGGGTATTGACTCTGCCAGTGCTGGCCCTTACCCCGCTGCGAATCATGCCGATGCCCTTCCACCGACAAGATACATTAGTACGATGGGGAACGAGGACCCACCTCATGTGGCCATAGTAAGTGCTCGTTTTACCAGTCTTCATGTCCCCTTTGCTGACGGTGGCTGTGCCGAAGGGCCTTGGACAACATCAAGGGAACCAAAGTCAACGTCAACTTGACGCCGATCATTCCACTCCCGGGAATACCCAGTATATTCCAATTGACCCTCAGGCTGGTCCACCTCCGCTCGAGCAGTATGCTCCTGCGATTCCTGTACGTGTTGTCTCCCCAACCCCGCTCCCTTCCTTGTGCATATACAGCCTTTCTTACTGCGCCTCTAACTGCAGGAGGTGCCCAACAACTACCCCACCGTTAACATACCTCTTCCTCATAATGTAGCCGGACCTTCTCGAGGGGATCTGAGCCTGGTACATTCCGGAATGTCAGTCACCGAAACCCTCAAAAAGAATCTCGCGAGTCACTATCTGCACAACCCAGGCTCACGTGTCAACGACCTTCGCACGAGGCGGAGCCGATCAGGTGCTGTTAAAGTGTTGATCTTACTTGAGATCGACGATGATATGTAGGTTACTGTACATGTGGCCACCGACCGGAAAAACAGAGTAGAAGAAGTCCTTCGGTATTCTTTGTGTAACAATGTGTGGAACCTGAGCTCCTAGGAAGGTCATGATGGAATATATGTTTTTTTGTGCTCCAGAACCCTCATTCGTTTGAGAATTTGATACTTGAACCCGAAGAAACTTCAAAAGGTGAACCTCTGGCTCCAATTGACGGGCTAACTGAATGCACTTCAGTTCAGTTGTTATCAAAGTGTGTAACCAGGTGAACAGTCGGTCAATGGGTCAACGTCATAGATCAGAAACATCGTACATAGCAAAAGAAAAATACGCGGCAAGCAAATTGCATACAAGGGCAAAGCGGCCAATCCACCCTCCGGTGGTCTACGGGCATCACAGGCGCAGTGGGCCAACACTTTTACGTCCTACCCGAGTTTTATGCACACTACGCATGAAGCCCGAACGATCATCCATTTAGTTGCTCGCAGCAGCAGAAGCAAGTCAACGACACGGTAGACAATATCATGCCGCTTCCTGTGGTAGATCGACTGAGAGTGGGAGAGGGGGAGACGCAAGTAAAGAAAGTATGCCAATCGTCGAAAGTCTTACAAACCTTCTCCTTGAGCATGTGCGTCCTCAGTCCTGAGGCCTGCGGCTTGACATACTTACAGTCCAAGAACGCGATCCATCTTTCCCTGTAGCATGGAAAGGGGATGGATTGTCCCATCATACATTGAGCTCCTTCTGTGTTGGACGAGTCGCCCGTGAACGCGTGAACTGTCATTCCGTCCTTCCGTTCCGGCTGTACTGTATTGGTAGTCGTGGCTACCCTAGCGCCAGTGCGATAAGCAATAAACGCCTGGCTATCGCCGAACTTGCCAACTACGTGGGCTAATTTCTGTCGTACTGCGTACAGTACAACTTGCACGACACAGCAGAGAAACCGGATAAAGATGAAGTACAGTATCCGGGTCACCCGCCTTTGGTGGTTGAGGCCGTTGGATAGAAAATGCTGCGGAGCGATTTAAAATTAGCTTGGCAAGCGCCGCCGTGGCCGATTTAAGAAAAGAGGGACAGCACCCGTGATCATTACTTTGTTTCTCCCTCAACAACCGTTGGCTCCGCTTCAAGGATGATCACAACCTGGCGGTACCTTTTCCTGGTCCTCGGTTTCATCGTACGTCTCAACCTCGTACAAATCTCATAGCTGTTGTTAAACCCCTTTCAAAGCTCGGTCTCCATTTCATCCTTACGGTATCCCATGAAGCATATGGCAATGCCACATCCATCTCTCGCCTCCTCAGCACTGACAAGACACCCTCAAAAAAAACACTCGACGCAATCCCAGATCAGTACCACTGGCCAGACAACAACGTGACGTTTGTACCAAATCGTCGAGCCAATGCGACCATCGTCATGTTGGCACGGAATGGCGATCTCCCCGGCGTGGTGAAGAGTCTTAAACAGATGGAAGACCGCTTCAACAAGCGTTTCCGCTATCCCTACACCTTTCTCAACGAAGAGGCGTTTTCGGATCAGTTCAAGGAGTGCGTCACCCTTTTCATTAGAGTTGATTATACCCCACTCATTCTCACTGCTTTGGCCACTTTGACGCTGCAGGAGAGTGACTGAACTAACTGATGCAATCCGTCGAGTTTGGACTCATTCCTCACGACCATTGGTACCAGCCCGACTCGATAGATGAGGAGAGGGCGTCTGCTGCACGAGAACAGATGGCGAATAATAATGTGATCTATGGAGGTACGTACAAAACTTAGGTTTCCCCTGCACAAAGACTGGAACCTGACCTGACCTTCCCTCAGGCAGCCTACCGTAAGTGAAGGGCAGTCATTCATATTGATGGCTGTGTTGACCCCCGCAAAGGTACCGAAATATGTGTCGATATCAATTCGGGCGTAAGCATACTTCCCCTTCCACTCTAGACCGTTTGACTTACTCGTCCCTAGTTCTTCTTCAGGCATGAGCTTTTGGCCAAGTACAAGTATTACTGGCGGGTGGAGTAAGTTCCATATCCTATCTGTGGCAGGCTTGTTCCTTATAGTTCCTCTCAGGCCCGACATCACCTTCTTTTGCGACCTTGACTTCGACCCATTCCTCTTCATGCAGGACAACAACAAGACTTATGGTATGCATACCATACGAGTGAATATCTTTTATCCCAGCTGAGTGCGCGCAGGCTTCACCATCGCCCTTCCCGAGTATGGCGAGACTATCGAAACACTCTGGCAAACCGTAAGAGGTGCTTATCATTTATCCACCGAAGAAGCACTCTCCTTACAATTCTTTCATACTACCGTAGGGTTCATTCACGAGAATCCCGACCTCATTGCTCCGAACAATGGGATGGGGTTTATCTCCGACGACAATGGACTCACTTACAACAGATGTCATTGTATGCTATATCAATCCCTTGTCACTAACTCCCTACTGATCGCTCGCAGTCTGGAGCAATTTTGAGATTGCAGATCTCGACTTCTGGCGCGGTGAGGCGTACATGAAATTCTTTGAGCACCTCGACAACGCTGGTGGATTCTACTATGAGCGCTGGGGCGATGCGCCAGTGCACTCGATCGGTGCGGCTTTGCTGGTGCCGAAGGAAAAGCTACACTTTTTCCGCGAAGTGGGCTATCGGCATGAGCCATTCCAACATTGCCCAACGGACGATATACACAAACAAGGTAAATGCTGGTGCGACCAGCAGGACAACTTTGGTAAGTCACATTGCTATTCGATGTGCATCGCGACCTAATGATCTGTGGGGTAGATTATCACTGGTATTCATGCATGCCCAAGTATGACCGTCTCTTTGAGTAGTTTAGTGTCCATGCTTTGTGTCCTTGTTGCAATATCTACTATTTATTTCATGAATTTGACGATTACTTAGTTGTTCTCCCATGCCGGGGGGGGGGGGGGGTCGGTGATCATAGGATGGACTGAGAGTAGTACTGATACTGCACAGGACAGTGAGATCTACGTACGACGAATAAGGAATGTTGCCAAGCCTACCGAATCATATAAACGTGTCCACGTTGAGCCGAGTGACGTGTCGATCAGCTTGTCAACGTGTTCCACCACAAGCGAATGCGTGAGTGCTTGTTGAAAACGTTCTCGCAACTGCGCGGCAGTCTGCTCCCCTGATGCTGCGAAACAAGGGAGGGTGGAGTCTTCCGCCGCTCCTTCATCAGTATCGTACCCAAGGGTTCCAAAGAGTCAACGTCCCGTACCCTTCTGCATGAGTTCCACCATCGTGACGATTCTATCGCAATGTTTTCGCGCCGCCTCAAATCCCTCGTGAAACAATTTTCGGAATTCTCGTAACGGCTCGCTATCCGCTCCGCCTAATACCTCGACGTATTCTAGAGGTAGCTTAAACGGTGCAGCCTCGAACCCGATGTTCCCCGGTGAGTTGGACAGCATGAACCCAAAGTCGATATGGATCAAGTGACCGTCGCGGTCCAAAAGGATGTTACCGTTATGGCGGTCTTTGATCTGGAGGAGATAGGTGATCACAGAGTACCCAGCTAGCGATTTCGCAAAGTTTCGCTGGGCACGGGCAAATTTTGCAGATGATGGATCCCCATAAGTCTAAAAGAATAGAATGTATAAGCAGGAGTCCAGATATAGGACGAGAACACACATTCTTGAAATGGTCCATAAGAGTGACGTGCCCCTAATCGTTCGCCTGCTGACCGCCGTGCGTACTCGGCTTTTTTTATTGAGTGTAATGAGACGGCATCCGTGATGGTTTGAACGAGACCCGAAGTACCCCCTGTAATGAGGATACGGAAGCTCAAGAAACAAGTCAGACCGACCGAAGTGGATTATTAATAAACGTGAGAGGCATACTGTCGCACCCAACATTGGCAGTTTTCTTCTTTCCAAATACGCCGGAATTCTTGGATAAGCTGAACAGCCAGCTGCTCTTGCCGGAGATCGGCGCCTGTCTTGACGATCACCGATAAGCAATCCCAATTAGCTTTGCAAAGAGGATCAGGAACTTGGGTCACGTAGAATCGACGAAGACATGCCTAGGTGTCCGTATGGTGACTCTTGCCGTACTCGACTTTTCTTTGCTGCCCAGCTCTCACTGAACACAACCGCCGATGGGTCTACCTTGTTCAGTTCCCGCCTTATAATACCCTCGTCTTCCATTGTATTCGTCATTGGGACGCCTATTCGTAATGCGTTATGACTGTCGCGATTTTCCCGCATACGTCGCATACGCTCCTCCTCGAGTGCTAACATCTCGTCCATGATGCGGTCGCGAATTCCTGACGCCTCCGATGGTTGTAGTTTCACGCGTTGCGAGTGTGAAGCGGGCTGTTCTTGAGAGATTCCGGCCAGAGTTGGATGCAAAGGACCCCCTTCGCGGGCGGTTAGAGATTGTGGGGCAACAACGGTGAACCATGAAGAGCCGGAGAGCCACGTCGATGGCCCTGCAGGCGTAAATGGCAAGCGTTCTTGGGTGACTAATGCTGAGGTAGGTTGCTCTGGTATGAGACTGGCATTCAGCTGAGAAAGCATCACAGCGGCTGTACGCATCCGCTCGGAATAGTCCTCCAGAGTTAGATTTTGAGTCTGGACGATCTGCTGGGGTGATGGATGCCCGCGTGAGTTAGAACGTTGATGTTCGGAAGATGACAGAGCTAGATCGGGGACACTTTGGTTAACGGAAGGAGTAGTTGGTTGTGATGATGAGCGAGACCAGGTGGCCAAGTCAAGATCCTTATTTTTTGGCGCAGGACGAAGGACGATCGAGTCGGAAAGGTCAAGTGGCTTCGACCTCAACGGTTCCTGATCGCCATAGAGTTGCTCAATGAGATCGATTTCTTCTTCCTCTGTATGAGATGGAGCCGATGACGAAGTCTCTGTAGTCGCTGGAACAGAAATATGTGGGACCTCCTCGCTTTCCATCTCGGGAGTGTCCTCGCCAAGCACAGCATCAGGTACATTTACCCCAGACGAGGACTGGTCTTGGTTGATGGAAGAGGTCGATGAAAAGGGTATGAGATCTCTCGATGTCCCCTTCTTTTCATTCTCCTTGGCCAGGATTTTCTGCAGCGTGGACTTATTATGACGGTTGTCTGGGTCGAAATCGAGATCGCTATGAAGAATCTCGATTACCAATAAATAAGGAGCACGCTCTGCCGAGTTCAGCACAACGCATTCGCCAGGTGGTATTCGGACAATGCGATGATGGGGTGTGGGAATAGATAGGGGGGATGACGCTTCATCGGAACTGTGACACCACAATGGCATACAAACCTGGAGGTAATGAGGTCCAGCGCCACATTGGATGTTATGTTGCCTACCTCGGCAGGTAGTCGGTGGTTGAGAGCCGTCAACTCAGCACGCAGAGCACTTACTCGCGCAGGTTTGGGGACCACCACGAGTCTGTTCGAAATGCTCTCCAGGTTTAAGATGAATTGTATCTATAACCAGAGTCAATATGAGATTGAAACTAAAAGATGTTTACAGACCTCAGACCGACAAAAGTGACAGCGCAAAAGGTGAATCTGTGATCCAAAGTCATACTTCGCCAGCAAAGTTTCCGATGCATTCGAATAGCTTGATCGGTGGGATCGTTTGCCGGCAGGCAAGGAAGGGACAGATTGAGTTACACCTGGAGGAGTAACAGGATCCAATTGCCCTAGAGGATCATCTGAGAATCTGGGTAGCCGATCCTCCTTTCGAGGGAAAGGGAGGTCAGGACTAGTGCGCACTGCTCGGTTCACCTTGCGCTGTTGCCTTCCTGCAATACTATTTTCAGGGTTTACTCCAGCAGAAGGCTTGGGCGAGTGTTCGGGAACTTCAGCGTCTTTTGCATCGTCCAATTCCAGAGGACTATCTACTTCGTCGTCCTCGATGACCTGTTCATACGACGATACGGCTTTCCCGCGAGCCAAATCATCCTCGTACCGCTCTAGACTTTTGACATCTCTCCCTTGCCGATCTATTCGGCCCTGTTCGACGGCAACCTCCCCCATAACTCTTGAAAGAGCCGGGAGGCCAGGTGAACCGGCAAACACCATACTCACGCCAATTATGGCCGGGTATAGTCGGGGTTTTACTTTCTTCCGCAAAAATTGTGGTAAAAATTGGCGAGAGAGTCCAGGATATGCCGAGCCCGCGGGTGGGGGTATCTCGCCGAATATTAGTTCATGACACATGAGCAACGTGCGTTGGCATATTAAGAGTGATTCGGGGTTATGGTTGGTACTTGAGAAGTCCCTCAACGACGCTTGCATGAACCATAAAGTCTACGCTCGTGAAAAACGTCATACGGATATCAGAACAATCGGACTACACACAAGCATGGCTACGTGAGTGGACCTGTGTGAAAAGTCCATGACAAAGCACTCGAGTGCCCGGGATCGAGATGGTCTGGAGACAAGCAGATGGCTGAGACGGGGGTGTCAAAAACGAGTTCGAAGGTGTTTTTTAACGAACATCTGTGTTCACCATATGAAACCCCAGACCTCCCGAAGCTCGTCGATAGTGAATTCTCGGAGTCGGCGAGTGAGGTAGTATGTGATGCCGATGTTGTCGGAATATAGCATGAGATAGTGCAGGGCGACATGGACAGAGAAGTAAGAAGGAGAGAGGAACAACCGTAGGAGGAGAGCGTGGGACATGATGGTAGTTGACGAGACCACCGCCCGCGATCCCGCTAGAGATCGGCGCGCGCCTTGTGGCCACGTATTGCTTTATTCTTCGCGACCACCATGCTCATCTTCCTACCATTCCTTTCTTTACTCGCGCTTCCAGCCATTGTTCTTGCCGCGCAAGACAGTCCACGTCAACAGCTGGTTGAGCTGGCCGCAGGGAACAACGGTGTCATTAACCTTGATACTAAGACGTTCGACCTGCTCACCTCACCCGAACGTGACTGGTCGGCCTCCATTCACTTCACTGCACTTGACAAACGGCGAAAATGTGCCCCATGCAAGTGAGCTATATTCAATGTCTCCTTGAGGCTCGAAACTCATTGACCGCACAGGGAATTTAATCCCTCTTGGGTAGCTGTAGCCAAGGCATGGACTAAGGTAGCATCATCCGAGCGCGACACGCATTTCTTTGCTACCTTCGACTTTGAGAATAATCTCTCAACCTTCAAAAAGGTAAGTTTGTCATTTGACATGTAAAGGCCGGTGACTGAACGAGGGACTTAGTTGGGCATACAATCCGCTCCGGTTGTACTGAACTTCCGCCCTGCAACAGGTCCTCGCAAGTCAGACAAAGCTAACACTCCCATCACCCACGACTTCTCTTCGTAAGCGTACCAAACAATCGTTCAGGATTTCAATTGAGACGTTTTTCGACAGCGGCTTTGATCCTCAACCCCTTGCTGAGCAGCTTTCTGCGTTCACCCCCGTGCCCATCCCGTACCGCGCAGCAATTGATTGGGCTATGTGGGGCACTGTGGTTTTCTTTATTCTATCTGGCGCCTTGTCCATTCGATTCCTCGCTCCTGTTCTCCGCAATCGCTGGACGTGGGCAGTAATCACCATTCTCACCTCCCTGATTATGACATCAGGCTATATGTTCACTCGCATCCGCGGCATGCCTACCACCTCCTCTGATGGCTCATGGATTGCGCAGGGTTTCCAGACACAATTTGGTCAAGAAACAACAGTCGTCGCGACCCTTTGTATGTAGCCTCTCTTGAGTCGGACAACAATCATTAATCTCATTTCTTCAGATGGTCTACTATCGGCTTCTTTCTTAATGCTCACGCTTGTGGCACCCCTCCAGGCCTCGCCTACCAGACAGCGCATTCAAATCTACTTGTGGACAGGGATCGTGTTCGTTCTCTTCTCGGTATTACTGTCATTCTTCAGAGTGAAGAACAGGGGTATGCATTTATCATGACTGGTCCATCTGATCTGATCTAATATCGCTTTTGAACCAGGTTACCCTTTCAAACTTCTCCTGTAATTGGTTTTTAATGTCTAGGAGATAATATCTATAGTCCCATGATTGCAATAAAATGCTACGTGACAGGCTTCATAATGCATAAATCAATTAAGTGCAAGCGTATGACTTGAACACCGAGAACAAGACATACAATCGAATAAAGTGACGATGTGGTCTAAGTTACTGTCTGTATACAGAGGAATATTGATGTATGTAGGTGAATACATTCAAGTCTCCGCATGAAAAACGTCCACATAGCGGTTACGTATGTTGCGCTTTGTTGCTTGCGATCGCGGCCGACTAGGTGGAGGAGTCGGGGACCCGAAAGGGCCTGGTGAAGGTGAATCCGTCATGCGCGGACCAGGTGGAGGCACTCCATTCGGGACCTCGTCTCCTGTTGGTGGTAAGGCTGATCGGGGACGGGGTACCATGCGCTTTGGAGGAGATGCAGTGAGATCAACGGCCGACGCAGCGCGCAGGGGTGGAGGTGCTAGAGAAACTCCGTTTGTTTTCCTCGTAGCAGAGTAGTTGGGCGATGTAGTTTGAGCTCGAGAAGGAGGCAGAGGAGGAGGTGCGGCGGGTTGCGCGGTATTAGCAGGAGACTAAAATGACGCCTCAGACAAGAAACCCGGGTACGAGCAATCGAAGTCTCACCTTCTTGTCCACCCAACGCTTGAGTTCCTTGTCATATACGAAACTACTTTCTTCTCCGAGTGTAGCTTTGACTGGGCCACTGGACCCTTCTCTGCTCCACCAGCGGGTAAACCAACTCGATGATTGCTGGTTAGGTTTCGGATCTTCAGTGTCTAGGTGAGTAGAGCGCACGATCAACGATAACATGAAGGTATTACCTGGTCGCGAACGTCTGTCGGTTTCGGCTGGCTTCGGGTCTGGTATCGAGCTGCCTTGGGTGCCAGGATCGTTCAAGGAAGCTTTGCGCTTGCTGGAAGAATTTCCCAAGCCAAGATCATCATCGTCTTCCTCGTGTGTCGCAAGGGCGGAAGAACGGGGGGTTATGCTAGAATCAGAAATTGAGGGAATTGGGGACACCTCCATTAATGATACGAAATCCGACGACGGAGATAAACGGTCATTCGGTAACAGGGGAACAGTCGGCGTTGTTGTACTGGAATTTCCTGTGCTCGAAGAACCCCACCACGCGCCCGCGCGCAAGTCACCATCCGAGGATTGCTGATAGGAACTATTCGTGGCTTCATTGGCATAAGGATATCCGCCGTAGTTGAAATTTGTTTGGGAGAATTGCGTCGTAGCAGCACTGGCTGATGCGATACGGGGCCCTGGTGACGAGTTTCGATAAGCCGGTCGGTATTCCATTGCTGACGATGCGCGGTCAATCTGAACCTGGGGGTTGTGGCGAAGGGCCTGTGCAGAACCTGTTCTCTGAGGGTGTTTCTTCTGCGCATCCGCAAACGTGCTGTGATCCGTACTCGGCTGGGGAGAAGGAACTTTCGAGGTGGTAGAAGGCGTGATTGTACTATAATGAGAGAACGGTCCCGCGAATGTCTTGCTTTCATGGGGTGTCGTATCGCCGTCCATAGTGGGTGAATCATCGTTACCAGCAACAAGCTCTGTGAGGCGGCCGCCAAGCCAATTTCCAAGGCTATCAAGACTAGGACGGGTCACCTTGCCGCGGATCCAGGAGCCCGTCTTGTCCAAATGCGGTGCACCATCCAGTCTATAAGTGAGTTCCCTTATCTGTTCAGATAGCTCAGGATGAGGTACTGTCTGTGTCCGGTTCATACACGCAGCTATTGCTTCGCAATACCTGTGATTCGACTGTGTTACTTTTCTGTGAAGGCACGGTTACGACACTAACCTGCTCGCGGCCAACATGTGACCCATCTCAGCCAAGCTCGCCGCGCGGATGAATTTGTACGCTTGAAAGTGGGAGAGCCCGTTGAATGACTCTTGGCTCTTGGAAGGAGCCAATGAAAGAGCAAACTCCACGATCTCCGAGAATACAATTGCGTCCTCGCTCACATGGAAGTTAGGAGTGGCGGTGGGTCCACGCGAGCCAACAAGAGGAACTCGGCCAGGGGAACCAATATTTCCAAGGACGGCGCTTTGAGGAGCGAGGAGGTAACTATGGTTCACGATCGTTGCTTATGATATGTATTTATGCTACTCGTAGAGACACGTACCATGCATGTGCAGCTTCCACGAAATCATTTGCAAGCAAACAGTCACCAAGGGCAAGAAGAGCAGCTGAGGATTCCGTGACAGAAGGACCCGGAATGAGCATGGCAGCTGTTTCTGGCCATTTCTTCAGTATATCCGCTGGGACGGGGCCCGGGGTAGCATGAGAAGTGAAGTTTGCAGTCGTGGGGGTGATGTGAGATAAAACAGGAGGTTGGGTCTTTTCACCGATTTTCAATAGAGATGTCGGCGGAACTAGTGCTTGTACTGTTCGCACGGCATAATCAATAAGAAGCATGCGACGACTGGACAACACACGTACTAGATGCGGCACCCTGGCCAGAATACAGGCTATAAGCGACCTTCAAAGGCTCTCGGCCTGCGCCCGAAGCTGTCGCATCAGGGCTTATAGAGTCGGTAACACCTCGGGTGTTCAATTCCGAGCGGATGAACTCATTGACGACCTCCTTCCAAGCTTCTTTGTCAATGCTACTCGCGATAACCATCGCGTGTGCCCATAACTGTTCGTCTAGGGCGTAACGGTAAGCATCTCTACGATCGCCTTTAGCGAGCAATCCCTGAATTGTGTCAAGGGCCGAGGCCCTGACGGTATGAACAGACAGGACACGATCACGAGTGTCCAGAGAAGGTAATGAGAGGGATGACGTTGCAGCGCTGTCAAAACTATACGGGGCTGTCTTCGGTGATGTTGACGGTTCAAGACCGGAAACATCGCCAAGCCGGGGAACAAGAACTATTCGTACAGCGGCGTCTATCTGGGGACTGGTTTGAGATAGTTTCAGAATTATATGCCGCTTCATGATTGGCCGGAATGCTTCTCACCTGCCAGACAAATGGCCATCATGTTCCACAAGGACCTTCAGCAATTTTACAAGCGCGAGTTTCCCCTCTGCCTGCCTGTGCTCGGAGCTTTCTCTGCTAAGATAACCCAGCCCGCGGGAAATCTCTTCGGCGCGTCCTTCTAGGTATTTGATAACCTTGGCCTTGTTGTTCTTGGACTGTGTAGCTACAGCAGCGCGCACCAAACTTGTTGGCTCTCCAGGATCGCAGAATAGTGGGACCGGGGAATGAAGTTGATATATGGTCAAGTGCGGATTCAGGAATCGCCGCATTTAAAGATCGCATTTGTATGCCCGTCGTCTGCCTCGAGGAAAGAGCAATGTCGAATCCAGTATTTAATGTGTTTGAACCGTGGAAACAGAGCACTAACTTGCCGCCAAAACCGAAGCTGACTATGGGAGCACGACTTGAAGTCCTGCCCAGAGGGTCGTTGCTACCCAACAATGACGGAGATGGGGCATACGGTGCATGGGTTTGAGGTGGCAGGATCAGGGTTTGGCCCTGTGATCTGTCTGCATCATGAACGGTCACACGCGAAGTCTGGTGCAACGACGCCGACACAGGGACTTCGGATAGGTTCTGTCCAAGACGTGAAGGAATGTACAAGTCCGAGGTAACTGAAGATCGGGAGGAAACGAGGGAGCTATTCGACATGGAACGATCCCTGGTGGTCAACGAGACGGATTCTGTGTTACGACCAGGAGCGTAGGGGTCATGTGAGGGGTAGCGAGGGGACTTCCATGACTGGGTAGATGCCGGTGAAGAACCTCTAGAGACAACAGGCAGAGACTCTGTAGAAGGTCCCATAGAGACAGGCGCGGATGCAGCAGCAACGCTAGAAGGTGGAGGAGAGACCAAATCACGGCTCTTTGTCGACCGAGTGCTGTGCACAGAGGAGTTACTGGGAGAGTGAACCCTGTCTTGGGTCGGCGCATAGCCGGAGGCCTCGTGGCTATTGGTATGAATCGGCGCGGGGATTGAGCGGGCAACCTCTGGAGAGTAGTTATTTGTGATTGGATGTTGGGTGAACCCACCCCCCGTTTCCGTGTGGTGATATTGATTCCCGGACAATGAGGTATCTGAGGCGTGTATGCGTGCGGGAAGCTCCCCTCGGTGTCCGGGCTGACGACTGTCTGCTTGAATCGAGGTAGGGACTTCATTTCCACGCGAAACGGCGGCCGGATAGCCCAGCTGGCTAGAAGGAGTACTCTCTACAACCGCATCTATACTGGGCCCGTGCTGTGGCCAGGTACGGTCATAGGTATTACGGGGAGGATAGTTTGACTCTGATCCCAGTTGCGCTGAATAGGGAGAATTGCCAATGGAAGGCTCCCTGGGGGCCGATGAGCCGGGAACTATACGTGAACGGGACTCCCGACGAGGCGGTGATACATTGGTAGATAGTCGGGGATTGGATGGCGGATGGGTAGAAACCGAAGGGGGAGACACTTGGGCCTGGGGGGTGTATCTATTTGGTGGAGGTAGCTGGCTGGGATTGGTGTAATGCGTGACATGCCTCGCATCTTGTGCAACAGATGTATGTGATGCAATGGTGGGAGGAAACACCTGAGGGGGTCCTAGAGCACTAGAAACGTGCCTTGAAGGTCTTCGAGGGGGGATAGGGGGGTCATACGCATTGGAGGTTTTGGGACGGTAAGGCGCCGTAGTCCGAGTAGGGCCAGGTGGTTTGTCCGTGGTACCCAATTGTTGTAGGGGACTAGGCCGAGCCGAATATGATTGATACCCGGGCTGAGGAACCGAATGACTATTGTTAGTCACTGGCTGGTACGCTGAATACGTGGCAGTGCGGTCGTAGGGAGGAGAGGACAGGACGGGTTTCGGATACATAGAAGAGCTGCTGCTGTTGGATGATAGTTGCATTGCAGGTCCATAAGGGTCTGATATCGTAGGCTGCACGTGGGGAGCACGGGATTGCAACGCGGATGACGTGGGATCGCCCGAGGAAACGTCATTCGATTGAGGAATAGAGGATTGTTCGAATGATGATTGCGTGGCACTCGGATCGTATTGTTGCTGCGTCCCATAGACATGGCCAGCTGAATTCAGGTTCATATAGACGGTGAGACCAAAGTCTCTCTCGAGAGGATGCCACTCACCGTCGTGGGACGCCGTATACTGTAAATTATCACCGCCATGTGCATCCAACGACTGCTGGTAGAAGCCACTCGGTGTTGGTCCTTCGTAATGTGGTTGAGTGTTGTAATGACCGCCAGCGTCGTCACCGTTCGGCCACTCATATTCGGGATATAATGAAGCTTCGGCTTGATAGTGACCAGACGAGCCATCAAACCAACCATGCCCAGTATCGACTTTCTGGGTCTCTGAGAGTGGGTGCTCACTGGGAGGTGAAGTGGAACTTGCAGCGTGGTCGTGACTACCGTTGGTTACAATGCTCCCAAACGGATCAGAAGCCGAGTCTGGTGGGCCAAAGAGAGAGGCCGCTTCCTCCATGGCGGGTTTTGGAGAATGGTTTGCTGACAGACGTGCAAGCGCGGCGGCAATAAACGCAGAGACAACCCACGAAATTGCGAACGCGGCACTCCCGGCTCCACGTCGGACACGTCGGTCCCCTGTGTTCCTTTTTTTCTTTTCACGGAATTTGTTTGTTCCAATTTGTCCGGCACTTTCTCTCGGTGACTCGGGTCCGCACACAGCTAAGAACTTGAAAACAAATGCTAGATTGTGATGCATGCGCGACTGTGAGGCGAAGCAATGAAAGAGGCGTAGTGGATGATTAGATCATACTTGGATATATAGTAGCAGGCTCCATGAAGGGCAACGGAACGAGGTTTAGTAGCAAATGTAGTAAAGGTCAAAGGTCAAGTTGCTAGAATCCGTTGAAATATAGGAGATGAACGATAGTATATCCAACGAAAAGCTGATTAATATGCAAAGCAATGCGCGTGTGTGGTATAGAATGAGTCGACAGGTGCGTTGCAAAATGAACTCAGAACGATGAAATAGAACAATGGCTGTTGATGAGGAACATCTGGTGATTTCAAGGGAAGAGTTTCGCCCGCTTGTGTCAACAGACGTTCGACTACGCACAAAGAAACGAAGAAGGCACGTCATGTCTGAGGTAAAAGGGAGTTACGGTGTTCTAACTCACTAGAGAGTAGATGTTTGCTGTAAGCACTAGAATACCTCCGCATGCTAACCAACTGAGGTTTGATCCGGCTGATCAATTCGTGCTTCTGCTCCTGGTCTGCAACAGAAACAGCACGTTGCAAAACATAATCTCACGGTAACGAGTAAGCGGACAGGCAGTCAAGGGATGGTCAGGGATGGCTTACTCGCATACTGGTCCTTCATCATGGTGGCGATGGTACTGACCCCATCTTGTTTGGATGTCATCATTTCTTGTATGAGAGCTCGACGACTTTCAGGGTCAGCCGTGAGGAGAGCCTTCTCACAGACGTTCGACGCGAATTTGTGACGAGACATATGGAGCATTTGGCCTCGAAGCTTGGATATAACAAGCGCTCTATCATGCTGCTTGCCGTATTCGAGAACATACTGTACGACATAGTTCTGTAAAGCAAATGAGTCACCAGTAAGAGCTTAAGAGCTGGCATAAACATCCGACGCACCCCAAACTGATCTTGCATGAGGTTGATAATGTACTTATGGAGTTCATCCATGAGCGGCCTAGTCTGTTCCTCACTCAAGTGTTCGAAACATCTTTGGAGAACGCGACAGCCATAAGGATGGGTTGAAAGTTCGAAAACGCTGCCCTTGAAAGCTGGAATGAAACTCAGACGCTCAGCGGGTACACGCTCGATGAGTTTTTGCACGACCTGGCTTTACGATCAGATAGAGGTAAGGACATCGTATATAATGCAAGACCAACATGGTTGCCATTTGCGTCTTTGACGCATTTAAGCACATGCGGTTCCAATTCTTTCACTATTGCAACTTGTTGCTCGGGTAGAATATATTCGATTGCCTGTAGCGCGATGAGAAGCCAAGATGACACACTAGATAATAATGTCACCTTTTGAACGACGCGACATGCATACATTTGCACGGATAACTGTGCGATATGCGGCTCGATCGCATTGGCCAATATCGTCTTGTGGACTTGAGTACCGTGTTCGAAGAGCTTTTGGATGACCTAATGACGAAGTCAGAAAACTAATATAATGTGAGGGTGCGATCGACTGACATAGTTGCCGAATACATCTTGAACAAGCTGTAATGTATTGTCCGGAACGATCTCATCAAAAATCATTTGCTTCTCTTCGCTTGAAGCACTTTCAATCTTTTGTTGAATAAATCGTGAACCATGCTGGTCACCGCTAAACTCCACGATATGACCATAAATGTCCTATCGGATAGTATGAAGATGAAATTCAAACAAATGTATGATGATAGAGGCACTAACGCAAAGTTCCCACTTGCGGGACCGATTAGTGCGGAATTCTTCTAATATCGGACTACGAAGCGCGATCGCGTCACCGTCCCGGCGGCGGGAAAATTGAGCGCCTTGATTATAGAAGTGCATCGTGTGTGGACCAAGATTGCCGTAAATAGCACCTGGGGTCCCTGGATGGACTCCCGGATGAGGGGTACCATACTCTACATGCGCTGCATACAGATGCGGAGAACTGGTATACTGGTGGGGAGATGGTGGCGACCTCATGGTACCATAGCCTAACCCATGCGGAGGAATCTGTCGGAAACAACGTGTTTAACCAAGCATCGCGACAAAGTACAGGAGAAAAATAAGCGCACTTGTATATCTCTTTTATGGTCACCTACTATTGGTGGCACGTGAACAGTAATGTGAGGGGAAAGCAACGGAGAATGACTAGGATGATATAAGGTTGGTTGCGAAGGATAATAGAACTGAGAACCGGGAGGTCTTGAAGGACCCGAAAAGTCATAAAACATGCCGTGCTGCTACAACCATCTTAGTTCGCGTTAAAATAACACGAACGTAAGCCTACCGGGGGATACACACCACCTGGCACAGAACTTGGGGTGACCGGTGACGGGGTGTACATGGATGGATCTGACAGACATTAACCCCAGTTGCATACTACAACAAGTGGGAATGCTGACCTGTGGGGGTGCCTGGGTAATATGGGCCGTACTCAGGCGGTGGAAAGGCGGTGTAAGGTCCCCGAGGGTGCAGTGTTGCACCATGGATATGAGGTAAGGTATTTGGAACGCCAGTTGAGGCATGATTTACATTACGGTAGGGAGAACCTTGCTGTGAAAGTGAGGCATCATCCTCTACAGCGATGCCACGAATACCCAAAGCCAAATTGTCCACGACAGACGGGCTACGACTCGGCTCATATCCCATGGGATGGTTCGGGGCAACTTGCTGCGACGGAAATTGGGACGCAGAAAATGTGGGTGGTTGTGGGGAGGAATATCGTGGGGTGGTGGCAGAATCCTTGTTCAAATGTACGTCAAACCGTTGAGGAGAGAAGCTAGCCTTAGATCCCCCAAGAGGTTGGTCGTCCTAAATATGCGGGTATTATTATGTCATAGAACTCAATGCACATTTTGTTGACTCACAGTACGGGGGGAGAAGGTGACACCTTGCGCGACGCTGACCTGTCTTGGCCGGCCCTGACAGAGGTTAGCATTGGCTCGAAAGTAGACATGAGGCAAGGAATTTCGGCCCGTCTCTTCAAAAAGAAACTTACCAACGCAAACTCGCCCGCATCACTATCCGCCCATGTTCCGCTGTTGGACCGCCATCCTTCGGTCATATTAGAGCGGAATGGCACCTCGCCTTGAGTCGAGAGTGGGTCAGTGGTCGCTGGAGCCGAACTGGCCGACACGTTACGCTGGGGAGACGGTGCAGCACCCCCCCAAACCTGGACCCAGGTGAATGGACGGAAAGGGAGGGGGTGAGGTGCACCTACTTGCCACCCGGAGCTGAGGCCTGAATTTGTTAAGGCCCCGGGCGTACCCACGCCGACTCCAAGTGTACTGCTTGGTGTAGGATGTGGCACTCTCCGCTGGGATTGGACCTAGGTAGCAAAGATGATGTATTATTCACGAATGGTCTTTAACATTGAGTGACGACATACATTGCCTGGAGAGCCCAAGGGCGAGTGGGTGCCGGACAGTGACGAAGAGCCTGAGGGTTTTCTGGAGGCATCACTGGTGTTTTGGGACATGAAACGGGTGAAAATCTGCCGCGGAAAAACATAACGTTTCAGCAGAGCACGCAGATGACGAGAAATGCCGTTGAATGCCCACCAAGTGAGGAAGGAAAAGTAATATCACGATCTTTACAAGCAACCTGAACCTAAGGAAGAAAGCTGCAAGTTAGCACAGTTAGCGGCGTTCAAGTCTGAGTTCCTGCCAAGCAGTCGCTGGTAGTCAAAGGAAGGTGAGAAAGCCACTAATGCGTAGCAAAGTGGATGCTAACGAGGTACAGATAGGAGGGAGGAATGAGACGAGATGATACTCACGTTGCCTGGATCGAGAGCGGACGGTTTGCTACGACCAGCGGTGTTCAAGTCAGCACAAGCGGGATGTTGAAGAGTCAAGGAGGGACAGACGCCCTCCAGGACGCGACGGGCCTGCGGACGGGGAACGGGAATTGGTCCCGGCGCTCGAAGCAACGGAGGAAATTGAATTTCGGGAGAAAATGACGGATGCAGGGTGACGCTTTCGGCGACCAGTACTATTTGGTCCCGGCATGAAATTAAACTGACAGAAAAACGGGTGGAGACAACATGAAACGCACGGAGCGGAACGGCCTCTAGCCCCTGCGGCGTCAATCGCACAGGCTTGACGGCACTGCTTTGCGTTCTCATTGAAATCTCTCAGTCCTGGCCATCATCAGTCGTCAATATTGAAGACTGCCCGGTTATAAAGAGGGTGCAAATTTACCTTTAATCGCACACAAAAAGAAGCGACGAACCCAAGTAGCTGGCTCACTCCGGATTCAGAAACGCGCGCATCTTCCTGAACCGGATGAACCGGAGCTTGTCAAAGCGTAACTTTGCACCGTACTCACATCCTAAGGCACCCGTTCTCAGGACCTCTAAAGCTTAAACTAAAACTATGTCATGCAAATGTTCTACTCCTGAGCCTGAGCGTTCAACTGGAAAGTAAAAAGAGTATCTGCTCGTCCGGTCCCCGCGGGCAAGAGTCGAGAGCCAAGGCCAACTCAATCACTTTGCCGCTGTCAGGTTTGTTACTATAGATCAGGGATCCATAACTCGGGTGCAGCCTAGCCGTTTGGGGTTGGATACCAAAAAAAAATTTAACCCCGCGGAATGTCCGGCTACCTCTCTTGATATCGCTTCCAGATTCATTGTATGCATATGCGTTGGGGGATGAATGTGTACGAGTTTGTAGATATAATTATGACGACCAATAAAGCGTACAACTAGCGTCAGGTATAATACTAAACAGAAAGGGAGCAGATAATACAAGTCGTTCATGATCGAGACTGGAAAAACCATGACGCGCGCTTGGCTGTAAACGCAATGAGTCACCATATGGTCAAGGAACATACGGCACGTAGGGAACTCACCTCCACTGCAAAGGAGAACAAACATTAATCAAGCAACGCCACCATGATAAAAGAAACAATAGCATACCTTTCCTCGTTCTGGACTCTTGTAAGCGAGTTAGCGGAGACAACTGAGGCAGCGGGTGTCTCGGTCGCCGCACTCGGCACAATCCCGCCACCGCCACCACCACGCAGAGGTTTCGCGATTCGGCCTGCGAAACTGAGTGGGGACGAAACTGCGCCCTTTTGCGCTGGGAGACACTCAGAATTCGGGGTAGAGGCGGAACCTAACTCATGGAAGTACTGTACCTCTCGCTTGATCCAATCTGTCCCTGACAGCCTGAAGCTGAGCTTCAAACTTCTGATTCTGCAAAGCAAGCCGGCGGTCGGCATCTTGAAGTAGCGCTTCGAGATTCTGTATCCGCTCATTTCTTGCGAGCAGCTTTCGTTCGGCAATTCCAGCCTCTTTCTTAAGCGCAGAGTTCTGATCGACAAGCTTGTGCAAAACATGTCAGAGGGAAGCACCAGAGGCCACGAGAAACATGGCATTACCTGTTTCTGGACCAGCGTTAGTTGCTCAAGATTTCGCTCCAAGAAGGCCATCTTCTTCTGTTGTGCTTTCGAATTACTGTTCCTGATCACGTTATTGTATTGCTCCTTGATCTCATCCAGCTGTATCTCGAGCTCAACAACCTTTTCACAGCGATTCTGCAGATCACGCATGAGGGATTTCTTGACGCCATCAAACTCCGCGAGTTGGACATTGATAGCCTTGCGCGTCCGTTCAAGATCTTGAGCACTCTCAGCCAAATTCTTCCCACCCTCGATGCCATCGGATGTGACAGCGAAGGCGCGCTGATAAGAAATCAGCAGGGGTTCAAGTATAGCGTAATTAGAAGTCCACCTTGAGTTCTTCATTGAGGCTCTTCAGACTGTCGATAGACACGTTCAAAGTCCGGACCTCATTACCCTTCATCTCTAACTGTTGCCTTAGATCGGCGATTTCGCTTTGGTGAGCGTCACGCTTGGCGGCGTACTGAGTTTCCAATTTGTTCTGCGAAGATATCTGGTAAATTCGGGTTATAAAGACGGCCAGTAAAGTACCCTCACCTTCAACTCGGCAGTCGACCGCGTAATGTCTGCATTACTGGCCTCTTCGTCATGAATAATTTTCTCTTCAGAGGGATTAGTCGCTATGCACGGAGCGGAACCAGCGACGAGTACCTAGTAATTCTTCGTATTCTGTCTCCAGAGTACCGAGGCGGCTCTCCAACTCATCCTTCCGTCGTGTGAGGAGGTCACTCTCCTCCTGTTTCTGGCGAAGACGATCTACCGTTTCTCGGACAAGAGACTGGCCCTCCGCTAGCTGCCGGCGGAGTTGTGTGACATCTTCAGTAGTTAGTGATGGGGCTTCTGGGTCTGACTCGATCGCATCAAGCTTAGCAATAATTTGACGCATTTGTTCGTCCTTCTCAGAGAAGGACCCTTGCTACAAGCAACGAAATATATGGAGTGTTGTTAGTCGCCAAACTACGGATCAGGGATGACATAATCCTTGCCATATCAAACTGCGCCATCATCAGAGCCATCTTCTCTTGCTTCTTCTTCTCCTTATCCTCAGCGGAGGGATCCTTCTGAGAAGATTTTAACTCTGTAATGGTGCGTTTGAGTTCCTCAAGCTCGTTCCTTGCATCTGCATTCTGTTCTTTGAGAATATCAACAGTGATGACGCTCTCCTTGTTGTCAAACTCGAGTTTCTCGACCTGAAGGCGGATGCTCATTTAGCTGGACAGACATTGCCTTATTTTCCTGTGATACAACCCAGATCAGTTAGCATGGAATGACGCTGCTTATGGAAATTTTACTTTTGAGGATGATGCTTCTTGCTCTTTAAGGAAGGCCAATTCCTCCTTCAGCTCTTTGACAAGTTTCTCAGCAGCCACTAGAGCTCCTTCACGCTCAGCCAGTTGATCGCTGAGTTCGTTCTCGCGCTTCAAGAATTCTTCTCTCTCGTCCTTGTCTAGTCCTATCACAGTCGGAGTCTGTGGACGACTATCCAAGTCCTTCAGGCCCTCCAAAGCAGGGTTGACGGGTGTAGCACTACGTGTAGTAGAAGGTGTTGGTGAGGTAGGCGTCTTCTTAGGCGTTCCGGTCACCCCCGCCTTGTCTCCGGTGGTTGGAACCCACTCCGATGGATCGACGGCGCCTCCAGCGCGCCATGTAGCAAGTTCCGCTTCAAGGGCGGCAATCTGCCTTTGATAGGACGCGTTGGAAATTTGAGACTTCTGGAGGAGATTCTTGAGCTCAAGTGGTGAAAGCTCTGCATTGACACGGGCCGTATTCTTGATCGACTTCGTGCGAATACCGAAGCGAAGTGTGGACAAAGTCTCAGCCTCGTTAAAGGAGGCTGGCGAGCAGTTGATGATTAGCGTGGTACGCGAGTTACCACCAAGAGACTCTTGCAAGATGCGGGTGAGTTTAGAATCGCGGTAAGGTATATGTTTCGCCTTGTAGACATCCCAAATATTCAACGAAAGCTCTGAGATTACAAGAGAGAGCTGACCTTTTCAGTAAGGGCATTTATCACCATCCCAAGCGCGGAAAGAGACTTGTTGATCTTCTTTGCTTCTTCCAGAGT
This sequence comes from Russula emetica, assembly GCA_015178925.1. Lineage (NCBI taxonomy): Eukaryota > Fungi > Basidiomycota > Agaricomycetes > Russulales > Russulaceae > Russula > Russula emetica. The sequence goes on along the minus strand of WHVC01000004.1, from coordinate 907,844 downwards.
CTGGCCGGAAGCACCAGTCTTGCCGACCTTCTCGGAGCCTGCTAGATCCACCAGGTATAGGTTGCCGGTCTTCTGTGCACCAGTTTCCGTGTTCCTTTGACTGATCGTGATGAGGAAAATAGAATGAGAGCGAGAACTTTCAGCGTTCATGTCTAAGGGAGACGACTTCAACAATTCATGTAGAAACGGGTGAGGCCGCAGCTTACTAGTAGAGGTGACAACACGAGCAGCCCCTCCTTGCCGCATTATTTCGTAGACCTCGCGAGCACTACTGACGTAGTAGTCGGTCAGGTTTTTCACGTATACACCTTTTGACTTTTCCTCGTGTACTTGAAGATTATCGTTTTGTGCTGAATCGAAGAAGTCAATGGAGAAAGAAAGTAAGATCATTGTCAGACTCACGTTGAAGCAAATCTCTAATTCGCTCCAGGTATATCTCCATGTATGATACCTTTACGAAATACTCTAGGTGAGCGTCTGACTCTACGATGGACTGGAATATCTGCTCGGTGATACGAGGAATAATTCCCTTGAGCTCTTCTGAATCTATGTCAGCCCCCTTGAAAGCTTTTGGTTACATACACATAAGTCAAATGTAACAATGAACGTACCATCATGGTAAACGTTTTCCCACTACCCGTTTGTCCGTACGCAAAAACCGTTCCATTATAGCCATCCAGAACATCTAGTAGACATGGTTAGCCGGGTGCGAGAAGGCATGGCACCAACAAGACAGATCAGGGAGGTCGGCCAGTCGTACATACCCTTGACAATGCTAAAACGCGGGGACGGTAACTATACGCAGTAGATTAGGAGGGCACGACTCACTCTTTCACACCGTAATCGAACACTTCGTCCTGTTTCGTGCCCATGGGGAATACTCTGTCGAAAGAGAAACCATCCTTCTCAGGCCCTGAGCTGACTTGCGCAGAACGAATCTGAACAGTCTGCAGGTTGTCATCGAAGGAGACGATGATGTCACTGCCTTCTCTTAACTCTAGGGCGTTTGGTGGTCGAAATCTGTTGACAGGTAAATCGGGTTTGACGATGAGATTATAAGTAGAGAGCGGAGCAGGCGGAGGACAACTCACCGACAGATGACCTTGATGTTGTTTGAAGACATGATCAAGGGAGAATAAGGAGTGAGGAAAGAGGGCGTGAGTGACGAGCCGACGTGAGACACGAGAATCTAAGCGTGCACGCGTTGCAGGCAGAGCCAGCGCGTTCGCGACCACAATTGGCAATTTAGGGATTGACCTACTGATTATCATGCGCGACCGCATTCTGCAGGACAGTCAGGGAAGCAAGTCTAATTATACAATGAGTAGGTAGGTAATGGTACAGAAATTCTATCGTCCAGCGACAAAGACTCGGGACTAATTAATGCCATCACTCTTCCTCGCTCCCAACCGAGGGTGGACCAACAGGCCTCGCTCGGCTTGACGATGCCGTAGGGCGCCGCAGTGCTCGCCGCTCCTCTTCCTTCGCAGCATAATCCGCCGCATCTATCCATTCAGAGTATATATCAATTGGCTCTGTCAAGTCTGAAAGTCACATCGCAATAAGTTTCTCGGCCAAAAATGATATCACGTCCGAGTGCAAGACGTACGATTGACTTTACTCTGAAAACTCTGACCACAGATTTTGCACACAAGCTGAGCGAGTCCCTCCTTTCTGTCGAGTTTGACGGTCACCGAATTATCATGGTGGCAGAATAGGCAGGTAAAGGTGGTATCTGACAAATCATCCATGGGAACATGAGGCGCAGAGAATGAGCAATTAACGCTACCTAGAGGATCCCTCTTTCTCTTTGGGCCAGGTTTCCTGGATGATTTTTTACGCTTCCCCATTGCTGTCAACAAGGGGTGATAGAGGAACGCTGGACCCCCACGGAAGTGCCACTTCAAGTGACCTGCGCACGGTCATGTGACAATGGCTCAATTGTGCACGTGATTTGACGCGTGTTGGCGTTTGAATCGCGACAAATCGGGAAAGTGCTGCTGCTGCCCCGCGAGATCTTTCTCTACCATGGCTCCTCGTCGCATCGTAACAAGTCGCAGTCGCTCTCAAACTGGGGGTGGAAATGCCCCCCCTCAGCCCTTTTCTAGGCCAAAATCCGTCATGGGCAGGATCCAGCGTTCTGTACCAGCAACCACGACTTCGTCAGACGAAACATCTGAACCACCATTGGTGCCTCCTTTAACTTACTCCCACGCGCAGTCTAAGCCAGTTGCGAAGGCCCAAGCACCCTTTCAATCCCAAGACGAACATGAGATAAATATTCAAGTCGTGGTTCGCTGTAGACGGCGCTCGGACAGAGAAGTCCAGGAGAGCTCCCCGATCATTGTCAGTACCGAAGGGGCCCGTAGCCACGCCGTGTCGATAGAGACGGCTGCTCCGGTATCAAGTTTAGGTGTTGTTACTCTTCCTCCAACGCGGACATATCCATTCGACCTCGTCTTCGGACCAGAGGCAGACCAGTCCATGATCTACCAAGACGTCGTTCATCCGATGCTCGAAGAAGTCTTACTGGGGTACAACTGCACCCTCTTTGCCTATGGTCAAACTGGAACTGGGAAAACGTAGGTTTTAACACGTTGGTCGCCGGAGTGGAAAGTTGATTGTTTGCTCAGGTACACCATGCAAGGTGATCTTGGAACGACTCCTCTGGGCAATCCCGTGGCCGGTGCGGGGATGATTCCCCGGGTACTTTTCCGCCTTTTCCATCATCTGGAAGAGTCCGGGGCCGATTACAGTGTCAAAATATCGTACATTGAACTCTACAACGAAGAGCTTCGCGACCTCCTTGCGCCAGATCTCCCGGTACCAATTGGGAACAATCAACCAATGAGCATGGGGTCGGGAAGCTCCCGAGATGCTGCAGCCGGCGGACTCAAAATATTCGATGACTCCAGCAAACGTGGGGTGCTGATCCAGGGATTAGAGGAGACCTCTGTCAAAAGCGCGCCCGACGCACTTGCTCTCCTCGTCAAAGGCAGCGATCGCCGCCAGATCGCCGCCACCAAATTTAATGACCATTCGAGCCGCTCACACTCGATATTTTCTATTACTGTGCACACCAAGGAAGTCTCGACGATGGGGGATGACCTGCTTCGAGTCGGAAAGCTTAACCTTGTCGACCTTGCGGGTTCTGAAAATATTGGCCGATCGGGTGCCGAGAACAAGAGGGCTCGCGAGGCTGGAATGATCAATCAGAGTTTGTTGACTCTCGGCCGCGTCATCAATGCCCTTGTGGAAAAGTCACCTCACATTCCATACCGGTGTGTACCTTTCTTCCCATTCAATGTGTACGACATATTTGATTTCTTTTAGGGAGTCCAAACTAACCAGACTCCTGCAAGATTCTCTTGGAGGTCGAACAAAGACGTGCATCATTGCGACCACTTCACCTGCTCGTTCAAATATGGAAGAAACACTGTCGACCCTCGACTACGCTATTCGAGCAAAGTCCATCCGCAATCGTCCAGAAATTAACCAGCGTATGACACGAAACGCTTTACTCAAAGAATACGTCGGGGAAATCGAGCGCCTGAAGGCGGATCTCCTAGCGGCACGCGAGAAGAATGGCATTTTCTTCGCCGAGGACACGTGGAATCAGATGAATGTGGAACAGGAACTCGCGCGGACAGCTCTGGAGGAGACCAAGCGGCAAGTTGAGATTGTCGCAAGACAGCTTAAGAACGTTCAGGAGGAGTACCAGGAGAGTATGAACCTACTTACGAAGCGGGATGGCGAACTCAAAGAGGCCAAAGAGGAACTCTCGGAAACCGTTCGCGTCCTGACAACGACGAGCGACGACTTGCAAGCAACAAAGAGCGCATTAGAAGAGGAGGTCGTCGTCCGAGAGTCCTATCAGACTACCGAGGCCACCTTGGATGAGATCGCACGGGGACTTAAGCAGGCAACCCAAGAAAGCTTAGGAGACCTGAGTGCGGTGTTTGCCAAGCTATGTACGGATGTTTTATCTGTTCACTTTACGATGTCTTATGATGCCGTATAGCGCGGAAAACCTCGGTGCTCAGCTCGAATGTGGAAAAGGTCCTTAACTTCGGGAAGGATTTAACGTCAGAAACGCAGAGATTCTCAGCCGAGCTGGACGTTTTCATCAAAAATACCACGCAAGGCTTGGCGAAGCTGCGCCACGATGAAGGCCAATATCAAACTAAGGAACTCGAGAATCTTGCTGGCCTTAGGAGTCGAGTCAATGATCAAATCCAGCGTGTGCAAGATGTGATGGCTTTAATTCAAGCAAAAGACGAGGTGTCCGCAGAAGCTTTAGGGAGTGCGCAGACGGCGGTGAAGGAGGCCCATGACAGCATCCGCTCAGTGTTTTCCTCCTGGTCTGACAGATTCGAGAAATCTGGCGTCTCCTTCCGCGTCGACTTGGAGAGATCTTCAACCGACGGCTTTCAAGCAGTGCGTATAATTTCAACTACTTCTCGGTAACACGCATGATAACGTGAGTTCAGGTGGAAAAGGCCCTAAACTCGATAGCGGTCCTTATCCAGAGTGTAATCCACGACAGCCAGGAGTACATGACAGTGGAACGCAAACACAGCACAGAAGTCAAATCACTTGCAGAGAGCCAGGCGGAAGAACAGATTCGTCACCTTGAGGAGCAAAATGCACAGTTGACTCGTCTCTTGCAACATGAAAAGTTGAAATCAGAACGCATGAAGAACGATCTCGTTGAACGTGTCTCAGGTCTCCTTGGTGAATTCGTTGCCGAAAGGGATAGGTCATTAGAGGACGCTTTCACGAAGATAAAGCAAGAGAATGGCCGAGTAGAAAGCAGTCTGAATGGCTTTACCGAGGAGTATTCGCGGAAAGCTGATGAGGTAATGACGCGGAATCAAGAGTTGAGTACCTCGCTTGAGAAAAAGGGTGAACAATGCAAACGTCTCCGAGACGGCGCATACAAGGTGATTCTGGGTTGTCTCCCTTTTTTACACAGCAATTGACAAGTTACGTAGTCCCTTAGCAGTGTCGGCGATACAGTCCTGGAAGGCCTGTCAAGTATGCAGAGCCTTGTCACGACGTCCCTCTCAACGTACTCCGCCGAGATTACACGGCAGACCCATACGTTGAACTCAACAACTGCAGATGGTAAGCGTCATTCATGACCATGGACCGTCGCGCTGACACCTCACCAGCATTTGAACGCCATGCTCGCGCAAAGAGAGCTAGGATTGACGCCACCGACGGTCTTGGTGCGGATATCCAAGCTGAATCTCAGCATCTCCAACATGCCATCGTTGCCATGTCAAAGTCCGTGGAGGCAAATGCCTCCAAGGTGACGACAGAGGTACGAACTCCACATCATCTCGTTTGTACCTTCGATTAACCACCGTCTTAGACTTCGAAATTCGCGAGATCAGCTCAAGGTTATCAGAAATCTGCCTCAGAACACTTAGCGTCTATGCGAGAAATGACCAACTCGCTGGTCGACCAAGGCAGCAGAGAGGATTCGCCTACAGGCAGCACACCTCGAAAGCGCGTGTGGCAATACACTGATAACTGGGAGCTGACCAAGGAACGGGAAACCATCATCCAAGATTGGAAGCGGAGGGGTGTACAGTCACAAGACAGCGGATCCGACTCTGAATCATCATCCTCTCGACGACGTATTCCTCGAGAACGCTCTCCAGCCAGTTTGAAACAGCTTCCCTTGCCAAGCGTTGCCGCCCAACTTGAAGACATCTCAGAGCTACAGGACTCGGATCCGTTGCCCCCACCTTACCTTGAAGCCGACCCCGAACGACTACCCCCCTCTAATCTTCCCCTGTCATTAGCTCCATCGGTCATTCAGCCTATAGCACTACCTTCGACGGTCTCTAATCAAGCCACAAAGGCAAAGATTGGGAAAGCAGGTTCCGATGGTATTCACGCAATGGGCACGCTCACAGAGCGCTCGACGAATTTAATATATAGTAGAGGGGCTCGAAGAGTTCGAGGATAGTTTTGTTGTCGTCATTGGACTGCCAGCAGAGACCTGAACATCGTATACAGCGTAAATGTAAAGCTAGTCTCATTAATTGTAGCAAGATTAAATTATTGCGAGCGGAGCGAGCAAAAGGGCTGAACTGCCAGAACAAACAAGTACACAGAGAGAAGCCATTTGAAACTCGAGAAATCGCGGAGAGCTCCTTGTAAGTTTTGCTCGCTAGACCGGTGACCGTCTTTCGGCGAGTCCTTTCCTCATTGTAGACGGGCCGGTCACGAGGCTATTTGCTCGCTCCGCTCGCAATAACGCTCGTCGCCCTTTTTCTCCCTAACTTCGCATGCACATGCCCAGTACATGGCTACATACTGTTCAACTATCCCATAACTTCTACGGTTCGGACCACGTTCACAGTGCTTTTGTAGCTCAACTGCGTCCGAGTCAGTGGCCAATGTTTACTAATCGTGATAACTAAACGTGAATCGGTCTAAAACTCTGCACGACTTGTCTCCATCTCTCTGTAACTTCGCACAGGCATCGCCCCAGGCCATATACATACAGCCATCCCAAAAATCATTGCCCTCTCCGCACGTTTTTTGTGCAACGCTGTATTTTCTCTCACACGGGCCGCACTTTCACCCGAGTGTGCCGTAGATCGGGGTGACTTCCAGCTCATCACATGGTCAAAAGATAAGACACTACGGTTTTGGCCAATCGACAAGGATGTCCTGCAGGTTAGTTTCTTTCCATTTCAAGGAACGCAGTTATTTAACTCGTGTCTCTCCCCTTAAGAGCGCAGGTCAACCCGCAGATGGTGATCGATGATCCTCCACCTCGAGCACAGGGTTATGGTGACAATTCTTTTTTCATTTCATACACCACCTGAAGCAAGCCATGCTAGACCAGCTCTTTCAGCCCCCATTAGGCAGCGTGGAATTGTAACTGAGGTTCATGCTATGCAGTCCGGCAACCACCTCCCAAACCCTGTCCTCCTCCCTTTGCGCGAAACATGGGATACACCTCTCATCCAACAATTACTTGAATCAGAGCCGGAGCAGACACCAACGGTGACTTCAATCTCAGTTCCACCCTGGCAGGGCGGGACGATGACACGCATCGGGAACCATCTACATGATCTGTCTCTTTGCAATCCGTCTCACCGTTTGCAACTGCTTTATATTGTAGTAGATTTAGTGGGAGATAAGTGGAAACGTGCATGATTACCAATACCAAGACAAGAAAAGAGAAAAGAAAAATAGCACTCCAAACCCAGTGTATCATTTGCAACTCGAGAGGATGCCTGCAGGGTCACTTACTGGATAATACCAGAATGTGACTGCTATTATTGCATAAAGGCCTATATAACGTGTTTATCGGTCATGGAACAGGGAGGGGGAAGCCAGCGTGAAGAGGAGTTTATACATACAAATGAGGATCATGCCCTTTAGCCAATTTGATGTGCCATCTTGCAAGACACGGTTGACAGTCAAAACTAACCAAAAAAATGCTATCAGCCGACATCGGGGTTGCACGATAACAAGTAGGTGTCTCACCAGAGAGAAAGAGAACGATGGATTGGAAAGGATCGAAAAGGAATGTCAACGGCTTGCCCAGGATCCATCCTAGTATGACAATAAAACTGCAAAATGGGGTCAGTGCAACGCCACAATGCCCCGCATGTACGTACGGAAATACGAAAAGCATAATTTGCTGTAGACAAGGACAAAGAATCAGTGGACATTGTTAAAGTAGGCAGTATACGCCAATACACACGATACTTGAACCCACTGCGGCTCCGAGAGACTCCCTTGAAATTCGTTTGACTGAACCCATAGTAATAAAGACATGGTCTACGAGAACCGAGAGCGCACCAGGTTAGGTCGCCGGAAAATGGTGACGATCGATGTTTGTGATGACATACCGGCCGCGTTTCCTACGTTTGGCAATAAGATGAGGCCAACGAACCATTTGCTAATTTTGTGGCTCGAAGTAAGACCGTCAATGGAGTCTACGAGAAACCCGGCGGTCAGAGCAACGAGCTATTTCGCACGATTAGACCTCGGGACAGTTAAGGAAATGAGCCATCGACAAACCACAGTGACGACAATGAGGAGTACGATAGTCGTCTGCAAGCCCATCTTAAGCTCCTCGATTTCTCCCTCCTCCTCCAAACCCGCCTCCAACGAGCGTGCGCCCCGCTGATCAGGATCCATCATGCTGACAGTTGGAGGGGGCGAGCTCGAAGTGGGAGGTATCTTTCGTTCAGGAATGTTGAGCCTCTTGGCAACGTTAAATGGATATGCGGCACTCTGCTGAACGTCTGGATGGCTGTCGTCGTATATATTCTTGTGAGAGAAAAGTTGGAAGATAAGGTAACACAAATAGACTAGAAATGTGAAAATAATTATGGCGCAGTGGTTTAGCCCTAGAAAGAGGACTCAATGAAAAGCAAGATAACGGCAGCCTGCGTAAATGGATATCAGTTTACTAGGATACTACACCAGAGAGATCTACAAACACTGTGGCTGACGGAAAGGATCTCTTGGCCTTCTTGCTGATTTGTTATAGGACTGTCATCACCCGCCCAAGGCTGTACGGAATTGTGGAATGCAGCAGGAATCAGCATGGCAATCACGCTCAAAGCTAATAAAGATGAATCTAGATGAATGGCACCTGCGACGAGCCAAGAAGGGTGTAGCCTGAATTAAATGGCACTAGACAGGAACGCTCAGAACACGCACGGATACCAAAGCCCTGTACCGAGAAACGAATACCACTGGCAAAGAAGCACGTCCCAAGTACCAATACTACGAGTATCGGTTAGATTGGCAGAAGTGGCTTAATCAATATACACTTACACAGGTTGCGCAGGATAGAGCCAACCACTGGGAAATGCAATCGACTCAGTTACCCAAAGGTACAGGAGAGCAACACAGAGAAATGCGTTGCTGGGCAGGGGCACGGCCCCCAGGAGGAACGTGTCCTGTGCGTGAAAGACGAGTACCGAAAACGGCATGTCACATGACTATAGCTACAGTCTCTCGTTCTGCCCATTGACGTGTCCGCATTGGCAGTCAATAAAGGGGTGCGCACAGCCTCACATCTCACACAACACCGAGGAGAAATGATTGCTCACGATACGATTGCACAACGCTTAGTTCGCACTCCGCCAGTGCGATGATCTGTAAGGACAATTAATTGTCGAGAAGGCATATCGAGGTGCAGGCGCCACTTACCGCAACGATCAAGTCCACGCTAGGAGTAACACCCCGCGTCAGCGCATAGATAAAATGAACTGGGATCGAAATACGTACGCGTTACCCTAAATGATACTATCACATCAAGAGGCAGGTTTCAGCGTTGAATGGAGAAGTCAGCCTCACCAAGGTGGTCTTGAGCAGACCAGCCATGATCTGCCCGAAACGCAGTGACAGGTCGTCTGTCGCAAAGTCGAGAAGCTACACTCCCGTGAGCAACTCCCACGCTGCAAAGAACAGGATAATACACACCTTGGCAAGGGGGACGATGGCAAAAAATGAAACTATAGACGGTTTAGAGGGGGAATAGGGTGTGGGGTATCGTAGCGAATTGTCTCACAAACAAAAACCAGGGTATTACTGAGTTTGACATAGTGGAATATCCACTACGAGGATGGTCAGTCACACGACCCAGACAATTATCGTCAAGGACACGTACGGAAAGCGGTATGAAGATCAGCAATGCATTCAACCCTATCAGAGCATCGAAAGGCCAGTGGGTAGGTAGTGTGTGTCAGCGGTTGGATACTTATTACTCACAAGAAGTCTTAATTATCGCGGTGATGCTCTCACGAACCCCTGGTGCCTCTCCAAGCGGCATTTCTCGCCTATGTTGCCTCCACGAGTCCTTGAAAATGGGAACGATGTTCCTATTCCATCGTCGTTTGCGGATGTTGAATTTCGGCTCTGTTGAAGGGTCAGCCATGTCTTGTTGGGGAGAGACGTGATCGGGCGGCTGGTCGGGGATAGTAACGGTACTGGAGGTGGGGAACAATTAAGCATGGAAAAGACGGAAAGGCGGGAGAAAGAAGGAGAGAGAGAGACGAACGTGACAAGTTGGTGTATTTCATCAGATGTTGTGGTGGAGGCGAAATGAGATACGCTAGAGGTGGAACCTAGCAAGCGAATGCCAAGAATTTTATATCAACGCTCCCACTCCCATGAGTCCCATCGACAGAGACTGTCACAATGAGCGCTTACTCATGCCAGATCGACTCGGAACAGAGGGATCGAACAGAGCCTGAGGGGATCCCGAGGCAGAAGCTGTAATGGGGGAGTTTGGGCATGTTCAAGTTGCTCGAGTGCCTCTTAAATAATACCGTTCGTGGTGGCGGTGTGATTGTCCTGTGTTCCACCAAAGAACCTTTTTCGGAATATGTACTCATCACGTGACTACTCATTGTCAGACACTGAGCGCGTTTGGTCTTCCAACTGCCTTTCGAGTCTGTTTCAATGACATTGAAAATTTACTCAGTTGAGCTCCGAAACTTTGTTCCATCGATGCCTGTTTATGCCCTGAGAATATCGCTTTAACACCTCCGAGTCGTCAACATGGGAAAGAAGAAGCACAACAAAGACCGTGTTAAGCATGTATGTCCCACGTATTTCTTGTCTGATACTCACACTGATGATCAACAGGACATGGATTCGAGACAAGCATGTGCTATCTGTCATATTGATGTCAACGTGGGCCCAAGAATTTCGAAATCCACCTCGCAAGTAAGAAACAGTGAGTCAGCGGTGTTTGCTTACTAATCATAGTGATAAGTAAACATGAACAAGCTTTTGGCCGTGCCTCCGGCATGGGTGCTCGCAAGCTCGCTCCCATCGCCTACAGCACAGGCCATCAGCTTGTTGGGGGCTGCGCCCCCAAACCCCTGCCTTTGTCTTAGCAATTCATTTCCATATTATTGTGTGAATAATAAATATATATAATATAGCTTATTTATATGCCAATCCATAGTATTGTATATAAAGATACTATAATGTTCCAATCAATTCAAATGGGGGTGTGACCCATGACAGCTACCGTACTTTCAAAAGTGACAATTTAAACAGCCTGTTTGGGACCTGTGACTCTTAGAAAAATTTCAGAACTTATGCTAAAAGGAATCAGTAATTTAAAGTTTAATGCATTTAGTGGGCCATAGGGCCAGGCAGAAATATTTTCAATTTTTTGGTCTTTTGTAACTTGTGACTGCTAAAATATTTTGGAAATTTTAAAGGTGTGTAACCTATAACATTTAAATTGATTGAAATACTATAGTATATACTATAGTGTTCAGCAGACACTGCAGGCATTCTAGGATGTAATCTTGGATTACATTGTAAACTAACCAATCAGACGTCTTAAATTAGCTGACTGAATGGGATTTCATTTTAAAATGCCCACAGTGAGAGTAGAATTTGCATGTAGTAATTGAAATTGATTTTTCTTGAATCCAAATTACAGCATTTCTACTCTGGAGTTTTATGGGATATATTGTTATAGGTCTCTAGCATATACATGTAAATTGGCTAAGGTGTGCTGTCTCAGAAATTTATTGCACGATGGTTACCAAGAACATCAGGAAAACTGCATGTACTTTTTCCTATCTTTTTTGTCTTTTTTTTGTCTTAAAAAAGTCCAGTCAGTTTACTTTCAAAAGACATGAGGTGAAAGACAGAAAGTAAAAGTAAAAGTACAAAAGACAACAAAAAGACAAATTCAAAAAGACAAAGTAATGACACTTTTCCTGATGAATGAGAGTCAGTGATTTCTGTCAAAAATGGATCTTGTAGGTCCAAAATTGCATTGAATCACTTTGGAAAAATTCTGTCATGATCATAATATATATATTAACATGCTTTAATTTTATATTCATTGCTGTGAGTTATTGTGCTCATGCAGTGAGCAAGATAGTCCATGAGCATGACAGACACATTCAAAGTTCAACTGCTGCTCAGGCCACTTGGGCTGCTCCAACAATGCTTTTGGATGTGCCACTGGTCACATGTCCACCTTTGGGTTGCTGCATCTCATTTGTCCCTAAGAAAATCAGCAATGCTTTTTGCTGTTTTCAGAGTTTAAAATTCTTTGTGACATTTCTGTAACAAAGACAGCCAAGACACTCCTTTGTCCATTGCATGAGCACAACCCCTTACAGCAATGAATGTAGTATTGGAGCACATTAATATATGTATTATAATTATGACAGAATTTTTCCATAGTGATTTGGTGCAATTTTGGACCTATAGGATCCATTTTTGACAAAAATTACTGACTCTCATTCCCGGTAACCATTGTGCAATATATTCTTGAGACAGCACACCTTAGCCAATTTACATGTACATGTTAAAGACCTATAACAATATATCCTATAAAACTCTAAAGTAGAAATGCTGTAATTTGGATTCAAGAAAAATCAATTTCAACTACTACATGCAAATTCAACTCTACCGAACACTATAATAAAAAAAAGATATATATAAAAGATAAGTATAAAAGTGCATTTAATACATTTAGACTCACAAAATTTTGTTGCTATTGCATACATTGGCAACAGCAACAATGTTTTCTGAGTTTTCCAAAAAAAAAAAAAAACATTTGAATGCCAAATAAAATTAGTTTTCCATTTTGGGTTGAATTATTTCAATTTATAACAAAGCACTACAACTTTTAAGTAATGTACTATATAGTAACTTGACATATGAGATCTTTATCTTAATCAGCTCAGAAAGTTACAGATTAATTTGACTACAGATTATTTTTTATTAAGTATTGTGCATTCTTATACTTCAGAGGCAACTTATTTAAGTCTCTGCTATTGCTAGGATGATTATGGTGCTTTATGCAATAGAATGTGTGCTTTCATATGCCTTGCAAATTACAGCGTATTCCATAAGCCATGTTGTGTGCCATTTTTACAAAAAAAATATTGGCTAATTTCTGGCAAACTCCATGCACTGTTATTCGCTAACCCCCTTCACTCTTTTTTTCCGTTGCTTTAGCTGATGTCTGTGGCGTGACTATCGTGACCATAACTTGTCACACCAGTAATCCTTGATATGAAAGGCATTCTAGCCACGTGTCATCTTGCTGATGTGATGTGACAGAGTTTGTCGAAAATTAGCCGATATTTTTTTTGTAAAAATGGCACACAACATGGTTTATGGAATCCGCTGTGATAAAGTATCTAGATAATATGTAAATTACAATGTTACAAAGGGATAATAGAATGTTATATCACATGTGCCAATAAAAATAAAAACATGTCCAAACACACTTTTATTTTTGGCAGGGCACTTGCACTTTGTTGCACTTTATTTTATTTTTTGAAAAAAGGCATCTTAAACAGTTATACAGTTATGTTCCTACAAATTGTCACATTTTATCTGATTTTTATTTTTTGGCTGGTGTTGTTGTGCCAAAAAGTGCATAAAGCACACATTAATATGTTAAGAGATGCTATCACTGTAAAAGAAAGACAAATTTTTAATAGATGTAAATTTAAAAAAACTTTGAAAAAAACATTTGAAGAAAGAAAAAGCATTAAAAAAAAAGAAACATTTTGAAAAAAAAAACATATAAAAAACATATAAAAAAGAATCATTCAAAAAACACCGTTTAAAAAAAAGAAACATCTCGAAAAACAAACATATAAAAAAAAGAAACATCTTGAAAAAAAAAAACATATAAAAAAAAGAAACATCTCGAAAAAAAAACATATAAAAAAAAGAAACATCTCGAAAAAAAAACATTTGAAAAAAAAACATTTCGAAAAAAAAACATTCGAAAAAAAACATAAAGAAAACAAAACATAAAAGAAAAAGAAACATTCGAAAAAAAAACAGGAAGAAAAAAAACATGAAGAAAAAAAACAGGAAGAAAAAAAACAGGAAGAAAAAAAAACATAAAAAAAAAAGAAACATTCGAAAAGAAGACATTCGAAAAAAAAAAAACATGAAAAAAAAAAAAGAAAACATTTAAAAAAAACATTCGAGTCGAAGGGCGCGCCTCGCAGGTGCCCAAACCGTGGGGATCGATTGCCATGTTCAGCTTTCAGCCACCCCTTTCCTTTTTGGGAGCACATTTCCTGTTCTGTCCGCTCAGCCACAGTTTCCTTTTCGGTTCACCCTGCTATGTGCTGACATAAATATCTTACAAATCCCTCCTTCCTAAAGTGGGCGTTGAGAGATAAGTCTTGGATCGCTCATATCTTTGCACGACTTGTCTCCAGGTCTCCCTAACTTCACACTGGCAGCACCCGACTTTGAATACATACAGCTACAGCCATCCAAAAAATAATCACCCTCTCCGCGTGTTCTTTGCGTAACACTGTCTTTTCTCTCAGCCCAGCCGCACGTTCTGTCAGCCTGAGGGGCTTACAAATCCGGCCTGGGCTGCCGATTATCCCAATTAGCCCCCTGAAGACCACGAATCACAATTGCAACCGATGGCTCGAACTCAGTTGCCCTTACGGTTAGCATGGGCAGTCACCGTCCACAAGTCGCAAGGTCTTACGCTGCCCAGAATCAAACTTGTCCCCAAAGAGTTTTTGTGTGGGCTGACTTTTGTGGCACTTTCTCGCGTCACTTCTCTACAGTAAAAGGTTTTGCTTTTCATTGAGAAGTTGGATTGGGAATGGGTGAAGAAGCTTGGTGGAAAATTCTTGCAGTTGCGACTAGATCGAGGACATGGCCCATAGATACCATGGTACTTGACCTGTGAATAGAACTAGTCATCGGCCAAGCGAACCCCCGCAGGCTTTGACTGCGTCCATGTTATTATTTGGTTGTGTATAGTCCTTCGTTGAGGCCTTCCACTGGCACTGGCAGTGTTCGATGGAGGACACAGACACGCTTCTTGCTTTAATATGCAGTCTTCTCCCAGATAATATCACGCCTTCGCAGGAGAGCCTCCTAGATGCACTTGTTCAGACAGGTGGGGACGTCGAGAAGGCGGCTGAAATCATATCGAAGCAACGTCTAAATAGCAAGCGCAAGAGAAAAGTTAGCTTGGATAGCTGGCTGATCCACACCACCGCTTCATCTTCATCAAACGATGCCAACAACGGCCAATCCTCATCTCTACAGAGTCGGCAGGGGTCCGAATCACCTAACAAGAAGCCACGTTCTGCAAGTTCTGCAAGTGGTACATCCACCACGAAGATCATTTCCCCTGATCTACCCTTGTCGAGGCCAGTCAAACCAGTGGATAATCTGCTCGATTTCCTTCGCCAGCCCCTCCGAGACAGTGTCGCCACTAGCACGAATGTCCCACCACGACTTCCCCCTCTGACGCTCAGCAATCCTTCGCTCGTGGCGCAACACACACCATGCACACATCATCTGGGCATTCTGCCTGCGGAACTCGCATGTCGTCTTTTCTATACTATGCTTCATGAAGCGCGAGATTGGCCGAGGAACAAGTGGTGGCTAGTTGATCGGTTGGTTGAAAGCCCGCATCGTTCCTCGCTGTACACTCGACACCCTGTCGAAGGGAAGGACGAGGCCGCCTGGCAGGGGATAACACGCGCATGGTGAAGCCATTGCGACACTCCTTCTCCTTCTCTCTTACGCTCACACTTTTCGCTACTAGGTATAACGGGAAACAGGCTGATGAAACGAAACAGTTCCCTTCGGCCATGGAGGAAGCTTGTAAGATCGTTGAGAAGACTGTCAATGCTGAGATGTGCAAGCGCAAACGGTTTCCGCTTGAGTGGGGTGGAGACCCCGGGGATCCAAATGGTCAAGGTCTGACCTGGAGAGCCAACTTCGCTGCGGCGAATTGTTATGAGGGTGCTAAGGAAGCTGTCGGGTTTCATTCGGACCGTTTGACCAGCATAGGTCCCTATCCAACTATTGCGAGTCTGAGTCTAGGTACGTGTGATGCTCTGATGTCCTTTTTGATCGAAAGTGTGATGACTCTTGCAGGGACACGGAGAGTATTTCGCCTTCGGGAGGTCATCCCTCTTGCCGAGGTTGGGAAAAGGGCTGCTCAAACATTCGACATCCCTCTATCACATAATTCAGTATGTGTATGCAGTCTACTATGGCCTGAACTCATTAAACAGTGAGGGTCCCTTGCAGCTTTGTATAATGCACGCGTCTACCCAGGAGCGATTCAAGCACTCAATTCCCCCACGTAGGACAATCGACCGCTTCCACCCACCATACCCTCCGCCCCCCGACTTACCCGATTTCATATTCGACGCGGGAAATTGTAGAATAAACATCACATTCCGATTCTTCCGCCCAGATTTTCACCCTGATACCATTCCACGTTGCAAGTGTGGTGAGATGACGGCATTGCGACCAGACATGAAAGGACGACAGCGTGGATCAGAAGGGGCCGCGAATGACAAGGGTATTAGTAGTAGTAGAAGCCTTGACTCCAGCTCCAGCCTGAGTGGGGAGCGTGCTACAGGTTACTGGTGGACGTGCACGGCTGGAGATCAGAACGAGGGGAAAGGGTGTGGATTTTGGAAGGTGATGGACGTGAAAGCTGAAGGACGAGGGCCATTCGTGTCAGATCTATTCAGTCGGTTAGAAATTTGAATTTACACTTTGCTGTAAGCCAAGCTTGCATCACAACACTTACCCGTGGCCGTCATGAGTGATCGCACTGCGACCATTTCTCGCAAAACAAACGAGACAGAGATCGAAGTGTACATCAATCTTGATTGCCAGCCAGGTTCAACATCCCAACAGATCATCACTATCTCGACCGGAATCGGTTTCCTCGATCATGTACGTTTCTCCACTCCCACAGAAAAAAAAACCCTTTACATACAGAATATCAACATGACCCATGATTCACACGCATGCATACACGCACGCACGCACGCACGTAATATAGATGTACCATGCCCTTGCCAAGCACAGCGGAATGTCTCTCACGCTCAGAGCCAAAGGTGATCTCTGGATCGACGACCACCACACAGCTGATAAGTCCCACCGTAGTCACTCACTTCACGAAACGAGCGCCCTTATTATATCTTCCCGCGCTGTCACACAGGACACAGCGATTGCACTCGGCACTGCGTTTAAACAAGCGCTAGGTGAAGTTAAAGGGATCCGTAGATACGGTACTGGTTTCGCACCCCTCGACGAGGCAAGTCAAGTCTTGCGTTGTTTTGGCCCCCCTTTTTTTTTTTTTTTTTAACAAACAGATCGCAAATCCCTCACATTGATCGTATCACACACAGGCTCTTTCGCGCGCAGTCATAGACATTTGCTCACGTCCGTATTGCGTGACTGACCTGGGTATCAAGCGCGAAAAGATCGGTGATCTCTCGACGGAGATGTTCCCTCACATATTTTATTCTTTTGCCATGGCATCTGGGTGCACGCTGCATGTAGACGTCTTGCGTGGCCAGAACGACCACCACAGGTATGCAGATTCGTTCGGGGCTCGTTGGGTGCGTAAGGTCACTCATTGCTGTTCACAGAGCAGAATCTGCTTTCAAGGCTCTCGCTCTAGCCGTTCGTCAGGCCATTGAGCGGACAGGAGGGAATGAAGTACCCAGTACTAAGGGTGTATTATAGGGTAAGAAAGGCGTTGCTGTCAACACACTGGATTCGCAGAGCAGTCGTCGTCTGACACACTCTCCGCGTATGCCAATATCGTGGCCCGAGGGGATAAATAATATATTATTAGAGTACACGTTATTCGTATCTTTCTAGGATTACGACCAGAGAAGGCATCGTTTCTCTGGGGGAGGGTTAAGCTGAAAAGCTGATGAGAAGGACATTCAGTAGGGTCAATTGAGAGACGAACCTTCGCCTTTGGAGAGCAGTTGAAAGCCTTTGCAAATTCCGGGATGTTGTGCAAAGTCCCGTCCACGCGATATTGATTGGGAGAATGTGGATCCGTGCGAACCCGTTGGACCAAAGCCTCAGCTTTGATGTTTTCTGCCCAAATACGACCAAAGGCAATGAAGAAAAGTTGATCCCTGCGCACTGTCGTGTGAGTTGATGCAAGACATCAGGTCAGCTATGTCGCACCTCGTGTGATTGAGACCAGGTAGCAGATATTCGTTTCCAGCCTTTAACGAATCATTAAATTGTGCTTTCCATGCACGGTACGCCTGAATAATGCCAGAGTCGCCAATATTCTCCCCCGATGTCCTGAGAATCGGTTAAGCATGGCCCATTACAGTCGAAGATTTGCATACAGGTTACCCTGCGTGGAACGAGTCTCAGCGGAGGTGTATTGAAATAAGAAGCGAAAAGCTTACGTTGACGTGGACCTTGCCACCATGGCCGTCATCAATAGTATAAGCTAAGGTATAGCCCGTCGAGGTGAGTGACGGAAGCACCGAGGAGGCGGATTCTACGCACAAGAGAATTGTTTCTCAAGGCAACTCTGTTTCTCCTCGAACCTCTCGCTTGTTGCATTAGTCCACCACTCTTCTAGCTTGCCTTCCTGATTATACAAACGTCCGGCTGAATCGAAAGCATGCTAATGATATTGAACGGAATGAGCATGTTGCCGTCCAAAAGTGCAGATTGGGACACACAGTTAGCTCGTGTGAGGCAACTTGACCGAACGCCCCATACTTGAGGTAGCCAGGCCAATCTTTGTTGAAGAATGGCGGACGGAGAATGCCCGCAGGGAATACGATCTGGAGGGCTTCCGTAAATAGACATAAAAGTATGTACTAGTAAACCTACTTCATTCGCCGGGGGATTGAAGTACGCATTTACAGTTGCTGGTGTCATCTCCCACTCGTCAAGGTCACGACGTTTTCCCAGCTGCTGCCACTGCTTGTAAGTGTCGCTTGAACTGGATCGTGTTCTTTAGTCACGTATAATGGCAGGAAGTTAATGTAATACCTCGCACTGAGCATGTTCTTGAAGTAGTTGAACTTGCTTATTTCGACGAGGGCATAGTATCGCAAAAGGGACTCGGCGCTCTGGGTATCAGGGGAAACAGGGTAACCAACTTTCACGCGGATTGCATCAGCCTAAGAAGGGTGGTCACAAAGATGTATGCTAGATCCAAATGGGAGCGGGTGACCTTTCCAGCGGCAGCAGTAGCAGACTCTCCGTCCATCCAAGATATAGATGAAAGTGACTTCTTGAAAGCATTCACAATATCTGCGCAACATGAGTTCGAGAAACCACATCTAATAGTCAATCACGCACCAGTAATCACTTTAGTGCCCTTCTCCTTGGAGTCACCCGCGAAAGTCTCATTCACAAAGTATCTCCCAGTTGCGAACCCGAGAGCCTGGTCCACACTATTGACACAGTACTCTGCGCGATCGCTGGCGGCCCCCGGCTTTATGCCTTGTAACACCTCTTGTAAATGTCTTACCGCCTTCCACGATTCCGTGGAGGTTCCAAGCCGGGGTGCTAACAATAGGGCAGCGCGAGTGACGAGATATGCTTCGAGTACATCCGTCTCAGTGTTGTTGAGAATGGAGGTAAGCGAGCGAGTATATGCTGGATAGGTCACGACAACTTCGTTAGGGTAGTTGCGAGGCGTAAATGTTGCAAAGTAATCCGGAAAATTGACTTGGGTTATGGTCTCAGTGATGTTGGATATGGGGACCTTATTGTACGTGTATAGAGGATCCTGGTATAAAATGTCTCTGCAAAACGATCAGTATCTAAGTTGTTATATATTTTGAAACTGCTCTGACAAGTCTAGGCTCGCCTGTGCAAGCCTCCTTTCGAATTTGACCACCTCTTCAGCAAGTGTTGTCGCATTCTTTGGACGGTCCTTCGGGCCATCGTCATGACCGTCGTCGTCGTCACCCCATGGAGGCCAAGGAATGGGAGGCCAATTGTTCTCGGGATCCTCGTTTATTACCAAGGCCCGAGAAGGGTTACCTTTCTCGGCCTCATAATGGATAATAAGAAGACGCTCCAAAACGCTTGCATAGACCTCTCGCATTGTCTTGTCCTCGAAGTACTCCTAACCCTTGTTCAAAAGCAGTGTTTGAATTAGCGGTTATGTACAGACCTTTGAGGGAAGCCCAAGAGTGGGTTGTTGGAACCAAAGAATCATGAAATTGGGGTCCAGTGCAGCATCACCCTCGACACCAAATTCAAAGAGAGCGGGAATACCTGTATGAGATGTGAGTGGATACGATGACACTGGTTCTCGCAAGTGTTTGTCACCTCTTGAGTGCAAGAAAGCTAGGGTAGCTGTCAACCTCTCTCGCTCTTTGTCGTCACCATTACTGTCGGCAATCCCGGTGGATTCGCCACGGTAGAGCTTTTTGACTTGAGCGACAAAGTCCTTGAGAGGCCCCTCACCTAGTTGATCCAGGGTGCTCTCGTCTATACATGAGTAGTATAGGTTGCGTAACTTGACAAGGAGTCGCTGATCAGCGGATTCCTTTAAGGAAGCAATGGATATGGAACCGTCGATATCGAGAATGTCTTTCACGATCTGTTGATTTTCTTGGAAAAGAGAATTGAATCTGCCGAACCGACCCTTATCTGAGGGAAGTGGATGTGCCTTGCGCCAACCTCCAGCTAGAGGATATGAGCTAGGTAGAATAAGAGCTGTGAGGCTGAACAAAACCCACTGGCATATTCGTAGAAACTTTCACAGGGGTCCCGTGTAGTGTCCAATGAGGAGAGGATGGCTGCAGAAAGCACAACGCATCCCGAAGAGAAGCATTCGTTTTCTTTCTGCAAGTTCGTCAAATCAAAATGTGGGATAAATAGATAGCATGGACTCACCCTCTCCGGGGGGGCCGAAGGGACAGGTAGAGCCACAGTAGTCGTAAAAACAGCTGTGGTAGTTAACGAGGAAGTGATGACGCTCGTGAACGTGATGGGGGCAGTGACGACGCTCGTGAACGTGATGGGAGCAGTGACGACGCTCGTAAAAGTGATGGGGGGCTTTTCTCCTCCTGGGGTATCTGGCACATTTCTAAGCTTGTGCTGGGAGCCGACGAATAGGCCGAGGAAGATTGAACAAAGTAGGAGGAAGACCAGGAGGAGAATGAGTAAAATCTTGTTGAGGGGTGTGAGTGGATCTTGAAGAATTGAGCTGAGTCTGTCGGTCACGGATTGAGTAGGAGCAAGCTGGGGACCACCACTCCCGGAGCTATCTTGAAGGAGGGGGGCAGACTCTGGATGCGAGGAAGAGTGGTAAGCTCGATACCAAGACACCGATGAAGGTTGTTGGTATGTACACACCTTCATCTGTAGATACCCTTGCCTGCCTCTCAGACATGGCGAGAGGCCTGTTTCAAGGGGGAGTGAAACAAGTTATGTGAGGAAGAGATTAGAGAGTGAGCAACGCGTGTATACACCTTGCGGAGGACGCGCGACTGACTGACGGACTGGCCAGATTCGGTCCGGAAGATTCGGTCCGGGAGCTACGAGACAGCACGCGGGCGGCTCAATGAGCCTTAAGTTGGTCGGATGTTACGCACACTCAGCACCCCCCTCCGGGCGGTGGGTCGCATCCACTTTCAGTACCCTCCTCGTCACACGATACCTCTGCTTCCCTCTAGATTATTATTTAATCTCTTTAAAAAAGCGCCCTCGAAGCCAGAATCCACACCCATACTCTCACAAGACAACCTTTTCCATCCTTTCTCCGCGTCTCCTTTTCCTGCGTTAGTTGCTCGAGGGGAGGCTATCAAGTCATTGGCACCATGTCCTGTTTGCGTGTCTCATCATGACCATACGCATGATCACACGAAGACTCAACCTCGACCGATCGCTTTCGAATGTCCGGACTGCGGGTGGCCTACTCACTGCACCGAGGAACACTGGCTTGCTGACACGAACCACGCAAGATATTGTTCGCGTCTTCGTGAAGTGAATGAAGATGAACACGATCTCCGCAGTGGTCGGAGACTGCGAGAGTTTGAGTTGCCAGGTGCGTTTCCGTTGCGTCCCAGGACTTTGTTGCAAACATTTGTTCCGCAAGTCCAGGTCCACAGGATACGGAAGCTTCCATCTCTTTTTCGAACTGGGACGTGTTCTGGTATACACGTAACTTCCCATCGATGGATACGGAACGGTCACGGAGACACGCTACCAAATTACTTACATATCCCATAACCATCGGCTCTGTCATACACCAATTCAGCGCTTTGACTCTTGGTAATCAAAGGCTTACTCCAGAAGGTAGTCGGTCATTAGCTGGTGAGTACACTGATGTTTATGAACATGTCTATAATTTACAAGTACGCCGTCAGCTTTACGATTGACGTTACACGGTGCTACGGGAACGCCTGAGACCGAAGAAGCCTCAATCGACAAACCTCAAATGCGAATATTCATCCTTGGTGCACGGGCAGAATCATCCTTGCCTCGCCACGTTTGGGAACAGCTCACGCTTTTGTTCCCGGCGGCACTGTTTCATCTCTACTTTATCGGGCCGCAGGTTTCTCTGCCAAAGCCTCCAGCTGCTGCGTCAACTACTGCGTCCAGTGATCCTACATCAGAAGCAGGGTCGCAAGTAGCTAGCGCTTCCTCGAGCCCGCGGGAGGAAGCCTCGGCCTCTGCCCCGTCTGCCAAGTCCGACGAGAAAAAGCCGGTCTATCTGCCTAATGTGTACGAACCTCCAACTCCTGCTCCCATTTCGCGACATAAGCGTACTCGGTCTTCGATCGAACGCTATGGCGTACCATCCTATACGGTGCCATACACCCCACAGTTGACAATCACCGGCATGCAGTGCAATTATCACGAAGTACATGCGCAATTCCAGGATACATTTGATCCCTATACCGACCTCTTCTTATGTTCTCTCCGGGCTTTGGGTTTCCCTCACCGACTTCGACGTCCGATGTCACTGGGGAACCTCTCCTACAGATTGAGTCTCCCACCTGAATGGGGGCCGGTCCTCCCGCTTTGTTGGCTACGAAATGCCCTATTTTCGTGACTGGGTTCTCGCCTGCCGATGTCGAGCGCGATATCAAGTCAATGTCACGTGCGCCAGGAGTAGCAGGTGAATTTGATTGGGTAATCACCCCAGGGGAGAATGCATTTGGAAGTGAAAAATGGGAGGTTGCTGACTTTGACCCGAGGGTGATGGTGAAGACGAACTGGGGAATATGGGGTATTCGTGGTAAGCGGAGGGATGTTCGTGAGCGTTAAGCCAATTACAATCACATTGATTACGTGAGACACGCGTCGCGTCGCGTTCAGTCTGCCAGACTGCCTTGTGTTAGTTTCTCAATGGTCTTCATCCCACCGCCTCACCTGGCATCCGCCTCTCGTCCATCATATGCCGAAACATACAATAATATCCTTGCGGCCCACAGAAGATCTCCGCTTTCTGCTGCTTCCTCGGTTATCATCCTCGTCGCGCCAGATGTCGACGCGCTTTGCGCCGCTAAGATGTTTGCAGAGCTATTTAAGCAGGACGACGTTATGCATCGTATCACACCCTTATCCGGAATTGCAGATCTGGAGCGCATGCGCGATGAGCTTATAACATATTCAGAAGTCTGTGATGCCATTTATCTTCATTTGCCTCGAGTTGATGATCAATGCGTTACCAGCTCCATACCCTCATTCTTTTAAATATTGGCTCTATCCTAGACTTGCCTTCATCGGAGTGGTTTGGTGACTTCCCTCCTAGAGTTCATGTGCACGTCATCGACTCAGGCCGGCCGCAGAACTTATCCAGTCTGTTTGGCGAGGTTGAAGGGTCAGAACGGGTTATCGTATGGGATGACGGAGGAGCGGAACGCCTTTACGAAGAGAGGAAAGCGTGGGAGACATTAAATGTGAGTGTTCTGTGGCTCGGCCAACTTTGCGTGCGCTGATTGTGTTTCTTCTAAAGAATGAACCGGAGCCCGACTCAGACGCGAGCTCCGATGATGACTTGTCGGAAGACTTGCCAGAAGACTCTGAGGAAGAGGGTGTACAAAGTCCCTCTCGTAAGCGGAGATCCCTCAGTGACGGTAGTAGGACCCCGAGCAAACGCAAGCGCAAGCGCTTGGACAACGATGTAAGGGCGGCTACTCTCTCTAGCATCTATAAATTCTTATGGTGATTTCAGCGGCCTCCTCGCGCATCGAGAGAGCAGCGTGACGAATACTTTGCCTTGCTGGACAAGTACTATATGTCTGGGACATGGTACGGACAGAGCGCTGCTGGCATCGTCTACATTCTCGCCACTGCACTAGAGCGCGTAGACAATGATCTTCTTTGGTACGCTCAAAATCATTCTCTCCATTCTTTCGCGATACTCACTAACCAAGGCTCGCAATCCTTGGCCTTATCAATCAGTATACCCGTTGTCGAATATCACGTACTGAGTACGAGAAATTCCATTCCATTTATTATGACGAGGTTTCCCGTCTCAACCCTCTCCCGCCCACGAACGATGTCCATGGCCTAGCCGCATTAAGCGCCGACGATATGTCACTGCGCACAACAGATGAGCTCCGCTTTCGAGCTTTTTCGGCATTGGACGCTCTACGATGCAATGTCCCACTCCAGTTATGTCGCGGGAAAACTGGGGCTCTGGAAGGAACAGGGTCGGAAACGACTAGCGGGTCTCCTTGCAAAGATGGGGTAGGCAACACGCACGCTTGCTACAACGCTTTGCCCGTCCCACTAACAGCGTTTACAGGTTTTCTGTTCCCCAGACTCAACAACTGTACGCGCACATGGATATGGACTTGAAGCACCAGCTTCCGTGACAAGCTTGACGCGATTGCCCCAGAATACGGCATGATCGAGCTCACGTACCCTTCTTTCGTGCGCTGTTATGGCTATCATATGCAACCGCTATCTGCTGCTGATGCCGTGGATGCGCTCAACGCACTCCTGGATGCTGCCACGGGTGTGAGGATCGAAATTGAAGCCGATGGCGCTCGAAATGGTGGGCGAGTGGTTTGGAGGTGGGCGCGTGTGGCGGGCCGCCGGACGCTGGGGGGTCCTAGAATCAGAGCAAGCAAGCGCGCGCAATCGTGGTCAGGAAGAAGAACAAGCGACGGGGGAAAGAGAGCAGGAGGAAGGGCGAGGGTCTTGGCTTGTGCGGAACTTTTGGAACGCATTTGACGCCCTCGAAGAGTGAGTTCTCACTTTTTTATACGGTTCGCGCCCTATGAAAGCTGATAGCTGGAATTTTACAGCGCCACCCGCCTGCGCGAAGCAATCGGTCTGGCAAAATCCGTCCACCAAGCGATCATTCGAACGGGTTCCTCCATCATCAACAAGAATGACATTCGCATGATTCGCGGCCATCGCATCGTGCAGCTTAAGCAGGGACCAGACCTCGCCCTATTCACACAACCAGGCGTCCTATTCCGTCTCGGCCTCTGGCTCACGGAAGTGTTACGCGACCGTATCACGGGCGTCAACGTCAGCAAGCGAACCAAAAAGAAGAGTTTACCTTTGATCCTCGCGTGCTTAGACGAGCAAGATCGGACGTATCTTGTGATTGGGTTGAACGAAAGTCTTGATTTTGGCGACGTTAGGAGAAAGTGAGTGTTCTTGTCCTCGCCTCGCGTTAGGCGCGCAACATAAATATGCGAAAAGTGCTGAACGTTTTTTCGCACAGTGAGTTTGGTCTGACTTTCCTAGATGCGAAGGAGGACTCTGGGGCGCGAACTCGACATATCTCGTTCGATACCAACGTGTTGGAAGTCAACGAAGCGGATTTCGATAAGTTTATCGCAGAGGTCTTTAACGCAAAGGACAAGTACTAGCTTGGTGAAGATTGCAAGCGGGTCGGGAATGGGGTCCGGCATTATTGACATGGCAAAAGTCAAGAGATTTGAGCGCGCTCAAAGGTGAGTGGTGAGAGGTGTCGAGAGCTTGAAGGCATGCGAGGGAAGGGAAGACAGGACATGATAATATGAATCGGTATGAATTATGTGCTTTGGATATTCATAGTAATAGGAGAAGATATAGAAAAGGAACCTCATCAGAAGTGTTCGGGATGACACCCTTGACATGCCAAACCTCCTCGGAGGTCAGGCTTCCAACCACTCGCCGGCCTCCAGCTCCTGTCAATGTGATTGATTTACAGATTGATGGCATCTTGAGCGGTTGAGCCCCGCCCTTTGGCCCTCTATCTAACCACCACCTAATCCAAGAGCATGTCCTTCTCTCGGAAGAAACTCTCTTTTAACCCCCCCCCCCCCCCAATCGACTCACTTCAAAATCGCAATCGCAGTCTCCTCGGTAAAATCAACGACCGCGGCCAGTCGCTCTTGAAAGGTTCAACGGTTGACTAGCACTCTGGTGTGGGATGCGTGGAACGTAGAGTCGGTGCATATGCGATTACTATGTATAATGCACAGTACCTATTGCACTGACTTGTCGTACTCAGTAACAAATGCCGAAATAACTATCACAGGTCATAGACAGAAACTACATGACAATCATCGAGCAGGAATGCAAGCAGAACGAGAGACGATGATGCTTAATGAAGGTAGAATGATTTTGTGAGCCCGCGCGGTGCGAATCCCATGCTCTGAGAGACATGCACCGAGCCACGTATGGAGCAAATGCACATGTACTCACAACTCACATGTACCTCTGCATACCGAACCCGCCACATTCGTCGATGGCACGAACACCCCAAAAAAATAGATTTTTTTTCATTCTGACGAGCTCCATCCGAAATGCCAGATACCCATCCCGGGTCTAGTCGCAGGTAAGACTGGGACCTAAAATTGCAGTAATGACCACGGAGACACGCACCCCGATTCAGAATGCCTGGAGAAGTAGTCGAAGTCCACGTTCACTGCCATTGCCAATACGAGCTGCAACCGAGGTGAACAACATACACAGACCAGATGCGGTGGTCTTACTGCTCGTTCTTGAAGCGACAACTCGCGTATCACAAGTGGTTCTCTCGGTGCGTCGTCCTCCGCTGATGGTGGTAAAGGAGTGAAGCTCACCGAGTATTGTCCTATACATGATCAGACATTCACTTCTTGCTTTCACGGGACGGGGTGGACTTACCTGTGTCAGTGAATATTTCACGCCCAAAGCCACGAAATGCGCGGCTTATACTCGCCAACTCTTCACCACGGGAGCCCCGAAGCGTGAAGTGCCATGCCCAGAAGCCCTCGTCGATCTTGACGAACTGTGCAAAACGATCTGACTCTGGCTCGGGCTGGGGTTCACTAATTTTCGATAGTATAGGTTCTGGTGTAACCCTATTTACGGCCTTAATTCGGGAGGCGCGGAACATAGGCTAAGAGATCCCCACCGGAGAAAAAGGTCGTATCGCCGCCTCCACAAATGCCAATTTTGCTGGGCTTCAGCAAATGTATCCAGGACAGGTTCGCCAGCGGGAGTATAGTCATGCCAATTCTTGAGCCTTTGGACGTACATGCGAGAATTTATCCAAGCGAAAGGCCTCCGGATCTAGAGCGCAGGAATGAGCTAACATAGCGCCTACTAAGCATTGCACACCATACCCAAAGTACGGGTGTGCCTTCACGGTCCATGATCACAGCACGGAATGGTCGGTGTGTTCTGAGGAGTTGGCGAGAGAAAGACGCCAATAAACCACGAGGCTCCTCGGCAATAAATCCTAGTACCTCGCCGACGTCGTTCGCTATATTTATCGTCATTTACTAGGGGAAGAAATGATGAATTTGACACCGACAAATGACGTATTTATTAGTTTGCTCAAAACCTACGAAAATGTTCAGCATTTCGAGCCGTCTGCACCGAATGAATATTGATCCAGTTGATTACCAGCAACAACGTTACTCACCGGGTCACAACCAGCGTGTCATTTTGCAAGAGTCTCTTGAGGCCATCCTCTGGATCTGAGGAAGGGTGTCTTTGGTGGCTTTCTTCCCACAGGGGTGAGTCAGAAGTGTTGAAGGTACTTTCGTCGTGCGCCAGGGGTCGCTGGGTGTCAGGATGTGCCGGACGAATGCGCGGTGTGGGTGTTGTGGTTGGCCTGGTCCTTCCGCCAGACGGAGCGCCTCTGTCAGGAAACCTGGACAATGCAAAGGATCTTTGGAGGAAAGTGCGCTGACAACATCTCACAGGGCTTCGCCAAATCCCCAGACCGTTCAGCTTGAGCATGACCGTGACAACGTTGGCTCGGTCCGCGTTCTCCGTGCCGCACCTGGCTCATTCGGACAACGCAAAGGGCGTCCCGTCGACTGCCACTTTACTGACAATTTTATGTATAGTCGTTCGCGCCATGCCCTCCCGCGGCTGAGGGAATCCATAGGTATCAGGGTCGCTACCGTTGCCACCAAACCTGCAGTACGTTCTTGCGTCGCGCTCGTACCCGCCTAATCTAAGTCATGTCATTACTGTCATTGTACAATGTGCATAGCCGCAACCCACGCGCAACCCTGACATCCCTTCGACGCTCTCTACTAACTGGTCTCCTCCCAACCTAAGAAAATGGGAACGTCCGGAAGCTTTCCCTCAACGATCCTCGGACTCCCGCTCGTCTCCATTTTCTAGAACATTTCCTTCCACGTCCAGGGAGGGACGCACTCGGGATCCGGTCGGTGAAGGTCGGGAGGGCAGGCACAAACATCGCGAAGAATTTTCGCGGACAGCGCCCCGGGGTCAGACAAAATGGAGGAGGCCTACTCCATTCCCCATGCCCGCCGCAGAGTCCGAACGATCCTCTCCGCGTGATTCTGCTCTTCACTCTGCTGCCCCCGCCTTCCCTTTACGAAGCGCCGCAGCGCGCTCAAAACGAACGACTCATGAACCAGGTCTTCACGCCGAGGAAGTCCGTCCCCTATTAGAAGAACGGCCCGATGACGAAGGGACTTTCGAGAGCGAAGTTCCTTGCTCCGACTATGCTCGCGAAGCGCTAAAGGACAGCAGGGCAAGGCGCTTAAAGATCGCGCACAAGGAGCATGGATCCCTTAGGCGAGCTTTCAGGGACGATGAGCTATCTTCTCGAAATCGCAACCGCGTCACGCATGCGAAAACTCATACACACAATCCAAAACCGAAGAGTAAACAGAAGGCTCTGAAAGGGACTAAAGTTGATGTTTTCATTCCCAGCACCGTGTCTGTGGGAAACCTCGCCAGAATTCTCGGTGTTTCACTAGGTGCGTCCCACTTTGTACGACAATATTCCGGATTTTCATTGCCTCGATGATCAGGTAGGCTTCAACGGAAGATGCGGGAAGCTGGAATGGCGGAGGAGGCTTCGTATGATCACGGTATTCCAGTTTCAGTTTGTGCAGCCTCTTCGTTCGTGGCCCTTACAGTCATTCCTAGTCCTGACATCAGAGTATGCTGTCCTCCTGGCTGATGAATTCAACCGGAATTCTGTCGTCAATGACGAAGCGGCGTTTGACCTCTACCCTCCGTAAGACCTTTGTAATAGATACCATGGGGTACCTGATCACATTACTTACCATGCAGACCACCTCCTGCGGATGCCTCGACGCTGCCCCTGAGGCCACCTATCGTTACTATCATGGGTCACGTTGACCACGGAAAAACAACGTTATTGGATACCCTTCGCTCTGCCTCTGTGGCGAAGGGAGAAGCAGGAGGTATTACCCAGCATATCGGCGCCTTCTCGGTTCCTGTCCCTAACACCGTCGGGGGCAGTCTTGAGAACATCACATTCTTAGATACCCCCGGGCATGCAGCATTCTCCGCGATGCGCGCGCGCGGGGCTGATGTGACCGATATTGTCGTTTTAGTTGTAGCTGCAGACGATGGCGTCCGCCCTCAGACTAAGGAGGTCATTCAGCTGGTCCAGAAGGACCCAGACGTACAGCTTATAGTAGCCATTAACAAGATAGACAAGCCTGGAGTTAATATCGTGCGTCTTGGTCTACTTCTCGGTTCCTATTTCACACCCTCTACAGAGAAATGTCCACAATGCTCTATTGGCCGAAGGCATTCAGCTTGAAGCTATGGGTGGTGATGTACCTTCTGTCGAAATTTCCGGGTTGACTGGTCAAGGCCTTGATCACCTCGTGGAGACAATAATCGCCGTTGCAGAAATGCAAGACCTGCGCGCGGAACAGGAGGGCCGAACCTGCGGCCGCATCATCGAGTCAAAGTTGCAAAAGGGACTCGGGTGAGTTTGTTCGACCTAGGAACCTGCCGTTTCCGTTTAAATAAGCCCTGTGTGCAGGCATATCGCCACTGTCCTCTTACTCCGTGGTTCACTCAAACCCGGTGCTCACTTGGTCGCTGGCACGACGCATGCCAAGGTGCGCGTCATGACCGACTCGACGGGCTCGCCGGTCAAGGTCGCCGTCCCTGGCATGGCAGTCACTGTTTCGGGATGGAAGGAACTTCCAGGTGCTGGCGATGAAGTTCTCGAAGGCTCTGAACAAGACGTCAAGAAGGCCGTGGCTAACCGATTGCGCAAAGC
The DNA here is from genome assembly GCA_015178925.1 of Russula emetica. Lineage (NCBI taxonomy): Eukaryota > Fungi > Basidiomycota > Agaricomycetes > Russulales > Russulaceae > Russula > Russula emetica. The sequence goes on along the minus strand of WHVC01000004.1, from coordinate 877,582 downwards.
GGAAGAGCAGGCCATGATGATAGATATTGACGCGATTAACACCCAGCGGCGGCTCGAGCGCGAACACAGGGAGGGTGACGAAGCTGATCAACCTGCCAGTGAGATGACGAATGAGACGGCGAAGCTGAATGAACTTCGATTGATCATTAAAGGAGATGTGAGCGGGAGCGTCGAGGCACTCATCGGCGCGGTGCAATGCATCGGAAACGAGAGTGTGCGGGCAAAGGTTGTCAGCACTGGTGTTGGTGAGATAACCGAGTCTGATATCCATCTCGCAAAGACCTCAGGGAGTGAGTTTCCTTCAGCGGCTTATATTCAATTAAATTTCTCTCTCTCATCTAATTGACATGATATTTCTAGGCATGGTCATTGCATTCTCTGTTCCGGTCCCTCGAAGTGCCACCGTTGCCGCTGGCATGCACAACATCCCCATTTTCTCGTCAAAAATTATTTATCAAGTCGTAGAGGACGTCAGGCAGCGCGTCGCAAGTTTACTCCCAACCGAATACGAGAAACGTATCTCTGGCGAGGCATCTGTCCTTCAAATTTTCGATATAAAGCTTTCTGGTGGGCGCGCTAAGACTATTGCCGGATGCCGTGTCACGAAAGGTATTGTCGAGAAGAACAAGAAAGCGCAAGTCGTTCGGAGAGGGGAGATCGTCCACGAAGGTAAGGAGTACTTACTGTACACATGGCTGAGTCGACTTGGTTACTCAATTGCTCTTCTCAGGTCGGTTAGACACCTTTAGGCATCTGAAAACCGATATCACCGAGGCTTCAAAAGGAACTGAGTGTGGTGTTAGCCTGGAGTCCTTCGGTGATCTCAGGAAAGACGATGTCATTCAGATATATAGTGACATAGAACTTCCTAAAGTATTGTAGACAACAACTTTATAGAGATAGACGTATACATACACCACTCTTCTACTACACTGTATCACCTTTTCGGACGTGTATCCGCCAACCAACACCTAGAGGATTGTTCTAAGACGCGTAGTTTTGACTATTTTGTTCATCTAGGACGAGCTCCTTGGCGCCAATCGTGCCAGTACGCCCGGTCACCCCGAATGTAAAGCTAACGGGCCCTAGGGCACGATCAGTCTTTTCTAGTAATGTCCAGCTCCTTCCGTCGCGCTTCTTCAATCGGATCTCCACCTGAGAACTTCTGATGAAGTCAAAAACATCATCGGATGATCGAGAAAACATTACCTTGGTGCCGAAGACCGTGTAAGATGACGCAGTTGGGTCGACCGGTCCGAAAAGTTGCACGGAACGCGTGAACCGCTTCGGCCCAGGTAGATAGAAATCAAGGTGTATCTGCACATGTGAGCTTGAATGTTTGAAGAGTGACGGATTGCCGTGCGGTCTGTTACCTCATTTTCCTCAATTTTCACGCTGCTCCGCCCCTTGTCGGTTTGTTTAGCGAATACAGTGACATAAACGATGCTTGGCGTCTGATAGTGATCAATTCGACAGTTCACGGTTTCTTCCGTCTGCTGTGAAAAACAAAGGCGTGGGAACCAATATCAGCTGAACAGCAAAATATCGTTAGTTTGTCGCGTGTATATCACGTACATCTCCTTTAGACTTGCGGACAAAAAGGTGACGCCCTTCCGCACACCCTTCGATCTTAAGGAATTCTTCAAATTCTAGCACACGACGTTTGCAACAGAAGTAACCCTGGGCAAAGAAAAAATTTAAAATTCGACATCAGTGATCTCATACATTATAAGATAGAAGCATGGAGTCAACCTTGCTCCCCTCATGGAAGATGGGCTGTCACGCGCCATAGTTCGTTCAGTGTATCAAGGGTATGCATGGGGCCAGGCTCTCTCACCGCTCCAGGATGATAGACACACTTCGTACCTGGTCCATCTCCGATTCGACTTTCCTCATCACTCACGAAAGTTACCTTACAACCCGCCCGCTGACACGGGGTACCTTCGGGGACAGTGGCTTCTAAATCATCCTCTTCTTCGACTTTCTGGACTGACACGGGCTGAGCAACGGGAATGGTCGCCGAGAGCTTCGCAGGTTCTTGAGGTCGACTGCTGCGAGCGGAAGACGATGTGTACACTTCCTTCCCATCGACAGACTCTGTCATCGTAAGAGATCTATTTGGCGTCGAAGATGTAGTCGAAGGTTCGGCTTTAGGTGCTTCTACAGTGTGCACACCGCGCGTACATCCCTGTACGAGTGAGTTGTGAACAGAGTCCGAAATTACTCCCAAAGACGCGAATCGTAAATTTGTCCACTTACGGTGATAACCATAAACTCGTCAAAGTCCAAAACAGGCTTATTGACCGTGTTGCAGCAAGACCAAGACTTGAGGCCTTCATGGAATATCTATCATCCCATCCAAGGGGGTTCAGGTGAAGAGGGTAGCGATGCAGGAGACTTACAGGAGCACCAGGGTGGTAGATACAAACTTCCTCTGTATCATTTGCAACATCGAACTCTTTTCCACAGCCCTTATGCGTACAGCAAGGCATTATCTTATCCTTCTATCTGTCTGAAAGCTACAGTATTGCAAAAAATGCAAAAGAATAGGCGGCCAACGTCGTGGGCGATAATAACGAGGGAAAAAGGTGATTGACAGGGCTCGATTACCGGGATCGAGCGGTCCGGATTAATTGTCGTTGCTCTCTCAACTCTCACATGCATAAAGTACCAACCTTTTCTGGAAACTACAAGGACCTGCTTCAGGCCACGACCCCTGAGGGACCCCGGATGAGCTGGCCCCCTTCTTCACCTTTAAGAGCGCAAAAGCGCTGCGAGGGCTTGGTTGATATCAGCCCGGTTTACTACCCGTCTTTCTCTTCTCCTCTGTACCATGTGCCAGCCCCAGCTAGCCAGTCGTAGTATCCCATTTTGTGTTTAGCCGGCACGGAGAGCGAATTTGCGCTGAATGAATTTTGAAAAAAATGTTTCTATTGCTTAGCTATGTACATAGCTAAGCAATAGAAACATTCATGTATGTTGTGGAATAGAAATGCAGATATATCAGTAAAGTACCACGTCAGGCTCCCTATATCTACTAGTACCCCCCTGTGTATACGATATATGCCAGTCCCAAGCGGTATATAATTTGGACCTAGAAGAAACGGTATCGGGTATCATGATATCCCTGGTCCAAATGTCTCCCAAACCAGGAATGCCACTCCCCAGGGGCCGACACGCCCCAGTGTCCGCGCGGCTACTAATAACTTCTGATACCTGGGACTGCTTAGAGTTCCCTCTTCCTTGCCTGCGGCGTCCCGGAAGAAGGAGAGTAAGCCATCGTCATGTATCTTGCGTACGATGCTATCGATAAGATAGCGTCTTGGCCTATGAGCGGCGCCGGCTTGAACCTGCTCTATATGTGCTAGCCTTCGAGTTGCATCCCAAGGACGACAAATAACCTCGTACGCTAGTCCTGCTGTGGCCCCTCCTGCTACTAGCGTAAAACCATGCACAACGCGGGGCAAGTTTCGTTCTATGGCAGTCGGTCGATTGGCGTCAGCTACTTTGAAAGGCTGCACGAGTCCCAGAGAGTGAAGTTTCAGTTCTTTGGCTGCATGACGAGTGACCTCAAAGATCGTGAAAAACACAGAAAATCCTTCCGAAGAACACAAATTATTAGATGAAAACGCCCACACTGCAAAATAACTGCGAGCTCACCGCAGACATCTTTAGCTAGCCCCCAACCCCACCCGTTCCATCCGCGCCCTGCCATGTTACGGACGTCCGTCATCCAGCTTCGGACCTGCCTCAATTCGCGAAGGCTCGCACTCTCAGTGGACTTAATTGGTGTTGTCCCTCGGAGTACTTCCTTCCACGCATGAGACCAGCCCCGTCCCGTGCCACGTTCGATAGCCAAGCGAACGTTCTCGGCTGGAGCAGCCACGATGGCTTGTGCACCACCAGCGACAGCACCGGAGATTGCGGCGATCGTGATCGGACGAGCTTCTAAGCTGTCACAACTGCCCAAGGCCGAGGAGCTCTCCGAGTAAACCGCCCATAGGACAGTACCCAACGATGCATTCACGAGGAGTGGTGGAATAAAGTGCTTTCCAATGACTAGTACCTGAGGAAAAAGACGATGAAGTTAGGACGATGGGGTGTTACGAGGTACTACTCTCTAGACGCACTCCCTGCGTTTGCACAAGCCGCGAGACGAAATCGAGATTCAAGGATGCTCCACCACTGGCAGCGAGGCTCCTGAGAGATTGCCAACCGCTGACTTTTCTTGCAAAGTCGGATGACTGAGAAAAAAAAAAAAAGTTCGCTTGTTGTTAAACGAGAGGATGCTTACTTTTGGATGGTCTGAATAGCCGTATGGGTCTTGAGAAATATAACGCTGCGCCACGCGTCAATGATCGTGCGACAGCGGCATACACTGGGTTCGTCGTTCCTGGGTCATTGTGAGGCTGATCGTCATCGCACGGCTCATTTGACATCCTGGCTCATACGATAAGCTCTCGGCCGAACTTGTGAATTAGTACAGTAGGGATGATGATTGTAAATGCGGCTGCACGCGCCAAAACACGCCAAAGGGAACTTTTACCCGCAATCCGGTTTCCGGATACGCGTACCGGACTTCCGACCAAGGGCGACCTCGCGACCTCGCGACGACACACTAACCGCAGTCCCATTCAGCTCCGCTTTCTACACCGACATCGGTGCACGCAACACCCCAGTTTTTTTTTGCATCGTGTCCTCAGATGCAATGCAATGCAGCATTTTTTCTCCCATCATTCGTCTTTGCAGCAGCAGCACAGTCTCACGACGGTACTATAGCACACTTCCAGCTTTTCCCACCGAAGACTTTCTCTGGTATCCGCGCTTCTTCGACCAAGTGGAACAGCACGCGTTGCTTTCTGCAGCCCTTCGAAAACTCGACGCCATCGAGCCGAGGGTTTCGCGTAAACGACGCCGAGATTTCCTCGCCGCGGCTCAGGCTCATCGACAAGACCAATCGAAAGACATGATCATCGGAGATCTGAAAAATGCCTTTCTCCCTGACGATTTATACCATTTCGAAGAGGTTCGTTCATGGCGAACTGCGACCGATTACGGGCAATCCGCCTTACCGCCGGCAGTATAGGGTCATTATGATGGCGTTATTCGACGCTTCCGGGAAATGCGTGTATCCACCTGGGATGACGAGAAAGATCCTGTCGTGAAATCAGCCCTCGGCCGTCTGGAAACACTTTACCCAGATGCGAGCAGTACGCAAACTCATATACTGCATTTGTCCGCCGACGGAGAGATACATCCGCATGTTGACAACGTTGGCGCAAGCGGGTCTTGGATATTGGGCGTTAGCCTAGGTTCTGAGAGGATGTTACGAATGGAATCTGTGGAAGAAGACGTCGACGGAATTCCGAACCGCACGTTCGATGTGTCATTGTCATCTGGGAGCGTATATATCCAAAAGTGAGGCCAATTATCTTCTCGGGGTCTTGTTGCTTGAGAATCGTAGGAAGTCTGTTCGTTACAATTACAAACACTCGATACTGTACGCCAACTCGACTCTGGGGGAAAAAATGTCTCACGGCCAGCGCGTGAGCATCATGATTAGGGTGCGCTCCCGGCCCTAATTTTCAACTGGAGTACTGATTTACGATTCTTCATACTGAAGGATTGTCTCCCTCCCACTCTGTCGCAATAGACCTCACCTCATCAAGCGAGGTGAACATATACACACATTAAATCATAGCAAGAGGGATCCTTATGCTAGTCCTTCGAACGACTTTGCCCAACGCATGAAACTCTTTACAACCATTCTTGCACTGATGGGCGCCGACCCCAGTGCGAGGCGTAAAACTGGGTATACACCGACAGTATAGGTGAATTTCGGGTGTCTGGAAATGAAATTATATTCAGGTGTCGAATCACCGTTGAGGAGCACGTACCGTGATTGTACAATGCGGTGTAGGACGCTGAGTAGGAGGTTGTCCCGCACTGTGAGTTGCCTGGATATCTTCTGTGCTAACAGATCAAATGATTCCTGCCAATCTTTTGGCAGATCATTAGAAGATATCAGAGGGTTGAAATCCAGCGCATGTACCAAAAGGTCGTGAGAAGCACCTCTTCCTGTGAATATAACTCACTTTTGAAGGTATAAACAAGCCGAGGAATGCTTAACATACCTATTGATACTGTGGCTCACTGGCGAGAGTCGTGTAGAATACTGTGCCAATGGCCCGAATTGAATTGAGGAGACGCGAATCCCTTGAAATTCTAACATTTCGGCCAAATTTTCAGCTGCAGCTGTGCGACTCTTCGTGGAAAAGAATGCAAGAGGAGAACCTATTTCAGAGGCATTAGACCTTGACTGGGAGGATGAGTCCAATACACCGACGCTCAGCAAAGTTGGATAGTATAATTACTCGGCCCGATGCTTCTGAGAGCAGGGTCCTGTAGTCGCATGCCATGATTACTGGTTCTGTAACTTCATCAACAACACTGATTCTCCATGCGTCTTCGTCGGCGTGTGTTTTAGGGGGCACATCGAGACGGACTGTCGAATCCGAGGCGTTCTCGAACGGCGACGGGCTCGTGCCATTGGAGGTGGGAGAAATGACCAATGCAACCAGGTGAAGATCGTAATTAGTACAATGGGCACGGACAGTGTCGTGTACTGCTTCTCGTTGGGATCTCGACCATAAATTGAGTGGCATGGGGGCGACCATACCCCATGGGATCGATCGTGACCTCTCCTTTCTGTTGTGCCAGATGTAAAGAAGCTAGCGGTGATTTTGATAAGCCTAAGCCACTGCCAGAATTGATAGATCTCACCGAAGCGACTTGCCTTGACCTTCCAGATGTTAAATGGGGTCCAGACTGTTCTTGTCGATTGGGACACAATGCAAAGACGGTATAACCCAACTCAGAAAACGAAAGTGCCGCGTTTCTTCCCACACCTGGATCAAGGCAGACAGTCGATGTTTTAATCCGATATGTAATGAGTAATGGGTGTACCTTCGTGAGCCCCTAGGATAAGGACGGCACATTTTTCTGTTGGAAATGAGGCGCGAGCGGGTACTCCATACAAGTCAGACGCCAACTCGAAGAGAAGCGCAGAGATATGTTCGAAGACGGAAAGCAGGACGGAGATCGCGGTGATGAAGCCGGATATCGGCCATTGCATTGCCCAGAAAAAGATATGAAGGAGCCAGAAGTGTAGCCAGTGGATCATCGTGGCAAAGGGAACTGGGAACTCCAATTCCCATATCTGTCCGATTTCCCAAAATCTAGATTCCTCAACCCAAAACGCTACAACACACTCCTCCGTCCAGTCCGTCCGTCCTCACTGCCCTCACTCACTCCAAGCCGCGCGCAGACTCCGCAGCCAACCTTCATCAACGTCCACGATCATGCCGTATTGTCGAGATTAACACGCACATCACCATCTACACACACTACACGCACTCCCATGTCAATCGTTACGTGTTTCCCGAGTTAACCGTCATTTCATGATCCCACGCCCTGATCTCGTCCGCATTTTCTTTGGCCACTCGTTTCTCATTTCATCGGTACTGTGCACGCCCCCTCCCCCCCTCCCTGGCTGGCTGGCTCTTCTAGCCGACCCAGATCTCGGCAGTATTTTGTGGTGAGGGATATTACAGTAAAATAAAATGAGATCACTCCCGGGCTCAACTGCCGTATTGCGATGCTTGATTTTATTTCCGAATTTCAAAAGCTGGAAAGGAAGATTTCGTGGCTGTACCGCATTGGTGTCGTTGCTTGGCCGCCAGTCCGTCTGTATTATAACCCCCCCCCCTGCACGCCGTATGGACATGGACGAGACCAGAGATTGTAACCCCAATTCCGCGCCATGGTCTTTGTCAGGCGATAATTGAATTCTAGACTCGCCTGTGGGCAAATCTTGCAGTAACTCCTGGGAAATCTGATGACTCTTTACGGGTCCTCTATCAAAATTTCCCGTCCCTGTCCCCCATCCACTTGGTCTCTTGCTGCACATCTTGACGTCACTTCTCCCATTGGCAGCGCCACCGCGCGTCATTCGAGCTGAGCTAGAATTACCTCCCATCTTTTATCGAATAATGACATAAATTATTTCGTGCGATCTATGTGACTACGGGAATGTGTACCGAAACTGTCTGTCCGCGATGCAAAATACTACTGTATACATACTGGGTCTATCCATCTACTAGATACAATCGGGTAAGGGACTCTCTCCACGCTGTATTCGTCTCATGGTCGAATAGAACGGTGTGGGCTTCATTACTGCTACCCCGCCAGCTGTACGTGATCGATTCTGCGAGTTGTAATCTTGAGTTCACGTGGTTAGAAATGCAAGCATTGAGTTACGTACGGAAGCGTTACTATTGGTGGACGTCCATCCTCCGTTTGAATCTCAACGACGTGAGAGGTCTAATAGCAAAGTCGTGTAAGGATCGGGGCAGTAAATCTGTCATACAACGCACGTCGCTCAGAACGTTGATTCTCTTTACTGTCCCATATAAGAGCTGTCCCCGGGAATTCCACCACCTGACTCGACTGCCAATCTATATTGCCCTTGTCAGGGCCATGCGACGCGTCAAGAAAGAAAGAAAGTCCAAGCTCACCTGGAGGGGTGGGTTCATAGCCAAAACAGAAGGAGGTGAGTGTTGTGCAAGGAGGAGGATGGCTCCAAAGCCTGAAGACCAAGCCAGCTCCGAACCTCTTTTATAAAGGAGTCGCCTGTGTCGAAGCAGAAAAGAGTACGAACACACGATCGTTAATGTCACTCCCAGACCGAGCGGCACGCCTCTGCATTCGGATGGGGGATGAGGGGATGAATAAAAAGGTCAGAAGAACGCGTGAATGAAAAGACCTCGCGTCCGATCAATGGAGGAGAAAGGCGGGATGGTTTCATCACATATAGGTGAGGGGTTTGTGTCAGTGAGGAACGGAACGACCGCCGCTTATTGGAAACTGTGATCATTAGAATACGTTAGGATTTCCAGGAGGGCGAAATATCGGAAGCGGTTACGCCAAAGGTCTCGACCGTGGAAGCGTGGTCTGGGAACCAGGTCCAATGTAAAGACTGCATGGTAGGGTGCGTGGCAGGAATGAGCCATTTGCCGAAGTGAAAAGGGTTTTCGGACCACCATAATGAGAACATTCTCGGAAGGAAGAGAAGCAGGCACCGTTACCAGACATTTACACGTAATCTTACCGCGCAGCCGACGAAAAAACCACGCGCGGCCGTACTAGGCAGGTCCGGTCGGGCATGTACGGGGCCAGGCTTCGGTCGACAGGTGCGATGGAAAGTTGTGAGACATTTCAAGGTGAGAAGGCGAATGCTGAGCGCATGGTCGGGGCGTGTCCCGCGCATCAATCCTATATGGCACAAGGGTCGTATAGACAAAGTGACCGGAGAAGACGAGAAGAAAAAAAATAAAATGGAGTTGGTCTTGTTGTTGTACATGCGGTCGCCCCACTCTGCATTCCATTTACGGCCACCCTGTCAAACAACCTTTGCCTCCGTCCTCCTCTCCAGAGCGACCTCCATCCACCATCCACCCCAGAAGGTCTCGATCGAACGGGCAATACCTCGCGAGGCAAAACAGGTTCTAAATCTTTACAATTAACGGTATCATAACCCCCCTATTTGCCAAGGGCATAACACCTATCCCTGTCATGCCTACCCAGCCCGTGGCCCCTGCTCCTGCTCCCGCCCGGCATGACATGTCCGTCATTCTTGTCACCGGTTCTTACGACCACGAAATTCGGTTTTGGGAAGCATGGAGTGGTATCTGCTCTAGAACAATCGCTCGTTCCGGAGAGTCAGGAGTGAGGCATAGTCAGTCTCCTATCCACCTTCCGCTCTCACCTCCAATCTACGACATTCACACAGCAAGTAAACCGTCTCGCAATCTCTCCAGAGTACGTCCGCGTGTACACCGGTCTCTGTCCGGTGCCCTGATCCAAAAACCCCCTACAGCAAGCGTTTGTTGGCTGCCGCAATTCATAAGAAAGTCAACATTTACGAGATTGCCAGCTCTTCATCCACTCCCGTAATTGGATCTCAGATTGTTTTCACTCGCCCTCTTCTCAAGTGAAGAACATAGGTCTCAACTTTCGAAGGCCACACATCTAATGTCACCTCGGTATCTTTTCATAGCCAGGGAAAATGGTTGGTGACAGGAAGTGAGGATGGGACCATAAAGATATGGGATCTCCGGTGAGTCCATCCCATATGTACGTCGTACGTTACGATATATATAAAATTTCGTAGGAATACACACTTACATCGCAATTATAACAACGAGGCCCCAGGTCCATCTTACGTCTTTTACTCATTGTCATGATCGTGACTCAAGCTGCCAATTTTCACAGTCAATGATGTTTGTGTTCACCCTAACCAAGGGGAGCTCATATCGTGCGACCAAGCGGGCCGAATCAAGCAATGGGACCTGTCCGAGAACATTTGCACGCATGAACTAGTATGGACTATCGCGTCTACTCCCCGTTCATCTCATCTAACTTGACAGCGGACAAGACGCCTGCTGGAGACGTCCCGATACGATCTGTTACGCTAGCAGCAGATGGATCATGCTTGGTTGCTGGCAACAACAAGGTGGCAAACACGTGATACGTCCAAAAGTTTTCGTATAGTTGATCGATTTCCAGGGAAAATGCTACGTATGGAAAATCAACGAAGAAAGCCTGGGTTTACCCCGGTTCCAGGCCGTCACAAAATTTCAGGCGCACAATAAGTATCTCACGCGCTGTCTTCTCAGCCCTGATGTCAAGTGGGAAATAGTCTTCAGTTTTTCGCAGTTCTCATCTGAGATAAGGTAGATATCTTGCCACTTGCTCGGCGGACACCACAGTGAAGATCTGGTCGATCTCTTCCAACTATGAGTTCAAACTCGAGAAGGTCTTGCAGGGCCATCAGCGCTGGGTATGGGATTGTGCATTTAGTGCCGATTCGGCGTACCTTGTGACGGGTGAGGCAGGCTCTGGACCGTCATTAAGTGCAATTCTTCTGATGCGCCACAAGCATCTTCTGACCACACAGCACGCCTGTGGGAGATGACTTCCGGAGAAACTGTGAGGCAATACAACGGACATCATAAAGGTTCGTTCCGAGGGTTTTACCTGGTCGTGAAAGCTAAAACTCATTAGCCGCGGTCTGCTGTGCGCTGCACGATGGAGCTGGCTGAGGACGGTCAGGGGTTGAGGATAGATACGAGCAACGTAAGAAATGTCGTACACGTTATCATCAGTGAGAACGCTGCTCCCGCAATGGGGCGGGTGACCAGACTAGATCATTTTAAGGATATGAGCTGGAGAGATGTAGCTGAATTTGAATAAACTGAACGATGATTGGCTCAGGGGCAGGTTCGGCCGACTAATTCGGCAGGGTGTTGAAAGATAACGGTTATCCCCACATCCCGTCTCCGCTCCGAGAATGCGTCAAATACTACGGACCTCTTCCGTAAAAGTTTTTTTCCCAGCAAGAGCCCCCTTTCGCTGCCAGCATCGTGTGGTTGCTGCCCTTCTATGCCTCATACTCCCCTCCTCGGCATACACTCTGACCCTTCCATCCCTCTTGTTGAGGATATCGCTCCCCAGTCTTCTATCGACAGTTTCCATGCCGTACTACGCGATCCCGAGTCCTGGGCTGGCGCAATGCCCGCCAGCCAGGGCCTTTATATGAATGAACTCGAGAAAGATTCTTGTGGTGTCGGTTTTGTTTGCCATATCAAGGGTGAACAGAACCACAAAATCGTCTCAGATGCCAGACAGTTGCTCTGCGCCATGACCCACCGGGGTGCCACTGGTGCCGACAGCCGTGACGGTGATGGTGCTGGTGTGATGACTGGTATCCCTCATGCGTTCTTTAAGCGTGAGGCAGAGAGAGACCTTGGCTCCACCTTACCCGAGCCTGGCGAGTACGCCGTCGGCAACGTCTTTTTCAAACACAACGAACCAGCACTGTTGCAGAAGCATCAGTCTATCTTTTCCGATATCGCCAGTGACCTCGGCCTCAGAGTCCTTGGGTGGCGTGAGGTGCCTGCTGATGGCTCCATCCTTGGTCCGGCCGCCGGCCACACCGAACCCGTGATCCGTCAACCTTTTGTTGTTCTCCGCTCTCACTACGGAGACGGCAACGCCAGTCTAGGCGGGCAATTTGACGAAAAGTACTTCGAGAGGCAGCTCTACGTCCTCCGGAAACGCGCGACGCATAGCATGTTTGTGATTTCTTATCTCTGTGCAACCGCTCTGAGCTCAACATATCGGACTTGCCCCGTATAAAGTACGCTCGCAAAAGGCTTTTACGTCTGTTCATTGTCATCCAAAAACATTGTCTACAAGGGACAACTAGCCCCTGTTCAAGTATACAATTACTATCATGACCTCAACCATTATCTGTATTATTCCCACTTCGCCTTGGTACATTCCCGATTCTCGACGAACACATTCCCGAGCTGGGATCGTGCTCAACCTATGCGATGGGCAGCTCACAACGGTAAGCGATGTTTGTCTTGGCATCCGGAAGTGGGCTTAGATTGACTTGTGTTTGTTCACAGGCGAAATAAACACGGTTCGCGGGAATAGGAACTGGATGCACGCCCGGGAAGGCGTTTTAAACTCTACACTCTTCGGAGATCAACTCGACCACCTTTATCCCATCATCGAAGGGCGTGGTTCAGACTCCGCCGCTTTTGACAATGTCTTGGAACTGCTCGTCGTTAATGGCGTCCTCACTCTCCCTGAGGCCGTGATGATGCTCGTTCCCGAGGCTTGGCAAGGCAACGACAGCATGGACCCGGAGAAGCGTGCTTTTTACAATTGGGCGGCTTGCGTTCAAGAACCGTGGGATGGTCCAGCGCTCTTCGCCTTCTCGGATGGTCGCTACTGCGGCGCAAACTTAGATCGTAATGGCCTGCGCCCATGCCGGTTTGTTGTCACGAGCGACGACATCATAATCTGCGCATCCGAAGTCGGAGTTTTGGTTGTTCCCCCAGAAAAGGTCGTTTCGAAGGGTCGGCTGAAACCGGGGAGAATGCTCCTGGTTGACACCGTTGAAGGCCGCATTGTCGATGACAAGGAGTTGAAGAGTAACACCGCAAAAAAGCAGAACTTCGCTTCGTGGCTTGAGCATAATGTCCTTCGTGTTCCGACCATTGTCAAACGTGTCATGCGCACCCACTCGGTTGATGTAATTGTTGACGATTCACCGCTGAGGACCGATCCTCGGCTTATAGCTTTCGGCTACACGGTGGAACAACTCAACCTCCTCATGCTTCCCATGATTACTACCGGCAAGGAAGCGCTCGGTTCGATGGGAAACGATGCACCTCTCGCCGCCATGGCCACTCAACCTCGTATCATCTATGATTACTTCCGTCAGCTGTTTGCGCAAGTTACAAACCCTCCCATCGACCCAATCAGAGAGAGTATCGTCATGTCTTTGGAGACTTACGTCGGACCCGAGGGAAATCTCCTGGAAATGAGACCAGAACAATGCCATCGCATCCTTCTACCCTCTCCCGTACTTTCGATTGAAGAGATGAATGCTATGAAGAACCTCAAGGCCGCGTACCCCGAATGGCAGTCCCGTACTATCGACCTTACTTTCCCGAAGGATGAGGGCCTTCCCGGTTACAAGAGAGCGTTGAATCGGGTATGTTTTGAGGCTACGCAGGCTATCGAAGACGGAATGAAGGTTATCATACTTTCGGATCGAGGGACCTCCCCTACTCGCGTGCCCCTCTCCACTCTCGTTGCCTGTGGAGGGGTACATCATCACCTCGTCCTCCAGAAGAAGCGAGCGAAGATTGCTCTCATGGTGGAGACGGCGGAGGCGAGGGAGGTTCATCACGTCTGTGTCCTCGTCGGATATGGTGCGGATGCCATTTGTCCATGGCTTACAATGGAAGTCATACGCAAGGTTGTGCGTGAAGGACTGTGAGATAGAATCCATAGAATTCGTGCGCGATCGAGCGGGTTTCTAACTTCTCTCTAACGGACAGGGTGAAGAACGACATGACACTGAACGAGCTCATGACGAAGTACCGGACCTCACTAGACAACGGTATCCTCAAAGTCATGTCGAAGATGGGCATCTCCACGCTCCAATCGTACAAGGGGGCTCAGATTTTCGAGGCGCTAGGGCTACACAAGGAGGTCATCGACCGGTGCTTCATCGGCACGGCTAGCCGCGTTCAGGGTGCGGACTTTGATATCCTCGCTATGGACGCGTTCGAACTCCATGAGAGTGGCTGGCCATCTCGAGACACTATCATTCCTCCTGGGATGCCGGAATCCGGGGAGTATCACTGGCGTGACGGTGGGGAGCCGCACATCAACGACCCAGAAGGCATCGCCAATCTTCAACATGCCGTCCACGAGAAAAATCGGAACGCTTACGACGCTTATTCGCGTAATGCGGATAACCAGTCGAAGAGTATTCACCTTCGTGGCCTGCTCGAGTTTTGTTATGAAGATGCGGCGCCCATTCCAATCGAACAAGTGGAGCCATGGAATGAAATCGTTCGACGTTTTGTCACGGGAGCCATGTCTTATGGGTCAATCTCGATGGAAGCTCACTCCACCCTCGCAATTGCCATGAATCGACTTGGCGGCAAGTCGAATACCGGCGAGGGCGGTGAGGATGCCGAGCGATCACAGAAATTAAGTAACGGAGATACCATGCGCTCTGCAATTAAGCAAGTGGCTTCTGGTCGCTTCGGAGTCACCTCGAACTATCTCGCGGATGCCAATGAACTACAGATCAAAATGGCGCAAGGCGCGAAACCAGGCGAAGGTGGTGAACTCCCCGGCCACAAAGTATCTACCTCTATTGCCCGCACGCGTCACTCCACTGCTGGTGTTGGCCTCATCTCCCCACCACCTCACCACGATATCTACTCCATTGAGGATCTCAAACAGCTCATCTACGACCTGAAATGTTCCAATCCACGCGGCCGCGTGTCTGTGAAGCTGGTTTCCGAAGTTGGTGTGGGCATTGTCGCAAGTGGTGTTTCAAAAGCAAAGGCAGATCATATTCTCATTTCTGGACACGACGGAGGGACTGGTGCGTCGCGCTGGACTGGCATAAAAAACGCAGGACTTCCTTGGGAACTTGGTCTTGCCGAAACCCATCAAACACTCGTTTTGAACAACCTTCGCGGTCGCGTGGTCGTACAAACTGATGGGCAAATACGGACGGGTCGCGACATCGCGATCGCTTGCCTTCTCGGAGCAGAGGAATGGGGATTCGCAACTGCTCCTCTGATTGCAATGGGATGTATTATGATGAGAAAGTGTCACCGTAAGTCTGGTGCTCCCTCTTCCATTCGTGATTATACCTCTAACTCTGATCGTAATGTAGTCAACACCTGCCCTGTTGGCATCGCCACACAGGACCCACAGCTGCGCGCAAAGTTCGCCGGTCAGCCGGAACATGTCATCAACTTCTTCTATTATCTCGCCGAAGAACTTCGCAGATATATGGCAAAGCTCGGCTTCCGAACTATCAATGAAATGGTCGGGCGATCTGATATGCTCAAAGTTAATGAGAGTCTTCGCACTCGGAAGACTGCGCGTCTCGATCTGTCGGAGGTCTTGAAACCTGCATGGAAACTGCGTCCAGGTGCTGCGACTTATTGCGTTCGGAGGCAGGACCACAAGCTCCACGTTCGCCTCGACAACAAGTTTATTGATGAATCAGAGCCCGCCCTTACGAAAGGACTACCCGTTCACATCGAATGTGACGTGAACAACACTGATCGTGCCCTCGGAAGCACCCTTTCATATCGCGTGTCCAAGCTATACGGAGAAGAAGGCCTCCCAAAAGATACTATTCACATCAGCATGAAAGGATCGGCGGGACAATCTTGCGGGGCTTTCCTCGCCTCAGGCATAACAATCGAACTCGAAGGCGATGCCAATGACTACGTTGGCAAAGGTCTCTCAGGCGGTCGACTCATCGTTTATCCTCCGCGAAATTCACAGTTCAAGGCGGAAGAGAACGTCATCGCCGGCAACGTCTGCCTCTATGGTGCTACCTCCGGTGAAGCGTACATCCGTGGCATTGCCGCAGAGCGGTTCGCTGTTCGGAATTCTGGTGCCAATGCCGTTGTCGAGGGTACGGGCGACCACGCATGCGAGTACATGACGGGTGGAAGGGTCGTCGTTCTTGGCACTACAGGACGCAACTTCGCTGCAGGAATGAGTGGCGGTATTGCATATGTTTTAGACACCGCTCACACGTTCGCGTCAAAGGTCAACCTTGAAATGGTCGAGCTCGGGACGGTAACGGAACCACGCGAAATCGCCGAACTTCGTAGCCTCATCGAGGAGCATCGTCATTATACACGCTCTGAAGTTGCTGATCGCGTTCTACGTGACTTCCACCATCTCGTATATTCTTTCGTTCGCGTAATGCCCCTCGACTACAAGCGAGTATTAGAAGAGCAAGCTGTAAGAGCCAAGGAAGACAAGTTGCGTCAGTGCGTTATTGACCTTGTGCCATCACGGACTGCAAGCCAGGTCAATCTCGCTTCCCAAGCTCTCGAGGAAATGCTCACTCCAAAGGAGCCACAACCTGCGCAGACTCCACCCATCAAGCGTCACGAACCATCCATCATGGATGTTGAAGATTCGATGGCTGATGAAGCCTCGACGAAACAGCGTTTGAACAAGTTGGACAAGATGCGCGGATTCATGAAATACACACGCCTTGGAGAGGCTTACAGGCCCCCCAGAAAACGCACGAAAGACTGGAAAGAGATCACGACTCGCCTAACCGAAAGCGAATTGAAGTACCAATCAGCGCGTTGCATGGACTGTGGTGTCCCCTTCTGCCAATCAGACTCTGGCTGTCCGATCTCAAACGTCATTCCAAAATGGAATGATCTCGTTTTCAAGGGGCAGTGGGAGGACGCGTTGAATCGGCTTTTGCTGACAAATAACTTCCCTGAGTTCACTGGTAGGGTCTGCCCTGCACCGTGCGAGGGTGCCTGTGTGTTGGGAATCAACGAGCAACCTGTTGGCATCAAATCTATTGAATGTGCAATCATAGACAAGGTGGCTAATGATCTTCCTTCGCATGACCGCCTCCCTCATTTCATTTACGCAGGGTTTCGAAATGGGCTGGATGGTTCCCAGTCCGCCGACGTTCACCACCGGGAAGAATGTTGCCGTTATCGGTTCTGGTCCAGCGGGTCTTGCATGTGCAGATCAATTGAACAAAGCAGGGCACAAGGTCACAGTCTATGATCGTAACGATCGCATGGGCGGGCTCCTTATGTATGGAATTCCCAAGTACGTGACAGTCTTACCAAAGAAGAGTCAAATGCTGAACATCATCTCTCACGCCTAGCATGAAGCTCGACAAGTCCATTGTGCAACGCCGCATAGACTTGATGTCCGAAGAGGGCGTGGTAAGGCTCGTGCACTCCATGCGTTAGGGCTCACTAAAATTCCGACTTGCAGGTGTTTGTGCCGAACGCACACGTTGGAGTAGACGTTGACATACGTGATATCCGGGCCAATAATGACGCGGTAGTTTTATGTACTGGTGCGACCTGGCCTCGGGATTTGAAAATAAAGGGCCGTGATGCGGCTGGCATCCACTTCGCAATGGATTATTTACAGGTAAGCTATACTCCGCTCTGCTCACGGGCTTCTCTCGGCGTTGCGGCGTTGATCGAGATCTTACTTAACACGTTACGATTAGCTGAACACCGCATCACTTTTGGATTCTGAGCTCCAAAATAGCAACTACATAAATGCGAAGGGCAAGGATGTCATCGTCATCGGTGGTGGTGATACGGGAAACGACTGTATAGGCACATCCATGCGGCATGGGGCTAAGTCGGTTACCAACTTCGAGTTGCTCCCTGAACCGCCCACGTTGCGTGGCCGTGATAACCCTTGGCCCCAATGGCCTCGGTGTGTCCAGACGTTCTCCCAATAAACCGTCGTGAAGCTAAACCTCATCTAGCATTTTCCGCACAGATTACGGGCACACAGAGGTCGCAGCACACTTTGGAAATGGTAAATTTTCATGTGAAATTTGTACTCGATCATTGCTGAGGCAGGTTTGCCCATAGATCCCCGCGAATACTGTATTTCCACAAAAGAGTTCTTTGCGGACGAAGAGGGAAACTTGAAAGGCCTCCAAACAGGTAAGTTGCCGAGCTTGATTCCCCCCTTCGTCCCTCACTCAGCTTTTCCGTTTGTATACAGTTCGAGTCGAATGGACGAAGGACAGCGGCGGTCGCTGGAAGCCAGAGGAAATGCCTGGCACAGAGAAATATTACCCAGCAGAGCTTGTGTTCCTTGCTCTTGGTTTCTTGGGCCCACAGCCAGAGGCGATTGAGGCTCTCGGGGTCTTCCAAGACGCACGCTCGAACATCAAGACGCCGAACAAGAAGTACTCAACGAATGTAGAAGGGGTCTTTGCGGCAGGCGACTGTCGCCGAGGACAGTCATTGATCGTCTGGGGTATAAAGTGAGTATAGTTGACTCTCTCAGTCCAAGCTTAGTCTGATCGTATTGGTACCTCCCTTCACAGCGAGGGGCGTGGTGCTGCGGCAGAGGTTGATATGTGGCTGATGGGCAATACCCGGCTGCCGGCTGCCGGAGGCATTAAACCAAGAGTAAGTGTTCCCAACTAGTTCCCTCGTACCATAAACGCAGCCTGACTTTGTCATTTTGTAGCATTTCGTCTCGCCGCACAGCAAGGTTCCCAACGGAGGCCCGGTTGCAATAGCCGCTGCCGCATAAATTTGATGACGAACGAATCATGACCTGACCTATGCAACCTTTTCTATATGTCAGCTTGGAATGTGGATGGAATATCCCTTCGTGATCATTATATGAGGCCAATGTTGTATTAAGTATCTATCAATGATCAATAAATGGTTAAAGTTACGCCATCTCTTTCGTGTGGACATGTCAGAGGTATTGATACAAAGGAGTGGAAACTTCGACTGTAAGGACAATTAATACAGTAAAACGAAACGGGATCGTATATTCGGCAATATATATGGGATATACTTCTATTCTTGATATATTCGCACACCACCTCTACCCCACTTCTCCATCAGAGCCTTGCCTGAGGCAGTGGGCTGGGTGAACGCGACCTCGCCACGACGGGGATTCAGAGGACAACCACGCACAAAGGTCGCAGCTGCAGCATCGAGCAGGCGAAGAGCTATGCCGCGCCTTTGATACGCAGAAGGCACAAATACACGAGGGATGCCCATCGGCGTTGAAAGAGGCTCTGGTCTACAAAATAGGCTGGAATTGGTGTCCACAGAGACCAGGCGAGCTGTGGGTGGTGGTACAGGTTTCGCATGTGCTGGCGTTTCGGCAACTGATCCTTGGACCTCAGCCGGAGAGGCGATTGCCATAGCGGTAGAGATGTGAGTTGCGATCACACAGCCCGCGATAGTTTCGCTTTGAAGCGACCGCTCGGATGGAAGGAGGAATAGGTAGACCTTTGAGACGCGAAGGACATCACGGGTGAGCGGAGGCGACGAAAGGTGCAAGGATATCGTTTGTAGAAGTGTGGCCAGCTTTATGAGATAATCATTCGGTTGCTATCACAGGATCATCACAATTTGTTTGAACATACCTTCGAGCCTATCTTTCCCCCAGCATCGGCGTTGACGGATATAATCCTGCCTGACTTGCCATCCTTGAGCTTCACGCCAGTAGCGATCTCGGGGAATTGGGCATTAGGTGTTGACCTTTCTTCATCACGACGCCACTGCATACCCCTCTGAACCCTTGCGCAATGGGAATTATGTAAAGTCTCATCCTCTGGTGCGCCCTTGGTATAAGTAAGATCGCAGAGAGGACACGTGCGTAGGATGGAGGAGTCGAGGGAAAAATGGAGTTGGGTGAGACTCTTGGGCGGGCGATCTTCTTTACCCTTGTACTTATGCTTAGGCTTTGGCTTGGGTTTAGAAGTTGGAGTTGAACTAGATGCGGTTGTTGTACGAGCACGTTTGAGAGGTTGAGGTATGTTGTGTGAAGAGAGGCGTTCGGAAAGGGGACGCTTTCTTGAGTGCTCTTGAGAGGACAGATCAGAGGGAGATGATGAGCGGAGAGGTACGCGAGAAGAACGGGAGGAGGAATAGGTTCGCATGGTGGTAACAAACTGAGCTGGATACTGTAGACGCGACGCGACGGTTCGTGGTGAACGAGCCTTGTCACGTGACTGAAGTGTGATGCCTCATGGCTCCCACGGTAATCACACTGGCATAGGACCAAGATGTCCGTCATAAGATTATCTTTTACTTGTCTCTCAATAGCGGCAAATGCGTATGTTCTCCGACTCTATTTCAGTGCCTTATTGATCCCTGAACGACCTACAGTCTCCTTGCTGGAGGAATCTTCACCTTTCCCCTGCTTTCGCCCGGCCTCGCCCTCCATCTCAAGCTCACACAGCCGCAGTTAACCACCATTGCGCTTCTGTGAGATTTTTAGCTTTCCACTACATTTCCCCCTTTTGAATTGCCCCAGTGGAATGATAGGCCAATATCCGTTCGCCGCTATCGTTGGCAAAGTCATCGACGAATACGGTCCCTGGGCATGCTCCTTGATCGCCTCCGTCCTCTTTACTACCGGTTTCAGTCTTTTTGCGGCTGAAGTTGCAAAGACTCCAGATGACATCACGGAACCATCCAAGTCTTCCTTTAGGATCCTCGCTGCGTGCTTCTTTCTGATGGGATTTGGAACTGTTTCCTCGTACGTGTCAACATAGTCGATGTCCACTTCTCCTCACACAGAACAGCTATTTTTCGTCCCTCTTTGCTGCCTCTAAGACTTTCCCTCAATACCCGGGTGCTGCATCAGGGACAAGCATGACATTATTTGGATTATCACCCCTTTTCCTTTCTCTCTTGGCATCCAGATATTTCACCGACCCGATTACTGGCTTGGATATTACCCATTTCATGATTTTCTTGGCCTTCGCTTCTGGAATCACCCATCTTATCGGCGCCTTTACTCTACGCATACCCACATCGCAGTGCGAAGTTGCATCAGCATCAGAATCTGACAGTGTTGTTTCTAGAAATGACGAGGAAAGTTCAACTGACGAGCGTCAGCCCCTTTTGCCCAACATACCACCTCGTTCGGATGTACAGGCCGTACACGCTGATGAAGGCAGTTCTGTCCTACATTTGCTCAGAGATCCTTCCTTCTGGTCCCTGGCTTTCATAGTACTTATTATACTTGGTTCCGTGAGTTTCCGCTTTGATACGCAATTCGTGCATTTTTAACCAATCATCTGTAGTGTGAAATGATCATCTCGAATATGGGAACCATTGTGCTTTCTCTGTATCATGAGACCATGTCTGGCATCAGCTCCCTCTCTACTTCCGCAGAAACTGTGACTACGACTCAAGTCCGCCTTCTTTCCATTTCCAACACATTGTCGCGTCTTATCTCCGGCCCTCTTGCGGACTTCATATCTCCTCTCACCTCCCGTATACCTGGCGATAGGCCGCCCTCGCGAAAGTATCGGGTTAGTAGAGTCGTGCTCCTGTCTGGCGCATCTCTTCTTTTGGCAGGCGCATTCGTATATTTTGAGCTAGCTACTACAACTCCGGATAACCTTTGGATACTCAGGTATGCCGCTTTGGGCCTTTTGTGTTTACATTCTGTTCAATGACCTTATCCAGTGTTGCCACCGGTGCTGCATATGGTACCACCTTCACAATTCTGTATGTCACAGCTTCTACTTGCTCTTTCCTTATGTCACTTATAGCTCCCGCCCTGGCACAGACCCAGTATTGTATCCTGCGTCTGGGGGAAAAAGGACTCTGGGCGCAATTTCGGTCTAATATCCTACGCACCCCTTTTCGGGACACCTCTCTTTTCATACCTCTACGCATTTGTCTCGGCACACCACAGTGTTGGTGGTGGTGTCTGTACTGGCGTCAGATGCTGGAGCCTTACATTTTGGGTGTGCACTGGCGCGTCCCTCTTGTCTTTCGCCGCAAGCATCCTCCTTGGGAAGCGATGGAAGGGGCTAGTCTAAGTGATTCCACCCATAAACGTCTATGACTGCCATTGACTGGCCCCCCTTCCAGTTGCTAGTTGTGGCCTGCCCATCTGATAACGATCAGTTCTTTAGACGTTAGACCTAAACGTTAGACGTAAACCATATTAATTGTACCTGTATCTTGCAGCATGCATTCATTTCGGACCGTACGATATCTTTGCAATCCGATTCGGGTTACACTTTCGATCAATGGTGGCATCATGGAACGTCGATCATCAAAAGGTGCCATAATACCCTGTGCCGGAATCTGATCTCGGACGCATTAGAATCAAGTTGAGCGCGTGCTCTCGGTATCAATAAGAGTGAGGGGTAACTGTTTCGTTCAATTCGAGTAGCTATTTGTCGTCGTCGCACCGCTTTTCCCTGTGCGTCCCAACCCTGGGTTCCGCAGGGGTCAGTGTGAAGTACACGGCCGCATCCGAGTGTTCTTTGACCCACAATTACTAGGCCTGTCTGCCTTGCGCTTCCATTGATCACGCGATCATGGGCTACGGATGTAAGAAAGTCCCGTTCTCATCGGCTTGGGTCCAGCATACATCCTCGTTATTGCCAGTGATCGCTGTAGCGATTACATATTTTAACCAGTCGTTTTTAACACCTGTCGGTATTTGTCATCAACCTTCCTCTTTGCAAGCAATTTTCTCCCGCTAGCAAATACCGTACAATGGCAGCCAACCCAGCCAAGCAGAAACTATGGGGTGGCCGCTTCACGGGGAAGACAGATCCACTGTGAATTTTGCCTTCGTGCCCGGTCTCGTTTAATTACTGACTGCTCACATAGGATGCACGCGTTCAATGAATCACTGAAATACGACCAGAGGATGCACGCCGTAGATATTCGCGGCTCGATCGCATATAGCAAGGCATTGACTCTCGTTGGCATCCTGACCAAGGAAGAGGAGGCCAAGATCGTCCAAGGTCTTACGGCTGTTGGCAAGGAATGGGAAAGTGGCCAGGTTGATTTCGTATCTTCTCACGACGACCTTTCGTATCGCTCATCCTACGCAGTTTCAGGCTCAGCCGGACGATGAGGACATTCATACCGCGAACGAGCGCCGCTTGAGTGAACTAATAGGGCCCTTAGGGGGTAAATTGCATACCGGTCGGTCGAGGAACGATCAGGTCGCTACGGATATGCGCCTTTGGCTCCTTGAACAAGTTAGCGAGGTAGAAGCAGCCCTGGTCTCGCTTATCCGGGTCATGGTTGACCGTGCTGACAAGGAGAGGGATCACCTCATGCCAGGATACACCCACCTCCAGGTTTCGTTTCGTTCACTCCTGTATCCTACGCATAAGCGAATATCTAATCGACAATACCGTTGCATAGCGCGGGCAACCCATTCGTTGGTCCCACCTCCTCTTGTCCCATGCCTTCTCTTTCAGCACCGATCTCGAGCGCCTTCGCCAGCTCATCCCGCGGATATCAGTTCTTCCTCTTGGCTCGGGCGCCCTCGCGGGTAACCCCTTCGCCGTTGATCGCGACTTCCTCGCAAAGGAACTCGGATTCCAGTCTCTTGCGGAAAACAGTCTATGGGGTGTGGGCGACCGCGATTTTGTAATCGAATTCATGATGTGGGCCAGCCTGACAACAACCCACTTGAGTCGCATCTCGGAAGACTTTATCATTTATTCGACAGCTGAATTCGGCTTCATCACTCTGAGCGACGCCTATAGGTCTGCCCGCCCTCGTTTTGGGGGATCCCATCGCTGACGAACCATTCTTAGTACCGGCTCGAGTATGATGCCTCAAAAGAAGAATCCCGACTCGTTAGAATTGCTTCGTGGGAAGTCTGGCCGCGTATTCGGACATGTCAGTTTCTGGTTGCTGTTTTCGTGACTTTGTATCTTGAGCGCAAGATAGATGGCAGGATTCCTTATGAGCTACAAGGGCCTCCCGTCCACTTACAACAAGGATCTACAAGAGGACAAGGAACCGCTGTTCGACACGGTCGACACTGTTTCGTCATGCCTTCGAATCGCCGAAGGTGTCATAGGTACACTAGACGTAAGTTATCCAGATTATGCCAATGTAGCCACGAATTCCATGGATTTCTCAGGTGCACCCCGAGAAGATGAGGCAGTCTCTCACAATGGACGTTTTGGCGACCGATTTGGCCGACTATCTCGTGCGGAAAGGAGTGGGTGGAGTTATTTTATATGATTTTCACAGCCCGTTGTGACGTTTCGCAGGTCCCATTTAGAGAGACGCACCACGTATCTGGGCGTGCCGTGGCCCTCGCAGAGTCCCGAAAATGTCAACTGAATGAGCTCACGGTGGCCGATTACAAAACTCTTCATCCAAATTTCGGCGACGACGTCCATGACGTGTTCGACTTTGAAGCAAGTGTAGAGAGGCGGCAAGCAATTGGGGGGCCCAGTCGTGCAATGATTGACAGACAAGTTGCAGTGCTCCGAGAAAAGCTTGATGGGTAACGGGATACCGGAAGCGGTGCCATAAAAGCCCAGAATATAAAGTAGGCCGGGATAGAGGCAGGCACTCCCCTTAAGGGACGTTGGATGTACTATGTTGTCTATTTTTTTTGTAACAATAACAAAAGGGGTCCAGTGAGGCGCGGTATTGCATTGGGGGTCTGGCGGGGCCGGTTCGTCCGGCCGTGTTTTGCTGTGTAACCGCTGCGAAACCACATATCACACCGTCCCATTCCTTCTTCCTCCTATCCCTCTCCATATTGATTGTGGTCCACCACTCAAGGCCATCCATCCTTCTATACTTTCATCGACACTTCACACCATCACACCATGGCTAGGGACAGACTTGCGGCAATGAGGGTTTGTCTTTTGTCGATATTCGACTCACCAGGAGTTTGTATTGACCGGTAACTCTTCAGGCTCAGCAGACTGCGGGAAACTATTCCAACAAGTATGTTTTCATGCCTTTCTTCCCCGGTTGTCCACCTGAACCCATTCTGTAGCAGTTCGTATCCCACACAACGCTCTGATGGAGGGTATCCTCGGCGCCAAAACCCTTACGCCCAACAAGACGACGATCCCAGCTACGAGATGTCCGACGTAGTGAATCCTAGCACGGCGCATTTAACTTCAAATATGGCCGGGGATAGTATGGCCGCTTTCTATGATGAGGTAGAACCCTTGGGGTACGATGAGCAGCTCTCTTAACTGACCTACGTCATTGTCCTGTTACGTAGATTTCGTCCATTCAAGATAGCATCAAACTTTTCAATGAGAACATCACGAGAATATCAGACCTACATGCACGGTCACTTAACAACACGGACGACGCTGCGGCAGCGCGCAATACTCAACTGCTAGAAGATCTTATCAGCGAGACAAGTGCCCTCAGCACAACTCTCAAGCGAAGGATTAAGGCTCTGGAGCGCCAGGGAGGTTCTGCGCGTGAAGCGCAAATCAAGAAGCAGCAGGTGCGTGTTGCGTGTTGCGTTGTATAGTTTTTCTGGGTAGCATCATTTTCTAACCTTGTGGCTCTGGCACCGTAATCAAATAGACCGCGTTGGTCAAGTCGAAATTCGTTGAGGCCATTCAAAATTACCAACAAGTAGAGCAGCAGTACAGGCAGAAATACAAACAGAGGATGGAACGCCAGTTTAAGATTGGTGCGTCGCTATCTGACACACTTGAATTCGTATATCTTAAACAATATTTACACTCCCAGTCAAGCCTGATGCGACACCAGAAGAAGTGCGCGCTGTTGTCGAAGATGACCAAGGTGGACAAATATTCTCCCAAGCTGTGCGTTTCACTCTTTGTTTTTAGTTGTCTGAAGTGTTTCTGAACCCTTTATCAGCTCATGAACTCGAACAGATATGGCGAGTCTCGTGCTGCTTATCGTGAGGTGCAAGAACGTCATGAAGATATCAAGCGTATTGAACGGACTATCGCCGAGCTCGCGCAACTATTCAACGACGTTCGTTTTTTCTGTGCACATCATGTGGCTGGTTACCTGACCATACCTTGAAATGTCAGATGAGTATCCTGGTTGAGCAACAAGATGAGACCATCAATATTATCGAGACTCAGGCTACAGAAGTAGAGAAGGACGTGGAAACTGGGTGAGTACGAGTCTTTGACTGTTGGGGCAATGTTCTCACCGGCCTGGTAGTCTTGGCTACACGGAAAAAGCTGTCGCCTCTGCACGATCTGCTCGCAAAAAGCGCTGGATTTGCTTCATCATATTCCTCATCATCCTCGCCGTCGTTGGCGCCGTCGTAGCCATTGAAGTTGTGCATAGCAAGAACAAGAACAATTAAGCAATTCCTGTCGGGTCTCTCGTTCTTTTATTATCTCTATGGCCGCAACATCTGAGCCGTTTGATGTATTTATTGCACCTTTTTGCAAGCCATTCACGTCGCTCCTTTCCGCCTCTCCGTACTCTTTAACGTATATTCACGCCTCCTCGGACATGTGCCCCCCTTAGCATACTATCGTTTACTCTCCTGGGTGACTAGTGCATTGAGTAATCTCGATTCACTGTGTTCCTCTGAATATTATACCCGTTTTAGCATTGTGCATGAAGAGACGATGAGTCAATCAGATACGTCAGATATGACTGACCGAGGGGATAGCCTACTCCACCCAAGGCACTGCAATTCTCACAGCTGGTGGCGTCACGAGACAGAAATTGTTTGCCCTGTTTTGTCCTTTGATGGCAGATGTGGAGAAGAAAGGCTTAGATGGTGGGAAGTTTCGAAAAAGTTCCCAGAACGCCTGAATCCACAGTAAGTTATGCGTGTTCACAAGGGAGTTCATCCAAATTTTGTAGACGCTCGCTCTCAGGCTGGTTACCGGCCGTAGGAGACGGGAGACAAAGGATCTGCAACAACATATACCCGGGCCCTGCCGTTAGTTAGGCTGGTTCAATTCTGAAGCAGGAAAACACAAAGCCGTCTAGAATGGATTCAATGGAATGGGGGTGCAGTGCGGTTGCAGCGTGTTGAAATATTGAGAGGCATCTCTATTCTATTATACAAAGGGCCGCACCGCCAACACGAGGTTTCCGAGCAAGCGAGTGCGGTTGCGGTGCCGCGACTGACTGATGCCCGTTGCCCGGAAACTCCCTTGTAGAGAGCGGACCGTCGTCGATCTGAGATCCACATGCTGACGCGTCCCCGGTCCTGCCTGATATAAATATGAATCAAGGCCACACCACTTCTCCCCCTCTCGTCCCTCGTAAAGTGCCACCCTCCTCCCGCCCTCTTCCCACAGTCGTACGTTATTCATCGTACCATCATTTCCTCTTTGTCCGGAAACTCACAACCTTTCTACTCAGGTCTCTCCAAGCTCCTATATTTTGAGTTACCACCCTCCGTCCTTCCACCCACACAAAAACTTGGAAGATATGCCGGCTAAGAAGCGTTGCCAATTCCGCAGTGAGCAACAGTGCAATCAAGCCGCTTTGCGCATTATTGGCAATTGCCCTCATTGTCGCTCTGACTTCTGTGGCACTGTACGTTTCTGGCCCCATATTCGTCCGCACTCTACGCGTTCTAACTTTAACTGGGTCTTACAGCATCGGTTACCGGAGCACCATGCGTGCAATAACCTTGAGGATTGTCGACAACAAGCATTCAACCGAAACAAGCTGAAATTGGAGAGCGAGAGGACTGTTGTTTCCAAGCTGGCCACCGCATAACCGCGTTCCGGGTCCGGGCGCCCTCTAAATCCTGACGTTGCTCCTTTCCTCACCAGCACCTTACCATGCGGCATCACCAGCCCGCTATTATACACGTCCTCTCCTCCCCGGTGGATATGACTTCATATGTTGTCGACATACGCTTTTTTTCTTTGGCGCATATCACTCATGGACATCTTTTGGATACGATCTATCCCTATCCCCCCTTAATCCTGCCCTGCAAATTTTTATCTTGGGCATTTTTCCTCTTTGTAGATTACTAGCGTCGATTTGTATCGAACTCCAATGACGTTCATGACTGAAATTCGTGTGAGACGCTAGAAATGGACCGGAAAGTGATAGTGTATGATGTAGGTCGGAGCTAAAAGCTAAAGGAGCAAGTCGTGAAAGCCTCGGGGGAGCGTAACGCCGCAAAGCTTGGGCGACTACGTGTCGCCGTTTGCGATGACATGCGGTGCTTAAACGGTTCTCGAGAGGGGTGGGCGCCACCACACATGATACAAAAGTCGAGCGATAGCTGGCAGGCAGGCGGCCCTGCTCTCTCTTTATCACGTGTGACTGTAGTACTAAGTATTAATCGTGAGCACCTCTCCAGCCCGAGCTGGGCCATTTTCCACCCCCAGTTCTAATGTCTGATAGATTGCAACAGATCGCACGCCATCTCACCATGAGCGCAGGTGTGTTGTATCGAGGCATCAGATAAGCCTGCACCCTCATGATCCACAGAGACGTGGGATATCGTGCCACTGGCTCCCCCGGATAGGTAGGTCTTGGTCCTACCTACACCACACTGATAGAAACACCCTCACACCGTGGCGATAGCATTTTCAAGCTTACCGCAGCCTACCAAGCAGATACCTTCCCACAGAAGGTCAATCTCGGCGTCGGCGCCTATCGTGACGACGACAGCAAGCCGTGGGTACTCCCTGTCGTTAAAAAGGTGTGTGTGTGCAATATTCTTTCCGGATTTTTCACTCATGAAGAGCACTACTTAACTATAATAGGCTTCATATATCATCTTGAGTAACCCTACGCTAAATCACGAGTACCTCCCCATCACCGGCCTCCCCGAATTTGTATCTGGCGCGGCGCGCTTGATATTGGGACATGACTCCCCAGCTATTGCCAACGATCGTGTCGCCAGCGTACAGACCATCTCCGGGACCGGCGCGAACCACCTAGCTGCGCTGTTCCTGAGTAGATATTATCAATTCAATGGCGATAAAGTGGTCTATCTTAGCGATCCGACGTGGGGTACGTGTCGTCGTCGTCGCCGCCTCCCTCCGCTTGTGGATAGATACTTAAAAAAAGAGATCTTTTGCGCGCCATACAGCCAATCACAACGCCATCTTCAAAAATGTTGGCATCGAGCAGCGCCCGTATCCTTATTACGACCCGAAAACGATTGGGCTCGACTTTGATGGATTTATTGCCACGCTGAAGAGTGTTCCGGAGCGTTCAGTGTTCTTGCTGCATGCTTGCGCTCACAA
The DNA here is from genome assembly GCA_015178925.1 of Russula emetica. Classification (NCBI taxonomy): domain Eukaryota; kingdom Fungi; phylum Basidiomycota; class Agaricomycetes; order Russulales; family Russulaceae; genus Russula; species Russula emetica. The sequence continues at coordinate 848,430 of WHVC01000004.1, read as the reverse complement.
CCCTACGGGTGTTGATCCTACGGAAGAGCAATGGAAGACCATTGCGAGTGTCTTCCTCGCGAAGAAGCACTATGCTTTCTTTGACTCGGCCTATCAAGGCTTCGCAAGCGGCGACCTGGACCGGGATGCCACCGCAGTAAGGTACTTTGTACAAAGTGGTGTACCTATGCTCGTCTGCCAGGTACGCAGTGGCAAGTTTACGTTTGGTGCTGAAGCGTCCTCAAACGGGCGGACCACAGAGCTTTGCCAAAAATGCCGGGTTGTACGGTGAACGGGTCGGCGCGCTTCATATCATACTTCCTAATAAAGAGGCTGTGGGTCGCGTTCGCAGTCAACTGTCTGTGCTGCAGAGGAGCGAGATATCGAACCCTCCGTCGTACGGTGCACGCGTGGTGAGCAGTATCGCGACCAATAGCTGTGCCTTGCTTTGATACTGATCCCATCAAGGTTGCATTGATTTTGAACAATGCGGAACTTTTTGAGGAGTGGAAAGCGGATATCCGCACGATGGCTGGCCGCATCATTGACATGCGTAAGCAGCTACACGAGGTGTTGACCAAGGAGCTCAAGACGCCGGGGAACTGGGACCATATCATCAATCAAATCGGAATGTTCAGGTGCGTAGGAGATTAGTAACTCTCAAGCATCATATTAAGTGTGTCATTTCGCTGATACTGTTTTGTTGCTGTCTGGGTGCTACTACCGTAGTTTCACTGGAATTTCTACAGCACAATCCAAGGCGTTGGTCGAAGGTGCACATGTGTATTTGACTGCAAACGGTCGGATTTCGATGGCTGGGCTGAACAGTAAAAATCTTCGATACTTCGCGGAAGCACTGGACCGAGTTGTGCGGACTGTATGAGGGGTTTGTGTTGAATGTCGACCGGAAGAACACAGAATTAGTATAGGATTACCCGTGTTGTGCACAGAGTGCCACAGACTATCACTAGATATCATTGCCGCTGGCAGTGTGATGTTCATTGCGACCCTCGTGTGTGGTGCGAATGATCACGTGTCCTCCGGGATCCGCCGTTGAATTATTGCCTTGCTATAGTTCTCCGCGTCTTTACACTTGTTCGCTCCCTCCGTCCGATCGGAGTCCATCTCCCTGCGTCGAGTCTGCAATGCGCTGGGAATCTACTCACAGAATGTCATTTCGTTGTGTTCTTCGGCTGTTGTTTCTCCTTTGACATACTTGTGTCATTCTCCGTTTAACTGTGGAAAGTGTGTCTGGCTTTGTTTCGGCTTCCATTGTTTACTGCACGCGTGGCGGGTGTCAGTGACATGAAAACCTATTATCCCTCTAAACACTTTCGGTCCACAACTTGGGAGCAAAAAGATCAACATGTCCACTTTTTTCTTCCCCGACTCCAAAAGGAACCACCACCCTTTCTCCCTCTCTCTCTCTCCGACCGTTTCCGTCCCCACCTTGGTCTGTCCTGGTGCCAGATCCAACCTCGGCCGTTAACTGATACACTGGTGTAACTAACGAGAAATGTCAACACCCCAGTGGGATCTCCCCTCCAGTCATCTGTTGATCAAAACTCCGTTCCTCCTTTCGCGATTCGTCTTTTTTGGTCAGTGGTGGTGTAGAAAACAACCTATCCTACTATCTGGATCGCCGCGCTCTCATGTACTTATCAATCAGCATTTTTTTTATTAGCTCTACAGATTTATCTCAACTTGAATGCGCTGGTATTCGCAATTTGGAATGTGGGTGCAAGTAGGGCAGCTGGAGCTCATGGTGGGTCTTAACTTGAATTTAACCTCATTTCGTCTCGTACTTAATTGACTCTGGGATGCGGATTCGGTTAGTTGGCGGAGCGTCCGCTTTCATCATTTTTAATGGCATCGCAACACCCCTTTGTATCGCCTCGTGCGTAATCTCCCCTCGCCCCACGATAATCTGTTTGTTCATGACAAGCCTACAGGGCTTTGATGGACTTGAAATTCTCGTTTATCTCCACGTCTATGATAGGGTTCGAGTGCATGTGGACCAGTGTTTTCATGACGCTACAGATAGGTATTGCACTATCTACCGTTCCTCTTTTTTTTTTTTGATGTCGCTGATGTTGGAGTCAATAGCGGCTAGCATCTTTGTCACGTTGACCGGACCTCCCGAGTTCTGCGACACGAAAACAGCAATTTCTGTCTGCGCATCGTTTACCATTCTGGTTCCTATCTCCTGGCTGGCCTCAACCCTGTGTGCGTACAACTTTCTCCTGCTCTGCCCCGACGTCTCTTCTAAATATACCCTGTGCACATAGTGCTAGCTTACTTTGTGGTGATATCGACGCTGTATATCACACACCTGCGCGTTTATCCAGCGTTGTGGTTTACCTCAATCTATACCATCGTCTGGTTCATCGACGACGGCGCAGCGGACAAGCGCAGTTCCCAGTCAGCTCCTCAAATTCCCCCACTCGAAACGTCCGGTCCTACGCGTCTATCCGTCTTCTCCCGTCGGCATTCAACTTCCTCGATCCCTCGAGACGTGGAGAATCAACCCTCAGGCGGTATTAATCTCGAGAAGCCGCTACCATCATCGCCCACCCCGTCGAACTTATGGTGGGGACGTCTCCTCCCCGGTCGGCCTGGTAGGGATCACCCTTTCCGCTTCCGTCGCGCAAGAGGAGTGGAGTTTAAGTGGTGGTCCGGGGAGAGTGGGGAGAATAATGAACAGGGAGCGGGAGATGGCGACTCGGACAATGCTCCGCCCAAGTACCCTGGATCGCAGCCACAAACACCGACGGCGGCCAAATCGCGATTCTTGCCATATCCACCAGCGTCATTGAACGAAAACGAGCCCATACCGGTCGATAACCGGTCTGAGTGGGTGCATGCCGAGCAGGCTCTCAGAGTCTAAACGCGCGATTGCGAGAGGAGATGTACTGTAACGTTACTAATTGGTGTATCTGGGAAACTCATGTCTGTGTATTCTTAATCCTTAATATGGTTTCAATCGTCCTGTGAAGAGCCTACGTAGCAACATATAGTACTGTACATGTAAAGATAACAAGATCCGCACGTTCGGGAGGTATAGTCAAGCAAGATAGATACTGTATGGAAACGCGGTGGAAGGACACTGACGGTCATTATTCGACCGTAGAGGCTTGTGATTCCAGCCATGTAAGCCTTGCGCGAAGTTCCTGAACCTCATCCCGGGCCTTAGTAAGCGCGTCTTGGGAGTCTTCCAACTCGCGCTTTACCCGAGCCAAGTCCTTGAATGTGTCCTCCTCAAGTTCTCCGGCACCGACGGCGACGCCTATCAAAGAGTAAGCAACCGGGATCATCTCGAGACTAAGTAGTAAGCAGTGACTCACCTCCAACCAACTTCAAAAGACGCCACAGACGGAGAATGACGAGCAAACCAGCCAGTTCACGTTCTTTACCCTTAAGACCAACCTCCAACACGAACGTCGTTACGATAATGATGGCATCGAAAACGTGGAGAGTGGAATGTGGGACCAGACCGCGCGGATTGTAAAATTCGAATCCGAGTGACCAGAGTGTGAGAGGGATTTCGACGAGGAAGAGTGTGGTGATTACGGTCGAAATCAGGGAAAGCACTTCTATCCAGTCTGGAGCGTCAACACCCCCAGGCGTCGTCCCACAGTCAGAGGTTAAAAGGGTATACCCGAGATCTACTAGCACGCATATAGCGTCTATGACGATCTGCAGAAGTGGTTTTGTGTGTCCAAAAAAAGAAAGAAAGAAAGAAAGAAAGGACATGGGGTGGTAAGTTGTAAGTCACGGTGGAGAGAGTGGGGAAGGAAGACTAAGACTGACGAAAGTGATGACGAGCTTGTGAACGTAAGCGGATTCTAGGGCTTCGGCGACGCTAGTGCGCAAGGTGGAAAGTCGCCCGCTTGGCGGTTGATCATCATCTTGTTCTGGCTGTTCTGGTGGATTCGACGATGGAAGAAGCGGTTCTTGCTCGGAGGACATCTTGGCTTGGTTGAGTCGCTGGCACTGGTACTGGTCCCCGGAGGTGGCGTCCGCGCGAACATCGTGAACACGTGCACTTAATTACCGATAACCATACTACTGTACAACAAGATTCAACCAGATTCCCATCTCCAATTAATGGTGTACAGTATCTAGTATTTGTTTTTCTGAGTGGTCTAGCGTGAGAATCTCACGATAGAGCGGGATCTTTGGGCAAGCGGGGCGCAAAGCACGTGGCCATCCTTTTCTCTTCTGGCCACCGCTGCCGCCGCTGCTCGTCCCCGACTCCCCGCCGCGTCGCTCGCTCGTTTTTCTTTTCACCCGCCCACCACACCTCGCAAAAACTCTCGCAAGCACCCCGGAGCTCACCGCACCCCAGCTCCCAAATCGCTCCGGGTTTTCTTCCTCTACTCGCAGCAGCATCGCATTGTTTCACAGTACTCACTTGCAGGCACAGTCTGGACACGCCGAGGAGCCTACAGCGCCGCGGAGTTGCTCCCGCCCACCCGCGCAGCTACCAGGCTCCCTCGCCCCGTGTCCCGGCCGGACCAGAAAGCGCCTAGCGCTTTACCCACTCTGTAGACACCAAATGGTTTTTTTGTTTTATTACAGTCGATATACTAGTGCCTACCGCACAGAACTATCGACCTCCACCTAATCGTGATATAGCCTAGCGACGAACAAAGATCAAACGATGCTACTTTCAACGGTAACTAGTGAGATAGATGTATATGACTAGTCCGTCCGAGTCAATTCCTGTTCTTTGCTAACGGCCACGGGTGTTGGTACTGTAGCGTTGCGCTTTCCGGCCCCTAAAAACGAATCTTCATTACGCGCCGCAATCTTCAATTCATCTGATCCCAATCTCCGAGACTGGTCGCATAGACACGTCCCTTTTGTTCCTCGGGTTGTCGCAAAATCGCGGTTGCCAATATGTGATTCGGAGTGTCTCGTATGTATATGGGAATGGGTTGTCCGCGGGTGAAAATACAGTACGGCTGACACACATGTGATGGCGACCATATGGAATGGCAGGACAAAAAAGATTTCGAAGATGCACTTGACGACTGACAGCCGCACAATATAGCCCGTCGGTTCGTCGAGCCGGCCACTGTTTCGGAGGTGTCAACTATCTTCGGTGGTTTTCGTTGGACTACAAGCATCATACCTATGGCCTAGCGTCCTTCGTGGGACGCATGAACTGCGAGTCGGATATACCCCCAGCTTTTCGCCCTGTTCAGGGAAGAATACGAAAAGGCAGATATCGGGCATTGATGCCCGTCGACATCGGGTTGTGCCCAGCTGGAATTGCACCCGGAGTAGCAACGAGCAGCAACCAATCGTGTGATGTAGGTACCGGTCCGGTGTTCCCTGAACCTCAGCTTGATCACTTAGTACATGGCTGCGAGTTTTCTCATTGCGCAGCTTGGAAGTCCGCTTTCTTTTGGATGATGGTCCTTTGTCTCCCAAAGGATCTCAAAGAACTAGTTTCGGAGGTGCGCCCAGTATCATCACTGATACAAAACCGAGTGATGCAACCAAGCTATTCCAGTCATGCATGTGCCCAGCCAGCGACCGACCCTGATCTCCTCCCACGCACAATTAATCCTATCGCGAGAACTTCCCTAGAGCGCCCAGGTTTGGCACGACCCTTAACGACTCTCATCAATGTCCTTCTATTAATTATTCTCACAGCCGCCTGCGATGATCGCCGAAAAGTACTTTTCTTCTACCTATACCCTAAAATACGATTCTTCTTCTTCCGCTCCTCTACTGACTGGCTCAGTTCTCCGCTCGAACTTCGCATACGAAAGAACGTCGTAGGCGCGGTGCGTCGGGTAACGATTGTCCTTTGTCCCCGCCCGTTTCTACTTTGTCATGGGTGCTTGGGTCTTTTTTCGTAGGGCCAGGATTACTTTGTTTTGTGAGTGCGAGTCTTCTTGACCACTCGTATCCCATCGAGCTGTCCCTTCCCGTAGGTTTTCTGATTTTGACTTGCCTCGCATGGGCAAACCTTTTCGCCTTCCTCCTATTCCGAGAGTTGTCCTATCTCTCTCGATTCCAGAGTGCGTCACTCTTGATTATAAGCATGGGTAACTTTTCTGACTGTGCGAAGCAGAAATTATAGTCGCCAGCTCGCTATCGCTCTATGGTTTCACCGCGATCCTCTTGTATCTAATGTGAGACGCCCTAATCCTTGCGAAGGCCACCTCGTGTAAACACTACACACAGGATTGTCACGCACTTTCGTCTCTGGTGGGATGTTGCACGATTGTTTGTGCTTCTCGTTTTCCATACAGGTAGGCCGCCAACTATAGTGTCGAGAACACGTTTAACCCGTCAAGTAGGAAGCTCTGTGCTATTCACCATCTACAGTTCGAGGTTTCCATGTCACGGTTTCGGTGAGCAGGCTTTTTTTTTTTTTTTTCAATTGCGTTTGGCTGACTTGGCCCGAGGTACGGAAACGGCGTGCAGAAAATTCGTCTACACGATCTTCATCGGTGGTTGGGTCCTCTCCGGGATCAGTAAGATTTCTTGTATGGTGCCCGACCAGCGATGTTGAGGCTTCTTGTGCTTATAGTTCTTTGTTTTGTAATTGCTCTCGGGGTCATGGCTCTTATCCCCCGGCCTGTCGAGTCATTACAAGGGACTGAAGAGGTTGATCCACCTTTCTCTCCTACCTCGTTCGGGGCCGGCAGCCTGAGCCCGACGGACGCAATGCGAAACTCATTTTTCTACGCTATCGACTCACGCACCGGGTTTGTTACTTATAGCAGTGGCGGTAAATCTTCAGAGTGCACCCCCTCCCCAGTAAACATTGCTCAGGGAGAGACTATTACCATGGGACCGCCTCGCCTTCGGCGTGGCTTGGAGAGCCCAAATCTGAGGCACAGCAATAACACTCATGGCGGAACCATATCTATGAGAAAAGCTCCGACAGAACACACCAGCGTCATCTCTAGACCACGACGTGTCGATACATTTCATCATAATCCTCTCGGCAACCATTCGCCTCCCCCTGCCTCTATCTATTCGCGGCCTTCAATGATTAGACCCGGCGTGGGAGCGAAGAACGCTTTTATTGCCAAGAATAGGCTAAATCAGTCTTCTGCCTTCCCTGGACTAAAGCGCGATGCTTTATCGCCAATCTCTCTCCATAGCTCACCTCCCCCTGTGATCGCACCACGCGACCTCGCTTCCGAATATACGCCAACTATCTCTTCCGTTCTTAGCCACAACTCAGTTCCCGCATCCCCCGAAGACCATTCACAGCGAGAACGGATGTACCCAGACCGTGCGCAAACGGCGACACCTAGCATTTATTCATTCTACTCTTCCGCTGCGAGTGTCCACCCAATGTGGGAGGAACTAACCCCACACATACCCCCGCCTCCAGTCCTCACTCCAGATACTGCACGTTTCCGAGGGCCGAACAATGCATCGTTCGCGACTAGTGGATCAAATGCCCCTCTTAGGCCAAAGCTCTCCGAACCCCACAGAGCCACGCAACATTATGGTGCACTTTGGGCGCGTCAGCCATACCATCCGCCTGCCAAAGAAAATTCTCGGAGAGACAGTAATGGGCAGGTGTTGGATCAATCGCAATGGCGACGGCTCGTATTGAACGCGGCTGCCAAACCTTAGGGGTATATGTCTATTCTCAGAGGTCTTTCCCGAACACGGACAGATGATGGACGGTTGTTGACATACTTGACATGTGATATCCGGCTGCTGGGCCATTCACTTTCGTTTATTTAGTTAAGTTAAGTATATAACGTGCTAATTACAAACCGTAGTAGTTACCCTCCTCCCATGAGGTCACGTGGTTCGCGTACGGTTTGTTGTACAACTGGAGTTGCTAACGGCTACTCCGCTGGATTTATCCATGCATATAGAGTTCTGAAGTTCAACCAGCAGATGTATGGGCCCTATGGGGAGTATGAATCAATCCGACAAATGACGGCACGGATAGCCGTGCGATGGATGGCCCGGGAATGAGATATTCATACGGTCTGTCTATGTCAGCCACAACCATGTCATCTCTGTACGCGCATGCGTTCTCGCACCAGGCAGCCTTTCGTCGTCTATCCTTTCAACATAGCTTAAAGCGCGCAACATACCCCTTACAGAGGGCTCCATTTCTATCCCCACTTCGCGCCTGGCATTTGAGTCACCGTGTAACACCCAGTAGAGTAACAGTTGCTATGGGTACTGGCCTTGCCGGCGCAGGTCTTGGATTTTCGTTCTATGCAAACTCCCGGAAATTGAACTGCGAGAGTGAGTCTCTCTCCTTATTCTGGTAAATGAATCTTTGTTGGCTGAGAACCGGAACGGAAAAGCTGAGGCCACCACCTCTTCACAAGCCCGATCTGAATCAACAGCCGCATTGGGAAACCCCGACCAACTAGCGCCTCTCCCTCCTCCCCCAGAGTCCTCTGTCAACATGTATGAACTCACATTTGGGACTGTATGCGGCATTTGCACGGGTATTTTCGTCAAGAAAGGTGCAAAGGCCATCGCAATAGTTTTTGGCGGGATTTTTGTATTGTTGCAGGTGAGCGCGGTTCTACTACATATCTCACCGAAGCGCGGCTCAAAACACACACAACTTTCTACAAAATAGTATCTTGGCAGCGCATCGATAGTCAAAGTAGATTGGTCCAAGGCTGCTGCTCGCTTCGAAGGATTGTTTTATACTTTGGAAGCTAACGGGACCAGACGACCGCCAACCGTTTACTCGTTGTGGAGATGGTTAATCGACTTTTTGACAGCTGATTTCCAACCAAGGGCCTCTTTCATCGCAGGATTTGCACTGGGCATAAGAATTGGCTAGTGGTTGCATAACCGCCGTGAGCGTAGATGCTATGATAGTCACATGTCACATGTTGATCACCGTCGTATCGAGAGTGTCAAATTGGCGCAGAGCCCCTTCCCCTTCGTATCCATCATGGGTAGGTGTGTTAAAATCAAACAAGGTGACTATGAATCTTTTAAAGAGCTTTTGGAGCATTCCCTCGCCAAAAATATTAGGGAAGTGTGAAACAGGAGTGAGTATCGATGGAAGGAGCTGGCGGAGGCTGGTAGGGTATCCAAGACGAGGACACCCCACCAACCCTGACCAGGTGCGTCACATTTCAACTTCACAACCTGGTCTTATAGTACACTCGATGCTAGGTCCACGAAAAGCTCAACACGATGTGGAAAAACACTCATCGCCAGCGCAGGTCGAAACGAGTTGAAGGTGTTGAGAATATGGATGACGACGAAGACGATGCGCATGGAACCCATTATTTACAGCGTGGAAAAGCTAGAATAATGTATAGACAGGCAGGTTTGTATTCAACTTGTTTCTGATGCATTCTTGGTGATGGCAAGATTGATCTGGACGGGGCCAGCGCTCTGAGTTTATCAACAGCTCATTCAATTGTAGTGTCAGATACCACAGGCATGACGACTTCCTGACCGAGAAGTTATTCCAGCTTCGTGAGGGAATAATGTCACAGAAACACGAGGTGACGGATTTCCTTCTGACCATCGACATTGACCTGTGTATGTGGTTGGTACTGGCAGAGATATTTGGCTACTTGTGACAGATCCGAGCGGAGCGGAGAGACGATCAGGGACAACAGTGATGAACAACTGGCACAACTGTCAGTGGCACTGCTGTGCACGGGCTGGACCCGGTCGGAGGTTACCTTGAAAGTACTCATTCCGGACCTAGTCCGTTGTTTTCTATGTTTGCGTACATGCTAGGATCCCATCCATCAGGACGCCACCTTGCTTCAGTTATACAGCAATCCGAGGCTATTTCACCTAATGTCGTTGAGCTCGATCATTCATCTTGTCATTCCTGCTATCGTCTTGACTGTGCATTGACTGTGCATCTAGCTAGCTCCTACAATTCATTTATTTCTCCATGTTTTCCACTGGCACGAGCTAGTTCAAGAGATGTGCCTACTAATAACATCGCTATCCTGAGACAGAATAACGCAGATTACAATAACAAAGCTATTGATTTTACAGCCCAATTGTTTATTGTATCAAAAACGGAAATGATGTGCCAGTTGGTGCCTGACCGTACTGACGGTGTCTTAGCGCCCGAGTTCTGTGCCTGTTATCCCAAGATCGATGTGTTGGTTAACGTGGTCTTCGTTCTTTTCGACACTGCCATGTGTTGAACGCATAACAACCAGTAGCGCTCCATCTGCCAAATAACCATCTACTAGTATCAACAATACTCACAATCGCCTGGGATATTTGGGATGCCTAAAAGAACTCTTTTTCCAGATGCCCCAAACACGAAACATCTTTTCCCGCACCCCTGCTGACTGGCTCAGTTTCCCGCCCGAACCTGGTGTCGGAGCAGACTTCGTTCTGTCTGGTTCCAAGGCGTGCGCTTTTTGGGTTACGACTGTCATTCCTTCACGTTCGTTTCTATTTTGCCATGAATGGTTTGGTCATTCTTCGCAGGGCGAGAATTAGTTTGCTTTGTGAGTGTCACCTCCTTGACCACTCGTATATCTCATCAAGCCACCTCTCCCGTACTAGTTTTCCTGGTTTTGATTTGCCTCACATGGGCCGCCCTCTTCGCGCTCTTCTTATCTCACGAGTGGTCCTATTCCTCTCCATTCCAGAGTGCGTCAGTCTTGCATAGTATGAGCATGCGAGACCCTCCTGACCATACGAGGCAGAGGTTGTCATTGTCGGCTTGCTGTCACTCTTCGTTTTCACTGCGATACTCTTGTATTTAATGTGAGTTGCCTAAAACCTTGCGACGACCACCCCCGTAGTAAACTATACACAGGGCTGTTATACCCTGTTGTCCTTGGCGGGATGTTAAAGAAATGTTTGCGATTCTTGTTGTCCATATAGGTAGGTCGCCAACCACGGAGTTGATAACACGTTTAACGTGTTTGGTAGGAAGTTCTGTGCTGTTCACTCATTACAGACCTAGCTTTCCATGTCAGGGTTATGGTGAGCGGTTCTATTTTCTCTTTCAGTTGCGTTTTGCTGAACTCCGGCTGAGACACGGAAACAGCGTGCAAAGAGCTTGTCTTCATGATCTTCATCGGTTCCTGGGCGTTCTCCGGGATCAGTAAGATTTTTTGTATGCATACGTGACTGGCGATACTGAGGCCTCTTATGCTTACAGGCTCTCTGTACTGCAATTGCTCTCGGAGTCATGGCTCTCATCCCTCGACCAGTGGAGCCTGAGGCGGCGCTTGAGTCTTTACCACTGACAAGGACCGAAGAGGGTGATTTAACTTCGAATTCTGATTTGCTCAAGGCCGGAAGCCTTACGAACGAACGGCGAACCTCTCCCTCTCCTATTTACACCGGGCTGCCAGTGGTTACTTATAACAATGGGGGCGAACTTCCGGGGGAGTCATTGTCTCCGGACCGCAACACCTCCCTAGTGAACAGCATTCATAGGGAGATAATCACCCCGCCGGAACCGCCTCACCTTTGGCAGGGCTTCCGGAGCAAAAATTCGAGACACGGTAATGAAAATCGTACGCGTGCCGGAACGATATCTACGAGGAACACCCCGGGAGGAAGCACCAGCATCGGTTCTGTATCAGAGCGTGCTGATCCATTTCGTCGGAATTTTTTATCCTATTCCCCGACCTCCCGAGTTCCTATCCATTCGCGGGCGTCGATGATTAGACCGGCCGTGGGAAGGAAAAACACACCTGCTGCTGCCAAGGTTAGGCCAAATCGGACTCCTACCTTTCCCAAACCACTACACATTGCTCAATCGCCAATCCCTCTCCGTAACTCTCCTTTCCCCGTGACCGTGCCACGCGATCGCGTCACTGAATATTCGCCGACGGTCTTTTCCGTTCTTAGCAACGACTCAATTCTGACGCCCCCCTGGGATGATTCACAACCGACCTACCCCGACCATGCGCGAACGACGACGTATAATGCACGTTCACTCCACTCCATAGAGGAAGAACCAACGCCATATGCTCTCCTTCCCTCAGTCCCCAGTCCACGTGTTGCACGTTTCCAGGATCTCAGTGCGTTTTGGGGCCCGAAGGATATTTCATCAGGGAACAATGCATCGTTCGCGACCGGTGGATCAAATGCACCTCTTATACACAGTGTCTCTCAACCTCGCAGAATTGTGCAACGTTCGGGAGTGCCAGTGGGTACGGCGCATCGTGCAAGCATGCATCCCGTCAAGGATGTTCCTCTTTCGCGGAGAGGCAGTGATGGGCAGGAGTTGGATCAAACGCAGTGGTGGGGGCTGGTAAGGAGTGCTGCAACCAAACCTTAAAAGAGTAAGTTTATGCTCGAGGTCTTTTCTTGTGTAGGAATACGAGGCACGGTCAAAATTGCACTGCCAGAGGCGCGTGGAGACAGTCACATGCCCACGCGCAGCCATTGGTATACGCTAATAATACGTGAACTTAATTCATGAATCCATCGATATTCATCATTGATTACGGCTACGTTCTCTCGTTTTTGTTGTATTCTTTTCGAGCACGATACCTTTTTTCGGATATATTTAGTATAGCGGCAAGATGACGCAGTCCTGGTGAATGTGTCGCTCATGTCTTCCTGTATTTCAGAGCATCAGATTCTGTATGTACTTTAGTGTCCTTCACAAACCTGCCACTGGGCCACCTGAGTTTGTGTACTAGCATAGCAATCTTGTAAACTATAGTGAACAGGGCTCGCATGTAAGCCCTGAATAACACCCGATTTTGACAACTTGTTTCGTGTGCTGTGCAGGTCTAACGTCCAAGACGTCCAAACTTCACCAAGACTGTCAATTGATCATGCATAGTCCGGCTGCACTGGCAGGGCCATTTGCTTGTTTTGTGAATATAATAACATCAGTACCAAGTTTTTTGTAATTGTTTTGAGATCTGGTGGCCCGAGTCACGGACTCACGGTACGGTAGCCATTTGATGCGGCCACTGGCATTGGCCCCAGACGTTACGACAGACAGTACGCACTCTTCAGTCCCATACGTAGTGACAAAGTTCTTTAAAACATCCGCCTCTCTTCTCTGTGTTGTCTTTCCCCCGTTCGTCGCAGGTCCTCTAGTGGCCTTGATTCTCCCTCCAGCCATCGATTCCAGGCTTGGAGACGGTGCTTTGTGCCCTCTCACAGATGTCATGCTCGGCCTGAAGCTAGATGGCGCGCTCCCTGGGTTGACCGTGCGATGAGTGTGCCGACGACGACTTGGTACTACAGTAGTCTAGATGCAGCCTTGTCGAAGTCGGAGAAATGTTATTGGTTTTGGAATGTATTCCGAGCGACGGACGGAGGAGCCTAGACAGGCAGGTTCGTATTCACATATATCAGATGCATTTTTGGTGTGGCAGGATTAATCCGGGCTCGGACGGGGCCGCAGTGTCAGATATCACAGGTATCGTAAGAAGTTATTCCAGCCCCGTGAGGGAACAATGTCACAGAAACACGAGATGACGGATTTCCTTCTGCATCACTGGTGCCCATCGACATCATCGACCTGTGCACTGGCAGCCGGCTGAGATATCTACTAGCCCCTTGCAGTGAGACAGATCCGAGCGGAGCGGAGAGCCTGAGGCGGTCAGGAACAACTGGGATGAACAACTCAACTGTCAGTGGCACTGCTGTGCACGGGCTGGACGGTCGGAGGTTACCGAGTCCGGAACTATTAGTCCGTTGTTTTCTAAGTTCCCTGACGTGGCACAGTGGACAGCCTTGTTGTAGTCTGCATCACTCTGTTTCGGGATAGCAATGTTGTTTAGTACGCGCGTCTCTCAAACTAGCTCGTGCCAGTGGAAGCTAACTAGATGCACGGTCAATGCACTGTTACTAAGACGGACGATAGCAGGAATGGCAAGATGAATTATCGAGCTCAACGACATTAGGTGAAATAGCCTCGGATTGCTGTAACTTATAACTGAAGCAAAGTGGCGTCCTGATGGATGGGCCCTTATTGATTTTACAGCCCAATTATTTCATGGTTCATTTGGATGTGCCAGTTAGCGCCTGGCTTTACCCGTACTGACGGCATCTTAGCGCCCGAGTTCCGTGGTTGTTATCCCCAAGATCGATGTGTTGGTTAAGGTGGTCTTCGTTATTTTCGACACTGCCATGTGTTGAACATCCCGTAACAACCAGTAGCGCTCCATCTGTCAAATGTCCATCTACCGGTATCACTGCAACAATGCTTACGGTTGCCTGGGATATTTGGGATGCCTAAAAGAACTCTTCTACCAGATGCCCCAAACACGAAACATCTCCTCCCGCACCCCTACTGACTGGCTCAGTTTTCTGCCCGAACCTGGCATCCGAACGGAAGTCGTTCTGTCTGGTTCCAAGGCGTGCGATTTTTGGGTTACGACTGTCCTTTCTTCACGCTCGTTTCTATTTCGCCATGAATGGTTGGGACATTCTTCGCGGAGCGAGGAAAAGTTTGCTTTGTGAGTGTCTCCTCCTTGACCACTCGTATCTCATCAAGCCACCTCTCCCGTAGTTTTCCTGGCTTTAATCTGCCTCACATGGGCTATCCTCTTCGCTGTCTTCCTACATCACGAGTGGTCCAATTTCTCTCCATCCCAGAGTGCGTTAGTCTTGAGTAAGAGCATGTCGACCCTGACCATGCGAGGCAGAGATTGTCATTGTCTTCTTGCTATCGCTTCATGTTTTCACCGCGATACTCTTGTATTTAATGTGAGTTGCCTAAAGCCTTGCGCGACCACCCCGTATCGACGCTACACACAGGGCTGTTGTACGCTATCGTCCTTGGGTGGATGTTGTACGAATGTTTACGATTCTTGTTGTCCATATAGGTAGGTCGCCAACCACAGAGTCATCAACACGTTTAACCTGTAAAGTAGGAAGCTCTGTGCTCTTCACTTATTACAGACCATGTCGCGGTTTTGGTGAGCAGACCTCTTTCCTCTATTGATTACATTTTGCTGAACTCATACGGAGGCACTGAACCGGCATGCAAAGAGTTTGTCTTTGCTATCCTCGTCGGTTGCTGGGCCTTCTCCGTGACCTGTAAGATTTCTTGTATGCATACGTGACTGGCGATATTAAGGCCTCTTGTGCTTATAGTTATCTGTTTTGCAACTGCTCTCGGAGTCATGGCTTTCATTCCTCAGCCAGTGAAGTCTTTACCAAGCACTGACTCGGAAGAGGATGGTTTGCCTTTGAGTCCTGATTTGTTCGAGGCCAGCAGCTTCACGGCGGACGAACGGCGAACCTCTCTCTCTTCTACTCGCACCGGGCTGGATACTTATAACAACGAGCATCAGGAAGAGTCATTGTCTCCGGGCCGCAATGCCTACCCTGTGAACAGCATTCATAGGGTGATCATCCCTCGGCCAATGGAATCTTTACAAGTAATACAAGGGACCAAAGATGACGATCTACCTTCGAATCCTTCGAATCGTGGCTGGTTCAAGGTCAGCAGCCCCACAGCGGACGAACGACAAACCCTTCTCTCTTCTGCCCGCACCGGGCTGGTTACTTGTAACAATGAACATCGGGAAGAGTCATTGTCTCCGGACCGCAATGGCTCCCCAGTGAACAGCGTTCTTAGCACCCTGAAACCGCCTCAATTTTGGAAGAACTTCGAGAACCGAAACTCGGGGCACAGCAATGAAACTGGTTCGCATGACGGAACGATATCTTTGAGGAATACCCTGGGAGGAGGCACCAGCAGCCCCGATTCTGGATCACTGCGTGTTGGCCCATTTAGTCCTAACTCTTTCCACGATTCCTCAACCCCCACACTTTCCATCTATTCGCATTCGCGGTTATCGGTGATTAGACCGGGCGTGGGAGGAGAAAACTTCAGTCGCCCAAGTACAGGCCGAATCGGTATTTTACCTCTCCCCGATCACAGCACGGCGCTTCATCGTCAATCCGTCACCGTACCTCCCCCACCTTCGTGACCATGCCACGCGATCACGCCATTCAATACACGACTACGCTCTATTCCGTTCTTAACAACTACTCGGTTTTGACGTCTTTGGGATGATTCACAGTGGGAACAGACGGTACTTGGACAGTGCGCGAACGAACGCCGCCTAATGTATATTACTTCCATTCCGCCGCTGTATATGTTCGCTTTCTTGGAGTAGAATCGATCCATACGTTCTTTTTCCTTCAGTCCCTACTCCAGATGTTAAGTTACATGTTTCCAAGGGGGAAAGCACCGTTTGCGGCCAATGGATCAAATGCATCTCATACGCGCAGTCTCTCAACCTCGCAGAAATGTGCAACGTTCTGGAGGGGCTTCCTGTCAAGGGAAGTCCCTTTCCGAAGAGTGTTCATTCTCGAGGACTTCTTGAATGTGTAGGGTCGAGAAGCTTAGCCGGTTTTGCTCCGCCTGAGGCGAACGCGGACATGCCCACCGCTCTGCCTTGGGCTATGCTATCAACGCATCCATACAGTCCATGATGCATGATCCATTATTTATTACGAGTTCATTTTTCGTGTTTATTATGTGTTCTCGTCATTTTGATTTCCGCGTGTGACCTTGTACATCACTGTTTAGCTTGTGTACGCGAAGGAGAAGCATATATTTGTACTTCCTGTAGCCTCCTGATTCAAAGCACGATGCTTTTCGGATATAGCAAATGGCGCAGTAAAAAAAAAAAACGGTTCGCATGGCCCTGAATATATACCCGATTCTGATGCCCTTTCTTTTCGCATGCTAGGTGAGTTCAATTCCAAGACCTCTAAGCGGTGAATCACTGAGGCTGTCGGTTGGCCATGGGTAGTCTGGCTGTTGGGCTATTCGTTTATTGAGTAATCATAACAACGTCCTAATCACATATAACGTTAGTGCCGAGTTTCTCATTGGGTTTCGTCCATGAGGTCTGGTTCTCTAAGTACAGTAATCATTTCATGCGACCCTTGGACCTACCTGAAGGTCATGACAGTACACTCAGCCCTGTAGCAGGCAACAGATAAACATAAAGTACTCTTACCTTTTTGTTCATCATACGCTGTTGCAACTCGCACACTGGGAATGCTTCCATACGAGAACATACCTACTCGCAAAGTTCCTTTAATTGGCCCTGCATGGCCAATTTACCCAGTCTCTATTCTTCGCGTTGTATTTCCTCCGTTTGTCGCTTGCATTTTGTTGCCTGGGTCTCCTCGATCCAAGGTTTGAACGCGGCACTGATGCTCTCACACAGATGTCATGCTAGATGCCGCACTCCGGGCCCTCCCTGGTCTGACTGCCAGCAATGAGTGCGTTGATGACTACTTGATAGTCTTGATGTGATGCGATATCGGACAGAATTTCTTGATTTGTCAAAGGCGGCATCCTTTACAGTACTGTACGGGGATGTACGAAGATGTGTTTGGGAAAAAAAAACGAGGAATGATGGTCACGTGTTTTGCGCGCTTGTCTAACTTGATCTTCTCCCCCCTCCCCACATATTCATCATGGGTAGACGCGCAAAAAAAAAGCAAGCTGACCCCGAGTCTTTTCAAGATCTCTCGGAGCATGCATCTCCAAAAAAGTTAGGGAAGCGCAAGGCAGGAATTGGTATCAGCCTGCCGCAACCCACCAAGAAGTCCAAACACAAGGACAGTCTGCAATACGATGACTCCTTGAATGGAGTTGAGGACATTGAAGATGGTGGAAGTAACAGAGGTTGGGAGGGTATTCAAGATGAGGACACCCTACCAGCCCAGACCAGGTGCGTAGTCTCATACACAAGTAGTCGGTGTCACCTCTCACAGATTCAAACATCATAGATCTTTGTTTGAAGACAGTGACGATGGTGCCTCCGATTCAGACACGGATGAAAATGAGGATGAAGATGCGCCTATCACCGCATCGAACTTCGCGGCTCGGTCTCGTGCACTTGACGCCAGGGCCGCTCGAGAAGCTCAACTTGACGCGGAAGAACTTCAAAATGCAGCACAGGTCGAAGCGGATGAGTTTGACGGCGTTGAGGATATGGACGACGATGAAGACGAAGTCGACGCTCCTGGAGCGGAAGACTTCATTTTACCGACGACCGAAGAACGCGCCGAAGAAAAGAGGTCTGGCGGCCCAGATGTGCATGTCGTTCAAAAACGAATGCGTGAATGCGTCCGGATACTGAAAAGGTGGAAAGTATCTGGAGCCAGGACGGGCAGGTTCGTGATCACATTTATTTTAGGCGTTTTTTTTTTTGGTGATGGTTGGACAGGGCTCGCTCTGAGTTTGTCGAACAGCTCGTGTCAGATATCGCTAGCTATTACGGATATAACGATTTTCTGGTGGAGAAATTATTCCAACTTTTCCCTGTAGCAGAGGCATGTCCACTAGACTTCCCGACACCGCATATACATGCTGACGACTAGGCCAGGCCATCGAGTTCTTCGACGCAAATGAGGTTCCTCGTCCCGTTACCATTCGGACAAATACACTCCGCACCAGACGTCGGGATCTGGCGCAGGCCCTGATTAATCGTGGCGTCAACTTGGAACCAATAGGGAAGTGGACCAACGTTGGGCTTCAGGTGTTTGAGAGCAGCATACCAATTGGTAAAGCACCCGCAATCACGTCCTCACACCTTTACTCATGAAGTCTTCACAGGAGCAACGCCGGAGTACCTTTCCGGTCATTACATGCTGCAAGCCGCGTCGTCGTTCCTACCTGTGATCGCCCTATCACCACAACCTCACGAGCGTGTGCTTGACATGGCATCTGCACCTGGAGGAAAAACAACACACATGGCTGCGCTCATGCAAAACACCGGGATGATCTTTGCTAATGACGCCAACAAGGCTCGCACCAAGAGTCTTTCAGCCAATGTACACCGGCTAGGGTGCAAAAACGTCGTGGTATGTTCGTATGACGGACGCGAGTTCCCCAAAGTCATGGGCGGCTTTGATCGTGTATTGCTCGACGCGCCATGTAGCGGGACGGGGGTAATTAGCAAAGACGCAGGCGTCAAAATCAACAAGGTGCGTCATCGGGCGCTGACTTGTTACATCATGTTGCTCATGATAAGGTTGTCAAATTTGATTGCTTTTCGTGGTGCATGTTGCGAAAATCAGACGGAAAGAGATTTCACACTGTTGTCGCATTTGCAGAAACAACTCATTCTGTGTGCTATCGACAGCGTTAATCCAGCTTCAAAAACTGGCGGATATTTGGTCTATTCGACTTGTTCAGTCACCGTCGACGAGAACGAAGCCGTTGTCGACTATGCACTTCGAAAGCGGCCCAACGTTCATCTGGTGGATGCTGGCCTCGAATTCGGGCGCCCGGGCTATACTAGCTATCGCGGTAAATCTTTCCATGCAAGCGTCAAGTTGACGCGACGGTTCTACCCCCACGTGCACAACATGGATGGATTCTTCGTGGCAAAATTCAAGGTGACAAAGCGTGCGAAGCAGGCAAAGCAGGAAAACGAGGAAAAAGACAACATATTAATGAACGAAGATGCGGCAGATATTCAGTTTGATGAAAGGGAAGATGAAGAATATGTTCAAGGTAAGTCCACGCGAGTGGAAATGCACTAGTGACTCACATTTTTAACAGAGGCTAAGCGGAGGCGATTGAAGGCGAAGGGTCTCCGTGTCCCACCTCGGAATCGCCCTAGGCCAGCCCCAATCAGTACGTAGGGGACATTGTCCCTCCGAAACCTTCACCGCGATGTTTGCGGTTCCGAGCCCGTGATGGAGTTGGAAGAAAGGGCCGAGGGACGGGCGTTAATTTCCATAATTGATATGCAGAACTCGGCCCTGATTTGAAACGTCTGAGACGTCATTGGAGTCAAGATGTGAAAATACCATCAGCGGTGACGGAAGCAGTTCATCAACTCAAGTAACTTATACGTAGTTGGTAGCTACAGCCTACAGCAGTGCGGTGACGGGAAGAGGAATGGCGTTGGCAAGCCGACTGCATCCAAGTGGGGAGATCGATAATCGACAAGGGGCCACTATCTATCTAAATGAAGGAAGCCATCTGATGGCGCGATTGTGACAGTAAAACAAATGTTCACGCCATTATTGAACTTGAATGGAGATAATGGAGATATCTGCAAAAATATAACCCACCCGTCATCATCGTCAGTTGCAGAAGAGCCGAGGGAGACATATTCAGAAGTTGTAAAATGAGTCAGATGGATCTCCTCGGCGGAAGGCAGTACAGTATCGGCAGGCATGAGAATGAACTGATAGCGTGATAGCCGGACAGGCACAGGTCTGGCACCCAACACTCAATAGCCCTTTCACGGGACTATGGGTGTGGGTACGGGCACAGTGCGGTGCAAGTTTTATACAGGGGACGCCATTAAGTAAATACAATTCGTTGTATTTTCTCTGATAGGCAAGCTCGTTGCACATCAAGTGGGTTGCGAAGGCTTCCGAGCGGTAGCGGTCGAGTCGAGAGACGTGTGATCGGGCGTTCTTTTCCCGACATTATTCGTAATTCGTCGTCTCCCTTTTCCCTATCTTTATTTTCACTCTTTTTTTTTTTTTGGCATGGGTTCTCCTTCCACCCACACGTATTACGTTGGATACAGTCAGTGAATGCCATGCCACGAGTGCGTTCGAGCGGCCTCGGTAGGCTGTACTGCATCGTAGAATGAAAATTTTGTCAAAGGGGTGGGGTGGAGTTAGCCAAAAAAGGGATATAGGCAAGGGGAATAGAGTTCTGGTCACCCGTTGTTTGGTTGGCGCGGGCGGAGCCAAACACGAATAAGAGGGGGCGGAACTGGCTCAGGCCACCGTATCTCTCTCTTCTTCCTCTCTCCCCTCAATTCTTCTGTAGGGTGACCCTCCTCCCCTTCTCTCTCTCGTCTTTAATATCTCCCCACTCGTCCACGCCCTTTATCCCTCCATCGCCTTCTTATTTCTCACACCCTACTCACTTAGTTCCCCTTTATCTCTATTATTGTAATGTCTACCACTGAAGCTCTTGCCACCCCTGTCCCCGTCGAGGAGGTTAAGCCTACCGAGACTGCCCCTACTACCGAGTCCTCTGCTCCTGCTGCGGAGGCCCCCAAGGTTGAGGACGTTGCGGCTCCTGTAAGATTTCTCTGTTAGTTTCTTTGTCTCATTTTGTCTCTTACTTTTTTTCGCCCTCTTCTTTGTAAGGATGCTAAGGAGGCCAAGAAAGCAGAGGACACTCAGGTAGATTTGTTGCCATTTCTGTTGTTCGTCTGTTCACGCGTGCGTTTTTTTCCTTCTCACAGGAAGGTGCTGCACCCGCTACAAGCGCAGAATCTGCTTCTGAGGATGTCAAAACCGTAAGTGCCTACGACCTTCCGAGTAGATGTTGGTCATCACACCCGACCGCTAGGCTGAGGGTTCTGCTGCGGATGCCAAGAAGGAAGACGTTCCGAGGAGTCCGTCTCTCCTTGCCAAGCTTCTGGCTCCTTTCAAAGGCGTAGAGAGAAGGGCAAAATCCCCTAAGAGTCCCAAGAAAGAGAAGAAAGACGAACCCAAGGTGAGAAGTCTTAACCATGTTGTTTCCTGATTAACATGTTTGTCTCCAGCCCGAGCCCGCCTCCGGCGATGAGCAGCCTAGCAAGACTGAAGAGGCTCCCCCCGCTGAGGCCGCTGCCCCGAAGGAATCGTAAGTTGCACGCAATTGGTGACCTGTATTTGTGTTCATTGATCTGCCAGGGAACCGACCTCGGAGGCACCTGCCGAGAGTTCTGCGGAGCCGGCCACTGGAGAGGCGGAGCAACCGAAGGAAGAGGCTGTAAGTCTAAATTATTAGATTGTACAGTTTGAAGCTCACAGTTTCGCAGAAGGAAGAGAAGAAGTTCGAGAGGAAAGATGTCAGGCAGACCGCCGCGAAGGTTGGACGCAGACTGTCTTCGCGCGTTGGCGAGTTGTTCAAGCCCAAGAAAGTCGAGTCTGCCGCTCCGCCTAAGGTAGATGAGAACCCCCCGAAGATCGATGAGCCTGCTCCAGTCGCCCCCCTGGAAAACCCCGCCACCACCGCTGCAGGGGATGCTCCTGAGGCTACTTCCGCTCCCGTCGCGGCCCCTGCGCCTGTCGAAGAACCGAAGGCGGAAGTTCCTCCCGTTGCTCCTGTGGTTGCCGCTGCGGCGTGAGGAAACGGGGAGATATTTAATCACTGAATGACTATTATGATTGTGGCAGGATTCGGCCTACGCCTTTTCATCTTCTGTCCATCTTTATGCCTTCTGATATCCACGTCCGCTCTCTTCTGATTCATTTTCCTCAAATATTGCATAGTTTACGTTCGGATCTGGTTCTGTCTCGGCCCATGCGTTGATGCCATTTTCAACTTGATCCATCGCAACATCCTTGACTAATAGCGATCCTGCTTTATTGATACCCTCGATTTCTCGTTTTACCCTATGGGTCGTGCTGTTTCGTGCATTTTCTTTGTAAACTAGTCATTCAGACTTATGTTACAAGGAAGTTCACTTTTGTTGCTTTTGCTTTTGGTCCGTGCACGTGATGTGTGTAAGCAAGGCTGAGAGCGACGACGAACCCTTGGTGGCGGTACACCATGCCGTCTATAAGCAAGGACAATGTAGACGATGAGACAGACCAGGTGCTCCAGGCCGTCATCCTTGCCGATAGTTTCAACAAACGTTTCAAACCTTTGACCATCGATCGCCCCAAGGTTTAAGCCCTCTGTCCGTTTTCTTTGTATTGTCTGAACAGGCTGGCCAGTGTCTTCTTCCTATCTGCAATGCCTTGCTGCTGGATTGGACACTAGAGGGGCTTGCTCTCGCAGGCGTACAGGAGGTGTTTGTCGTATGCCGCTCGCATGCTGAACAAGTGAAAGCGGCCATTCAGTGAGTCAGCTTCCGAAGGCTCTCATACCCTCGCCAACAACTCGATGCACAGAAATTCAAGATGGTCCCATCCATCGACAGGGCTAAAGATTGTGCCCGTCATGACAACTAAGGAGACCTTTTCTCCGGGAGATGCCATGCGCGACATCTACACGCACGGAATCATCACCAGTGACTTTGTCCTTGTCTCTGGTGATTTGGTGAGCAACATTCGCATAGACGAAGTCGTCCGGGCCCACAAGGATCGGCGGAAAACCAACAAAGATGCCATTATGACGATGGTCGTTAAAGAGAGTGGGACAGGACACAGGACGAGGTGAGTGGTAGCTATCTATAACACCGGTCAAATGATCGTAGGTCTTGACGAGAGCGCATCGAGGTCCAAAGGCGATTCTGCGGTGTTCGTGCTTGATCAGGATACCTCAGAATGTCTGCACTATGAATCAATCACGGGTTATCCCCCGAAAAGCGTTGCAAAAATTCCTCGGGGCATCTTGGAGGACCATGCGAATATTGAACTTCGCAATGACCTTATCGATTGTTCAATAGATGTCTGCGCTTTGGAGGCAAGCCTACCCGTCGTTCTCGTGTTTCACAGCTCATTCAACGCTTCTCTAGGTACTGTCTCTATTCCAGGACAACTTTGATTATGGCGATATTAGACGGGACTTTGTGCATGGCGTTCTCACTTCGGATCTACTCATGAAGAACATATACTGTTACATCGCAAAAGAGGGTTACGCGGCTCGCGTCCAGGATACACGGAGTTATGATGCCATCAGGTTTGTTCTCACGACAGTTTTGCAACCAATCAGTTGTCATTGTGTCGTACGTTTAGCAAAGACATTCTCTCCCGGTGGACATTCCCACTGGTGCCTGACGATAATCACCCAAGCGGACAAGCCTACGATCATCTACGTGGTAACAAATATGTTCCCAAGGACAATTCCGTTGTCCTCTCTCGGTCAGTACCTGAATTCGTCGCGAATTCTCCTTAACCTAACTGGCAAGGCCTGCAGGACATGCAAAATCGGCAATAATACTCTATTGGGGCCTTCAACTCAGGTACACGAAGAGGCACAGGTTATCTCATCCACCATTGGGGCACGCTGCACTATTGGCACCGCAACTGTCTTGCGTAATGCGTACCTTTTCGACAACGTAACAATAGGCCCTAACTGTGTCCTCGAGAGCTGCATCGTCGGTGCTGGGGTGCAAGTTGGCGAAGGCAGCAGTATAGCCCGGGGCTCACTCGTAGCTGACGGTGTCAAGCTCGGACCGGGTACGGTTCTCAGGCCATTTGACAGGGTATCAAAGCAAAGACAAAAATCCGACTTGTCAACGAATGAAGACGAGAGCGATGAAGGTGACGATGACTCTGAACTCGAAGAGGCCGAACAAAGTACGCGTTCAGAACCCTCTTCGCGTGACCCGCTTCCTAAACGCTTATCCGCTCGCGTTGATACGCAGACCAACCTTCTCTTTCGCAGAGTCTTGGTGCTGGTTCAGAAGCCTTCGTCTGGCCCCGAAGAACTGCAGAGAAACGTGACGAAGATGAATCCGAGAACGAGTTGGAGAGTTTCAACAACAGGAGACTGATGCGATTAGGTGCGTTTCGGACTTTGGATTACTGTAAAACGTGTGCAGTCCTGTACAACATCGGTTGATCAACCCTCCTCTTCTTAGGCGATGACTTTTCCGACCTTGTCCCATCCGACCCAGGTTCCATCACCTCGGATGAAGAAGGGTCGGAAGAAACGGACGACGACGACGACGACGATGACGACGAATCCGTCTCACAAAACGCCTCCGTAACCTCATCCATCACGTCTGCTCACTCGATTCCAAATGCAACCACGACAGCAGTATCCGCCAGCGACCATGAGTTCCAGACAGAAGTCCGACTGTCGCTCGATCGGGCCTTTTCTGAGGGACATTCTCTCGAGAATGCCAGCGTCGAGCTCAAGACATTGCGAATGGCGAGTAATGTGCCCCTGCGCCGCGTGCGTGAGGGGGTCGTCGCCGGCATCGTGGAACGAATTCCTCTTATTGAAGGCGCCGTGCCGCAACGTGCAGAAATCAAGAAATGGGTTGATCGATGGGGAGACTTGATTAACCTCATCGGCGGCGTCGACGGCGTAGAGACAGTCTCGATCTTACAGGTGAACTTCTCCGTCATTTCTTACCCGACGTCTTCAACTTAGGCGCCAATGAACTGTCCTTTTCGCAGTACCACTGCGCCAGCTCGACGCGCATTCACCTGTTTGGTCAAATACTCGCGGCACTTTACCAAAACGATATCGTCGAGGAAGCGGACATTCGAAATTGGCACGCTCAGCCGGAATCCAAGGGCGAAGACGTCAAGGACCGGAAACTACTAGAGAACATGCAGAAGACTTGGATAGTTGGCGCGCGCATGATCCACCAATTTAACGAGCAAGAGAGCGATGACGATGAAGGTGAAAGTGGGTCGTCGGAAGGTGAAAATGACGATTCAGACTGAAAGAAATCAATTGTGTATGGTATTGTGCGATCGTGGCAGCGTGGACGGTGGTGATGCACGGAGATTCCATAATGCATAATGACTGATAACACCTGTGGCAGGTATTCCCATGATAAATTGACATTATGAAAAGCGACTAAATATCTACGGGCGGTACGGGCGGAACAAACTAGACAGGAAATGACACCAGGTTCCTTGAGCCTCAGTATTTGAGGATAATATACAGCGCTAAATGATCGGGTGAGATCGGGTGACGTGAGCAAGGATTGATGCGCACCATGGATGATGCCAGGACTAAAACACGTGTAAGCGACAGGGGGAGGTGATATGAATTGAACACATACATGTAACCTAAGATCGTCTACGGGACGACGGAGACGGGAAAAAAGTCAGGATCCGATGAGAAAAATTCCCGAAGGATGGAACACATACGAGGAGAATATTGATGAACTAACACGCACGACGTGAGAATTCTCTACGCGATTGAATTAGAAAAAAAGGGAACATACGAAGTCTGCATGACAGCCACGCTCCAGGAAAACTCCCAAGGGAGGGATAAAAATGGCAAGACTATCAAAGGCGTAGAGCAATGTTGATAAACGAGTAATAAAAGGGGGCGAAAGGGGACGAGACGACGTACAGGATCTAAACGGTACGGTGTAAGCACGGGGAAAAGCCGGGGAAAACACAGGAAAATACTTACTTTGCAGATGTCAGAGCCGGTGAAAGGCATTATTTGTAAGTGTGAGTGTTGAAGAAGTGTGTGGTTTGAGGAGGGGAGCTTACGGATTTACTTTTATACACTGCGCCCGGTCGCCTGGTCGATATGACGTCACCCACGGGCTACGGATCACAAACTCAAACCATTCTCGTGCAGTGCCGACACTTGCTGGCAGCCGCGGCACGCATGCCCATGGACGCTTTTTTGGATATCCTATACACCTCTGCTCCCATCGCTCCACATCCTTTAAAAACGTTCGACTTCTTCGTTCCTCTTCACAATAACAATCCAGAACGCGCTCCACTCATATGTTTCGTACATGGAGGAGCTTGGCGCTCGTGAGTCGTCCTCGTCGTCATTCCCCGCTGTGCATCATACCAAGCCAATTGTCATATGATCAATCCACATGATAATGACCAAAACTTCTCACTGGGACGTCATCCTTGGCTTGACTTGGCAGTGAAGATAAGGGGTATTACGGCTTACTTGCGCGCAGCCTCGCCGCATACACGTCTTGTTCTGTGGCAGTGCCGAATTATCGTCTGACACAGCCAGACAACGGGTTACAGCACCCTGCGCATGCACAGGACATTCTTCAGCTACTCACCTTCCTCCTTTCATGGTCTGGACCCGATCCTCAAGTCATCCCACCCTATGATCCGAACCGAATATTCCTAATGGGTCACAGCTGCAGCGCGCATATGCTAGCGTGCATATTACTCGACTCGGCCGAACCGGCCCTCGTGCCCTCGGCGGCGCTCTTACGGGCTGTTCGAGGCGTCGTTTTCTCCGAGGGCATCTATGACATCGATACCTTGCTCAAGTCCTTTCCGACTTACCGCGACTGGTTCATTCGCGAAACATTTGGCAGTTTGCCCACTTACGATCGCTATTCCACTACAAGGATGGCTCTCCGTGACGGGGCAAAGCATATTCGCTGGATGATCCTTCACTCCAAAGGAGATACCCTGGTAGACATCCTTCAAAGTCAGGCCATTTACGACCACTTGCAATCCCTTTATGATGGAGGTCTCCAGGGCGGCGGCCAAATTGCGAAAAATTGGGAGGATCTGGAAGACGACCACAACGCGATTCTTCAGTCAGAAAGATACATCCAAATTGTGGGGGACTTCATATCCACTATACCGAATGCTTGAGATACAATGTATTGTAGATTTTTGTTCTAAATCCTTTCAGATGTCCAGCGCTTTGAGGACCTCCTCCAAATATTTCGTTGCGTCTTTGCAGTCCTGAATCGTGTTGTACAAGGCTGTGGGAGTTAGCCTGATGACGTTAGGCTGTCTCCCATCCCCTATGACACCGTAGCTACGAAAGCCTTCCATGACTTTTTGCATGAGTTCCGCATCCGACGAGAAAAACAAAAGGGAGAGCTGTGAACCCCGAGAGTTCACATTAGATGGCGTAATGATGGTAAAGGCAGGACGGCGGTATTGAGTGCTGCCCGTCGAACCGTTGCATAACGGTAATCTCATGGCGGCCTCATGTGGTGGGACAAAATAAACCGACTGGGCTAGGCTTTCTTCGAGGTATGCTGTCAACTCGATGGAACGCACCCGCAAACGTCCCATCATGCCAGCTTTCTTGAACACCTGGAGGGAGCCGAGTAGAGAGGCGACACAGAGGACAGACGGGTTGGACATTTGTAGCCCTTGTGCCCCTCGAATAGGGGAGTAATCGGGAGGCATGAGGAAACGTGTGGATGGATCATGACCCCACCAGCCCGCATATCTTCAAATTGAGAAACGTCAGTATCGGAACCAAGGCGGCACGTCAGACAGCCAGGCAATAAGCGTGGCAGGGAAGGAGGATCAATGAAGTGATGCGGACAAGGTATGGATCTACGGCACCTTGGCTTTTCCTGGTCCCACTTCTCGTGAACGTAAATGCCGGCGATACCCCCAGGACCTGAGTTCAGGTATTTGTAGCTGCACCATACTGCCCAGTCGACGTCCCAATCGTGAAGAGACAGAGGGACATTTCCAATCGCATGGGCAAGATCCCACCCACATATACAATTCTGTGTAGGGCCGATCAGCAGTAGGACTAGCGACGTAAAAGGCGCCGATGTGCAATAGGACTAGGGAAGAGTCCTTCCTGGTCACAGACTCTTAATAAGAGGCTGTGAGCGCGCCTCGGGGTGCCCGGGCGAGAATCTGACGGAAACAGGAAAAATCTTACCTGGGCTTTAGCTGCCTTAGTGATCGACTGCATCGGGAACCATTGGCCCGTGTAGTACTGCACACCGCTAAAAATGACAACGGCGATAGAAGACCCCTGTTTTTCTATTACTTCCAAAATATCCTCTTCTTGAAGAGAGAATTCCCCTTCACGGGGGAACATCTCGATGATGGCATCTTTAGGATCAAACCCATGAAGTTGCACCTGGGAAGCAAAAGCATACTTTTGACAAGTGCGGCGTTAAGCCCGAGAGAGGGGACGAGGTAGTGATCGATATGGGTGACCTACTTGGTCAGACGGGAAGGCCATGCCCTCGCAAAGTAGCTTATACCGTTCGGGTGTGGGCTTGTAGAATGTATTCATCATAAGATGCAGATTGGCCGTCAGAGTGCCCATGCAAGCGACCTCAGCCTCGCGGGCACCTTTGGCCAAGACAAGAGCAAGCGTTAGGCCAAGCACAGGCGGCCGTAAAATTTTCTGTACCTAGGAGTTCAGCAAGAAGGGGGTTGACGTGAGCAGTTATGTCCATCCACTCCCTTCCGTGTGGATGTTCATGATGGCCCTGAACTGCCCTGCGAAAGTGAAAAGAAATGGCAGTCAGGACACGGCTAGATAAAATAGGATAGGGCTATCGACGAAGCTTGCCTGGAACCCCAGACACGGAGTTCCTGCTGGACAAGGGTCTCTGCCTGTTGGGGAAGAAGGCCCAGGGAATTACCACAGAGATAAATGCAAGGGTCCTCGTCTGGGGGGAAAAGGGCGCTTCAACGGGCGTTTGAAATTAAGCGGAAGCGACCGACCATTCACACGCGATGCGCCAACATCCCGATTAGTGGGAATGAGAAAAGAAGAATGATGAGAGGACATTACTGATTGATCACTCCAGTCCCGGCGAGAGTGGCTATCATACAGTAGACCACCACATAACTGTACCGGCATCTTCCGGTTCATATGAAAATTGAAAATAAATGAAAATAACAGGTCCCTTAGGGGATAACAGTGCGAGCAGCTCTGGTGTCAATAAAATTCGGGGTTTCAGAAAACGTGTGGTAGACCAAGACCAAGGTAGAGGGGTCGAATGGAATGTGAACATTTTTTCATGCCGTGATACTGGTACGGCCCGCGGAGATATGCATGCCAGCCAGTGTGAGATGTGAGGGCGAGGATCGAGTGAGAGCTCCTTCTCCATGCCATACTCGCGAAGCTCGACCCCACCACTCCCACCATGACAAAAAAACTTGTCGTAGTCGGCGCTGGTCCCGTCGGTTGCCTCGTTGCAATTGCTCTCGCAAACATGGGTTGGGTGGTTGATATATACGAAGCTCGTCCTGGTATCCCCTCCCCCTTCCACCTCCCCACATTCGACACTTTCATGAACAGTTAACGTTAGATATGCGCCTGCCTTCTTCGCAGGCAGCCGCCCAACAACGATCGATTAACCTCGCAGTCTCTTCTCGTGGAATAGCTGCCATGCAAGCAATTGATCCCGTTGCGGCGTCTCGCTTCCTCGACAACGTTATTCCCATGCGTGGCAGAATGATCCATGATTCGAGTGGTAATTTAGACAGTCAACCCTACGATAGCAATGGCCAGGTAAGCCGCATATTCCCACTCATCCTTCGTCCTCGTGTTCACGCCCTTGTGCCGCGTTTGTCCCACGCCCTGAATTTCCTTGTTCTTTAATAGTGCATCAATTCCATTGACCGAGCCCTTCTCAACCGGGACTTCTCGATGAGGCGCTTGCTGTCAGGTCCATTCGCGTTTTTTTTTATCACAAGGTTTTATCCATAGATTTCGACGGGCGCATGATCTCGGTCCTGGATGTCAGTACTGGCGAACAGCTCGAAAGGGGCTTCGACCTATGTATCGGCGCCGATGGCAGCTTCTCAATCGTAAGACGTCAGCTGATGAGGGTCGTTCGGTCGGTACCTCTCCCACTTAGGAGCGCATTGTGTTCTGACATGTTCTGACGAGACGCCACATTCCTCTGTAGCATGGATTTTCAGCAAGAATACATCCCTCACGAATACCTTGAACTTAAGATACCACCTGGTCGAGACAGTCATAATAATCCAGCTTTCCTCCTTGATCCGAATCATCTGCATATATGGCCGAGGCACTCTTTCATGCTTATAGCATTGCCTAACAAAGTCAGTCGCCTACTTCAGCACATCGGAGTGTTATCTCCAACCTGCGCCCTGCGTGATACAGGATAAATCATTTACTTGTACATTATTTGCTCCAACGACTGAGTTCGAAACGTTATCCGACAAGGACCAGATTCTCTCATGGTTCAGGATACAGTTCCCCGACGCTTTGGAACTCATGGGAAAAGAGGAATTATTGTATTCTTTTCAGCAGAACCCGCGGAACCCTCTAATTTCTATCAAGGTATGTCACTTTCATCCTTGCTAGTGCCTCCAGCATTTATGTTATTTTTTTCCCCTTGTCCACAGGCAAAGCCATACCATTACAAGGGCCGTGCGATCATCCTGGGGGACGCTGCACATTCTATGGTTCCCTTCTATGGTCAAGGCCTGAATTGCGGCCTTGAAGACGTCCGCGTCCTCACAGCATTACTTCACGAAGCGGGGGTTGACCCCACGACGGTTCGAGAACCGGATGATTTTGATCTTCGACTTGCCGGAGCCCTTTCCCGGTATTCTGAGACGAGGCACGAGGACCTCATTGCGATCAATGACCTGGCGATGGATAATTAGTAAGTGTAACCTTGTCAGCTGATCTTGCCCCCGATGACCGTTGCGCAATATTTGTCGCAGTGTGGAGATGCGTCACTCGGTAACCAGACCGGCCCACAAACTGAAAAGGATGGTGGACAACTTGTTGTTCTCGCTGACTTGTCGCACGCCTGTCACACTAACGGATCTGGGCGCCTTCCCTCCCGGGGTGACCTTCCCGCCGGGAAGACCTCGCGGATGGGTACCACTGTACACGATGGTGACGTTTCGACCGGACATCAGCTATGCGAATGCGAAGCGCAAAGCAGTTGAACAGGCCCGGGTGATGAGCAAGGTAGGTATCGTCGGATCGGTGGCGTTCTGTGTGGGTGCGAGTGTGTTGTTGGTGCGGATGGCGTTATTTTGCCGAAAAGGAAGGGATTGGTAGAAGATGGACATGTCAGTCGTGTCGTGTCGTTGTGTAGTAATTATTAAAAGATAATTATTAAAAGAGATAGGGGTCTGCGACCTCATTGTTCGCAATTCCGGGAATACGGCGACATCGAAGTTCGGATATGATATTGGTGCAGGGACCGAGCTGCTTGTTTTCTGCGGTGATTGAGAAACCATTTTTTTCTTCCTCTCGCCAGGTGACAATATTTTTGATGTCCGTCATGATGAACATGTCTTGTCACACATGTTTTCGTTTACCAAACATTCTCGGCCATGACAACATTTCAATCATACAGATCAGCTATGAAAACACCGTGTCCACAGGAACCTAATGCTACGGGAAAAGGGGCAGTACAGGTGGAGAGGTGCGAGTAAATAGATATACCAGACAATTGCAACAATAAACAGTCCGAGTACAGCACAACAGCGACAAGAAGTGGGTATTGTTCTGCATGGTCGTGGGCGCAATCGTCGTCGCAACGACGTGGCGGAGGACGTTCCATAAACGTATACAGTGCATCCAATCAAATATCATCTTAAGCGGCATTCTTCGGGGGCCTGCCCCGCTTTCGCTTGGGTGGAGAGTCAGACGTGCCTCCCTCCCCGACGTCCTCGTGGGGAGAGCTAGGCTTGGGACGCTTTGGTGGCCTTCCTCTCTTGCGTTTCGCAGGGGGTTCACTCGACGCACCCTCCTCCGGGACATTCTTGGGCTGCGTAATCACGGAGATTAGACGAGCATTTGGGAAAAAGTTCGGCAGAGCGTACTTTAGGAGGTCTACCCCTTTTCCTCTTCTCGCCAGCCGCTGGGGCAACTTCGGACGTGGAAGCGGCTGTGCCCGCAGCACTCTTCTTGTTCTTGCTGCCCTTGGGACGACCGCGACCCCGTTTCGCAGGTGTAGATGCGAGGCCTGGAAGAGGAACAAGGCGAACCGTGAGTACATCGACGCGTCTCATCATTGATCATTGCAGAACAAGGCAAACGGGAGAGGGAAAAGGGGGGGGGAGGACTAACCCGTGTCTGAATTCCCCGCCAGCTGAGCACCCTCTTCGAGCTCGTCGGGCAGTTTGTGATCATCAAAGGTGTCGTCGGCTGGAGAGTCAGACATGGTGGTTGGGAAAAGAGGGTAGGTATGGGGATTGTTGAAGGGAGGGGACGGGTTATAACGAATATTTTGCCATAATTGAATAGAGTTCTTTTCGCGTGCATTTTTATTGCCTTTAGATAATGTTTCTTGAGAGAGCGTTCTGTGTCGGGCTGGCGGAGGGCCCTGGAACCGGAATACGTAATTAATTTAATTGGAGGAAGGTGGACTGGGTCCATATCAATGGAAAATGCCGTTTCCGGGCCAGAAACACCCAGAGGACCTTTCCCGCTCGTCCCACACTGTGCCATAAGTGCAAATTCCGCAATATCCCCGGTTTGTCTATATCAACTTGTTGTTCGTCCTTTTCACTTGTCCTGTCACCGCCGCTCGTCCTAGCCATGTGCTCTACCCTGCACCGAGCCAATCGTCGCGGAGGCCAAACGGCCATTCCCGGAGTTTGACCGTCGGAAATCTAATCTCTTATCCCGCGCCACAAAGTCCAGGGACCCGGACTTTGCCACGTGGCTCTCTCACCCTACCTGCCACTGCCCATCATGCGCTCTCTCCTCTTTTCCCTCCTCTTCTTCCCTCCCTTGGTCCCCGCTAGTCTCCTCCACACTCTCGCAGACGACCTATACGCGTTCCCAAAATACAGGGTCACCTTTCTCAACGGACTCCCCCTTTTAAATGAGACCGCAGAGCGCTGGCTTCGCGAGGGTCTCCGCGGCGGTGAAGCAGAATTTCTCGACCATCCTACCCAGTGGCGGGAACCGTCCCCATTTAAACACATCGATGCAGGGGATGGCACAGCTGTAGGGCTCCTCATGTCATCCGTCGTGGCTCACGCCTTACCTACTCGAAGCAGGCCGCCATCGAATCTCTCCCAGATCATGCTATTGAGATGATGAAAATGGGGCCTCGTGATACCTATTTCTGTTTCATACCGGCTCCAATCAAGCAAGACCCACCGCTCCCAGAAGAAACTATCACAGAAGTCACCGCATCCCACAGTTGGTCGCTTCTGCAGCCTTTGGACGGAACTTGCCTATATGTATGTGACCTATTACTGTCTTCTTCCAGTTATATGACTGCCGACTGCCCTCCAAGCATCGCCAAGGATGGTTTACTTACGCCTACTGCCATAACTCACACGTTCGCCAATTCCGAGAAATGCTCCACACGCGTCCAACGGCCCCAGGTAATGCTTTATCAAGAGGGTCAGCATTTTTCTTCTTACATGTTGGATCCCAGGAAAGGCTTATGAAATCGAGGAGGATCCTGACGTGAGTGCTTCCCTTCCCTTTTCCTTCCTCCCTTTCGGTTTCACATTCGCTTCTCCCAGTGGGAAGCTTACGATCTCGGTCGGGCACCGGAACCTGGCTCCGGCGCTGACGTGGGTATGGCCGATCACGGTGCGCTAGCCGCAAATCTCGAACTTGCGCGTGGTGCTGGCTCGCGTTACCTCGTTCAACGTTGGGGAGACGGTTCAGTATGTGACAAGACCAGCAAGCGACGTGAGATCGAGGTTCAGGTAGGTACTCGTCACCAAGTGGCGTTGTTCGACTCATAACATGTGAATCCCTGTCCACGTTGTCCGCCCTAGTTCCACTGCTCCATGACAATGACAGACAGCATTATGTTTGTCAAAGAGACCAAGACGTGCCACTACATCCTCGTGATCAACACGCCACGGCTCTGTGGCGAACCCGGATTTAAATCGCGCATCGACCAGCGCGATGCAGCCCTGATCCGCTGCCGTCAGGTCGTAGATGCTGCCACGCTCGCCAATGCAGACAGCTCCCTCCCAGAAGCCGATCATCCCTTCAGCCAGCGGCGCCCTCCGGTTGCCAACCACCCACCTTTAGATGCAGCAGAAGCCCTGTCAAGTGCCGGTGTGGAAACCGATAGTGGCGATGCATCGCAAACGACTACCGCGCCCAGCGCCAAGGACGGTGTTGCATATGACCACAATGACCTGTTACGCCGTGCTCTCGAGGCGGTCCTGCAAAAGACAGGCAACCCTCAGGGCAATGACGCAGATGCGGATGCAGGCACCATACCGCGCGTGGTCGTAGAAGACATCGGTGACGGCGAGATGGTGATCGAGTTCATCAGCGAGATTGAGATGAACAACGAAGGGGGCGGGGATGCGCAGCGGCGCGTCGTCGACGATATTTCCCAAATGATGGATTCCAAGGTGTTCGAGGACGCGTTGCGCGCGGCTGGGTTCGACGTTCGTGATGAGGAGGTCGAAGTTGAGGTCGAGGTCGGGACAGACGCGGAGGGCGAGGAGGGCGGACAGAGAAAGGGTAGACGGACGACGAATGGCGCCGCCAAGGGTCGCCGGAGAGCGAATGCGCATGTCGAGAGAGACGAGTTATAAAGTCTGTTGTATTCCATAAAGCAACTATGACATGTGCACCTCTTATCCTGTGTCTGCTGACTGAGGGTGCAGACGATGGCAAGACCATAAGCTCTTTGCTTCGCACAAGCTCCTCGAAGATCTTTTCTATCTCAAGACTTCCAACATGTATTCAGCCCATCGGATTTGGGTGGTTTATTTTATAATTACAAAGGGGGGCATGGAGTCTAGCAGTATTGGTAGATAAGCCAGGACCTATACATAGAAGGAAGGGTTGGTAGTCCAAGACGATGAATGAATGAGCAAGAACATATGCAGGAGTGCGCTGCGGCAGAGGGCAGTTGGCCTAGGACGGCGAAAGGTTTATCGATCCATGCTGAGGCTGAGAGTCGGTACTCGTCCAGTATGAACAGCAAGGGAAAACAACTGTGAGTTGGACACATGATGATGCATGGAAAGACAGACCCAGAGAGTGTGTGAATGAGTGAGCACGGCACAAAGAAAGAAAAAAGTGAGCGGAAAGGCAACTTTATCAAAGAGAGAAGAAAGGAAGAAAAAACAAAAGGATGCTATGGGGGAATATATATATATTAAAGTGTATAGAATGCGTTGCGTGAGCGTTGGCATTAACGATGATACGGAGCCCAGTCACCCGTGCTCCTAGAAGAATCGTCGTTTGTGTGCCTTCTCTTCTACGGTTACTGTGATATGCGTGTGCTCGGGCTTCGCATTGGCCTTGAGCGTCGAACACGTCATGATACTCTTCAGCCATGCGTCGCCGTCGTCTTCCTCGTCTGCACTCAGGTCATGGTCCTGACACACCCCAGGCGGCGTGTCAATACCGCGCGATGATAATGATGATGATGAACCGTCGCCGTGACGGTGGCACCCGCAAAGCAGGCCTGAAGTCTTTCCGCGACCCTTGAGAAGGTCGGTGAGGGTGCAGCGCGCCTCGGGCTCGACATGCAACATGCGACGCATGGCCGGCCGCGTCTCGCGCGGAAGTAGGAGGAAGATGGATTCCGCGCTGCCAATGCCGCCGTTGTATGTTGCCACTGATGCCGCGCTGTCTGCACGGGGACGGTATGTAGTAGACGGCCTTGCCACCGGTGTAGGAGTAGACTCTTTCTCGCTGCAATCCTGTGCTGTCACATCACTTTCGGATTTGACTCCCTCTTCCGATTCCTTGACTGCGGCAGGAGCAATACCAGTCTCTGATTGCAAGGTAACCGGGAATACCGGCCCGTGGATGGTGGTGGCCCTAGCTCTGGTTGTCTTGGCCACGGGTATGGATGTCAATATATCCTCTGGGACTAGGTCGACATCAGATGGCGACCGCGGCGCACGGGTGGCACCGATGTGTGTGTGGAACGATTGATATGTTGGACTGACCGTTGGTGAGGATGGAAGAGACTCGGTCGAACCCGCCGGACGCGCAAACATTTGGACGGACAGATCAAGCTGCTCAGCACTGTCCGCGTGCTGTATGAAGACATGCGGAATGACAGGAAGGGTCGCCACGGATAAGGAGCGAGCTCCGGGATTCCCCGGACCAAACTTGGTCAACGGGACACCATGACGGGCGTCATCAGAAAGGCACGACTCGTCGGATGCGTGAGTGCAGAGCGTAAAGTCGGTTTCGATACTCTCTTGAAGAGACTTCGTCTCAAATGCGCTCAAACCAGACTCGGCAGAGGTAGCGGACACATTGCTACTGGATTTACTGTCCTGTGATGGGCTATTGGATCCGACCAGTGAGGTAGTGTTGCCCGAATCGGCAGATACAGGTACGGACTTCAATGGTCTGGGTGGTTGTGTTCCTGATGAGGAATCACTCGCGGGAGTGGTTGTGCCGTTCCGATGTTTGCCAGGTGGTGGGGAGGCTCGGGGCGTCGGTTTCTGACACAAATCGGGGTGCGCATTGACAAAGGCCCGGAAACTGGGGTCAGCCTTGGCATCCGGGATCTTCCACGGGAAACGACGGAGGACCATGCACATAAAAATGATGGCAACACTCCATACGTCAGTCTTGCGCGGGTCATAGTCTTCCTGGGTAATGACTTCTGGCGCTAGATACGGATCGGAACCAACTATGCCGGTCGCCCTTTGGAAAGCCTTTCCTGGGTAGTGGAAGACAGTGGCCGTGCCAAAATCGATGAGCTTGACGACATTGTTCGTTGTCATGACGCAATTGTCGAGCTTGAGATCGCGATGTGCTAGCCCCAACTCGTGCAAATACTCGACACCGTCGCAGATTTGCCTGAACACGCAATAAATCTCTGGGCGACACATCTTGCTGGACATCACCACGCTGAAGAGGTCATATGGCGCATATTCCATGACCTAAAATGTAGAGGAATTGGAAATTGAGATAGTGGCCGTTGATAACAACTGACCTCGTAGTAATGGCCATGATCACAAACAATGTCGACCGTTTCGATAATATTAGGGTGTTTGAGTGTAGAACCGACGCAAAATTCTGCGGTGACTTTCTTCTGGTACTCCTTCTCAGACTCACCCGTGCGCTTGGCCCTAAACTCCTTTACGGCGAATATATGACCACCGTTTTTGTTGCTGGCCTTTATGAGGCGTACTGTACCACCTGCACCCGAGCCAAGTACGCGACCCCATTTTCCGTACTTCTTGGAAATGTGAGCTTGGGTAGCCTCGGAAAGGGAATTAACGGGATGTGGACGGGAGGGTGTATTGAAACCTGAAGCGCGCGAAGAAGCAGAATGATGTGAATGATGAGCATCGGGGGCGGGCGACCGCGATCGCAAGCGACCTGCGCCTGACGAATGAGGGGACGGAGACCGGTTCGATTGGTGATTCTTAGTGGGCTTAAGAGCCTTGTCTTCCTTGGCATGATGCCTGTCTTTCCGCATAAACGCCGAAAGTATGTGCTCCTTGTGGGCCTTCCCTTCTGGAACATGGGAGTGGGCGGACGAGTCCACGGTGTGGTTGGACCTAGACGGACTCGGTGGTCCGGTGGAAGACTGAGGAGACGGCCGTGTAGATGGAATATTTGTGCCATCCGCGGAGACACCAGATTCCGAGTCGGGCTCACGGACGGGCTCGGCTGAGGAGCTCTGGGACTCTGTGGGGCACTCTATGGTAATCTCAACTTGGCCCGGCGGGGCAGGGGGAGGAGTGTGGAGAGTAGCCGGGTGATGTTGGCCATGATGATGAGGAATATGGTTGTTCAGGAAACGCTTAAGGTCACTAAGTGGCCCGGAATGTTTGGGAGCTTTGATCGCAGGGGATGGTGGATGGTGCCGGACTGCGGAATGCTCTGATGATGGGGTGGAAGCGGGAGCGCTTGGCACGACGGCGGGGCTGGACAGGAAATGTATGGAGCGACGGCGAGAATTGAAGCCGAGCTTGGAAGTCATGGTAGGGTGCTCTGATGTAGGGGAGCCTGGCTGAGAGGGAGTACCTCCGGGCCTTAAGAGAGAGGGCGCCCTGGAGGAAGGTTTTGAGGGAGCCTGGGAAAGAGATTATCAGATGTTTGTGGTTGACTAAAGGGACGGAGAGTGGAGGGAAAGCCAAATACCTGCCCCGACGCTAAAAGCTCTGTGGAAGGCGTTTGTGGCGATGTGGTAGATGCATCATCGTGTGATGGGGAGGGCAACCTGTCCATGGTGACGTCTAACGGCTGTGGGGGAAGACGGGGAGAGGATGAGGGGAAAGGATGTCTATCGGAGAGGGGGAGAGGCTCAACGGAATGAGCGGACAGCATTGGAGGGAGAGGGTAGAGGTGGAGGGAGAGAGGAAGATAGATGACACGGGAGGAAGGGAATATATAATCGCAATTACGATGCCCCGCTCCGGCACGTCCTCTCCATCTCTCAAACACTCTATTACAACACCGCCCAGCTTGCGACACTATCGCCATTCGCACAGAATCTTGGCCCCAGTGCCACAGGAATCTATTGCCACCCGTCTAACTGTCCCTTCATCGCATTTGCGCCTGCCTACTACACCCGAATGCCAGTGACGCCTGATCTCTTTTATCCCACACTCGGCAGGTCGGCGTGGCCATGATAAAAAGAACGTTCTAGTGATCCCACTGATGGTCTCACGTCTAGCCTTGGCCTTTGTCCCCGTGACCGATCGTTGCCTCTCTTTAGCCCCTCGCCGGCCTACGGGGCTCAACGCCGAGACAACCAACCCTGCCTGCGCTGCCTGCGCATACACTCCGGCGGATCGTCGTCCCTTTGGTTCCTTGATACTGGTACTAGTATACTGGCATCTTCGGGGGAGATGGGGTTCCATGCTCTCTGCATCCATGCATGTTTATTCGTAATTTACCACACGCTACATGTCACTGGATAAATGTATTCGAATACTCGCACCACGCATGGGGTCGCCGCTTAACGCTTTGGGGTCCTGTCGCCGTAATAATTTTCTTTATATTCCCCGCATGCCCTGCTCACAAGGTCCGGCAAGGGTTACAGTAGTGCATCAGCGTAACATGCTGACTGCGCCGTCAACTTATAGACCCCAAGAAGGGGGTTTTGCCGGGTTTTATGACGGCCTGCAACAGTCACGCTCCACCCAAAGAACTCGTTAATATGGGGGCTCTTTCATGTTAATTACCGACCATAGATAAGTCCGTATCCGAAGGTCGTTCACAACTCAGACCGTAATCTAATCGCCCCCGCGGAATAGCTTCTGCGGGGGGGAAACAGTGTAGATCTCGATCCCGGCAACCGGTCCTTGCCTTCACGCACACCTTGTGATCGATAAATAGTATTTTGCAAACGAATGAATTTGAGACCATCCTCCGAACTATCCCAAACACTGATTCGAATTGCGCCCCGCATAACTGTTCCTTTGTACAACACAACCCTGTTCTTGAAGTATAGTAGTTTAAAAATTTGTCTACAGGGAATAGTGCCGAGATCTGATGAATAAAAATGGCGCATACCAAATCTATTGTAGGGCTAGGGGATAGTAAGTCAGCAAATGGCGATTGGGACTCTGCCAACGACGGTGGAGAAAGGCACGCAGATACGATAGGTAGATGTAAATGATTCCGTCCCCTTTCTCATTGCCTCCCCTTGTGCCTAGTCCCTTTTCTGAGAGCACGTATCACGAGTCCAGGTCGATTCGCACGACAGTGAAACTCAAGAAGAACGAAGAGCGAATCACCAAAACTTTAAATTTTCGTCCAAGCTTCCGTGTATGGCGCGACGCTGAGACCATACTTCAATCGAGAGGAAATGGCTCGGCCAAGAGGGAGGAAAGGAGAGAGGGGGGAGAGAGCGTTGTCCGTTGTACAGCATTGAGATAAATTAATTGGGGCATGCGGACGCGATAAAAATAGAAAGGTTAAAAAAAGAACGAGAGAAACAAAATTCTTTTCATCCCGGCAAGGCACAGCGCTGGCAATGGCAAATCAAAACGGGCACGATATGTCATGATAACTCAAGACTTGGGGCCCCCACCAAGCGTTACGTAGGTTACTCACACTCACAAAAGATGATTGGGGTCGGAATCGGAACCGGCTAATCGGTCGATCAGCAACTCGCCTATGAAATTGCCGTTGTGCGGTTGGTTGTTCGGCGGGTTCGGACGAGCCGGCAACCGCGACGATCCCATCCGATCCGATCACAGGTATCCCCCGCACCGCAGCACCGGTGGAACCGGGCCTCAACAGCACACATCACCGCAGCACACTACGCTACATTACACTACATCATGCCGCTCCTCCGAGAGACTCAGACTAGGACTAGATTAGGACCTTGGAGCGAGCGAGCACAACGTGGAGAAATTCCCCGTTTTCTGGGTTCCTTAGCTTGTTTCCAACTGTATCCGAGTCATTTCTTATACCCCAAAGCGACTCCAGCTTATATCTATATATTTAATTCTGCCGGATCGCCGTGAGCTAGTGAGTACTGGGCTGTTTGTCGTTTCTCAAACACAGATGCGTTCAGCGTTCCAGCTTTCTCATCCCCATATCTTTTCGTCGGCCTTGCTCGGCCTCAGCTCTCGACCGATTGTGGTTAGAATGGGTTTATCCTTCCGCGTCTGGGCCTCAAGTCCCCAAACGTCAAGACCGACGACACGGGGCAACACGGGCCAGCTACACACATGATCAACTTATCTTTTTGCACCCTATCGCACTGAACCACGGGGGAGCGGATCAAAACGAAATTTTTGATTAATAATTAAGATCCCGGACTTGGTGCCGATGATTGCCGGTGCACAGTACTTAGTACAGTATCAAATTCGACAAATTTGAATCGAAAAACGTGTGCGAGGTTTGATAGGATGCAAGTGGTTTCAAAGCAAGGTCATGACAAACTTGTCCATCATCGGCTTTCATCGCCGACGAGCTTGCAATTGCATCCCCCCACGCGGAAGTGAAACCCTTTCCCGTGTCCGATTCTGGAAGAGAGGATGCTAGTTCACCTATTCGCCTCAGAAATGGGAAAGTGGGCGGCACAATTGAATGAAGTACTGCTTGACTCGTGAAATCACAAGTACGGTGTAGAATTGATCCGGAGTCGGTGATCGATCGAGCACAGGTGAGGCTCATCGCAAGATCGGATGATTTCGGCACAGCTACAGCTAACTACACTACACTCACTGCGCCCAATGCACGGACTATCAGATCGGTCGGCCTCGACGGGTTCCAGGACAAATGACCAACCGTAATCCCCGAATTGCAAAACGCTACACGAAGCGCGCGACGGATGCGCGAGAGAAGCCTGCACTGACCACTGACACCAGTCATCCACTTGCAATTGCAAGGCCCTCAGAGCTCCACTCTTCTTGCCTAGCCCTGGTCCTCGGCGTCCCGTTTACGTTTCATCTCACGGGACACCTTATGCTGAGCGGCCTCATGTCGCGCAAGTTCAGCTGGGACTTTTGACACAGGGCTCTTCGATATTTCTGAAATCCCCATATATCAGCGTCTGTAACTTCGTCGGGTGTACTTTTGTGGCTCACCTTGCTTTAGGTCATACCTACAAACAAACAAAAAACGTCCGTCAGCTTCATCTCTGCGGAACGCCGGAGAGAGAAGCATAAACAACGCACATTACTTCATCGTCATCGTTTGTCAAGAACGTGATCGCTATTCCTTGTTTACCCGCACGCCCAGTTCGGCCTGAAAGGCAGGGCTTAGTCATGAGTGGGCACACGGAGATTCGGAAGATTGTGACAAACCTATACGATGCACGTAAGCTTCGATTGTGCTGGCCATCTGGAAGTTGATGACAAGTGAAACGTCTTGCACATCGATACCGCGCCCAGCGAGGTCCGTAGCGACTAACACGTCAGAGGAACCGGAGCGGAGTGACTGCAGCGAAGCTTCTCGTTGCTCTTGGTTCTTGCCCGAATGTAGAGTCGCGGCGCTCCACTACATAACAGCCTACTGTCAGCACGTGTCATGAAATTTTGTCAACAAGTCCGGACGTACACCAGCGCGACTAAGATCTTTCGCCACCATATCTGCAGTCTTTTTCTGGTTGACAAAAACGATGATGGGAGCCTGGTACTGTCCACTGTTGAGGATTTCGAGAAGACGTTGTCTGATTAAAAAAGGGAGGTTAGTCGTCACTCTTTCGTCCACTGACAGCTGAACTTCGCACTTTTTCTTCTCTTCCCCGATGATGAAGTCGACGCGCTGTTCGACCGTATCGACAGCTCTGCCTGCTTCACCGATTGTGATGACCGCCGGGCGCTTCAGGTATTTCCTAGCGAGTCTTTCCACAGGAGGTGGCATCGTCGCTGAGAAGAGTGTTGTCACGCGCGTACGACCTTTCTTCACCATAGTCTCGCCGTCGACGTCCATCTGCTCACTCTGGTCCTCTCCTTCCATGGTCTCTGAAGGTAGCTGATCCAGGATGAAGGTCAGGTCAGCCTCGAACCCCAGATGAACCATGCGGTCAGCTTCATCCATGACGACGTAGCGGCATTGAGATAGCACAAGGACGTGGCGCTCAAGAACATCCTTCAGACGACCGGGTGTAGCAATAATAATTTCTGCTCCCTCGCGAAGATTGAATTGTTGCTCTTCGACAGCTCTCTGGACTATGTTAGCTCCGTGCAACACGGGAGAATCAAAAACATACCCCTCCGACGATAGACACGCAACGGAAGCCGAGCGGTGTGGCAAACTTTCGAGCCTCCGATTCAATTTGTTGTGCCAGCTCACGCGTAGGCGCCAAGATTAGTCCATAGGGACCTAAGTGTCTGTTTTCCTCGATAAATGGTGGCATGTTTGAGATAAAGGTAAGCATTGGGATAACGAAGGCCGCCGTTTTTCCGGAACCTAGCATTGGAGTCAGTACTATATTTAGGGCATACATGTGGGGATAAGATCTCACCTGTTTCTGCAATACCGATGATGTCTCGATTCTGTAATCCGATAGGGATGGCCTGACGTTGAATTGGGGACGGTTCCTTGTAACCGATCTGGTCAATGACAGCGAGAATCTGTTTGGGGATGTCGGACTCTCCCCACGCACGTAGTGGATGAGGTATATTACCACCTATGCCAGAGTCAGTGGGCGATAAGGACCAAACTTGGAAAAATGAGCAGACCCCGTGCAGCGATGCTGAAGTCCTCGCGAAAGATACGCCAATCCCGCTCCTTCATTTCGTCCAAGGCTTTCTCGGTCCAATGACGATCATCGTAACCATGTTTTGCAGCCTTCCTCCGCTCCATGGCGTCAGCTAGTTGGGAATCTGACTTGGTGCCAGATCTCGACCCCCCACCATCGTCCATTCCCGCAATGTGCCCTCGCCCGAACATGACTTGGGCCCCCTGACGTTGAACTCCGATATTGGCTGAGGGGTCCGCAGAGAAGGTATCCTCCTGTTCGTCCCAGTCAAAGACAAACTTGCGCTCATTCATCCTGCGAATCTTGCGCTTCTTCTTGTCTACGCCAAGATATCGTGAACGCAAGGCAGCAAGGTCCTCATCTGTCATTGCCGGAGTGAATGAGGCATCTGGTCCAGGAGTTGGCGAGTTGGACGCCGGAACGGACTGGGGACCTCCCGGTGACGGTGCGGAGGGATTGGCAGCAGCTTTAGCCCGCTCTGCACGGGGTCCAGTCGGGACATTGCTATACCCTGAACGCCTGTCATCATTTGCACGCCTGTCGCGGTAATCTCTTCGACCATGTCCCCGGCCGCGGTCACGCCCCTCGCGGCTGCGATCGTGGTGGTCATCATCTATTGCAAGGACGATCGGTGAGTTGACGCGGGACATGGAAAGAGAGGAAGGACGGACGTCGTGAGCTACTACTCGTCGCATACTTGGTGTCTCTCTCTTGCCGTCGAATAATCTCAGCCTCGCGCTCGAGTTGTTCCCTGTTCTTCCGGTTCTCCTCTTCCCTTTTTTTCTCTCCTTGTATTTCTTGGGCTCGCTTTGCAATAGCAATCTTCGCACGTTCTTCCTTTGAGAGGAACTTGGGCTAGAAAGGAAGAGATAAGACGACGATAGCGTATAGCGAAGACCATTTACTCACCCTAGCTGCTGCCTCACGTTCCTCTTTCTGCTTCTGCAACAACGATTCGATGGATAATGGTTCACCTCCGGGCGCCATTGTGGCGGTCTTACCTGGAGCTATCCCTGAAAAACCGTTCGTATCCTCTAGATGTAAGTCGACAGTATGTCAACTAGTCAGCGCTGGAAGCGCTGAAGGCTCCGGCCGGGAAGAAAGGCATCGATTACATAAGCAGACCCACTGGGCCAATTCCACCCAGTCAACAGTCAACATCGTTTCCTGATTCACTGCCCGGTGATTGCGGGCGGTATAATGGTGTTTGAGCCGTATCTTAATAGTTGATGAGCGCTGAGAGTCCATTTATCGAACAAGCCACACGACCCCGACTAACTAATGTACTGGTAATGGCTGGACTCGTGAATCGGCGTTGCCATCGTCCCAGGGCATTGAACATGGCGTTGGCCCTCCGACAGCCCGCAAGCTGTGGTATGAGGGCTTTTTTGAGTTGCTGGATTCGTAGACGGGTGACCGAGGGAGGAATGGTTAAGCTGGATCATGACACCCGCCACGCTCGGGATGTCGTTCCTAGTGCCCTTACTTTCGGCCTAAATTATTAGATGACAGGCTTCGTGAGCGGATAGAGCGCGCATGTTCGCGCTGGAAGCTAGTCTATTGTGGGGGTATGACATTCTCGA
This sequence comes from Russula emetica, assembly GCA_015178925.1. Taxonomy (NCBI): domain Eukaryota; kingdom Fungi; phylum Basidiomycota; class Agaricomycetes; order Russulales; family Russulaceae; genus Russula; species Russula emetica. The sequence goes on along the minus strand of WHVC01000004.1, from coordinate 803,567 downwards.
GTTTGCGTCTACCGTACTGTCTATTTTTCCATTTCCGGCCACCCTGTCTCCATCGCCTTGGATACCTTCTTGTGAGTGACAGAAGTCATTGCAAAAGCCTAAACACCTTCGACCACAGAGAGCGCGCGGTCAAGAGCCACGGAGTCACTGCGTTCACAGGCGTTTGCCCAAGCCAAGCCAAGCGGTACGAAGGGCGCTGAGGCGGTAGTTGAACAATTTGCGTAGAGGATATAATACGTGGATGTAAACGGATAAAGATTCGCGCAGAATTGAGAGAGCTCCGGATGTGACTGGTTGCGAGGCAGTGAGAAAGAGAAAGGCAAGTGGTGGCCGAAGGGCGAGACACGCCTCGAGGCAGAGTGAACGTTTTCTTTACAATTCTCTTGCCGCCTTTCCACTTGCCTTGCCTTGCTCTCCTCCCTCTCCTCCCCCATCCCTTTATCTTTTTCCTTTATCACCCTGCTCTGATCGCATACTTCTCACTACTCCCGCCATGAAGGCCCTTTTTAATCGATTCAACCGAGGTCTCTCCAAGGACAAAACCAAGGATCCAAAGGACACTGACTTATTTCCTCCCCCAACCCCTTCCTACCAGAAGGAAAAACTTCCCCAACTTCCTCCCCTCAGAGAATGGCCACCCTCTATGGACCAGCCTCAGTGCTCAGTCGAAACACCAACCTCGATCACTTCCTTCAAACCCCTCCCCGAACTTTCCTCCCGTCCACTTCCACCTATCAGTGACTTTCCCGTATCACCAGCGGAATACATCCCAATATCTGTTGCACATTCCAGAGGCCCTCTTTCAGATGTCGCGGAGGAGGAGTCCATCGATACCTCTATTGTCACTCGCACGGTATCACCTCGCGCTGAGCAGGACTCTGCTGGTCGAAGTTCGCGCAGGACTGGGAACGGGAGCATAAACACAACTACTGGGACCAATGACGTCCAAAAGAAAGTTGCTTTTATCTCCCCAGCTCCAACTCCAACCCCATCGAGTCTTGGTCTCGACAACCCTCCAGGGGACGACGCGTCTGGTACAAGCAAGAGTACCGTAGTGCGCTCGCCGCAGATACATCCCAGGGAACCCCGTGGCTCCACGTCTACTGCCGCATCTGCTTCTCGCACAGATGTGGGCTCAAGTAAAAATGTCATCATCTCGGCAGTTAAAGCTACTACAACACGTCCGACTCCTTCTCCCTATCTAATAAAACCAGGTTACGGAGATGGTGCCTCTATCCACCAGTCACTCCGTTCTGGTACTCCTTTCTCCCAAAAGTCAACCGGGAGCGTTCTTCCCCCCGCTTCCTGGAGTGAGGGCGCAGAAGAGGATCTAGTAACCCATCTTGGACCTCGCGAACGGACACGACAAGAGGTACTATGGGAGATTGTCGCAAGCGAAGAAAGGTGAGTAGATCCGTGCTTCTCTTCTTTCCAAAATACGTTAAACCGTCTTGTAGATATGTTGCAGAACTTATCAAGATGAAGGAGACGTTCATCGTTCCTCTACTCCACCCATATGCCACTTCTCCAATAGCGTCACCCACAATGCTCGACTATGACGACATGTCACGGCTCGACACCCCCGCCGAGTCACTTGAGCACTTACCAATTGCCTCTCGTTTCCTCTCACCGACCGGGTTCAGGTCTGATACACCTACCGCTGTGGATCACGCATCTCGAAGGGAAGACAAGGATGCCCTAAACATGGACAGCGAGTCCCTTAATTCAGATTTTGAAGACGACAACGACAGATTGGGGAAGGGTTTCCAGGAGTCTCGCCGGGGAGGACAAGGCAACCATAATCTTGCTTCGAAACACAGCCATCCACGCTCACCTTATGGTATTTCTCGGACAGGTAGAAATCCCTCCGTGCCATTTCCCTCCCGCTCCCATCAGTCTCTCCCACCACCTCCCCGCCCAAATGCCAATGCGGCATCTACTCAGTCTTTGGGTCGCCAGTCTTTTGTGGGATCCTCGCCTACAGAAAAGGAGCGGGAGCGAGATCGAGATCGCAAATCTACTTCTACCAACCCAAGTGCACGAATGATGTTACGGAAGTCCAGGAAAAGCCTAACCAAAGCGGACATAATTGCCAATGGTGGCGTTGCTCCTCATCAAATACCGGACGATTTGCGACAATGCCTCGAAGTTATCGAGGATAGTATTCTTTCCGGTCATGTCAAGCTCAGCGAAGGTCTCCGGAAACGGTACGACGAGCAGTATCCTCTTGTGAGGTCCTTGGCAGACGTTTTTGTGGCCAATGTAAGACTACCTTTTTTTTTTTTCCTTTTCCTGCCCTGACCATCGATTCGCATTGATTCTAGTCTCACATCCTTCGGGGTTATGCAGACTATGTTTTACATTTGGAACGGGCCCTTGAGCAAGCCAATGACGCGATCTCAACAAGCAATTCGACCAAGCGTCCGAAAAATAAGGACGCAGATGAATGGGTCAAGGTCTCCACGTTCCTACGCAGGCTGGAGATAGATGCTCAAGATCGTGGTGAGACCGGGCTGGCTATCTCTTTATCAAAGCCCTTTCAGCGGCTCCTCAAGTACCCACTACTGTTTCAAAACCTCCTTTTTCACACCGATCCATCTACGTTCGAATATGAGAGTACCCTTCAAATGGTTGCAGAGGTCGAAAATATCGTCCGTAGTATCGAGGATGAAAAAATTCAAAAAGAAGAGCGCGACAAGACACGTGATATCCTCGCACGGATCGAGGGGCTGGACAAAGTAAAACAGCTCGCTGCCCCCAAGCCATCTCGTGTTCTGGTCGAGGAGCGAGTGCTGAGCCCCGGAGAGTCGAGCGATGCCTCAAAACTATCACCTCCTCCAGCTGGGATTACCAAGGCTGTTAGAGGAAAGTCGTCCTTCAAGCGGTTGAGTGATGTACTCCAAAGTGGCGGCGGCGTTGGTGGCAGAAAAGACATGTGGCTGGTGGTCTTCAGCGATGTTGTGCTACGTTGTCAACGCACTGGTACGACTTCTCTCCCCTTGGGAAGTGCCCATGCTTCTTCAAGGACGAATTCCCTGCCTGAGCTCCAAGGAAAGTCCAAATACGCTACTACAGGCCGCCGAAACTCATCCGCGCGGCCACGGAATCTCTACAAATTCATCAAGGCGAGCTCCTATTTTCTTTCCCAAAGGGAGGCATCTGACAGCATTATCGTTTAGATTGAGAATTGGGCTATTGGCAACGTCGTTCAACCCCGTGAAGGCGTCGTGTCAATGGAAGAGTAAGTTATATCCGAGTTTGTAATGAAGGAACTAATCGGTTTATGTAGCGTCGTTCGTTCAAGGGCTCAGGTCCATTCTGCTGTTCAACCTAGAATTGTACCTATGCCTGAAGATGATGAGGATGAAGGGGGCGATTCCGATGATTCAGATCGCAAGAGCAAGATGAGTTTCTCTTATTGGGGCGCGGATAAGGTCACTCTGCAGAAGCCCTTGGCCAAACATCGACCAGGTCCAGGAGGGATTGGCTCGAGGCGGAATGGGCCTGCCGTACCTTCCGGTTACTCACGGGAGTCTTCAGCGAATGCTAAATTCGGCAATCGTCTTGTTTCTGCGGACTCCTCATTAGCCGCAGCAGCACGCCCAGCCAGCCGTCGAAACGTTAACACACCTAGTCGCCGCCCACCTACAGCAGACGAGGGACAGTCCGTCAAAGTTACCGTCACCCGACCAGCCTGGGATGGAAGTACACGCACCCCCGCCCCCTCCGCCCAATCGACGAAACGGTCTCGCAATACTTCCCAAAACAGTGCTGCGACACGTACCACGACGGCCCCCTCCAATAACAAGCTCCTTGCCTCACCCGCCCCTTCTGAAGACTCCGGAGTGGGTCTCTATCGCCAGATGATGGCGAATGACAGTTCATTACAGCCCTGAATACAGTCCGCCCTTCTAATTTCTCTTTTGACGACCTCCTCATATAAGATACCAAACTCACTACATTATTCGGAACCATACTCTGGGTCTCTCAATCCTCACTGTCAACGTCCCCCAAATGTCACTCACTTTTTTCCCGCTTTCACTGTTTCTTGAGTACCCTTACTTTCGCGATACCGTTGCCCTGTGCAAACAAGTTTCCCAGTTTTACGGTTTCCCAAGGCCTCTGCCCTCCTTGTTTTCTATCCATCGATACCTGCACTCATTTCAGACGAACGTTTTCTACACCATACAACCCTCCTTTAGGAATCTCATTGACACGTTCGCCTTTTAATCTATACACGTCTAGAACCTGTATCAACATTATGCTGCTTCTGAATCTATCATCTGTCTACGGTATATATATGCATGCAGCGAATGAAAGAGGAAATTGAAGAAAAGGCGCGGGCCATTGAAGAAGCCATTCGCGCCACCTAGTTGAAGTCTCTGGCTCTGAAGTGAAGAATATCCTGGCACCACTCGCTCAGCTAACAGCCTCAGCTAAACACTGACCCACAAAACACACCCCAGTCCTCGCAGGTAATGAGACCTTATCCAATGACTTGGCCATTGCCAGAACTCGCTATGATCGTGCCGAGCAGACGATCGCTCTCCTCGAACCCCCACATGCGTCCGTAACTGCGGCCAGTGATGCTCCCTCTCTGCCCTCCTTCTCTGCCCATCCGGAACCCGCAGTCAGGATTATCATGGACCTCCGGTCCCACTCGACTGTTACCTCCAGGCCTCCGAGGTCCACCTCTCCGACACTCGCGCCTTTTTCTCCCAACTGCTCCGCGATTTTTCTACCAAGCCGTCTTTCAATCGCCTCCCAGCGTATCAACCCCACCGTTCCCACTGGTACTAGTCAGCCTCGCGTGCTCCAGTTGCTGCTTCGCAGACTTTTCCAACTTTTTCCCAGCCATCGCCCGCCGCTAGCCTTCCTGCTCGAGTGTGTCATCGTGATGACAATACTGAGGATGTCCTCCCTCCCAAGCGCATTCGCATAGACCGTGGCCCCGACATTCCATCGAGCCATGATCGAGGTACGTATCTGCCACGCACATCGTGTGTAACGTGTTGAATCAGATCAACAGGGGCCGCGAGAAATCCCAACCTTGACCACAGATGATTATACGAGTCGGATAAGATTGGCATGATGGACGTGATGCACATGATCAGGCCTATATGTCCGCATTCAACACAATGAAAATAGCACTATGTATTGGGCATTTATAGGAAGATTCAGAACCCATCATACAGCATACATTAGTGGTGTCAGCGCCCGTATCGTCGTTGAAATCATGAGTCACAAGCTGAGTTGACCTCGCGACAGAAAATCGAATCACGGGACAATCCGCCTACCGTAATGTAATGTGTCTTCACTCGTATGCCGCATTGTGGATCCCGACACTCCTGCCGCTTGGGTCTGCTGTGCAACCCCAGTCTTTGCGTGGAATCCATCTATAGAGAGGATAAGCAAGGATATTTGGATGCAGAGAAAATGCTATGCGCACCGGACGGCTGTTTTCGCTGCGGTCTCCGAGTGGAATAAACCTGAAAGAACAATGTGGTCAACCAAGCGCGTTCCAAAAGGCACTAAATAAACTCACTGTCGAATATATCACGAATGAAGTAGGCCTCCTTGGTATCGGGTGTCTCCTCTGGCCAGCGCTCCGAACGTTTTCCAAATACTTCGTCCGAGATGGCCCGTTCGGCGTTATCTTTTAATCTAAAGAAGAAGAAAAAGCAAGCTTTTAATGAGCCGCGAGTGCTGATAAATGCAATGACTGATTGAGTTCGCACCCATCTATCCAAGAGTACCCAACGCCATCCGAAAACTGTTCCTTTTGTCTCCACAAAATCGAACGAGGAAGGTAGGGCTATATGGGCCGGTCGCGATTTCAGCTAGGATAAGATCATCGATGATGATACGCATTTTAACAACGACAGACCTTGCCATCGGGCGCAACATCGAAAGCCTTACGAAGAATATACTTCTCCATTTTTGGACAACCGTCCTCGTCGAGCGAGTGTCCTTGAGAAGTACCCTTGCTGAACATCTTGTCCTCGGGCCTGACACCCATTGAAACTTCCAGGAAAGCCTTGTCCAAGAAGGGAACGCGGGCTTCGAGACCCCAAGCCATTGTGGACCTTTCAGAAACATCAGAACGGGGCGCTTTCCCCCCTCTGTATCGAGTCGCGGTAGGTTACGCACTTATTGGCCCGGAGACAATCTGATGTATGCAGATTCTTCACTCTTCGAACGCATTCTTGATGGAACGAACGTGCGTCTGGAGCAGCGTGGAAATAGAGATAACCTGTATAGATAGATGGGTTAAGCTTCAGAACGCTCGAGTCAAGAGGCAATGCTCAAAAAAGGTTACCTCCGAATATCTCATCGCTGCCCTCGCCGCTCAAGACCATCTTGACGCCCATAGCCTTGATCTTGCGACTGAGTAGATACATCGGCGTACTTGCCCTCACGGTGGTCACGTCGTAGGTTTCGAGGTGGTATATTACGTCTGGAATGGCATCCAGACCTTCTTGAACGGTGAATACGTACTCATGGTGCACAGTTCCCAGGTAATGAGCTGCTTTCCGCGCAGCGAGGAGGTCAGGCGAATGTTCCAGGCCGATCGAAAATGAGTGCAGCCGCGGCCAAGAGGTAATAGTGGCTGGTCCCCCCCAAAAAAAACAAAAGGACGGGTTTCAGAGATAGATAGGGGGGAAAAGAGAACTAAATAACCTCACCCTCTTCTGTCGCGCCAGAATACGGGGGTGTCTCGAGGCCGGAATCGCGTTGAGCGAGTCGCCTCTGCCTGGCCTCGAACTGGGCCTGTGCGACTTTCTCGGTTTCCCTGGCCGCGACGGCTGCGATGATGCTGCTGTCCAGACCGCCACTGAGAAGGACGCCGTAAGGAACCTCAGACATTAGTCGCCTCTTCACGGACGCCTCGAGCGTCTCTCTGATAGACTTTAGGTCAGCTGCCTGAGAGGGGATGGGGGCGTCGGGGTTGTCAGAGTCGCCGTCCCACCATGTGGGCGTGTAGTAGCGAGTGATTGAACCGTCGCGGCTGTCAAAAACGTGGCCGGGGGGGAAGGCGGCGATTTTGTCACATTCGTCGACGAGGCATTTGAGCTCGGATGAGAAGAAGATCGTCTCGGGACGGCTTGAGGACCAGCCTCGATATAATGTTGTTACTCCAATAGGGTCACGGGCAGCTAAGATCCTTGGAGGGTCGAGAGACTCGTCGAGCAGCACAAAAGAGAAGATGCCATCGAGTAGAGAACAGAGATCCTTGTCGTATTTCCGATACTGATGAAAGGTTATTCATAGGGATCATAAGAAGGATACACTCTACGCACCAAAGGGATTATGACTTCGCAGTCGGAGTGCGTCCTGAATTTGTAGCCTGGGTCACAAGCAGCTCGGAGTTTAGCGTGATTGTAGATCTCGCCATTGACGGCCAGAATTTGCTTCCCGTCTTCGCTAAAAAGAGGCTGTGCGCCGGTATCTGGACCAGAAAGTCGTCTATCAAGACAATGTCTAATGCGGAAAAAACTCACCAACGCCGACAACTGCAAGGCGCTCATGGACGAGCACCGTGCGCTGACCAACGTAACATCCCGACCAGTCGGGACCACGGTGGCGCTGTCTCTTGGAGAGAGCAATAAATCTTGACCTGTCAGCGGCGGGGTTTGGGAGGCTATGGACAGCAAATATGCCACACATTATTGTCTGTGAACGTCGTTAGTAACGGTGTACTGACTCGAGCTCACAAAATTTCCATGTGATCAGATTATTTGCGATAACGCCGATAAGATAAGGAGCAATCAATCAGGATCCGTTTATCATCTCTTGTCTGGTTAGAGACATAAAATTTGTTCGCGGGTATCATCTCCTAAATAGTTAGGAGTGGACACAGCCTGAGGTGTGGGCAAGCGTCACAGCTGGGCCTGCGGGTGCGTTTTGGCGCTGCGCATGCACAAGTTCAAGTTCTCACGGCCGCCTCGCCTTGGTTCCCTTTTCGTCAGTCGGTCACGTCCGCAGCCCCGCCAGCCCCACATCGTCCATCCCTTTTTCTCCTCCTCTCGCTTGGACGTGCACGTTTTCTTCTTCTCTAAACCAGCATTGTGCTGTGGGAACAAGTTGCCACCGCTTGTGAAGACTCAGAGTCGTCAAAGCCATGGCTCGTGATCGGCTTGCTGCGATGCGGGTTCGCCCTTTCAATCTATCTTCAAACTAGAAGTGGAATATTCACACACAAACTTTCTCGCTCCCAGGCCCAGAGGCAAGGAGGTCCTCAGGGTTCCACCAATGCCACCCCGGAATATGAGATGAGTGGTCTTCAGACCCAAGACCGCATTACGAACGGCGGTCGGGCCAGCTCTTCCGATGGGATGACAAGATTTTACAATCAGGTCCGCAGCAGACCAAATCGGTATCAATTCATGTTTCTAACGTTCGTTTCTTTCCTCGGTCAAAGATATCCAGTATCCAAGACGAGCTCCGACGGTTCGACGCGAATGTGTCGAGGATTAGCGACTTGCACTCTCGGTCGCTGAATAACACGGACGAGGCGCTCTCTCACCAGAATGCTGCCGCACTGGATGAGCTAGTAGAGGAGACAAGGGCATTGAGCAACCAACTTAAGAACCAAATTCAAGATTTAGAGAAGGAGTCGGTGCCACCAGGACAAGACCCAAGAATACGAAAGAACCAGGTACGTTGGCCCCGGAAACGTGCTCATGTACTTGCTCATCCATCCATCCGCAGACCTCCCTTGTCCGTTCAAAATTCGTTGAAGCTCTGCAGAATTATCAGCAGGTAGAGCAACAGTATCGTACCCGATACCGTCAGCGGGTTGAGCGACAATTCAAAATCGGTGAGTTGTTGATGCTTCCCTCGGTTCTTCCACTCTCACTCACTGTCATTAGTCAAACCCGATGCTACACCGGAGGAAGTTACTGCGGTTGTTCAGAGTGATCAAGGAACTGGTGGTCAGGTCTTCGCTCAGGCAGTGCGTGCGGTGTCTTTCCATTTGATTGCTTACTGAGTGAGCTCTGTAGCTTACGTCTTCTACGCGTTATGGAGAGTCCCGCGCCGCATATCGGGAAGTCCAGGAACGACATGAGGACATCCGGAAGATCGAACGTACGCTCACCGAGCTGGCACAACTGTTCAATGATGTACGACCTAGGCCCTGACTTGCCTTCTAAAATCTTGGACTTACTGTTTGCATAGATGGATGTCCTCGTCAATCAACAGGAGGATGTTATCAATGCAATCGAGACATCCGCAACTCAGGTTCAGAAAGATACAGAAGCTGGGTATGTTACACGTTGGTTCGCCGAGTTTTCATCTAACTGGAGTCGCAGCCTCGGACAAACCGAAAAAGCTGTCCAGCATGCCCGATCAGCTCGCCGAAAGCGTTGGTTCTGTTTTCTCCTATTTATTCTTGTCCTGGCCGCTATTGGCATTGCGGTTGGAGTCACCGTCGGAAAGAAGTAGATGGCCTTATTATTTGGACATGGGAGACCTCTGGTAATGGATTACGATTTGCCCCACTTTACGATTTACGCTTGTATCTACCTGCCACTAGCGGGTTTGCTTTACGCCTGCGCGATTTATTTAATTTGCTTATCGCATTCGCGTGATTCATATGCCCCATTCCCCATTAATAATTTTTTTTAACATTTACAAATAGAGTGCCGGGTGCAATGGTGCATTGCATTTGTGGGGCAAAGTGGGCCAAAGTGGTGAGTGTGGATTGTTTGCCGACGGCACGAAGCGTCATCACCCCTCCGTCAACTTCTCCCCTTGTCTTCCCATGTCTACTAACCGGCCAGCTCATCGTCGCAAAGGCGGCTCTGTCGAGGTTGTCGACTCAAAGTATGCTGTTGATCTGGCCACTCAGCAATCGTACTCAGAAAATGTATTTCTCTTCGTGCCTAACCTCATTGGTTAGTGGCACTCTTCGACGCGAGACCATCATCGCGTTGCTCAAATGCTACCCAGGATACAGTCGTATCATCCTCGCAGGACTCGCCCTCCACTACATGAGTTATCACCCGAAGTACTGCACGCTACTCTACTGCATATCCTGTTTGTTGGACGCGGTGGATGGGCAAGCTGCGAGAGCACTTGATCAGACTTCCAAGTTCGGCGCTGTGTTAGACATGGTGACAGACAGGTATGGCACACGTCAGTGACATGTTCCCTGTATTGATTTGTGGTCCGAGGTGCACCACCTCCTGCCTCCTATGTTACCTCTCGTCAGCGTACCCAACCTACGCGCTATTCTTCCAATTTTTGATTTCCCTGGACTTTGCGAGCCATTATATGCATATGTACAGGCAAGTAAAACTTAATTTTCTCTTCCATGCTGTTAGCCGAGACATGTGTGTTTAGCTCTCTCGTTACTGGATCACGAAGCCATAAGCTGGTCACAAGCGACGTCAGCAGAATCTTGTGGTACTACTACAATGACTCGGTGAGGAACTTTGAGCACGTTGCATCACCCCCCACTCATATGGAACTGCGCAGCGGACTCTTTTTGTGATATGCGCGGGAAATGAACTGTTCTTTGTCTCGTTATACCTCATGAAATGGGTCAAGACACCCATTGGACTTGGACATCCGTTGTTATCACGTCTGACGTGGCCAGAAGTTATTGCTCTCGCATCATTTTGGGTATTCCTGTTGAAAAACATCATCAACTTTGTCCAGCTTTGGAAGGCGTCAAAAATCCTTGTCGGGGTGGATCTCGCAGAGCGGGCGAAGGCACGAGAGGCGAGTCCGAGGTCGAAGGGACGATGAGAGATGTTTAGATAGTTTGAGGACTGATTGACCGATGATATGTTTTACTCTACCTTAATTGCTTCGTTTCAATTCTAGTCAAGATTATCATCTCCTGTGACGACCCGTCACGACCCGCATGCGTTCTCATCTGCTTCTTCGTAGAACGCGTCTCTCCAAGACATCTTCAGTCTCTACTCGCGCTCTCCTTTCATATTCCGGTCCTGCGCGTTATCCAAGGAATGACACACCTACTCCCGCTCGCGTCTCTCGCGTCGCCCGACGAGCGTCCACCTCTTCACCAAAATCGCCAGAGGCTAACTCATCTCCTTCCACCCCTCCTCCCTCGAGAGAGCCTATCGCACCCAACGGAAAAAATGCACCAGAACCTACGGTGCCGGCACTACAAGTTTCCAACGAACAGGACTTCTTCTGGTCGTATCAATCGTTGTCCGAATCCGAACCTTCCACTCTGCCTCCACCGGAGGTCTTCGAAGAGGTTCTGAACAACGTGCACATCTCTCTGCATCCACAGACGCAGCATAAAGCCGCTTTCTCCACTCCGAGTGGCCCGCCTATAGAGCCTACGGTCGCACTCTATTGCCCGATCGAAGGCGGAAACTATATCATCGATGACACCGTGCGTGAACTCGCCCGTCGGACAGGCTCGGACGTAGTTGTATTGGATTCGGTACACATGGCTGCTGGGGAATGGGGTCATTTCGGGCAGGGTGAGTTGCGTTCGCCGTTGTAGAAACATGCACTCATTGACGTGTCTCCATCCAGCCGCGTCCCTTATTGAACTCCCCCAGAATCCGTTGCATTTCTCCCCTCAAGCTACCATCACGTCGCCCGTGGCACACGATGACGATGACGGAGATGGGCCTGGCTCGGTCTTTTCTCCTCATATGACGGTTCAGCTCGTCGTACCACAGCAACCATCTCGAATGTCAGGGAATGTCCCATCAAAAGGGAGCATGGGCAAAGCCAAGAGCTTCTTCGACATGTGCATTAATGTACAGGCTCCCAATGACACAGGAAGCTCTACCGTCACTTCGAGACCGCGTCTCATATACATTCGCGACTTTCCGACCCTCTCATCGTCGTGGGCATCTTTACATTCAGCTCTGGTCTCTGCGGTCCGCTTGCGTCGACAAGGTGCCTTGCCGCGATCAATGTCACCCGTGGCCAATCCAACGGTGATAATATTTGGCATCACACCTACCATATTCCCGCCGTCTTCGACACACTCGCCGCCACCTGGTCCCCAAGGAATGATGAACATGTTGACAAGTCGCACTGGTCAGGCAACTCCAGGTGTTGCAACGTCGAGACCCGGGAAGTCCGACTGGGGTGAAGAAGATCATGCGGAAAAGGCTCGAGAGTGGCGCCTGCGAGAACGCCTGCGGAAATGGGAGCGCGGTGACCACGCTCTCCAATCCGAATTGCCCAAATTTATGACAGGGCCTCCTGTCGAGGACGAGTCGGGCACTCCCGGTCACCCCAATGTCGTGTTCGTTGGTGGGCCCGGTGGAGGAAACCCATTCTCATCGTTTCTCGGACCATTAATCGGCGGCGGCGGTCTCAGACCCAGTATGCAGGCTGCAAATTCGAATACCTCGACGAGTTCGGGTTTTCTGCGCACTTCGATACTGGTCCCTGCTTCTCGATCATTGCCGCGCGAGAAGGCATCTAGAATGGGCTGCCGGAGAGAGATCAACGAATTAACGATGCGTATGGCGGTCGGGTCGATCGGAGGGATACTCGAGACGCGCAGCGCAGCATCTGTGTTCTCTGCGTCTTCAGAGCCTCCGTCTGAGGATGCCGGATCAGGTGATTCAGCGAATGCGGCAAGAATGTGGGATGATTGGGGGAACAAAATAGAAGTATGGTCAACGGTGAAGCAAATTGGTGACCAGGCAGTAGGCCACGTTATCTCGTCCTCTTTGCCAGAGTCGGTCGGGTCATCGCTCTCATCGGTCCCTATATCATGGGTCGATATCTGCGGCGCCTGGGCCGATCAACGAGCCTCCCACGATCTCAGAAAGGCATGGACACAACAATCCTCAAATAGGCCAGCTGGAGACGATCAACAAGACAAGAACCTGGATAATGAAAGAGACAGACACGTGGACGACATTGTCGAAACGGTGAAACACGATCCGTACTTGGACGCACATGAACAGAGGCTCCTGGGATGTATCGTAGATTCCGGTGAGTTCGCAAAGTCGAAGCTATCACATTCTCCCATTCAGTACTGAGAATGACGTACAGTATCGATGCCCACCTCATTTGCGCGAGTCCATCTTCCCGCGCATACGATTGACTCTGTGCGGACGATCGTATCGTTACCATTGTTACATCCGACAGCATTTCAACAAGGCGTTTTGAAGGAGCACAGTATGACCGGCTGCTTGTTATTCGGTCCTCCCGGTACTGGGAAAACGCTGGTCGTCCGAGCACTCGCAAAGGAGGCTGGATGCCGCATGCTCGCGATATCTCCTTCTGACGTCATGGACATGGTTCGTACGATTTCATGTCGTCCCTCGATCACGCGTGGCTTACCTTTGTGTTTCTTCGAAAGTACGTGGGGGAGGGGGAGAAGCTGGTCCGCTCCGTGTTCTCATTAGCCAGAAGGTTAGCTCCTTGCGTCGTTTTCATCGACGAGATCGATGCACTCTTTGGTGCTCGGTCATCCTCACGCGATACTGGAGGCGGGTTCGTGCATCGTGGTGTCATCACAGAATTCATGCAAGAGATGGACGGCTTGAAGACATCCAATACGGATAACGTCATTGTCATAGGCGCCACAAACAGGCCATTCGACCTCGACGATGCTGTATTAAGACGACTCCCTCGAAGGCTTCTGGTGGACCTTCCCGGAGAAAGCGAACGCGAAGGTTAGTTTTTTGATAAAGATCTTGTTCCTTCTTTCGTTCTGACCGGGCCCGCCAGAAATACTAAAGATTCACCTCCGAGACGAGGTCCTTTCTCCGGAGGTTGACCTGAAAGTCCTTGCTCGGGATACCCTCACCTTTTCGGGATCTGATCTGAAGCGTAAGTCGTCCTGTCCTGTCTTTGACTGGATCGTGTCCTCATCACGGTCCACTTTTCTAGACTTGTGCGTATCTGCAGCATTAGACGCAGTTAAGGAGAACGTTTCGGTGCCGTGGGTCGTTGAAAGAAGCGAGAAGAATCCTTCATCTTCTAAAGGCACATCGCAGATGAGCAATGCCGATGGTGATGGTGATGGCGCAACGCAGTCATCGGAAGACTCGGCAGCCTCGACCCCACAGAGACGTATCCTTCGACCTCATAATTTCGCGAAAGCTCTCAGAGAGATAACACCCTCTGCATCCGAGTCCCTGGGAACGTTAGCCGACCTTCGTAGATGGAACGATGAATTTGGAGAAGGCCGGAAGCGAAAGAAACAGGTTTGGGGCAAGGATCGCTTCGGTTTCACGAGGCAGTGGGACAGGGAAGAAGATGGCAAGGTTGTCACTTCAGCACCGGGAACGGACAAGTCTCTCTGATCACTACATTATCGATTGGGTAACTTTTTAATTAGCAATATCCACATTAGTTGGCCCACCAAGGGTAAACACATAGATAACATAACCATGTAGCTTTTCGGCAACACGCCAGTCCAATCCAGTCAACCACGCCGGCTCTTACCCCGTCTTTCTTTTCGCGGAGGCTCCACTTCACCATCTTCGGTATGAGAGGCACTTTCAAATTTGATTTTGTCAGCTACTGTGAAATAAATAACTTCGCTGCCATGCTAGCTACCTACCTTGTGCTTGCAGCAGTGCGCTGTCGGTCACGACGTAGGCGTGCTTGAGAAGACCCAGCCTGAGAGCGATCCGGGATTGTCACCGCAGGCACGGGCGCGGGCGCATCCGCCACTTCACCACCATCATCATCGTCGTCGTCGTCGTCATCGTTTTTTTCGTCCTCCTCACTTTCCGTCGTCGCGTTTCTTCGAGTCCGGCGCGGCCAATCGTCTTTAGGCGCAGCTGCCTCGCCTACCAAAATAACTCTATGGTTCCCACCTCTCCCCAGTCTTCGCCGCAAGCGGGACATTTACTGTTGGAACGGCGATAGGTTTCATAGCATGCGTCGTGCATGCGTACTCTGCAGTTAGCCCTGGGACACGCGTGGCCACGCGTAAGGATCTAAATAAATAATGTCGTGCGCGTGAGGATTTTTCTTTCTTTCTCTCTCTTTTTATTTGGCGGGGGGGAGTGGGAGTGGGAGTGGTCTCGTACGTACCTCGTAGCAGATTGTACACTCTAGGATCTCGTCTGGATATGTTGACTTGAGGTATGGTTGTAACTCTAGTAAGGCGCGTGGGGACAGGGAAAAACGACCCTTTCTGCGAGGGGTTAAAAATAGTGTGTTTTAGTTAGTTTTAAAGAGGTAGGCATTCGCGCATTTCGCGGTGATACAAAAGCGAAAAGGGGACGCAACTTGCTCTTTAGTAACCAGCCCTTTGTTACGAAACTGGCTAACACGCTCTCGGCTTGAGTCTTGCTCATCGGGGATGTTAGCGCGTTTACCTCGCGTAATGCGGCTAGGGAAGAGATGGAGTATGAGCTGTTCGGGGCAAGCATGATTTGTTCAACCTAGAACGCGAGAGGGTTAACAACTCTATCATAATACTGTACGCGTCGCGTCGCGGGTTGGCATGTACTGTACGTACCAGTGCTCTGAAGTAGGATATCTCGAGGGGAGTATAATCGCTCGCGATACGAGCAATTTCATCGTCCCTACGATTGACCTAGAATCGTATTCCACGTTTATTACAACAACAACAACATGCGGCCCGGGGATGGTTGGGGAGCGCGGCGAAACATCTTACTATAACTTACCAGAGCGTACATCTCCTTCCCCGTCACTTCATTGCGAATTCGGGAGAGTTCCAGGTCGAGGGGATCGAGTGATTTGTTGAGACTGGTCAAAAACTCGCCCCAGTTATTTGCTATACTCGCGTTTATTTGGACGGTATTATCTGCAGCTGTTGTTGTTTGTTGCCCGCCTTTGAGTGAGGAAGAGGTGGGATAGAAAACAATAACAAGACCTTTGACAGCTTCGACACATTGCTTCCAGATGACTTTCGCGAGTTCAGCTGAGAGAACTCTACGCGATATGGCGGACTGAAGAAAGAGACGCTGTACGTCGAGTGAGGAGACCATTGGTTGACTCTAACGAACGTGGTCAAAAGATGCCCGCCAAATGCTCAAATCGATGTCAACAGCCACAACCGCGTTTTCCCTCCACTAATCACACATTTATTGTACGGTAATCGATCATTCTTTTGTTTCATCCAAAAAACCGCGCTTTACAGCTTCGGTACACGGAGCGTCTTACTTACCATCATTGCCGCCCACACACCAAATATAAGGCTCACGACATGTAGATCACCGTGTCCGCCTGACTTTCCCCATACGGTCACAATCCCACCAGGAAGCCCCTCCTTCCCCTCGATCCAACCGTTCTTGACCCAGTAAGAGAGTAGCCCAACCAACGCCAAAGTAGACGGGATGGGCAGTCCCTCAAAATAGCGTGCCTTTCCCGACCCGTCCTTTGGTACCACCGCCACAGTTGCATTGAACCTGGCCAGACGGGCGAGTCCACAGCAGATGAAGCAGGCTAATGCAACTGCGTCGAGAGTAGTTCGAAGGCCAACAACGAAAGCCAGAACGGCAGGCGCAACTCCGAATGATATCTACGTGTGAGCCATATCAGATCGGGAAGTGAGTGTAGTGGGTCGCTGTGCGGGGAGTACACACCAAGTCTGCCAATGAGTCAAGTTCTTGCCCCAACATGCTGCTCGACTTCCTCCAGCGAGCAACCTTTCCATCAAGGAAGTCAAATATTAGACCCCCTAGCGGGAACAAAAGGGCATTTCGGAGGTGGTGGTCTTCGCCCGTCGCGAGATAGTTTGCAGAAGAGAATAAAGAAAACGAGCCACAGAAGCCGTTCATGATTGTTACAAGGTCAGCTAGTCGAAAATTCCTGAAGCCCTGTCAGTAACGAAGAATGAAAGGGAAGGACAAGCGCCCATGCCCACCTAACCAGCGAGAAATGACCCTTGGTGTCATTGTATTGTTGTAAAACGAGTGCCACACGGGCATCATCGTCAACGTTAGACTTTGACTGAGGCTCCTTTGGCTGGATCATGGTGCTCGTCAGGTCTTGTGAGAGGCGAAGCCCAAGGCCTAGGAGGGCGAGGCCACCCACTCCAGCTTACATAATCCTTCTAATTAATTCATTGCAATATCTCCATCTGCCTCTACTTTAACTCCTTCCTTCGATGCGCGCTCCAATGACATACTAGCCCCGGCGTACTGGTTGGGGTGTGTGGCCGTCTCTCCGGAGCCTATCCCGTCTCCCTTCCGGACATTTTGGGTCGCGTGAGTGATTTCGTACACTCTTGTGCATGCGACATGATAAGCTTCAGCCCGAACCATGTTCATAATCTCGGGAAGATCCGCCTCAGTCAGCCCCTGTGGGGAATACATCGACAATAATGCCGTTTGAAGATTGTTTGGGGAGAAGTGGCGATAAGGACAGCCATGAGAATCCGAGGCACCTGGTTGGTCTTGCATTAAAATTTGCTGGCAGCTGACCACAAGTTAGCATGTGCCGGCGACCAGGGGAGCGCCGTACCTTTTTGCAGGGTAATTCGCTCGTCTGCCTTCTAAACCGTATGAATGCCGGATATTATATTTGTATTGTTTGTTGAACTGATCGTCCGTATGTCCACTGAATGACCTGCGCCAGAAAGTCAGGGCCTCTTCGACGGATAGACCTAGAACCTGTGTACAAAAGTTGTAGCCAGCTTTCTTACAATGACAAATAGACCCTACCTTCAGGAAAAGTCCATATTGCAAACGCCCAAAGTGTTTGAGATGGTGATTCCGCTTCAGATTTTCATGCAGGTTTTGCATACACATCGGGAAGTGCTTGTGTGCGAGGTCATCCACCATCTCGGCTCGAATTCCTTCGCCGGTTTTCTCGCTCGTGCCCCATTCTGAACCCATTCCAGCAACAAAGCCTTGCGACAGGTTGTCCAGGATTGGTTCCAATCGGGTATCCTCGTCCATTCGTGGTAGTGCCTTCGCTGTCATCTTTTTCCCGTTCGAGTTCAGCTGTGATTACATTCGTGTGCGGGACGATGAATTACCTCTAAAGCCTGCTCCAATCGAGCCTGGAACTCCTGGAACACGATGCTTGACTGTTCCCTGCTGGGAACGTAGGCCCAGCCGTCTTTGAGAAAGACCCTTCGCTTCTCGACAAGATCGGGGACGCTGGTCCATTTGACCTATGGTACAACCCGTCAGTATCGAGCTGAATGGGAAACAAACCGACACATTCACTTTAAAATACTGTTCTTTATCATCTGCATCTGGAACAGCTGCTTTTAGCTGACGTGCATACATAGTCTTCTCGCTCTCATCCACCTATAAAATGCACGTTAGACGTAATAGGTTCCTCTCACAGGTGGCGGTACTGGCCTGGGTCCAATCAAAGTCCCTAGATTTACAGAATTCCCTACGTTCCTGTTCTGACGCGTCCAGATAACGGATGCGGAAAAGTGTGGTCTCTGCTTTGACAAATCGCCTCCTGAGTTCCTCCCTGAGCGAGCAATCGTTGGCTGCAGGCTAAGACCAGGACTGACACACATACGATCGACAGAATGCCAGCCTAAGCACAAAATGTCCAGTAATATCCTTCCTTCTTTGATCATCCCTGGCCTTGGTGATGGCGGAGTTGTGGTCCAATGGGACGTGCTTCTCGCACTGCGACTTTGTGATCTTTTTCAGCTCCTCAAATGGCCTGTTACGTGCATAACACGACTCAATTTCGGATAATACATAGAGACGGTCTATTGCGCAAGTTTCAAACTCTTCGAGTGTAATGTCTTCTGTTGGTGGTCGATCATATCTAAGTAGATGATCAGGAAATAGATGCGTTTCAAAACTCTGGGGCGCCTTACAAGCTGAGTCGATGTTGGTATTTTAGTTCTGCGTGCACTTGAACTTCTCCTTCTTGTTTCCTGCTGCTCTTAAGCATTGCTGATGGTACAAAGGGGTTTACGGAGCAAGCAAGATACGGTGAGAGGCAATTAACCAACGCGTCTCAGTTAGCAGGGATGGGTTACACGTTACGTCACGCGTTTGATTGTCACACAAACCAAGCTGTATTACAAATTACAAACTGGCTATACGCTGCGCGCTTTCTTTCCAAGTTGACTAGTATGCTATACTGAATCTAAGTTACAAGGCGTCGTGGTCCTCCAATATCTGTTCAGCTCTCTGCTTTGCCTCATCACTGACGTTGGGATCTGTAAATAACGGTCAAGACGACGTGTTAATCCTCTACTATCTCACCGGTTAAAAAAAAAGGAAGGAAAACTGACTTTTCAGGGTTGCCTTGTACCCCCCGAGGACACGATTCTCGTCCTTGTCGCCATACGAGCGGGGTGACGGCTCGGTGGTGCCGTCGTCATGGACAACGTCAGATCCTTGGATATCTTCGGCGACCTGGCGAGAGTGCTCTTTTGCCTCGGCCGAGACGTTCGGGTTATGCATAGCGGCCTGGTGATGACAACGGATGATGCTCAGACACTGCGATGGCGAAATAAAAGCAGAGGAATATCATGAATCACGCACCTTGTGGCCTCCAGCGACGCGGTTGGATTCTGAGGTGGATTGCATTGTGTGAAAATGGGGTGGAAGTTGTTGATGGGAGAATTGGGCTGAAGTGCGACTATTTATCTGTTGGGATTCATCACTATGATCTCATTTCTCAACATGACGCAGTGGAGCCTTTTGGAATTTAATGGAGAGTTACGTACGGCGGGTTGTGGCACTCGAATTAGGGGGTCTGGTGTCCCGACTCCTGACGAAGCCGTTGCCACGTTTCCCGTTTCCCTCGGATCGCCCCTATCCCTCTCAATGGTTCACGTTACCCCAACTCCCTCAACTCTTGCCTCTGTCTTCTTTGAAAGAAGGGATGCGAACTTGTGGACTAAGCTCAAGGGTCGTAGTCTACTTTCCCAGCTACGATCAAAATTATGGGGGAAACCGATTGAGGACGACGCAAAAGAATAGCGGGATCTAAATCCTACCGTGAAGGTTGACCGCACCAACGATATTGGTGCTGATTGCTATAGGCTTGATCTTGGCATCAAGCTCAGATGTTCAAACATGTGGGTCCGAGAGTCCGAGAGGATTATATTCGGATCTACAACTTCTGCAGTCGGCAGCACGAAGAGGCGTCTTCTGCGACAGAAGAGATTGAGATGGCGCCCTCGGTCGTTATCACCGGACAACCGGGAGTTGGTGTGTTCCTTTCCTCAGTAGCCGCTTTTGCACTCTAATAAATCCTCGCGTGAAAAGGTAAAACCTATTGGATCACTTACGCCGTCCGTCGTCGTCTCGGCGAACAGAAGCCATTTCTGTGGTATCGAGCTGGCTTCTGCTTCTTGTTTGTCAAGGAAGGAGTGTTTCGACAAGACGTCGAGAGTGTCTCCGCCGATGGCTTTGCGCCGTTCCTATGGGCGTTCGTGGGATGCAGATACACGCCCAGATGGTGTTCCTGAGAAGCTGGCTGATCTTCACACAAACCTTTATATTATGTTCACCACCTCTCCGAAGCGAGAGCGATGGAAAGCACTGATGAAGTGTACGATTTGTGCCGAAATAATTATGAACACATGGTCTCTAGAGGAGATGCGCCTAGCATGAGCTTACAAGATTTCCACTACATGCCCTTATTGACTGGTTCCCCATAGTGCCAAAATTCGCGGCCTTACCCAGGATCAGCAGAACCTCGCCGAGGCTAACTTCAAAAATTTCGGACCCACTCCTAGGACTTGCATCACTTTTGTCAAACATGAGGATCTACTTCGTGCCCATGAAAGACGTTGTCAGGCCGCGATTGCAGACATCACGTATGATAGCCTTCGACGCTTTGTCCGCCGAGGCGGAAGTCTTGACCTGGACGCAGAATTGCACGCGGTTTTCCTCGTCAAACGCAAGATAGAAGACCTCGGAGAAGTATATCTAGAACCCATCTCGGCGAATATCGAAATGCAGCTCATGGACACTATTGATAATCTGAAACGGCTCCAGCGTATCGACTTATACCACGCTTTCGCATCCCTTGATGCGACGAAGACGGTAGCCGGCCTTGTATATAAATCGCTGGGACACACGCTACTTCGGGAGGGCATCACGCTCACTCTGAAGCCAATGGTACAGAGCTTTCAGCGAAAGCTTTTCCATTGGAATTCCCGGAGCAGGGAGCAGGCATCAAATTCCGTGCACCTGGACGACTCAGAGCCAGTGTCCTTTCCGCCCAATATTTCGTTCATATACGAGGGCGGGCTGACGTCAGTCGAGCCTAATCGCTTGTATGTCCCTAAATCAAGAAATCAATTCGTATTTTATTCCTTCTTCAAACTCAACGCGTGTTTATACATTTTTCAGTTGACCGTGGCAAAGAGTCACGATATTAAAAAAGGCATCAAGGAGTCCCTTTCCGGAATACTGAATATACTGCCGCCAAAGGCGAATTGGCGGTTTGTGTTCATCACCCCCCCTGACTGCGAGGTCGATGTCAATGCGAATTCTGAGGTGGAGCGATTCTTGGAGGGAGTGACGCTGTACTTGGCGCACTTGAAGATTGAACGGCAACGAATGTAACTCACTGCCCCAGAGGTTGCCAGAACCGGAATGAGGCCATCCGAAGGAGAAGAATCGTGAAGAAAAAGATGGGGTATGAGGCCGGTCGAATGTCGCTTTGCATTGAAGGTCGGTCGGCTTAAGACGCAGATCGGATGGGATTGGGAAGGAGGCTGGTAAGGCGCGCGGCCGACAGAACATTAGTTACCGTTTACCGTATCATGACAATCCGCTGTCAGTATATAGCATCAATCACAAAAACTGGATCATCATTTACCTCATTCTCCACTACGACTGCCGCAGACCCGGTTGGCGAGAGCCCTGAACGCGCCAAAGTGCTATTCGATTATTGTTGGTCGGCATCCGGGCAGATCCGAGTCTTTTTCGACTCGATCTCACGCGAAGACACCACGAGCTAGAAGGCTCTGACGCTAGATAGTGGTAATAATCTAGTCTCAGAGCAACGAAGGGCTCACCCAAACACTATGGACCAAACATTCTCCCGTCGGAATGAGCATTGCGGTGGAACTATCGGGACTGTAACTGGGATGCGGCCTGGTCTCACCGTCTCTAGTGACGGCAATGTGAGACGAATAGTATTACTGTACATTCCGCGCAAGAATAATATGATACATCATACTACGGTTATAAATACAGAGTTAGACGGGGCGACGATATATACATATAGCAGCAGATACATTTGCAAAATAACCGAACGAAAGAGTACTTGCAGAGCCAGGATAGCAACATATCATAATTGAGTGCATACTAAATCCTCAGGCTCGGACTTTTTGAGCCCGGGTCGCATATTTATACCTGTGACGTTCTGCTTGAGGGTGGTCTTCATAGCCTTCAAAATGCACACCAGGTCGTCGTCGTCGTGCGTTCCCTCGTTGTAGTGCCTCGGCCTCCTCTCTGTTTCTCCAAGCGTATGTCGCTTGTTGGGGGTCTCGTTGTGGGGGGAGTAGCTTTGGAGTAGGGCTTCGGGTCGAATTTGCCGGGGAAGTCAACACAGTGCTCGCCTACAGGTCGTCAAACGTGAGCATCATGAAAAAGAAAAAAACGTGGGACATACACCAGCGTTCGTTCCGTCAACAGCATCAGCTGATGCACCAGACATAGTACGATACCGCTTCGATATAACTCGAAATGACGCAAACGCAGTGGGGGCAGAGCTGAATTTTTCCTCTGTTGCACCGGCGAAAGAGGGTGCAGGGGCTGGAACCTGTATCGGTTTCGACTGTGGTGGCTTCGGTGCACCAGCAGACACCGGAGCGTGAACTGGCTTCGACTTCTTCAGTTTCAAAGGGGTAGTGACAACTTTAGAATCAGAGTCGTAGTGCAGAGGTGTATGTGACTTGTGAGAAACCTGCTTCGTCGTCGTCGCCGTCGTCTGGGCACGGGAATCGGGTACCTTGGACTCATGTGGATGCCGCTTCTGAGTCGATGACCTGGAGCGGAATAGTCCGAGCCCTTGAAAGAAACCACTCTTCTTCTTTGGCTCTTGAAGCGATTGCGTGGACATCACCGGAGCTAATGGTTCATCAGAGACGATGGGCAACTTCGTGGATACAGCAAGCGATGATGGCGTATTCAATTCAGACTCTTGGGATGGAGACGGTATCACGTCCCTTTGCTGCCAGGCATTTGGCATAGAGGGAGAATATCCAGGAAACGGGGTTCGGGCTACCTGAAAATCTCCCACAGTTTGCGTTGTCGGATACGAACGAACTGGTGTTGGTGACAAAGGCGCTGGTCTTGGAGGCTGCATTTGCGATTGGACTGGTGGAGGAGACTGTACAAGAGATGGAACAGATACGACGGGGACAGAATTGCTATGATGGTGGCGAGCGCTGCTCTGGCGAGTAATAGGTACTTGGGTGTGATTGATAGCATTGGCGCTGCGGTCGCCTAAGCTGTCAGAGACAGGCGCTGAAGCATGGGCAATTTGCTGACCGCTGTGAGGCGCTACGCGTGGCAAGGCGGCCTGTTGGTGAGCGGGCGGTGATATTGGTAGCTGCAAAGACGCCGACCCCTGGGAAGAAGGTGTCTGACCTAAAAGGGTCGTGGAGCCGGTTTCATGAGACGGTGTCCTGGTCGTGATGTGCACTGCAGCAGGAGGCGTCGCTCCTTGCGATGACGCAACGACTTGTGAGCGGGACCGGGGGGAGGGATTTCCGGACTTAATTTTAGGCGACGGATTATTCGAAGATGCATTAGCTACTGGAGGACTATTAACCGCAGAGTTGGCTTCTACCTGGGCGCGAGCTGAGGAAGGGTATATGGACGTAGCAGGGTATGATGATGAGTTCGAATTTTGATTTGGCGTGTTATATACGCCGGGACGAGAAGAGTCATGAGGGCGTGATACATTAGGATTCGTGGAGGAATGCGGCGGGAAAGTTGGGGCATCAAAGGGCTGTAATGGGGGCTTGGGAGGTGTTCCTTGGTTTATGGGCCGAGGGTGTAGACTTGGTGATGCCTTGGTCGACCGTGGGGTGCGCTCATTGGAAGGCACCGTACTCACAACCATACGTGCAGCATTGGCGACATTGTCCGGATTGTGACGATGTCGGTCCCAATTATCGAGTGCATCTTTCGACGGGTGCGGGTCTCGTGGACGCTCTCCTTGCGGCAACTGGCGGTACGTGTCTACGTTATCTTCTCGGATGGGGAACGCAGCCGCCAAGCCGGGTGCGATCGGCCTTGATTGCGGGGAAGTCACATAGAATGGTTGACTATTGGTGTACCCCACGGGCATAGATGAAGACCTCGCGTGCTTTGAACTAGCTGCTTCATGAACAATTGGTGAGGCGCCCTGAGATGCACGTTGTCCTCTCCCAGCGGTGGGTAATGGAACGGTGTGAGAGTGGGCTGGTGGGGCTGGTTGACGACCATTCACCGTGGAGCTATGCCAAGGAATGTCCCGCGTGGAGGTACTCTCTTGGTGGCTTGAATGTCCATGGGGGGCTGAACGGGGTGGCGTAAAAAGTTGCTGAGTATCTGCTAAGGTAGGAGGCGATGCCAAAGGAGTGGAAAAGACCATAGGGGAGGGGACTACCGGTGGGCGTGGCACTGGCGACATAGGTCGAGGCTCTGTCGACCACTGCGTCGATTGTACCCAAGGCTGAGGCGAAGAAACACGCATTGCAGAAGGGTGACTAAGGGAGTCGAGCTGTGCACCTGCCACTGTGCGAGACTGGGGTACATCACGGGATTGCTTATCGTAAACATGCTGTTGCTGTAGTACCTGCGCTGTGGACTGGGGTTGACGCGCGACAGCATCCGTAGCGGCTGGAGCTGGCGCTGGCGTCGTGGTACGCCTCACCCCGAATTCTTGCATGTAGTCCGCAGGACCTTCTCCAGTTCTTGCTGCTGTGCGAGGTACATCACGGGACTGCTTGTCGTAAACATGCGGTTGTTGGTGTACCTGCACTGTGGACTGGGGTTGACGCGTGACAGCATCCGTAGCGACAGGGGCCGGGGCCGGGGCTGGCGTCGTGGTACGCCTCACCCCGAATTCTTGCATGTAGTCCGCAGGACCTTCTCCAGCTCTTGCTGCTGTGCGAGGTACATCACGGGACTGCTTATCGTAGACCTGCGGTTGCTGGTGTACCTGCACTGTAGACTGGGGTTGACGCGTGACAGCATGCGTAGCGACAGGGGCCGGGGCCGGGGCTGGCGTCGTGGTACGCCTTACCCCGTATTCTTGCATGTAGTCCGCAGGACCTTCTCCAGCTCTTGCTGCTGTGCGAGGTACATCACGGGACTGCTTATCGTAAACCTGCGGTTGCTGTAGTACCTGGACTGTGGACTGAGGTTGACGAGGGACAGCATCTGTAGTGACAGGCGTTGGGGCTGGCGTCATGGCTCGCCTCACCCCGTATTCTTGCATGGTGTCCGCAGGACCCTCTCCAGCTTTTATGCTCACAACTCGGGGGATAGCTTCGGAAATGTCGTTGCGGATGGATGGCGTAAGGGCGGTACGACCGGTAGGCTGAGCAACACTCTGGTCTACCATATGAGGATCCGCAGACTTAGCATGGGGGTTGGATGGCTCCCGGTGAAATAACCAAGCACCAAATCCGCCCTTTGATGGCTTCTGTAAGGAGTTAGTTCATACTGCTCTTTTGCAAAGACATGACGAACCTCCGATTTATGGGAACTTTTATCGAGTGATGGTTGTACAGCCTGTGTGACAGGAGGCTTTGAAACCGCGTCATGAGCGATACTAGCGCGGTGACCTCCGGACGTCCGGGGACGCTCAATCGTTCTGGCACTCTCGACGATTTTTTGACGCTGACAAGACGTCAATTAGGTCAGAAAACGCACTTCATGACCACTCACATGCTCTCTCCTTGATATGTGCTCACTATCACTTGCAGAGACAGCATAGCCAGGCGGGTATGGGACGGTAGTGTTCTGAGGCGGGGAACTTCTTTGAGGCTTTGTACTGGGCTTCTCGTTAGAAATGCCCAGCGTCGCGTGTGACGGTTGCACCAAAGGCGCCGCTCGGCGAGACTCATTGTGATTCGACGTAGGGTTATTCCCGGCCTGTGTCGTTGGAACCTCTGCGGGTGCAGGAGGATATGTTGACTGGCGCAGAACTGTAGGCACAACGTACTGCGAAAATCTCGAGTCAAGCGAGGTCTTAGAACATGATAATTGCTCACCGTCATGGTCTGGTCCTTTGGGTGTTGACGCCTGGGTCTGATCGAGCCGGGAGGCTTTGTCAGTGAATTGTCGGACTCATCAGAGTCCTTGACAATGACACGCATGAGCCTTGGATCCTTGCCAAGGTGCATGACAGGTATATGGCCATCCTTAGCTTCGCGCCGTCTCTCCTGATCTCGAGTGGCCTTGTGGACATAGTCGTCCTTGACCCTCTGTTCGTTGCGCCTCTCATCATGACGCTGCTCCTCCCTCTGCCTTTCCTTCTCGCGCTCACGCCGACGTTCCTCTTTGTGATGCCGTGTCTCCTCCTCGTACCTAAGGTCCCGTTCTCGCTGATCTCGAGAAATCTGCTCCTGAGGCCGCTCTGCGCGCCGCTTGTCTTTTGCTTTAGAAGCGGCTTTTGACTCTTCCTTTGACCTATTCCTACCCTGTTCCTTCTCTCTTTCTCTTCCTTCTGGACTTGCTTTTTTAAGAAACGACGGTGGGCGAGGCCAAGTAGAAGTGGCTTGAGGCTCTGCGCTTTCGGGAGCCGGAGTGGTGGGGTGGCGAGGACGACGGCGAGAACTCTTGTAATGATCCTCGGCATGACGAAGCGGATCCGGAGACATGAGGGAGGCTTTATCCATGGCGGTGGCGGTCCGATGGGATGTGGCCCGGGGATCAGGAGGGGTTTCCCACTGTCTTTGAGCCGTAGGATGAGTTTCCTGCGGTAAGGTAGGGTTTGGATGCGGCGCTTTCTGTGACATATACGAGGAGTGTCCCTGAAAGGGTTGTGTGGGTGCATTATGAGGTGCTTTGCTGGCAGTAGCAGAAGATTGAGCGCCTGATGGATATGTGGGTGCAGGGGTTGATGACGATAGAAGGGGCCCATCGGAGACATGAGCGCGGCTGGAACGGTGCTTTGCATCTTCCCTATCCCTGCCAGCGGTGCGTATCTGTGAGGTCCTGTGATGAGAGGAAGAAGTGAAAAGCTTGTGTCTCGGACGATCGGGTTCTTGACTTAAGGTGTCTCCGTTGGGTTTCCAGTGTTTATAGGTGTTCATAGTCAAGAGGGCAAATGAAAATTTGCCTCTCAAAAGGAGAAGGAAAACCAGGAAACGAAGGCCTTCGCGGCCCCAGAGCTAAGGTGCTTGAAATGTGCACCGTCGGGGGACAAAAAGGGAAAGAAACGAGCACCTCGGGGCGACCGACATGAGGCTTCAGGCTGCCTTCCGCTTATGGGCAGCGCACGACCCTACAGACACCAGCACTTGCACTCTGCTCTCTATATTTGTGCGAGACGATACGGAAAGCAACACAATACTATATATTAGATGTATGCGGAGTAACTAAGCTAGGACAGCGGGTACAGGTCCGAGACTGTCCATGGTCCTGGCATGCTCAAGGGGAGGGCTGACTCGTCTGGCCCCAAAACAGGGCAAGAACGGGAAAGCTGGGTCCCAACGGCTCGTTCTTACACGGCTTTGACTCACGACCGACAGTGAGCAGCGGAAAGGCTGGTGGAGAGACGAAATCCCCTGTCGAGATGGTTTAAG
The DNA here is from genome assembly GCA_015178925.1 of Russula emetica. Classification (NCBI taxonomy): domain Eukaryota; kingdom Fungi; phylum Basidiomycota; class Agaricomycetes; order Russulales; family Russulaceae; genus Russula; species Russula emetica. The sequence continues at coordinate 775,930 of WHVC01000004.1, read as the reverse complement.
GACCGTGTATGCGGAATATTAGTGCAAACGACGGCCTGTGGCGAAGAGCCGGCAGTTACCGGTGGTGTGCTCATGCGCATGCGCAACTCAAGTTTACGATCTCACAAGCACTCCGTCACTTTGCTCCACGCGACTACACTCTCTCCTTGCACCAGGCTTACAGCCAGCAATCATTTCCCGTTTTGTATCAATAAACTCCTTTACAAATTAACGGTTAATTATTCCCCCTGAGCATGGTGCGCCAGGGTTCTACTCGGTAATGGTCGGCCGAATTACTGACCTCGTCTCTCCACGTCCTAGAGTGACATGGAGACGCTGGAAGAGAAGGTCAATGGTGCTCCCCCAATGGACATCGACGAACCGGTATCTGTCAGAGATCGTGCGTAATTGACCCTTTGGTCCACTCATTATCTGTTCATTATCGCTTTCACAGATGAGGCCTTTGCTGCCAAACATATGCCAGATTTGGGTCACGATGTTAAAGAATTCAAAGTATTCTCATGGAAACTTACTGGCTGGAAGAAGCTTGAAAAGAAGCTCACCAGTCCCGAGTTTGACTGCGGCGGACATCACTGGTGCGCGCCTACCTCTTTTTTTTCGTGTATCCTATCTTCACCTTTGGAATCGCGAAGGCGCATATTACTCTTTCCATTTGGTAACTCAAATGCCCCTCCGAATGACACGGTCTCCGTTTACCTCGATTATGCTGATCCTAAACGTGCACCGGAGGGCTGGCACGCATGTGCCCAGTTCGCCCTAGTCATCTCCAATCCTCACGACCCTACCATATACACTGTCAGCCGTACGTGTTTCGATAAGTATCAAGGAGCATAATTTGATTTCGCGATTGACCCAATTCCAGACGCACACCACCGCTTCATCGCTGAAGAATGTGACTGGGGCTTCACCCGATTCAGCGAGCTACGCAAGCTGTTCACCATTCAGGATGGCCACAGTAGACCAACAATCGAGGAAGAATGTGCCGACGTCTCTGTGTTTGTCCGTGTGCTTGAAGACCCAACGGGTGTACTATGGCACAATTTTGTCAAGTAGGATCTTCTTAACTCATCATCAGCCTGACTACCTTTGACGTCCGTCCCACAGCTATGATTCAAAGAAGGAGACCGGCTATGTTGGGTTGAAAAATCAAGGTGCAACATGCTACATGAACTCACTTCTCCAATCGTTGTTCTGCACTCGGTATTTCCGCAAGGTGAATCACGATTTTTTCACCGGTTGGGTAATGCGAACTCAGTTGCTCTAGGCTGTCTATGAGATTCCTACTGAAGAAGAACGTCCGACTGAGAGTGTCGCTCTAGCTCTTCAGCGTGTCTTTTACCATCTCCAGACGTCAGACCAACCAGTTGGTGCGTTTCTTATCCTAGGCTGTAATCTACAACCACGTGTTTATTGTCGTCGCAGGCACTACGGAGTTGACGAAATCTTTCGGGTGGACTTCACTGGACTCGTTCTTGCAGCATGATGTGCAGGAATTCAATCGTGTCTTGCAGGATAAGCTCGAGTCAAAGATGAAGGTGTGTATACTCATGTCTTTGATGGAATCGGCCGCTGATGATCAAGTAGGATACGACGGCGGAGGGTGCCATCGCCAAGCTTTTTGTTGGAAAAATGAAGAGTTACATCAAGTGTGTCAATGTTGATTTCGAGTCTTCGCGAATTGAAGAGTTCAATGGTACCGTCTCTCACTACAGTGGATCCTAGCACTCATTGACGAGTTCGCAGATCTGCAACTTAATGTCAAAGGAATGAAGAATCTTTACGAGTCGTTTCGAGACTATGTTGCAGTTGAGACGCTTGATGGAGAGAACAAGTATCAAGCAGAAGGATATGGCCTCCAAGATGCGAAGAAGGGAATAATTTTTCAGTCTTTTCCTCCCGTTCTTCACCTCCAACTCAAGCGCTTCGAGTATGATGTTCAGCGGGATGCTATGGTCAAGGTGTGCCCCTCGGTCCAAGTCGGTAGAATCGAAGCTGATTCCCAATTCGCAGATCAACGATCGGCATGAATTTCCTTTTGAGATTGATCTCAGCGAGTTTTTAGACGAGTCGGCCGATAGATCACAACCATGGATCTATAAACTACATGGCGTGCTTGTTCACTCTGGGGATCTCCATGGCGGGCACTACTTCGCTTGTATCAAGCCTGACGCTTCTAGTCGGTGGCTCAAGTTTGATGATGACCGAGTCACACCCGTGACTGACCGTGAGGTGCTCGAGGAGAACTATGGGGGTGAAGTCCTCAATGGTGTTCCACCTACATTGCAGCGGAATCAAGTCCGCTCAATGAAGAGGTTTTCCAATGCGTACATGTTGGTTTACATCCGGGAGGCAGCCACGGAGGACGTGTTACCACCATTCAAGGAAGAGGACACGCCGGCACATCTCAGTAAGTGATACCGTAGCGTTCGTTTTTGTCACTAATGGTCTCCTATTAGAAAGGCGCCTGGATGAGGAGCGCTTACAGTTCGAAGCAAAACGCCGTGAACGCGAAGAACAACATCTCTTCCTCACAGCAAAGGTAAAGTAGCACTATCATCACCGGAGGCATTCTGTATCTTTTTTATGCAGGTTATCACGGATGAGACTTTCTCTCATCATGAGGGCTTCGATCTCGCGAGTTTTGACGAGAAAAATTGGCCACCCTCGGAACTTTCAACATTCCGCGTACTTAAGACTGAGACTTATAATGTCTTTAAGGCGCGGGTAGCCCAGCATTTCAACTCCCCCGAAAACCAGATCCGATTATGGGTGTTGGTCAACCGACAAAACAAGACTGTTCGCCCTGACACTCACATACCAGAAAATGAGCCCACTCTCAGTGTGTTGTGCCATGCCCATGTATGACCATATTACTCACTTGGCACGCAGCGGTTGACGTCATCCGCAATAATATGGCTGCAAGGCAGACAGACCTCCGCCTGTACCTAGATATAATTCCAGATCCAAGCAAGGTACATCTTACCGTCTACGACTTTACCCTCTCTCATACACTTTGCGTAGCCGGAGCTTCCTCAAGGAACCATCATGGTTTTTTTGAAGCATTTCGATACGTCAAAGCAGACGCTTCATGGCATCGGCAAATGTTATGCTCAGCGGAATGCTAAGATTAGCGACCTCATCCCTACCATCAATGAGAGAATGCGGTGGACCCCAGGAACCCCTCTGAAACTTTATGAAGAGATAAAACCTGGAATGATTGAGCTCATGAAAGCTAAGCTCACGTTTTCTCAGAGCGAAATCCAAGATGGCGACGTGATATGCTTTCAAGTGGAGCTCTCAGAAAAGGAGTTCGTGCTTAAAGCCGTCCCCATTTGTGGTCCATCTAACATTCACTAGGATTCACGATCTCGAGATCCAGGGGCTTTACTCAAACCCCGTCCAATTCTATGACTTCTTGCAAAACCGTGTGATGATTGTTTTCCGACCCAAGTCTGATTCTGACCCGGAAGCACCTGAGTTCAATCTCGTACTTAGCAAGAAGCAGACATACAACACGGTATTGATTCCTTATCGTCCATCGCGAGCGTATGCTCATCAAATTACTCTATGTAGATGGCCGCTAAGGTTGCCGAATATCTGCGCCATGATCCTATAAAGCTGCGGTTCATAACAACGCATGCGTCGAATGCCTCCCCTAAGGCAATTTTGAAGCGATCGCTAAACCAAAGCATCGCCGAGATCATCTCACCATCCTACACGAGTCCCTCTACGACAGTTATATTGTATGAGAAATTGGATGTCAGCATCGTCGAGCTTGAAACGAAGAGGAGCCTCAAAGTTATCTGGACTGGCATTCACAACAGGGAGGAATCGACACATACGTTCCTCCTCCCCAAAACGAGCATGGTACACGAGCTAGCGGACCATCTGTCTAAACAGGTGACGATGTCTTCTAATGGGCAGGGGTCCGGTAAGATTCGGGTGTTTGAGGTCTCGAAAGACGGTAAAACACAGAAGGAGTTTACTGGGACGGAGATGATAGGCAACATTCCCGACCCCGTAGAGCTCTACGCCGAGGTAAAGAAACTAGTAGTGTTGCACGTCTGGTCGCTCAATCTCGGCTTGTAGGAAATCCCTTTGGAGGAGCATTATGCTGACGATGCTGACAAGGTGATCAGCGTGTTCCATTTCTCAAAAGAGGTCCAGCGAACACACGGTGTTCCGTTCAAATTTGTTGTCAAACCGGTACGTTTTCGACCTTTGAAATGAGGAGACAATGTGTTGAACTGGAGACCAGGGTGAGCGGTTCGCAGATACGAAGAAGCGGCTACAAGCTCGGATTGGAGCGTCAGACAAGGATTTCGCGCGATTCCGATTCGCGCTAATCCAGGCGGTGACTTTTAAACAGCCATCATACATTGAAGACGGTGAGTTCCTTATTCCTTAGTCGCTTTATTGGGGAATCGCTCAATTGCAGCAGACGACAACATCTATGAGCACAAGTTCGCACCAGAAGATGTACTAGGACTGGACCATGTGGACAAATCTGGGAAGACGCGGACTGGCACAGGAGAGAAAGCGATTGTGATTCGCGGTTAAGAGGACTGGGCTGTGCTATTCCGTCTGCTCTGCTTTCATCAGTGCCCATTACCTTTGACATTGTGTTTCTGACTTCATGGTCGACGCAATCCTTGCCATAACACCGCATCGTGTCTCTCGACGCCCGTATGAAGATTAGTATGACTTGGATAACTACTGCACAAAGGGAGGTGCATATAAATACTGTAGAATAGGACCTATTTTCGCTTCTTCGACTTTTTGGCAGACTTGATAATCAATGAGCACCCTGTGAGGGATTGACGCAAAAATAGAGTAGCGCTCACTTTTGGTGTACGTGGACTTGCTTCGCCCTCACTGGAAATGCCGTCTGCGCCAGCGCTAGGTGTGGGCGGTGCGAGGGAATTTGGTGACTTCGGTGAAGTAGACGGCTTTGGTACTGTGGGGCTAGTAGCCGCGGACGCAGGGGTAGCAGACTTTTGATCACCAGGCGTCCTCTTACCATACTTCACCTCTGGAAACTGGTCAACGACACAGAGAACACGGGTCAAAGAAATGGAGTGAATACCATTTCGTACACGCTCCATGGATATCTGCTCCACTACTGCCCTCGTCTTCTCATTTGCAAGCATCTCGGTGGCAGTCTGGAAGAGTACTTGCCCCCAACCCTCAACAAACGAATTAGCCTCGGCATGCACCTCGACAATCTCCGCCTCAAGTTCCTTCTCTGCAGCAAGGAGGCTGTTCCATAAATCATCGCCAATAGAACCCTTTTGCAGTAGATTCTGGAGGGCTGGTTTGTCCTCGCGTATCCGAAGGATTCGCTGGACATCCGCGATGGCGCGCCGAACGAGCGCGGCTTTCAATAAAGCATCGGAAGCGGGGGGATCGGTACGCTGAAGGAGGGTGACATATGTGTCTCTCTCGTGGTGTCTTGAGAAGTAAGGCTCGATTTGTTTGCCTGATGAATGTACGTGACATGAGCAGTCGAATACGGACGGCTACGTAGCCGGGAGGGAAGTCATACTGGCATTGCGCTTCCTGTAGAAATGACCGAAAACAAAAAGACCACCGAATAGGACGAGAACATAGAAGACGGGGACAAACACGGAGGCCATGGCTCGTCTCCGATTAGTGGAAAAGAGTGAAAAGTATTGTGCTGGATAGGCCACGATGGACGTGTCCTCTTTGCATCTATTTGTTCCCGGCCCGGGGTTAATGATTAACGAGCGCTAGCGCTAGACTGGGTGCGGTGGGTCCACTGGCAACTGAACAATGTTTCGTTGCACTGTTTCTCGCTTTGCCTCCTCGAGTACTCGTATTGTTACACAGAGGTTTGCCTCTACAAAGGTGCGCTCTTAAATTTAACCGCATACATACACTTTTGGTCTTATGCACCGCGCAGACCTTGAAAGAGACACTCCAACAGGTCATTCCCGCGAAGCAGGAACAACTGAAACAATTGGTGCGGGTAATCTCATCTGAACCCTGCGCGCACCCATCAATTTTGTAGAAAGCAGAGCACTCGCAGACAGTCATTGGCGATGTCAAAGTCGAGAACATTATCGGTGGCATGCGTGGATTGAAATCCATGTTATGGGAGTCATCAGTCCTTGATCCGAACGAAGTGCGTTTATTCGACTTGTTCGAATATCTTGCTAAAACATGTACTTAGGGCATTCGTTTCCATGGCCTAAGCATCCCCGACTGTCAGAAGCAGCTTCCGGCAGCACCAGGTGGCAAAGAAATAATTGCCGAGAGTATGTTCTGGTTGCTCCTCACAGGCAAGGTTCCCACCGAAGCGGAAACGCGCCAACTCTCGCGCGAACTGGCCGAGAAAGGAGACCTCCCTACCTACGTTGAGAAACTCATCGACGGGTAGGAGTCTCCTTCGTCTCTTCCTCGTCCACTCAAAACTCCGACCACGAACAGACTTTCTCCATCAATGCATCCGATGACGCAGCTTGGCATTGGTGTCGCGGCCCTCAACCATGATAGCGTGTTCCAGAAGGCATATGAGACTGGAATAAAGAAGTCCGATTATTGGACATACACTCTGGAAGACTGCCTTACGCTGATAGCGCGTCTCCCAGCCCTCGCAGCTCGCATTTATAGGAACGTATACAGAAATGGTGCTGTGGCGCCCCCCATCAGCAAGGATCTGGACCTTGTCGGAAATTATACCGCACTCATGGGTCTTGGCTCGAACAAGGACCTGACGGAATATCTCCGGTTGTACATCTCCATTCATGGCGATCATGAAGGCGGAAATGCCTCTGCGCACACTGCACGTAAGGTCTCCGTTGTGATGCGTGTTTCTCCGTCTCATTGAGCACTCGTAGACCTCGTGGGTTCGACATTAGCAGACCCATACCTTGCATACTCCGCAGCGCTCTTTGCCCTGGCTGGGCCATTACATGGGTGAGCCGTTACTTCATCTTACACGCGTCGGACATGCCTTTGAGTTTTGTATCCATAGCTTAGCCAATCAGGAAGTCTTACGATGGCAATTGGCGATGCAAAAAGAGCTCGGCGACAACATTACGCATCAAGACATCAAGGATTATCTCTGGAAAACCTTGAAGAGCGGTCAAGTTGTACCTGGGTTGGTCGCAAATTTTTTTCCTGTGGGGTTCTCTCCAGTAACTACTGTTAGTTACGGGCATGGTGTCTTGCGGAAGTCGGACCCCCGTTTCATCGCGCTTCAGGAGTTCTGCGATAGTCGACCAGAGTTACTCGCGAGCCCTACAATCCAGCTGGTGAAAAAGGTTTGGACACCTATCGACTCACCGACTCGCATCGCGACCGCCGCTGACCTTGACTGTCGTTCAGACCTACGAAGTGGCCCCCGGTGTCCTAACCGAACACGGAAAGGTTAGCAGAATACCATGGACAAGGCCTCTCCTCGGCTGACTTGTAGTCGAACAGACGAAAAACCCATGGCCTAATGTCGACGCTACTTCCGGTTCGTCCACTCGTGCAAAAGACGCGTCCCTGTTTACTAATCCCAATGTTTCTCGTTAGGATGCGTGCTTTACCACTACGGCCTCACGGAGTTCAAGGTACTGTCGTTGTCCCTTCGTACGGTGAAACAGTCACTTACCATATACCTTCTCATTACAAGTACTACACTGTAATCTTCGGTGTCTCTCGTGGTGCGTGGTATCTATTCCCGACGCAATCCACACGATAACTGACGCTCGCACGCGTAGCATTGGGTGCGTTGACGCAGCTTGTCTGGGCTCGCGGTAGGTCATGTCACCCTGTCAAACTGGAAGCATGACTTAATGAGATATTAGCTCTTGGCCTTCCGTTGGAACGTCCAAAGTGTGAGTTTCCTTCAACAGTAAAGTTGAATATGGAAACTAACGCCCAATCTGCAGCCCTATCCATGGATGCCCTCCAGGACATAATCGACAAAAGCGCTCAATAGGGAGCGCAGAGACGGCTAGAGCCGTCTATAGGTTTATACAGCTATTGTGACAAAGGAAAAGACATCTGCCTTATAGATATCGGTATGCCCGAGGTATACGCTGCCGGTAGCTGTCAAAGTACCACAAACCACCAAGGAATGAGAGATAAACGACACAGACGAAGGCCCGGCGGACTAATCACAACACATCAAACAACAGAAAATGATCCGTACAAAAGGAAACGTCAGAGTAAGAGGTAGCAAGCAACAAAGGAAATGTGGAATATATAATACTCAGTGGTGGATGTCCAAGGAATGGAACCAGACACTAGAACCTTCGATTCGCCTGCTGAGCCTGCTGTGGCGGTGCACGGCTCGCAACACCCATGTTAGGTATACCCTGACGAGGCTGTCCGGAAGTAAGTTGACCCGGGTGACCTTGAGGTGGGCCCTGCCCACGTGAGGCAGGATAAGCTTGTGGGGGACGATTCTGCGGCGGTGGTATGTTCGCCTGTCCTGACGGTGGGCCACGCTGTGACATTTGCGGACCAGGATCAAATAGAGAAACAGGAGTTGGGCGGCCATTCGCGCTGGGAGCGGAAGCCATAGGCGGGGCGGCAGCTAGCGAGGGATTCTTCTCCGCGGCTTTGATGATCTCATCGCTGTAAGGGACTACGTGAGTGATTTGAAAGGAATGTAAGAAGTTAGCTCACTCTAGAAGATTCAAGGCTGCGCAAAGGACAACCCATTCTACGCAGTCCTCATTGCCTTCCCCTAGCGTCTGCCAGACTGCCTTCTCTTCCGGACTTTTTCCTGAGATTGTGATGCGAGTGCCGCCGCCATTGGGACCAGTAGGATTCTTCTGAATCTTGCCAAACTCAATGCGCTTCGGGGGTATATTATGGCCTGCGTAGGCGAAGTAAAACATGCTCCAAAAGGCGGCGTTTGGATTTGGCTTGGAAATTTGGAAAAGTGGGAGGTCTGGTGAATCGGGGGATGGAAGAGAGAGTTTGTAGATCGGGGAAATTACACCGGTATTGGTGATAGACCACTTAAGGTTGCGAGAGGCCTCGCAACGTACGACGCGTGAACCGCCTCCAGGACCACCGTGCCCAGGATCAGAGGCGGAGGCCTTGACTGCGGGGTTGTTAGGGCGCGGGGGGAAAAGCTTGGCAACACAAAGGTCGCCTTGAGGAGAAGGAGTCAAAAGGTAGTTCTCCGCATTCTACGAACGAAGCATGAGCCCGGGGACAGGATAACATGACAAGAAAACGCACGAAGTTTGTGTGCAGATAGGAGTAAAGGATATTGGAGGGTTGACCTAGTAGAATAGCAGAAGATATGGATAAAAAGTTACAAGAGAGTAAATAAGGGGGAAGTTACCATGAGGGGTGACGATGAGGGTCGGAAGGTGGTTGGGTATTGGGGGATGTGTTGGGGATGTGTAGACAGAGTAGATGGCCGCCATAATTGAAGAGCGAAAGCGGGGGTTCTCTCGGGTCGGGGGTTTGTCACGCGGCGTGTCACACCTCACCTCATCCATCGCATCGATATATTCGATTCGATTCGTTGTTCAACACAGAACAGACATGAAAAACTTCAAGAAATCATTGGTATGCTCTCCCCTCCCTTCCTGTTCTCATCTCATCTCTTTTCCCAGCTTCGTGGTAAAGACTCAAATTCTTCAAAAAACAAACCCCCTCAACAACCCTCTGCGCAATCCTCAACCTCCGCCTCCTCCTCGACACTACCCCTTCAGCCCTCCGCGTCTGGCCAAGCTCTCCTTCCAAACAGCTCCGGACATAATGGAAGCAACCACTCCCTTCCATCACAACCAGTCCTCGCAGTCTTCTCGCTCGTCCGCTCAATCTGCTCCCCCCCAGGACCGTAGATTAGCAGTCGAGAGGGCAACTCCTGCACCGCCCATCGTTGTCGTCAGCCCAGATAACTCTGATCAGAGTAGCGCTGGTTATGGCTCTCCAGAGCGCCTGTCCATCGGCCTCGAACCAGGAGGTTCTGCCACTCCCCCGCGAACGAGTCCTCTGAATCGTCTCCGGGGTCCCAAGGATACCATCCCGATTGTCGGTAAACCCCCGAGAAAGCAGAGGAGTAGTCCGCTTCGTGGTCACAGAGAAAGTCGAGATCGAAAGACTCCCTCCCTTTTTGGGTTTGTTGTATCGCCTTCGCACGTCTACAGTTGTCTCACCACCGTTTCAGAAATTCCCCCAAACGAGCGCCCTCAACTTTTCGTAAAAAAGTTACACCAGTGTCATGTCCTTTTTGACTTCAATGACGCTAGCTCCGAGCTGAAAGGCAAACAAATCAAGGCACAGACCCTGCACGAAATGCTAGAGTACATTACTACCCAGCGTGGTGTTATTTTGGAAAACATATACCCTGAGGTGGTCAAGATGGTGCGCTCTACCCTTCTTTTATTGATCTTACAGTGTTAAAACGGCACAAAGTTTGCTACCAACCTTTTCCGTTCCATACCCCCTCCCGTAAATCCCACAGGCGATGCGTTCGACCCGGAAGAAGACGAACCTGTACTCGAACTTGCCTGGCCTCACTTAAAGATCGTTTATGAATTTTTCCTCCGCTTCGTGGAGAGCCCAGATTTTAACACAAATCTAGCCAAGCGCTACATTGACCAGACCTTTGTCTTAAATTTGCTCGAGCTTTTTGACTCGGAGGACCCTCGCGAGCGCGACTTCTTAAAGACTACCTTGCACAGGATTTATGGCAAGTTTCTCAATCTTCGCGCACCCATCAGGCGTTCCATCAACAACGTGTTCTACCACTTCATCTACGAGACCGAACGGCATAATGGCATTGCTGAACTCCTGGAGATTCTGGGATCTATTATTAACGGCTTCGCGTTACCGCTCAAAGATGAACACAAGACCTTTTTGATGCGCGTTCTTATCCCACTTCACAAGGTCAAAAGCCTTTCGATGTATCATCCGCAACTCGCATACTGCGTGGTTCAGTTTCTGGAGAAGGACGGCGCCCTGGCGGAAGAGGTCGTGCTTGGTCTCCTCAAATATTGGCCAAAAGTAAATTCCCCCAAGGAGGTGATGTTCCTGAGCGAAGTGGAGGAAATCCTGGATGTGATCGATCCTGCCGAGTTTCAGAAGATCCAAGTGCCCTTGTTCCAGCAGCTTGCACGGTGCATCAACAGTCAACATTTCCAAGTGGCGGAACGCGCTCTTTACTATTGGAATAACGAGTATATCGTCAACTTGATGAGTGACAATATGTCCGTAATCCTTCCGATCGTGTTTCCCGCTTTGTACCAAAATTCAAAATCACATTGGAACCGGTGCGCGCAGTTCTGGTCGTGTCCTTGGGTTTGGCTTACCAAGTTTTCCAGTACGATACATGGGATGGTGTATAATGCTCTCAAGCTCTTTATGGAACTCAACCCTGATCTATTCGACGAAACGTTGCAGCAGTATAAGCAGCGGAAAATCGAGTGCGTTGCCCGCCGAATCTTAATAAAATCATATTTAAACACTTTCCGTAGCGAGCGACAGCACGCTGTGGAAAAATATGAGGGTTGGAAGAAGATTCGGGCCAGAGCAGTTCAGAATGCCAACGGCCACCTGCCCGAGGGCTTTGCCGAAGATGAGCCACAGCCCCCTCCGCCACCGCCGCCCGATGACGGTGACATTGTGGATTTGGCAATGGATCTCAATGCCGTATCGATCGATGGCGAGGTGCCACACGAGCTAGATGACAGTGGAATTGAGCGAGTGCCGACTGCGGACCCTGGACTGGATGTGAGTGGAAGGATCTAGAAAGATGTCGTTTGCTCTGTGTATTAATGACGGATGCAGCGTCCCTTACCCGAAGTTGGAACTAGCTTAGAACAGACAACCCTAGGTGGAACACATGTACGCAGGAGAAGTGTATTGCCAGGCAAGTGAAAGAAAAGTGTATAGAGGAAGAAGCACTGACGGGTCCGCAGTGGACCCCACCGTGTTACGAGATTTACAAGCACACCGTAGTCTAGAAGACGGGCTTGTGCCACGGGGAGGATAGATAGAGGAAGGGTTGGATAGCGCGTTGAGGGATTTCTTTGTACACTATTCGACTTGACCAAAGTGGAACGCACTGCTTAGCTAAGCGAGTGAAGATGCTTGTGGAAAGTTAAAGAAGAGTCTGGAATGCCATCGAAAAAAATATGCGGTATCTCTTATAAAAACTGGGAATTGCGTCAACCCTCCACCCATCGACCCTTCTTATTCTACTACAACAACAATGTCCCCCAAAGCTGTTGGTATTGATCTTGGCACAACCTACTCGTCAGTTTCCGTCCTCCCTTCACACTCTCCTCGTCTTCTTACTCACCTCTCCCATTCAGTTGCGTTGGTGTCTGGCAAAACGATCGCGTTGAAATCATCGCGAACGACCAGGGTAACCGCACCACCCCATCGTATGTCTCCTTCTCGGAGAATGAGCGCTTGATTGGCGATGCCGCCAAGAATCAAGTCGCAATGAACCCACACAACACGTACGTCCCTAATCGCTTAATCTTATCACAACTTCGTCTTACATCATTTTGCCTATGTTAGTGTCTTCGACGCGAAGCGTCTCATCGGCCGCAAATATGATGATCAAGAGGTCCAGGCTGACCTCAAGCACTTCCCCTTCAAGGTTTTCAACAAGACCGGGAAGCCTTACATCCGTGTCCAGTACCGTGGCGAGGAGAAGGAATTCGTGAGTGGAAAATGTAGCTGGAACACCGATCTTCGGAGCTAATCCCCTTGTACAGTCCCCCGAGGAAATCTCGTCCATGGTTCTCGTGAAGATGAGGGAGACCGCCGAGTCTTACCTTGGTGGCACTGTTACAAATGCGGTTGTCACGGTCCCCGCCTACTTTAACGACTCGCAACGTCAGGCCACAAAGGATGCCGGTACAATTTCTGGTCTCAACGTCCTTCGTATCATTAATGAGCCTACCGCCGCCGCAATCGCGTACGGTCTTGATAAGAAGGTTTCCGGCGAAAGGAACGTTCTCATTTTCGACTTGGGTGGAGGAACTTTCGATGTATCTCTCCTGACTATTGAGGAGGGTATCTTTGAGGTAAAGGCCACCGCCGGTGACACCCATCTTGGTGGAGAAGACTTCGACAATCGTCTCGTCAACCACTTTGTCCAGGAGTTCAAGCGCAAGCACAAGAAGGATTTGTCGTCCAATCCTCGTGCCCTTCGCCGTCTTCGCACTGCGTGTGAGCGTGCTAAGCGTACACTCTCCTCCGCTACCAACACCACTATTGAGATCGACTCTCTGTATGAGGGTATCGATTTCTACACTTCCCTCACCCGCGCACGCTTCGAGGAGCTTTGCCAGGACTTATTCCGCAGTACCTTGGAGCCCGTTGAGAAAGTTCTTCGCGACTCGAAGATTGACAAGGGTAGCGTGCACGAGATCGTCCTCGTCGGTGGTTCCACTCGCATTCCCCGTATTGTCAAACTCGTGTCCGATTACTTTAATGGCAAAGAACCCAACAAAAGTATCAACCCGGATGAGGCCGTTGCATACGGAGCAGCAGTCCAGGCCGCTATCCTTTCCGGTGACACCTCCGAGAAAACCCAGGACCTTCTACTTCTTGATGTCGCCCCTCTGTCCCTTGGGTACGTTTACTTTCGGTCAGGTGTTTACCCTTGACGGCTAACCGTTGTCTTCAGTATCGAGACCGCTGGTGGTGTCATGACTGCACTCATCAAGCGCAACACGACAGTTCCGACCAAGAAGTCAGAAATCTTCTCCACATACTCTGACAACCAACCGGGTGTGCTCATCCAGGTATATGAGGGTGAACGTGCACGGACAAAAGACAACAATCTACTCGGCAAATTTGAGCTGTCCGGTATTCCCCCAGCTCCTCGTGGTGTTCCTCAAGTAGAGGTTACGTTCGATATCGACGCGAACGGGATTTTGAACGTTTCGGCGGCGGACAAAACCACTGGTAAATCGAATCGCATCACGATCACCAATGACAAGGGACGTTTGTCGAAGGAGGAGATCGAACGGATGGTCAACGATGCCGAGAAATACAAGTGTACGTAATGCCCTTCACTCACTCCTAGAGGATTCTGTTGACATGTCCTCATAGCTGAGGATGATGCTGCCGCTGCTCGTATTACTGCGAAGAACGGCCTTGAGTCGTATTCGTACAACTTGCGCAACTCCCTGACTGATGATAAGCTCGCTAGCAAATTCGATGCAGCGGATAAGTCGAAGCTGGAGAGCTCGGTGAACGAGGCCATCTCCTGGCTTGACGCTTCACAAGAGGCTTCGATCGAAGAATACCAGGAGAAGCAGAAGGAACTCGAGGCCATTGCAAATCCAATCATGCAGAAGTTGTATGCTCAGGCAGGTGCAGGGTGCAGGTGCAGGTGCACCAGGAGGATTCCCCGGTGGAGGCTTCCCAGGTGGCGCTCCAGGAGGTGCACCAGGAGGCTTTCCCGGTGCTGGTGGCGAGGACGGGCCCAGTGTCGAAGAGGTTGATTAAAGGCTTGTCTTTGCATGTCGGTCATTGTACTATCAGTTCGGACTTGCTATCATCAAAAGTAATGACACTGGTGTAAGGTAGCTCCTGCATATGTCTAGAATCTCATATATCATCGCATTTTCTTTGCTTCAGCTATGTCCTCTGTGGTGATGGTGACGTCATCGCTGACAGCGAACTCACTCGGGCCGGACGGGAATCCAGATGACGTTGCAGTAGGAAGAAGCCTCTAAGAAATGTGGTCTGTGAATGTCGCTCTAAGAAATGTGGTCTGTGAATGTCGCCTCTCCTGCCATGACATGTCTACAGCGATCGCGCACACAGCAAGTCGGCGTAAGGACCTCACCCCCGGGCCGGAACAGTGAAAGTGGTGACGCTTGTCAGTAAAAACGTACAGCAGTTGCATTCCTGAGATGGTCTTTTTATGTGCCGGGTACATTCGGCACTGAGCTGGATAACTCGCAAGACGTACATATGGGAAGCCCGTACGTACGAGAAGGCTTACCATGTCCCATGTCCGAGTCACCAGTGCTCACCACAGGGTTCCTCACCCCGTTCAATGGATATTAGAGGTGGAGGATGTTAACATTGCTCGTCCAGTCGACGACATGAAGAAAATGAAGATGTTCACGCTCGCTCTTGCGTACAGAGGAGAACAGCGGGTGATGATGCATTATGGATCAACTGTAAGCGTCCTCGCGTCAAACTCAGCCTGACTAATTTTGCCCTTCCTCAACTTCTTCGCCAGCCTTTCCTCTTCAGCCAACGATGCCCAATCGTCCAAAGCCTCGGCTGAATCAACATTTTTCTCTTCGGTGTTCGAGTCAGCCCGAGTCCTTTTTTTGAGTGCTGTATGCTCTTCACGCTCTCCTTCTCCCAGTCGTGAAGACGCCATCCATGCCTTCTTCCTCGTCTTTTGCACACGTCGTTTCTCTCTTACATCCTTTTTAGCAAGCTGCTTGCTCCACGAAACGTGGTCCTTTTTACTATTTGTGTTTATCGAAGTTCGCTTCGAGTCGTTGGATGATTGGACCTCTGCGGCGGATTTCAACCGTTTCGCTTCCTGAGCTTTATCAGCGTAGGAGTATTTATTCCACTGTATAAGGAACGATTAATACAACCAGTGGGTTCGGATGTAGAATTCCGATCTGACCTCAATATCGGCATCATGCCAATGTGACGTGTCTATGCTCTTCAATTCTGGCATTCGAGGAAGACGTAGTAGTCCATAGCTCTCGGCAATTCCAACAAAGTCAAGACTTTTCAATCGGAATATGTAGGAGGCTTCGTGTTTACTATAAGCCCGAATGAAGGAGACAAAGGCCTTCGTTGCCTGAATGTTGAAACAAACCTGAATTTGCAAGAAAGAATCGAAACGGCTTGGGACGAACCATATCGTGAAGGGCTCTATCTTGCAGGAGATGTTTCCGTATTGTGGAAAGATAGGCAGACACTGCCTGAGCATCCGGCTCATCCTTGGACATAGCTGCTACGCCATGCTCGCCCAAGCGCCCATGGCTTTTGACGGGAATTTTGCGAACGGAGAGGAAATCTTGAGATTGATGACTGTCAGTACGCCCATACTACAACCTGATAATGCATGCGTCACCGAGATATTGATGTTCCTGGCCAGCCAGGAGAACCCACGCCCGACCTTGTTTTCCGGCACGCGCAGTACGACCGCATCGATGAGAAAACGCCTTGGTATCTGTGGGTGGGTCGAACTGCAAAATCGCCTCCACGTCAGGGATATCTAATCCTCGTGCTGCAACATCGGTAGCTAGGAGCAACGAAGGCGCCTCAACGGTCGAAGTGGAGTTTGCAAATGAATTCAGTGTCCGTGTCCGCGCGGAAGGAGGGAGAAAACCGTGGAGTGAGAAAAGCTGGACGGTTTCCGGCAAAAACAACGGCAGGATCTGCAACGCTATGTATGGGGACGGTGAATGTGGACGGCATTAACGAAATTACGCACTCTATAAAAGTAGTCAACGGAAGCGCAGGTCGCAAAATATAGTATGAATCGACTAGATTGATGTTCTCGCGTCTCATGTAGGATGACGCGCGTAAGTTGGACCAGCTTCTCGGACTGGTGACACATGAGACCAAATATCTTTAGACTACGACACCCGAATAAGGCAGTCAGACCTTAACCAATATACTATAGTGAACATACCCAGGAGGGATGCGACGCTCACGTATCACATCTCCCGCTTCTACAGGTATATCGTCAAGGGCGGACGGGCGCTTAGATTGTACTTTGACGACGATACGAGCGGGATTCCGCAAACCGGCTCTCACAAGCTCCGACATTGCGTCGGCGTCTGTCATCGTTGCACTGAATAATCCGGTTCTCCTTTGCTTTGGTAGCCGGAATAAGATCCTTGTCAAACTTTGTTGAAAGCCGAGATCGAGTAATCTGAGATGTCATGTCATCTATTTGTTATACTGCGTGCCGAGAATGTGATGCTCTACCGATCTGCTTCGTCAAGGACAAGCACCTCTAGCTCCTTTGTGCTGACCGAGGCTTTCCCTTTACCGAGCAGAAATTCCTCTATGCGACCAGGAGTACCGATTACGATGTCCGACCCTTGGGTGATGAAGCGCTCCACATCTTGAGCTGGAGAGGATTGTGCTGAAGATACGAGGAGAAGGGCAGGCGGAAGACAGCCATTCGGCGGGGTTTGTGAAGGATCGCCATCTGCATTGAGGTGCGTACTAGTTGGTTGAGACGAGAGGAAGACAGAAAAAACTGAATGTATCTGTGATGCTAACTCCCTAAGCCACCTCGAATATTGAGCAAATCTGAAAGATGCAGTAGAGGGTCACCTTGTCGGGCTAATGATCAAGGCGCCAATTTCGTTCCGCTTAAATTTTCTCTCTCTCCTGATGATACGCTCGAGAACTGGTATCACAAATGCCAAGGTCTTTCCTGAGCCTGTCACGGCCTCTACTACAACATCCTTGTTCTGCATGAACAAAGGAATGGTGGAGGCCTGAACCGGAGTCATTTGGGTATGACCCATGGACTGAATCACGTCAAGGCTGATTAGGAGAATGTTAAGAGAGGTAAGAGAACAAATAAGGACGGCGTACACCCAATCTGTCAACGGGGTAGGCAAGGAGGACCATGAGCCAGCATATGCAGGTGCAGCCATGGGAGGCAGACAAGGGATGAGTCCTGCCCGGGCCGGGCCGGCTCGAGCAAATCATTGTACCTCGCTTGCTCAGTCTTGGGTTCCTCGAGTTGGCATGGACTCTGGCGTCGAGGCCACTCAGATCCCTAACGCTTTCTCGTTGCATCGTCATGAACCCTCATCACCCACATCTACGTCCTCCCTTAACCACGTACACATCTCAGAGGCTTTGCTCAAATCTGAGGACAATGGCGCGACCCTGGACTTCAGCCATGTGCGCTTGACAGATGTGGGTGAATATGGCGCAGAACAGCTAGCGACTATCGGACGTGAGGATTCGATGGAGGATGAGAGTTCTGTGCTGAGGTGTGCTTTGCCCTTGACTGCGTGTCATAACATCTCACAGATCTCGCTACCCTTGTCCGACTGTCAGGATAACCTTATCCTCCAACCGTCTCGCGACCCTACCCATGGCATTTGCACTACTATCCCGCCTTCGTTATCTCAACTTAAAAAATAACTGTCTTGCTGTGTTTCCAGACGTCGTGAGCACATCAATTATTTGCCTAGGATGCTATCCAGCCACAACTGACACCGCCTGTTACTAAGCTCACCGTCATGCCCTCACTTGAGATTTTGGACATCGGTCGTAATAAGATCAAAAGACTACCCACGCAGCCCGGTTCCCTGGTCAACCTTCGTGTACGGACTCTTGTTTGTGTCTGGTACCCGTACACGTGCCCTTACACATATGATCTTTCAGGTGTTCTCGTTTTATCGAAATAGAATCACCAGATTACCTCCTTACTTGGTGAAGTTCACACATCTCTCCATTCTTCGAGCGGAGCAGAACCCTTGGGAATGGCCTCCCAAGAAGCTCATGGAGACACAATCTCCCACGAAAGACTTCATCAAGACAATTCAACATTGGATTGAGGATAATACATCCCCAGAACATCGTAACTTAACATCCGACCCCATCCTGTACGAGGAATCAGGCCTAGAGTCACGACGGTAAAGTTTGTCCTCACCGTAAGGCAACCCATGTTCATATCTCCCAGAACTAACTTCGCAACGTTCGCGAGTCAAGAAAATGACTTCAACAACGCATCGATTCTTCATACTCGGTCCTCCTCGGTCTCGTCAACGACCTCGACTCAGTTAGAGAACTCCATAGTCCAGCCTTCTGACCTGTCGTATTCCCAATTCACAGTTCCCTCCCTCTCCTCTCCAGGACCTCTTTCTCTCAGTGGTCGGATTACGTCGTCACCTCACTCATCGGACACATATCAACCCATTCCCGACGATTCCGTTGATTCATCCACTGACGATGATATGCTAAAGCCTATTTCTGATATTCTTGCTCACGTCCGCAACGCGTCCTATGCCGGATCTACTAGTCGACCTTCCGCGCGAGCAAATCTTCTCTCGAAGAAGAGTCTGCCGGATCTAAGGCGGACCAGGTTTCCGCCGAGCCAGGAGATACCCACAAAGTCTCCAATCACCCCATTATGGAACCCTCTCATCGTTAACCGGTCTGTTGATCAGTTCCTTTCAGCTCGACAAGACTCATCTGGCTCTCTTGAGAGTGCATCCGTTAGTCCCCGCCCGGATCAGACTCTTCTCAACGGACACACTGCCCCTTCTCCTCTCACCCCCATTCGCGCGGCTCCTACAATGGATGGCGAACGGCATTCATATTTCCGCCGCTTTTCCGTATTGCAGTCGCCCACCATTTTTAAAACTATCCCCGAACCTCTGCTTTACCTTGTGGATGCTGCCCGCGGAATCTTGTTCGCAGTCTCACAAATTTACCAATCACTTCACCATTATACAGTATATGCCATCGACGAACGGTTGGCGTCTGTACTGTTAAAAGTACTTAATCCTGCGAGCGGTTATATAACTCAGCTGATCAACGCGTTGGACCGCTTTGATTCGATGAGTCGTCGGGGGCTACCAACACCAGCGGTGTGTCGGGGCGTACTTGAAAGCTGTAAGGATAACCTGGCTATATTTGGTAAAGCTGTTGGGGTTCTTGCGCTTCAGTTGAAAGTGCTGGCCACTCAAGACGACGTTCGCTACACGAGACAGATGCTATTGGTACTCTACGGTGCCACCGCAGAGATTTCCAATGCTTGGCGATCAATGGTCCCGTATCTCGAGACTATTGAGCCTCTTCTCCGAGATCACCGACCGCCGCCGATATCAAAAGCACGTCCAGGTGGTCAAGCTTTCCCCCATCCTCCGGCACTGAATATCATACCATCTCCCATTTCTCTTTTCTCCCTCATTCCTCCTCGTCCCGTTGTTGTTCCTCCAGATAGCCCCGGACCTACCGAGCGAACTCACATCGCTCGGCGGCATGCAGGATCCTTTAGCTCCAAGGATGTCGAAATTGGTCGATTCATGGCCTCTTCTGATGGATCTAAAGCCATGCAAAAAGGTGTGGTGCCCCGGAAGTACCGCGGAGACCCATATACCTCGTATCGCTCGACGTCACCCTGGTCTACTACCCCTACAGAGTGGCTTATCACCATCAACAACCCCCCGAAAAAGTCCACAGTCCAATGATGCTCATTCACGGCAGGGGTCCTTGTCTTCTTTAGAGTCAACAGTGACCCATTCGCCCTCAACTGCGGGACGATTAGCAGTGGACGTTACAACTACTCTTCATAGTTTGGTGGACAATGAGGCGATCAATGCCATGAGCAAGGCGGTAGAGGCTGCACCGCCTGTCTGGGCCATGATGGACAGTATCCTTGCCGACCTACCAGAAAATCGGGAAGACATCAAAGAGACGCTCGTCAAGGCCCAGAACGTGACACAACTACTGAAAACAGACATCTCACTGCTGCAAGACGGCACGAACGTCGAAAGGAAGTCACTTCGGAACGATGCATATCTCTTTGTCAAGGTGAGTTTTCACTGATGCTCTCGTATAGTCAGGACCACTTAAAGCTCCTCATTCCTCCCTGCAAAGTTGGTTGTCTACCTCTCAACTAACGTGAAGTCATACATCGATTCTCACCCTTTGACTGCGGCCTTGCGAGCCAACATGGTTAAGCTCACCAACGCCACCGAAGAATTCGTCATTTTACTCCACGTATCATCCTTTGCCAACACCTCGACGCCTCGACCATACACACCTTTGACAAACGGCCTCTCTAGCAACAGCGCTATGATTGGGGCTACCTCTGATGACCCACATCTCGGTGGAGGAGGTCTCATACGGTCGCGCAGCGCACAACCAAGTGCGCCAAAACCCATATCTCCTTTACCTGCCAGAGAAATGCCGCATAGCGCCTTACCACAGCAGACGTTTCGAATTCCGCCAATCTCACATCAATCCAGGACAACAGCAGAAGCTGGCCTTGACGTTGTCTCATAGTCACCCTCCTAATTGTACGGTGCAGCCGCGTTGCAGTGACTGCCCTCGTCTCTCCATTACACCATTTGCTTATCTACCCCACTCAACATTATTTATCCTCATCTTATCTCGCTGAGGGCTACGGAACTCCGACAGTACTCCCTCTGAACACGGGTTCTTGCGCACGATAATGGCGATGAGGAATAAACGACGATGCCTATGTCATTCAAAACCATGCGGAGTATGCAAAATGGAAGCAAAACAAAGAGAACAGATCATGCAGGTCGTGAAGTGTAACAGGAGACATGTCCGGATAACAGCTCAACCAGTCGACTTTTTAGACTTCCCATCCGGTTGCGGAATCATGAGCCCGCCTTCGTGTCCATTCGCGACGATCTTGTCAATCTCCACCTGAATCTCGTACAGGTTGCTTTTCAACGACTTTGCGTCCTCGAACTTGCGGTGAGTTTTCGCTTCCTCGATGAAGGACTCCAGAAGGGCTTCTTGCTCGAGCAGGGGCTGAAGGGCATGCGCGAGTTTAGAATCTGGATCGATGATGGGGCCATCGATCTTTTTGGTTTGCGGAGATGTTGATTTGGAAGGCTTCGGCAGCGACTATATAGCACCCAGAGGTTAATAGGACATTATTTGCTAATAGATCACCCCCAGTACTTACCTGTAATGGGAACATGTGTTTCTGTAGAAAGACATTAGCTCTTGTATGCACAGCAGCCAGGACTCTGTCCTGAGAACTTCCAGGACCTGGCGTAGGAAGCGCTCGAATCCGCTTGGCGAGAGCGTCGTATTGGGCAAAGGCATCCAATAATCTTTTTCTTGCCGCCGATGCCTCTGCCGTGGGACGGTCATCGGAGCTGAAGTGATTGGTCACCTAGGAATGTCATAGGTACAGCTGAAGAAGACCTACTTGAGGGTCAAGAGCAGCTCCTGGAATTGAGGTAGAGCATCTTCGATTTCCTTCTCCAAACTCATGAACACATCATAGAGTTTTGAGAATGTCGGTAATCGTGCTCTGTCCAGCACGTATTGCTTGCGTCTGAGCAAGAGAAAAAAATCAGTGCCTGTCGCCACAAGAGACAAAATGGAAATGCCTCACAACAACGCGGGGCGGCAGACGCGGCAAATCCTAACGCCTCTCAAAAACTTCTCATCAGGATTGATGCTATCTCTACTTGCGCCATATCCTACGGAGCTGACAGTCCGTCGCCGGACACCATAGTCGACGCCTTCGCTAACCTCTTCTATCTTGCCGGACTTTGGGTCAGAGATGAAAAGAAGCGAGCATGTGGCGGGTCGTTGTGGGCGTTTAACAGGCAAGGAACATATAATCTGTCCACATAGACGGCAGTGGTGCTTGCGGTTCGTTATCGGATGGAACGACGCTCTAATAAGATGGGTAGGTGAAATGGACAGGTAAATAGTGGGCAACGTACGCGCATAAAGGACATTGAGAGACGTCCGCATCACTCTGCCAGGGTGTGATGTGCTGTTCAGCAGCTATCCGAATGAATGTAACAATGTCAAGGTCCGCTCAGCGTTAGACACGAAGAACGAACCTCGAATATCAGCTTTGCCTCCAGCTGTGCCTTGGTTCTGGACCACACCTCGCCAGAGATCGCCAGGCGCCATACTTCTGATGTCTAACTCCCATATTGATGACATCCTCTTCGCCTGCTTCGGACGGGCGGTTGCTCTCTTATTCGCGTCTTCGCCAAAGTGCAGATTCATCAACTTTTCAAGACGGCGTTCCAGGCGCGTTTGCTCCACGCGTCCAATATCGCGGCGAGATCGGCGCACTTCGAGAAACTCGTCCGTAAGAGGTCGATATGCGCCTTTCGGCTGAAAGCCTGGGCGGTAAGGTGCTGTGGATCGTACAGGGGTACTAGTACGCGTCGATGGTGGTGAAGGTGATGTGACGGGTGAAGCGGAGGCAGCGGGAGTCGGAGACTTTGATGATGATGGCGTTCTCTGCACGGGGAACGGCAGTAGCACCGTAGGTGGATGACCATCAGTCGCTTCACTTGTAGTACGCCGGTCGAGTTGATTTGCATCGCTCTGAGACTGGCTAATCGCCCGTGCCCTGCCAACAGGCACATCCTGGGAAGCTGGTGCCTGGGACGGGTCACTTGGGAAAATGACAGTCGAGAGGCGACTGTGCGGTCTATGCGGCTTGTTTGGATCAAGGGACCGTGATGGCAAAGAAGTTATTCGCGAGTCGATTCCTAGGCTTAGAGTAGATGGGAACAATAGGTGTCTGTGCAGCGCGTGCGGGAACGTGACGAAATGTCGATGTCTTCCGAGTACGCGTTGAAGTCGGGGACGAACTGGTGCTCGAGGACGCTGTAGGTCTATCATCCTGGTACCATTACGGGAGATGAGATCGATGATAAGGGAGCGGCGGGCACGCTTGGGGGTTGAGAAGATGAAGAGGCAGCTCGCTCCACAGGTACAACTTCGGTTGTGAGACCAGTAGACGAAGGCGGCGTCAGTGTCGGGGTCAAGGGAGACGCAGCCGAACCTGATGATGCTGTTACAACATGCAGTCCATTGGGAACAATGTTATTGTTTGTTTCAGGATGATGTTGGATTTGAATTGCAGGTCGGACGGAAGAAGTGTCATGTAAATGGAGGGAAGTTGGACGCGGCGACGAAGGACCGGGAGAGACAGACGACTTAGAGAAGGTCTGAGAATGTCTTTTAGGCTGTCGGGGCAATAAATTCAGTCAAGTGGGCAGGAAAAGACACACAAATGCACACCCTGTAGGCCTGGTAGGGAACGTAAGGAGGCGTGCTCATCAAAGTTGCAACCAAGCTAAGCTCAAGCAGTACTAGTGCTGCGTCTCTCCTCTCCATCATGTCTGCCACATCTGGCATCGCCGTCTCGCCTGAATTAGCTTCCACCTTTGCGGACGCCGTCTCTTCCAAGAACGTTCGCTTTCTCAAGATATCCATTCAAAATGGTCTGCACTACAGCCAGTCATTCTATAAACTCGGTTCCATCTCACACCTAACTTTGTAGAGGCTCTTGTCACCGATGCGACCATTCCACTATCCTCGACACTTGAAAACGATCTGAACCGTCTTCAGTCGTTACTAGATGATAATATCCCAGCATACGTCCTTGTCCGTCTCGACGACCCTCCCACCGCATGGCTTGCGGTCCACTATGTCCCCGATTCCGCCAAGGTTAGGGACAAGGTACTCACCAACGATATCGTCGCATCGCACCGCCCTTACAGCCTATTAGATGATTTATGCCTCGACGCGTAATTCCGTAACAAAGAGCTTGGGGGCAACAAATTTCGTGGACACTATCTTTGCCACGTCCAAGGAGGACGTCACTCCTGCGGGATATGCTGCACACAAACGCCATCTCGCCGCCCCAAAGCCGTTGAGTGCGCGAGAGAAGGAGATGGCAGACATTAAAGCAGCTGAGCGAGAAATTGGGAACGCCCCCTACAATGCCAATGCCGCCAGGCAAAGTCCCTTCGGGACTGCCATTGGCTTGAAGTGGTCGGATGATGTGGAAGCAGCCGTTCGGGATCTCGCAGAAGCTACCGAAGATCATCTAGTAACTATGGTAAGCCCTTGATCACTATCCCATCATCTTGCCGTCTTAACCGCATGATCATTCCGCAGACAATTGACCCCTCAACTGAGACCCTGACGCTAAGAGAGGCAACCGCTACTGCCGTAGATGAACTCAGGAACAAGATACCCTCATCTGATCCATGTGAGTACGAGTATATCGTCGGCCACCAGTCACTGACGGTCGCCACAGCTTTTGCGTTCTTTTCCTGGTCTGAGACTTCCCTTGAGCGACGCATCAGTGAGTTTCTCTCCATTACCAATGCTTATGGTTTCTGACTACGGGCAATAGTTTTCATATATTCTTGCCCATCTGCATCTCCAGTGAAACATCGAATGCTGTATTCATCTGGATCGGCCTCCGTCTATCAGACAGCAAAATCTCTTCTCCCGGCACTCTTGCTTTCACCGCGTAAAGTAGAAACGTCCGATCCGCACGAGTTGGACGCGTCATTTTTGCACGCAGAACTTGGTCAGAGCAAAGTGCCCAGTCGCTTTGGAACACCGGGCAATGCGGTGCTGCCTGGAGTAAGTTTCGCTAGGCCGGGACTACCTAAGAGGCGGTGAAAGGGAAGAGAAGGCAGCAGAACGACAAGATTGTAGTAGTTGCAGTTATAACAGTACTATACTGTAACGTAACCGTACACCGCGGCCCGGATGTTGTGCGGCTCTTGTGGGATCAGATTCGGACGGGTCTTGCCAGTGTCAATGAACAGAAGTCGGTTCATTGGCGCGCATTTCAACTTCTCTACGTGTAACTTGTCCGAGTCCTTCAAACATGCTGCTCACAACCTTTCTCACCGGTCCTAAATCACGCGCAAGTCTCCCAATCATCCACTTTGTCCGTGCATACACAGTTCTGGCGGATGCACCAGTTCCGAAGAAGAAGGTATGGGACTCGGTTGATTCTGCAGTCGAGGTAGTCAAGTCTGGAGACGTGTTACTTAGTGGAGGTACAGTGTGTCGTTGAGCTATCGATCGTGAGATGCTAATTATTACCCAGGTTTTGGCCTCTGTGGAACGCCAGGTGGGCTGTCCGCGCGAAGCCCTGGTAGAACTATGCTAAACGCCAAATCCACACCCCAGACACCTTGATCGGTGCACTTGCTGCAAGAGGAGACGTGCGGAACTTGACTGCCGTCTCTAACAATGCTGGGTCTGGCCAGCTCGGACTAGGTACGTGTGGATTGCCTAATTTAGCCTCGCACAGCTGGGAACAGTTTTCGTTTCGTAGGAAAATTACTCCATACAGGGCAGATAGACAAAATGATATCTTCATTTATTGGAGGGTTCATACTACTTATCTATTACCCTCCGCGATCGGATTCGTGATGCTTTTCCTTTTCAGGAATAAGCACTTTGAGCAGCTTTATCTCCAGGGAAATATATCCCTGGAACTTGTACCGCAGGGTACCCTCGCCGAACGCATACGCGCACACGCCGCAGGGATTCCCGCGTTTTTCACACCCACTGGCGCTTCTACCGGGGTGGAGAAGGGTGCAATACCGATCCGCTACCACGAAGGGGGCATGTCCAAAGGTGTCAAAATTCCCGGGATCGGCAAGGAACCTCGTGAGTTCAATGGGCGAAAATACGTGCTCGAACATGCAATTGCGGGAGATGTTGCCTTTGTGAGAGCGTGGAAGGTGGACGAGGTAGGAAATACGGTGTTCAGGTTCATTTGAACATAAGCCTCTCCGTTACGTGTTCGATGAAGCTCTTTGCAGGTATACGGCAAACAACTTTAACAGCGTTATGGCGAAGAACGCGAAGCTGACCATCGTCGAGGTGCGTAGTGTCAAAAGGGTTTTGTACTTGAACTGATGGGTCTTCTCATGTCAGGCAGAGAATATCGTTCCTGTTGGTTCAATCTCCCCGAACGCCATACATCTGCCTGGCATCTATGTAGATCGCATTGTGCAAGCTACCACAGAGAAGCGCATAGAAAATCAGACCCTTGCTCAGCCTGCGTCAGATAGTCCAGGAGGAAATGGGCTTGCCGCCCAGGATATCCGTCACCGGATCGCGCGGCGTGCTGCAAAGGAACTCAAGAATGGTTTCCACGTGAACCTGGGAATCGGCATGCCGACTCTCGTGCCGGAACACCTCCCACCTGATGTTAAGGTGTGGCTGCAGAGCGAAAATGGCATCATGGGAATGGGTCCGTACCCAACTGAGAAGCAACTCGATGCGTGCGAACCACTCTCCTTTGACTGTTTCTGCATATGTTGACTACATATCTTTAGGGACATTATTAACGCTGGAAAAGAGACTGTCACGTTGCTACCTGGAGCATCTATATTTGGTTAGTGGAGGTGCCGGTTGCTCATAGTCGAGTTTGTTGAAAGTGGACACTCGCAGATTCTAGTGAGTCGTTTGCGATGATACGTGGTGGGCACATCGACGTCGCCATCCTCGGGGTAAGTTTGCAAGTGAGATAAACTGGTACGACAGCTCCTAATCATATATTTTCAAAGGCGATGCAAGTCTCGCAGGCCGGTGACATCGCCAACTTTATGATACCCGGAAAGCTCGTCAAAGGTACTGTAATCTGCTATTATATGCGGAAACACAGAGCTTCTCTCATAAGTTGGCACAGGCATGGGCGGTGCTATGGATTTGGTCTCGAGTCCTGATAATACGAAGGTTATCGTCGTGATGGAGCACTGCGCGAAGGACGGCAGCCCCAAGATCTTGAAGGAGTGTGCACTTCCTTTGACTGGCGCCCGAGCGGTGAGCCAGATTATCACGGAGCTTGGCGCGTTCGATGTAGACCGCCAAAAGGGAGAGCTCACATTGATTGATCTGGCGGAGGGTGTCACCGTGGAGGAAGTGAGGGCAAAGACGGGCTGCGAATTCCATGTCAGGAGCCAGTTGGGTCAGTTATGATTACTGTATGCCGTACGAGAGCAGAATTCTTTCCATGTTGATCATACTATACTGTATATACTCCACGTGTACAGTATGGGCTTCAGGTGATTCCATATTGGCAGCTGACTGAAGCTAAATGTCAATGTCAATAATTGCCGTCTCAGCTGCCGAGCTTTCGACCTCCGCGAGTCACGCCAGCCATTCGAGCCTTTCTTCTCTCTTAGTACCTATCGCTCACTACACATACACTGCCGGTGGATACTATTGCCAATTCTGTAGTCTTATCCGTCTACCAGTCTAATCAAGTACAGTAGGAACGATGCGCCGACGTATATCTGCGTAACTGTTATGTCATCCTCCTCGTTTCCGGTAAATGGATAGACTGCCTATCTATCACCGCCCATGCTACCGTATATTCGGCATCCCTCCAGGCGTCGCCAAGACTTCCTAATAGACAAAGTTCTGAGCCACGTCAAATTGTCATGCGGGGAAGGTGATTGTTATGTCATTTCACAACTCTAGACATCTTAGGAATACTGTACTTTCTCTAGAGGAGTGTGCCATCTTCACTCGGAGGGTCCTGAACCCAGGGTTATTCCTCCCCACTACCAGTATTCACATGGCAATGTTCTGATTGCGGCGGTGAACAAGCATATATATTCGTTTTTTCCTACTCGCATTCTCCGGTATAGCGAGGGTTCTCCTTTTGTTCAGTTACCAAGGCGAGGAAAGCCAAATCATCGATCGGACCCGGATGCTTGCCTGAGTTGTTATCACCGGAGAAGTGTCACACCGGTGGTTTGGAACCAAAGGTTCACTTGGAAAATATGGAGAGTACATCGTTTTAAGTCGACATCGAAGCGAATAGGACAGCAAGGGTGGCATGCCGAGAAGAAGATATAGGGATGGGGTATTGCATCAATCTGCTGGTTGGTTCTCGAGTAGAGCTTCTCCAAAAGGCACAAGTTGATGTCGAGAAGGACGCCGGGCTTACCGTACGGGGAAACAAAGCGGACGCAAATGGACGTGGTTGGTGGTGATATCACTGACTATGGGCGCAGACAGTCTCGCGTGAGATTTTGATTTATGAATACTTGTCAACGTAGAAGGCGTACGGCGCACAGCATGCGCGAAGAGAGCGGTGATGGGAATTGGGTGGGATGAGGGTTGGACTCATTAGAGTAGTGAACGGTGTAATTATTTCATTTGGCGCTGTCTGCCCGGTTCGCCTTGCCACACACCTCCCCTCCTTCGTTCCTCCATCCCATGGCCTGGTTCGCTTCCCTCTTTTCTTCAAAAGCCTCTGTCCAGGGGAGGCGAAAAGTCCTCTCTGCCACTCAAGAGGCTTTCTCCCTTCCTTCCCCCGCTTTCGCACAAAATGGCCTTTTCACCGCAGATTCCTCGCTCAGCTCCCCGGATCCAGAATCAGCCATCACCCCCTCATATACGTACCCTCCACAGTCAAACGGAACGCAATACAAATATATATCGACAGGGTGTGCCAATTCTGAATCCTTTCTTACCTTCCTCTCAACTCTAAATCACTCAGCAGAAAGTCATCCCGTTTACAGCCCACATCCTTGTTACCCCTCCATAATGCCCCGCTCTCCCCCCCTCCTCAATACCCTGCCCTCGAGCAATCATGGACCCGCATCCGAAATTGGTTGTCGACCGAATATCCCGAATTAGGTGACACGCTCAACTATGGCATTCTTCCACAAGACCTTGCAAGTATAGAGATGCAGTTCGGTTTCTCGCTCCCTCAGGTCATCCGTGAATCCTACCTAATGGTCGACGGTCAAGAGCCGGAGTCATCAGCTGGCTGCTCTGAGGGCCTCTTTTTTGGATTACACCTCCTTCCCCTCGAGGAAGTACTCGAAGAGTGGAGGTTCTGGCGCGAAGTCGATGATGACCCGAACACTGGGGCACATCCACAATTGCGCGAATATATGCAATCCGTGCCCCCGGGTTGGATTCGCAAGGAGTATTCTCAGCGCGGATGGATACCACTCGTTTCGGACAAGACCGGCAATTACGTCGGGGTTGATCTTAACCCCGGAGAAGGAGGTTCCGTCGGTCAGGTTATCGTTTTTGGTCGTGACTTTGATACCAAGGTCGTCCTCTGGAAAGGGGACGGCCCCGCTGGATGGGCAACCTGGTTGGCCAGCTTTGCAGAGGTGCTCGAATCGGGAGAAGGGTTCGAGCTAGGTGCATCAACCGAGAGTGAAGGAAGTGAGGACGACGTTGGTTACGAAGGTTATTTCTTCGATGGAACTGGGCGAGGCGCTGGTGAAGGAACCGGTGGGATGTCATCAGGCGGTATGCGCCATACGGGCGAGTATCGAGGTTGGACAACACTAGAAGCCTGGGCGGATAAAAGTGTGCGGAAGTGGCAACAAGTGGGTCTAGTCCCAGACCCTCCATTGGAGGAGAAAGGCAAGGTGTGTGGGGCTTTATCCTAGCTTGGTTTGTGCATCCCCAATCCCTACTCGTATTCACAGGCACCGGAGAAAGTTGGACTGGGCGTCATGGATCTTGCCGACATGGCTGCAAGCTCGGGCGCTGAGGTGCCCATCCCAGTCCTTATGGACGTCAGTAATACAGCATCTTCCAGACGCATCGGAAAAGGTGCTGTCGACCCGCCTGAAATACCGCAAAAAGCCGCTGTTCCTGTCATTTCAATCACAAAACCACCAGCTCCTCTACCAGTGGACCTTCCAACTCACGATGAAATTGTGCCCACTTCCCTCGATTTTGACTCCCACCCAGATGACATAGAGAGCGGGGGTTCTTTGATGCGAGAAATTAGCCACCATTCGAGAACTACCACTGGGTCCGGTTCCCCACGAAGCTCGTCAAGTGGCCGTTCGACTCAGACAACACCTTCACCTCCCCCGAGTGCGCCGACTACCTCTCTGCCTAGGGTCGTCGACCTACTTGGCGAAGCTGCACCTTCGTTAGTTGTATCACCAATGGAGCCCTCATCATCCGCGAGACCATCACCGCGAGCTACGCCGTCTCCCCTCCTGCTCCCCGTCGAAAGCACACCTATAAATGCAGACGAACCCAATCAGGAGGGTGAAGATTTGGGTGTTACTATCAGACTGGTGGGCAATACGAGCGAAGTTGGGCTTGCGCTTGACCAAGTGGAATCAGACGAAACTGATGACACTAGCTCACAAGCTGAAACGGCTTACGACACGGCGTCCTCTTTGAACGGATCTTCTTTACCTCCTAGTAGGGCTTCTCACTCGGCACACGACTTACGAGAAGGACAGCCGGGGATTTGAAGGAGTGCTGACTAGAGGGTAATTGACCTGACACTTGTGATCGCGTGTGCTGGACACTATTTATTTGCCCGACCATTGACTAGTACATAGCATGCTAATCATCCATCTCTTACAACCCAAGCCCATGTACGCTTTTCAAGTTTTTTCGATACCCGTAATTGCATTTGCACGATTCGTGTTTACATAACATCGTGTGAAACTGTGACCGTCACTGAGCTGGTCAAGTGCCTTCCACACCGTCTTCCCTCATGTCTTCCCCTGGTCCGTCCCATGACCTGCTTGAGGAGCGTCTCGCACAACTCGAGTGAGTCTGCACTTATTCTCACCTTTGGCATGTAGCTGAGCTCCGTAAATTTAGTGAGATCACAAGACGTAGAAATGACTACTTGCACGAAATGTTCGTCTTGCTACAGAGACGCGACAGAGCCGAGTTGGTCCTGTCCGTGGATGGCCAAGATGACCCGGCTCTCGAAGCGTTCATGGATAGATTCAACATCTCTAAAGAGTGCGGTCCCTTCATTTACGCTCCTCCTTGTTGCTCATTCTACTCTACTCTCAAAGTCAGGGGGCCGGCAGTATAGTACAACTCGCAGACAGCGAATTTGAATTTATTCCATCTTCTCCGTACCAGCCAAGCAGTCCGCCCATCTCCGACATAACCCATGACACGCCGTCAGTCCTTCCCTACGGTTCACCCATGTCCGAGGCTCTGTCTTCTCCTTCGCCACTGCCGCTGGATGCAGAGATCGACTCTGTCGCGCCGCCAGAGGAAGGCTCACCGGAGTTGGGCGGCTCGCGCCCACCATCTCCAGATACCGTTATGGAGGTGGTCGAAGATGTTTATGTCGAAGTTCCGGACGAGGAGCCGTCTCCTCCATTGCAAGTCGATCCCTGAGCGTCCCGAGGATGCATCTCCCTTACCGCCTTCCACCTCGTCCGAGGCACCGGTTGCGGAGACTGGTGCAGATGCGCTTCTGGCCGAAGACTTGAGTGACGTCTTTGAAGAAATGGAGCAAACAATGGTTTCAGTTGCTCCTTCAGAGGCTGGCCCTACCCAGTTGGTTATCGAGTCGTCGGGTGAGGATTCGAGATCTGAAGGGTTGACTTCGCCCGTGACCACCGAGCAGGTTACTGTGCAGGAGGAAATAGACGTAGATGTTGTGGGAGAATCTCGCGCTGAAGCCGATGAGCCTGCTCTGCTTACTCCTGAAAGACGAAGCCAGAGTGCAGTCCCGCCGAGTCCGAGTCCTCAAGCTTCACAGACAGAAGGCCATAGTTCCCCTCCGCCTCCGCCACCACCAGCACAACCCTTTTTCGCTCCCCTTGCGTTGCCTCCCTCCGCCTTTATTCTTCCTCCCAGACCCTCGACCGAAGTCTTTATCCCCGCCGCCCTCGCACCCATCGGGGAGTCGCCCCAATATTCTCTTGACGTAGGCACTGCAGAGCCTCGTTCTCTGACCACGAACGAATGGCTCAACCCCGAATTCTCGCTGAATCGTAATTACACGCTTCCGTTTGCGAAAACTCTCCCTCTGGACCAACAGCGGAGGTTGAAGCTTGGCAAAAGTCTACGTAAGAAGGATAAAGAGAAAGACAAGGTTCCGGAAAGTCGCAAGGATGGCATAGATGATTGGACACCGTTGGGGCTCAATAAATGGGGAGTATCGATCCGAGCAAACCCTTTGTGGAAGAGGGTGTCCCGTGCTACCAAAACAATGAGTACTCGGGATTGGAACGTGCGCATATTATCTTGTCCAGAGTTTTGCGCTTCTCAACGACATCTAGGTGGCCTTCACGGAGTTGCGCCTCATTCGAGTGCTGGACCGCATAGAACAGCTCAAAGATACGGGCAAGTGGAGCTATCGGCAGCCCAAGAAGCAGCGGGGACTCGGAAATGCATCCAAGACGCATTGGGACTATCTCTTAGATGAAATGGTGAGGTGATCGGAGTCTCTTGTCATACTAAATGCGTGTTTATTTAAATGACGCCTCAGCATTGGATGCGCACTGACTTCCGAGAGGAGCGGCGGTGGAAGATCTGTATGGCATACAAGCTTGCCGCTGCCGCGCTCGAATGGCATAAAGCTGGCGATCGACAGACAAGAAAGGAGAGGGGCATTGTCGTGGATTGGAGCCGGCCGGTCCTTGATGAGTCGCGAGACATTGACGACGTGGAGATGATCATAGAACATGACCAGGCCGCGGAGGAAGAGATGCAGGATGATTCCGACGGGAGGCCGTTCTCGTCGGCTCTTATCTCGGCTGACTATGGCTCTGATGACAGCGAGGATGAACAGGAGCTGGAGAAACAGGAAGTAGCTGATGCTCTTGAGCCGCGCGCAGCGCTAGAAGAGGCTCTGGGACACCCAGAGCGCAGCGAGTCAACTCAGCCAGAGAACGAGATTCGGCCAAAGGAGGAAGACTTGGATGACACGTCCATGCTGCAAGCGATGCAGCAGGCCGCGGTCACAATGGACGTTCAGCCTAAGCAAGACGAGACGCCAGGACCGTCAACTGAGAATGTGATGCAGTCTGGCGAATCGACTCAACCTGATCGTCACCCAGGCCTAAAGCAGACATCAGATGATCCTCTTCTTGGCTCAGACGCTACTGCGGAATCCGCGGCTGCAGGGCCGACGCCGACGTTAACACCGAAGCAACATCCAAAGCCGAACATCTACTCGCCACTTCGTGGTCACATAGCACACCTCGATTACGACAAACTCATTCTTGATTTCGACGACCTTCATATCCATAAAACTCGCGATGCCGCGTCCGATGACGCACCTCACGACATCCATCCATTGCCGCCCACTGACTTGCTGCTCATCTTTCCCGAATTGCCATTCGCGTTGACCGAACCTCCGCCCTTGGCAGGATCACCGCGTCCGCAATCTGCGGGGAAGAAAAAGTCAGAAAAGCGAGACCGCGACGATCCTCATAGACGCAGCGACCCAACTACCTCTAGCAAGTTGACGGCTATGGGCTCTTTCATGCACACACGACCGACATTGTTGGCTGCTCTAAACCCTGCCGTGCGTTGGGAGGATGACCACTGGACGAACTTTGAAGATGCCCCTATCATACCGGACTTTGATGCGCCGTACAAAGTTCCCGACGAAGTTACGAGCAGTGCGTTTTAGTTTATTTTGCCGCGTTTATGACTTTTGACCTCTTCCTAGGCTTATTTGACGGCGGTAAACCAAGCCTACTCATCCCGGATGACGATGTCATGTTACCCGGCACGCCCAGAGATCCAGCGCGGCGTGCAGCGACTGACGCACTGTGGACTTATCAAGATGACCTTCTGCTCAAACAATTAGTAGAGAAATACCCTAAGAACTGGGGTCTGGTGGCCGACTTGTTCAACTCCTCGCGCGGTGCGATCTCTCTGGAGCAACGTGCTGACTGGGAATGCAAGGAACGATACAGGTCGCGGTGGTTGGGCAAAGACCGAGGCGAGAGAGACTTTACCCCTATGGCACCATCTGCGCAAGACGGACCTTCTTCCTCCACATCCGCTCGACCTCCACAGTCACAAATAACTACAAGAAAGCGTATGGCCAGCGTCAGTTCCTCGACGGCAAATACGGCACAAATACCTGGCTCTACTTTCGAGCCAAGAAAGCGACGTCGGCACGTTCTGATATTCGAAACCATGAGAAAATGTGCTAAGAAGCGGGAAGTAGCTCAGAAATCATCTGGTATGTGTCTGCCATTTGCCAGCTTTTCATCGCCTGACGCCCTCACAGCCAATACTCGGAAGGCTCCAGCTCCGACTGTTCACGACACACACGGGCAGTTCTCCAAATTACCTAGGCTTAGTCCTGCAGAGCTCAGCCGCATGAAATCCGAGAAGGAGGCCCAGGACATGCTCTCCCGACGAAGAGTAGAGGAGACCCAGCGACAGCAGTTACTCCAACGTATGGGAAATGGCACACCAGGTCAATCCCATGTGCGTAGCATCGTTCGCACCATTCGCACGCTAATATACATCATCTCCAGACTCAAACGCAAGTCGCGCTTGCGCAATCTCAGGGGCAAGGGCAAGGGCAGCCTGCTCAACAGCTAGCGCAGAACAATAATGCTCCGAGGCCTCAACTAAATGGTCAGCCGGTGGCGCAAATACGCTCACAGGTCAGCATCTCACAACAGCGGATCCCAGCCGCTGCCAACGCTACCCGCGCCCAGATGTTGCAAGTGCAGGCTGCGCAGCAACGGGCATTGAATACGAATCTGGCCGCCGGGGCTCCTAATATCAGCACCCCACACCTCTCCCCGGGGTTTTCTCAGCGAGCTCCGGTATCGTCTTCACCTGTTGTGTCCCACTCCTCTCCACCGCGAACATCAACAACACCGAATCCTCCTCGTCCACCGTCGGCCTCACAACATCAAGGTCACGCTCAGCCTTCGCCGAGCTTGGCCCATGTTGCCGCCACGCGACAAAACCCAGCCCCGGGGATGTACTTTCAGCCGTTGCACGGGGTACAGACTGTACAGTTTACCCCAGAGCAGATGGAACATGCAATGCGTCTGCAACTGATGGTGAGTGGCGGTTTCCATCTACACTGTAGGCCTGAGGCGAGCGTAGCAATAACGCCCTGCGATAATGCAGGGCTATGCCCAAGCCCAAGCCCAAGCCCAAGCACAGCACCAAGCCCAGGTACTGGCGGCTCAGGCTCAGGCTCAGGCTGCTCAAGCACAGGCGCAGGCCCAAGCACAGGCCCAGGGAGGAACGCAGACTGGATCATACCCGCCACAGCCTTAAAGCTTGCCCCTTTCATTCTCCGCGTTAACACTGTTTGCCGTTGTCACCGCTGCTGTACCGCCGTACTTCTGTGGAGTGTACCGGTTCTGTATATCGCTCTGTCTTTTGCCCCACCTTATGGCCGGTCCAGTCATCAGTTTGCATACGTGATGTCGACTATACAAGTATCCCACATACCCTACAATGCTAAATTGCTGCACATTTTTGACTCTTCACTCGGATGTCGCGCCCGAGTTCTGTCTGTCTGGAGACGAGGCCCGGGGTCTTTAAACACCGAAACGCAATATGCCCGCGCCCGCAAAACGTCTGTGCACACCATCATTCTTGCGCGCACTATCTTTAGCATGGTCCTGTGATTCCTGATGACGTGAGGTACCATTTAATTCTGTCTCTCAGGAGCGGGCACAGCAATCCGATTCTTAGTGTGTGACTAGCACTGCGGGACACGAAATGAGCGAATCGTATTAATGAACGCGTGATGTGATCGACGAACCAACGATCCCGGAATTGGCACACTCAGGTTGTCTCGCTGTGTGACCGTGTCTTCGTGTCTCCGTTGTAGCCGCCTACTGTTAAACGCTGTCACTTGAGAAGACATGTGACACAGCAATCAACAATGCTTCTGCCGGGAGACTCGGACTCGGACATGGCGGCCCAACAAGTATTACTCTCCTAGTTTCCTCCCGTCATGCCAGTCAAGCATCCCTTCAACATCCACCGAGAGAAACTCTGGCCTCTATACCATGGCTTCGCGTTGTGGAAACCAAACCCTGTTGAGGGTATCTACAACCAGGTCTCGATCGGCGACGTTTGTTACATATCCATATCTAAAGGGGGATTCATTCGAATGTTCAACGTGACGCTTCCTTGGGACGACGAGTCAAACAAGACACTTCTTGGTGAACCATGCATGCCGCTACGATCCTCTCAGCTCCGATAATTTCTCTATTCGTCGTGAGACTTTTGGTAAAGTAGATTACTACTACTCCCGTCGTGTGTCAAGAGAGGAAACCGTAGGCAATAACTTACACAGGCTGCGTCACCTGACGAGTGAGTCGTTCCGGATGTTCACATTTCCGGTCACGGTGATTGAGTGGTTTTGGGGTGGAGATTTTACAGTAAATTATATATGAGATAAATTTTGGTTTTGAACTGTCCCTGTTTTCATTTCACCTGCTGTTTTGGCCTGTTAAGCATGTCAAGCCTCAGGCTAGCTGGGTGATGTCGATTATACTAGTATCCCCACATCTGTATCCTACTATACTGGTATATTGTTACACATTTTCTGACTCCTGACTCGAATGTCTCTGTCCGGAAAGACACGGGTGGTAAATCACCGAAACGAAACGACGTAATACGTATGCCCGCAAAACGTCTGCATATTATCATTCGGATTCATTCCTGCAGCGTGGTCTGCGCGCTCCACACTTTACCATGGTCCTGTGCATGTGGTCTCTGACGTGAGCTCAGCTGCCATTTGATCCCGTCTCTTGAGCAGGCACAGCCACTGGCGATCCCGTATCTTTGTGCACGGCATTGCCAGTTGAGTGCACTGGTTGCCACTGGCACGAAATGGGCGCGCAAGCTAAATTTATAAAGTCTGATTGTGATTGAGATGATCGACACATCGAGCTCGGATGTGACCTGGTGGTAGGTTCGATCGTCCGGACTCCGGCTAAATCAAATTAATAATAAACAGGGATAAAAGGTTTCTGAAGATAATTGATTTTCCGGAATTTGACACATTCGATGTTCTTGTCACTTAGGGTAGGGTATATATCTCCCTGTCTCCATGTGTTTACCTACGCCCGTGACGTGGCGTTTCGCCGCACTGGAACCCACGGCTGTCGCATGCATGAAAAAAAAGAAGATATAGTATGCATGGTTGCAGCAATAGAAATCCGAGCGTGCGGTGATGATGCGGCGCAGCGCCTTCAACGGAGCGCTTTACAGCTTCATGAATCATGATACAGTACAGTACGTACAGTGCATCTACAATACAATCGTCGTCGTCGGCGGCGGCGGCGGCAATAGCGATGCGTAGCAACGAAAATGATTGTGGAGTTGTGATAGACGACTAAGATTGGCGGCTTCCCCGCGGGGAAATCACTTGTCTGATGCGCGTGTGCGGCGAGTGCTAACAAATGGCAGTTCTTTGTCAGCCATGTGATTACATTACAGTACGGTACTCCACTCCACTCTGACAGCCTCGAGCTCCACTCCTCTCTAACAGCCTGATGACAGACGCCCCTGGTAGATAGCACCTTAATTCAATCCATCATGTCCACGACTCAGGTAACGTACAATCACGATTTTCTCACAACAGAACAACTCCTCATTTCCCAGCCGAACCCCGGCCGTTAGCCTGAGAATACAATCTGGCAACGTAAGGAAGCTGGCGAAGAAGCGCAATATGCTCGGAAAAAGGTCAGGCCTGCATTTCCGACTTGACGACCCCCCGTCTTTATCTTTGGTTTTTATTCCTTTAGGAGCAGGAACAACTCGCGTCACTCCGTGCACGGAGCGAGGTGAAGACAGACTCGGAACAGGCGAAGCCCTCCTTGGGTGTCACACGTGAAGATCGTGATCATGAGGCAGGCTTTGGGGGGCAGGAGGATCTCGAGGATCGATATGCCACCACGAGCGGAGAGCATTGAGATGATCGTATACCGTATAGTAATGAAAACTCTTAACCTTCTCCGCACCTAGGAAGCGGCACCTCGAAGTATGCTCATTATGCTCAATTAGTTAGAGAGCAGTGATTCGAAGGGGTATGGTAGGATGACTGCCCTCAGCGTTCAGGATGTACATGTACTACAAAGACCCCAATTCCCACGATTGAATATTGAATACCCAAGTAAGAAGTTGGAATAGAGAACCAACCCTCCTCTAAGAGCCATAAAAATGTAAAAGGTAAGAGTAAATTATGAAAGTAGAGTCCTTAGTCCATGGAGACTGTTCCAAATAAACAATGTTCAAGCGTTCGGCAAACGATGTATCCTGCATCGAACGATCGAGTCCGAGAATAAACACATATGTTCGAAGTTCAGCGTGAAGGGCTTGGGGCTGGCGTAATGGTAGATTCAGCTGGAACAACGTCGCGGCGTCGACCCGTACTCTGGGCGCCGCATACCGGGGGGACCGAGAATCCGGACTCCATCCAAGCGCTAGGGTAGGTACACGTCGCGATGGGGACTGCTAGTCCTAAGGTATCTGAGGGGTTTTCCCATCCGTCTCCGACTGACACTGATTTCTTTCCGGTGAAAGATGGGGCGGCGAGCGTCGGAATAGTACCCGTACGGGTGAACTGTGGAAGGAGTGTGACGGCGGCACCAGCATTGCTAATAGAAGTGGGTGGCCACGCGAGGTTCGCAGAAACGCTGCTAGGAATATTGCCAGCGCCCGAGCCACCAGTTTGAGAGGGAGCCAACGGAGGCTGCCATGGACTCGTGTTTCCGCAAACACCATCTGCAGCACGGGGATCTGTGGGCATCCACCCGTTTTCCAGACCAAGTTGATAGGACCAGAACGGTGCTTGAACGGTGCCATTTGTTGCGTTGCCAATTTTCCATGTCCAGAAAAAATAGTTCTATAAAGGATTCACAAACAAATTGGCATGCATCAAGAGAATAGACTCACCTGAAGAGCGTCCATGCTTGCCAAAGCAAACTGTTTGGTGCTGTCCTTCATAGTTTGATCCCAACTATTATAATCAACCCACTGTTCACAGTCACCGACTTGGGGCCAAGGGCCACCGGTAGTGTATGTGCCATCGTAACGAGCGCCCAGTCCAACACCGTTTACGAAAAGGCCGCAGTCATTAATGGCGTTGCTGAATTCTCCTGCAGTAGTTAACCCGAATGCCGTCATCGAAACGTTCATCATCCCCGCCCAGGTAGAGCAAGGTTGTGTGGTGAAAGAAGACATGCTAGCGGAACTCTGAGTGCCGAAACAAAGGTAGGGGTGAATATCCAACGCGATACGGTCAGCACCGGGAAGGAAGCCAGCCCACTCCGTGGTGCCCTCAAAGCCCTCGTGAAAAGAAATCATGGGCCCGTTGCCTGTCCCGGTACCACTGGCGAGACGAACGTAATTGTATGCTTGGAGATAACTATAACGAGAAAGTTAAAGACACGTTTAGGCTGATCTCTGGCGGTACTCACTATCTGGACAGGCTGTCGAGACCAACCGTTGAAGCCTGCGGCTCATTGGTGATACCAAACACTGTCACCACATCCTTGTACTGAGGCTGAGAAATGAATTCAGCGAGGATGCGAATATAATCTAGTGAGCGCTCTGCGTTGGCTAAGCCCATGGGACCATTGAGCACGTTGATAGTGCCCAGCCTTCCGGAGTGGTTCCAACCATTCTGACTGCCAGGAAGAGCGTGGAGATCTAGGTTGATGCGTAGGCCATATTTCCGTGCCCACTCAATAGCCTTGAGAAAATACCTGGGGAACTATGAGAATCAAAAAGATGCCTGGACAAGCAAGCACGCACGTCCAAGCCGTCTTTGCCAAGAAGGGCTCGCCAGACCGCGTCTCGATGGCCCAGTACGGGAGGGGTATGCGAACGAAGTTAAGGCCAGCACCAGCGATCTGGGCAAAATCTTGCTCGGTCTGCGTTTTTCCATGAGCATTAACACAATAAAAATGACCAGATTGGACATACAATGAAAGTCTCATAATGTTGCTCGAGTTGGTTGAGGACCTCCGCTGGCCGTGTCCTGTGCCATAGCTTGACTTAAAGTCCACTCATCTACTGCACTTGGATATTTTTGGTATAGAGCAGGACTTATAAACTGTGGAAGAATGAGATCAACCCGCCACAGTTCGCATGACAGCAGGAAAACTCACAGGCTCGGTAACTAGCCAGCCGCCAATGTTGACACTGAATATTACGAATACTTAACGTTAGTAGCAGCAAGATAATATTAGAGCGAGTCACCTACCCGCGGATACGATCAGCACCATATTGAAACGTCTCGTTCAAGGCAGGAACCCACGACTGAGCTCGCGCAGAATTGGCAAGGGGATTATTTGGATCGTAGTACCAGTAGCCGCCGAACGAGTTGTGATACGTAAAGGTGGTTCCGTCGTCCATTGTGACAGTAGAGCCATCTCCGCCGGTGATGAGGCTCTGAGAGGTAGGTGACTTTGTCCCGGAAGGGGAGGGGGCGGTGGCAGTACCGGAATGCTGAGACGAGGCGGCATTGTTGGAGGTATGCTTAATGGCGAGGAAGTACACGGGAAGGATGACAGCAACAATGAGAAGAAGCAAGCCACCGAGGGCGGAAAGAATGATGGTGGTACGGCGGGACTTGGAAGATTTAGAGGGATAGATGGCTTGCTTCTCGGAAAGAAAGCGGGGTTGAGATGAGAGATCGGACAAGGGAACGGATGGGCCATCGAAGGGATCATCGGGAAGGGCGCGAGGGTCATCGTGATAAGCAGCGAAGTCTTGACTTTCTGGGCGGGGGGAGCCTCTTGCCGATAGGGACTCGGGATTAAGCGCATAGAGCGAGGAAAAGGCTTCCGAACGAGCCCGAGAGCTAAAGGAACCTACAGATTCGCGGATGCCTTCGCCATCGATAGTACCGAGAAAACGAGGCGGAGGAACGAGGCTGACGGACTGTTCTTCGGGGTTGAGGTCACTCATCTGGAGGGCTGGGGAATCTGGGCCTGGGGAGGGTTGCTCAGAAGCGGATTCGTAAAGAGAGTGTGGGGTATCAGAAGGTTCTTGAGGGTTCGGAACGGGGTCATAGGCAACGCCATGACCGACACTGGGTGGGCGCGACATGGCGGGAAGGAGAAAAGGAATGGCAATGTGGTTTGAGACAACTGCGGTGCAAGAGAACTGCCCACGCGCCCACGGAGAATAACGCCGACCGTTGATCCTTTTTAGGTAATTTTCAACAGTAAACTTTATTACAAATCGAGTGATCATCCATCATGAGTACAGCCCATACAGGCTGTACGTCGGACTCCGGTACTCCCCATAATCCTGCTCGTTTGTATGTGCCATTGCCATCTGCGCCAGCGAGGGCAGCACAGGTGGCGATGGCACCCGCGGAGGCCGGTCATCTGTCCGCCTCAGTATTTCCATTTGTTGTTCCTGTGCCCGACTATTTAGCGCGCTCAGTCGCCTTGGTGCCATCCCTGGTGATGTAGAAGCGCCCGATAACTCGCCATCAGCAACCGTTATGCTGTCCTCTCCATCTTCTCCAATACCTTGGCTGTTCTGAGTATACTTCTGTCCCTTTATGAGTTTCGGTACCGCCCAGGTTTGGTCTTCTGTCACGCTCAACGAATCATCGGGGTATAAGCTGAACCCTGGCGAGGCTGAAGGATCAGGTGCAGCGGAGCCAACAACCACCGCCCCTCCTTTTAACTTGGTTTCTTTTCCCATGAACGAGCTTGGCGTTGGCGGCAATTTGTATGCCCCGTTTCCAGGGTCACCAAATGGGTCCACCTCGGGAAATGATCTATCTGGCCCCTTTGGTCCCGAACCGCGTAAGTACGATCCGGCGACGTACGGTGCCTGGACGCGAGCCCGTCCTTGTTTTGAGGACTCATCAGAGTCATCTCTACCATTATCGGCGGGCGACATGGAAGGTGACATCGTGTACGCTAGGCCTTCCGGTGAACCGTAGATAGTACTTCGACGCTTGTCAAAGTTCCGAATACTTTGTCTAGCGCTTGCCCGTTTCCGGTGCTCACGTGCAGCAGAAACGCCAGATTCCAGATCTCCCTGACCAGAGCTGACAGCGATGCCGATATTCTCCTGTCCAGTAGAGTCGTACATCGATGCCGAATAGACCACGCCCGAGAGGCTTGAAAGACGAGACAGTGCTTTTTTAGTGTGCCCATCTGAAGATTGATTCGTGGTGCCAGGTTTTGCCAGCGCTCCGTGCATGGTAGGTTCTCCCGGATGGAATAGATTTTGGGGCTCATCCACAAGGCGCGAGTATCTCTTTTGCGCCTGATTCATCGCATCCGGTTTTAAAATGCTTGCTACGGGCGCCGGCTTTGGCATATCTGATTGATACTGTGTCCATGTCCAGGGGACTGCATTATTTCCTGGTTGAGACGATAGTCTTTCTTTGCCGCCGAACAGAGGCGATTCATCTCCCATCTTACTTTGGGGGAAAACATCCTGGAGAATCGGAAGGGAAGGTGTTGGATGGGAGCGCCGCCGAGGTCGTAGGCATAGTTTAGTCAGAAAAAGAATTGAAGCTACGAATAACACGCCGCCAGTCGCCAAGAGAATGATAGCTACGGCAGGAAGTTGGTGTGGGGTAGCTTGTCGCGAAGGTACCTTGTTGAATGTGCCAAGAGGCTGTTTCGCTGATGCAGACGTAGACAGGACGAACGACAACGATGAGGTGCCAGATAGAGAAGGGGCTGTAGAGGATAACCGGGACAAAGGATTGGATACGACAGGACTGGCCGGATAGACGAATAGGCTGGAGGACGCGTTGCCTGCGACGGTTCGAGGTGAATCAGGCAGTGGGGTAGTATGTTCCGCCACAGAGGACTGTACTTGAATCAAGGGGTTCGGCACCGGAGCAGGCACAGCGGAGACTTCGGCATTAGGATGTATATCATTAATCTTGGTGGAGGAGCGGTTCCTGCTTCGGTCCGGAGACATAAGCTCGTCACCTTTCCCGAAGGTGACAGAGTGAGACGGACGAGACTTCTCGGGAAAAATGACATTGACAGTGTGAAGGGAGCCAACGTTGTTCCTCTGAGATGACACTGCCAGAATCGGTTTCTCCATCGCATTAGAGAGAGTTTTGATCTGAGACCGAGTTCTACAGGCGCGAGGATGTGAACCCCGCTGAAAAGGTTGGCAACTCAACGGCATAATACCACATGCAGAAGCAGAGCGTCCAGCGCAGAGCGATTACAGGGTCAGCCAGACAACCACAGTAGCTTGGAAGCGGTCTCAAAGACGGAGTGGGAAGAGGCGACAGATGATCAGCGGGACGGAGAGTCACCACCAGTAGGGTATTGATGAAGAGAAATGAATCCAACGATGGGATGGACGGGACAAGTCACGTGCGGCCTGACGCGTTTAATTACGCGATGATTCCCGTCTCCCTGGCGGTGTCTTGCACTCCTTTGGTCGCTCTTCTCTGTCCTTACTCCCATCACCGACAGTCCAATCATTACTGTAACGATCTCAAAAATATTACTCCCCTTTTTATTTTATTTTTAGCATCGGATATTGTCCCCAGGTTGTGACCACCCAACTATAT
Organism: Russula emetica; assembly: GCA_015178925.1. NCBI lineage: Eukaryota > Fungi > Basidiomycota > Agaricomycetes > Russulales > Russulaceae > Russula > Russula emetica. The sequence continues at coordinate 732,183 of WHVC01000004.1, read as the reverse complement.
ATGCCTCCCAAAGCTTCCGGGAAGACGTCAGTGTTCCTTGGCTCGTGTTACATGCGCATGAACCTGCTGAGTTGAACGTGAACAGTGACTTGTCGACAAATCCCTCCCACCGTGTAGTAGCCTCCAATGGATCAACGACTGGGGCCCATAACAAGTCCCTACCTGACGCGCCACACATGTCAGAAGATCCCGGGCCTTCGGATTTATCGTCCTCTTCTTATGATACGGCCTCGCCACTTCACTTCCATGGGTTGGCGGATACTCAGACTCAAACCCAAGTCGCGTCCAGTGCGGAGGCGACTGGCCAGGGTGGCGCAATGCCGGAAAGTAGGGTCTGTATCCCCCTTAATTATCTTTCTTGCTCGCTTGTTCCCGCCTCTTGACCCTGCGTCAGCCGACAATTACTGACATTTCCTCTGCTGTTTCAGGCGATTAAAAAGAGGAAATTGTCTTATGATTCCGAGTTTCATTTGGCACCCAAACCTCCGGCGAAGGCCTCAAACGAATTGTCTGAGGCGAGGCCCGCGTCTCGTTCCGGTTCCAAATTGAAGCGACGACGTTCTCCCTCTATCACTTCTGCCGATTCGTTTGCTGAAGCTGGAGAATGGGAAGACCCTGCTAAAGTTTTTCTTGCCTCGAACCGCCAATTTGAAGTTCCTCTATCTGAACTGGGTCGAAGAGCCACGGAGCGAGAATTCCAAGAAGGGCATCACTCGATGGCAAAGACACCGCCACATCCCACTCCGCGCGAGCCCACTCAGGCTGATCTCTCATCAATCGAGGTGTTGCCGGCCTGTGGCCCAGGTGCCACAAAAGTTCAGCAGCATAGGGTCAAGAGCGATGGAGTTCTCTCACAAGGATCGGACGTGTCACCTCAGGCACAGGGGCGAACGCGTTCTCCCGTCTCCGATATTCCTTCAACTCCTCCAGTGATGTCGAATCCGGGTTCGATAGGCTACCTGGATTCTCGCGCCGAGGATTACCAGGAGACCCAACCTCTCGTCTTTGAGGATCAGGACATGAACAATACTCAAGTCACTGATGTTGTTGAGTCGCAGCAAAGACAAACCTCTGCATGGAATTCTGAGGCGTCACGACCGTCCCGAAATACTCGGAATATTCTGAGTATGGTAAACCCCGAGAAGAAATGGCGGCTTCAACGAGGCGAGCTGCTGCTGCAGGCTGCATTACAGAATGACTCGGATGGACAAACACAACCTTCGTCAAACTTTCCTGGGTCGTCCTATGTCCCAAGCACAGGGCGCAAGCTATTTGATCATTTGGCAGCTCAGATGCTTGCTGATCAGCAACCTTTCACTCGACATGATCAGGAGGGACAAAGTGTCCAAAACTCACGACCGTTGGACGAGGACAGTCGAGATGCTGTCATTGTCCCTGACTCCGAACCTCCCGAGTCTGCAAACACATCATCTATTTCAGCCCGACCTCATTTGTTGACCCCTCCAAAAAAGTCTTTACACGACGGCCGGGTCGATTCGTCGCTTTCTCAACCCGCTCTAGCTCCTTCTATGGCCGTAGAGGATGAAGTTTCTCGGCGCGGTGACGAGAAAGATGACGACGACGACGACGACGACGAAGAGGATATTCCGCTACATCTCACTGTGCATCGCCGAAAGACAGGTGCAGCTCCGCCATCAACGAAAGTGAATTATCCGCCAAAATCTAGTGTGCTCAAACCGACCGGGCGGAGAGTGGAAACCAAGGCGTCCGGCACGCGGGGAAATTATGCCCGTGACAACGAAATACCATCGTCCGTTCCCGAACAAGACCATCGATCTTCGCCTGCTCCTCCGTCGCCGAAGCTCACTAACCCTCATCGGGAGGGTAAAGAACGCGAAGATATCGAGGAGGATGCTTTAGTACCCAGTGGACGATCCGACCAAGTGACCCCTGCTCCCGATGAAGGCTCGACAGAGCCAGCAGATGATCTACTCATGGATACTGACGACGACGTGCCAGCTCTGCAAGGCGTGAAGGCGTCATCGAGTCGTAGACGCCCTCCAGCATCCCGTCGCAAGGCTGCGGACGGATCAGCACCTAGGATGGCAAGTAGTACACCATCCACGGTTTTGGGCGCTCGGTCTACTAAAAAGAACAAGAACCACAATCCTATGGCAACACGCGTATTTGCTTTGTGGAAGCAAGACGCCGCGTATTTCTCCGGCATCGTCTTTGAACGGGTGGGACAATTAGATCGCTTCAAAATCAATTTTGATGACGGTGACGAAGATCTCGTGGACGTGAAGAACCTTCGCCGGTTAGAACTTCAAATTGGTGACCGCGTTTCAATCATCGAAAGCCATGAGAAGGCGATCATTGCGAATGTGGATGGACAACGCCAAGATACCGTGACAGTTCGACTTACGGACGATACCTCAGCCGAATTAGAGATCAAGGTCTCGGGGCTGAAGATCCAGAGTCGTGCAATCAGGTCACAATGGGGCGACCGAATGATGAACGCGGATGAGATCGTGACCTTGGTATCGAGAACCAAACTCGAGACTCCGACGACTTCTTTAAGGAACTCGAGCGCCAGTTTGAGCAAGAAGGTGCTATCAAAAGTGGGAATCGTTATCACGTTATCCGTCGGACGTGACTGGGAGAGGGAGAAGGACATGATCACGCGAATCATCAGGACGAATGGGGGAACCGTACTCGATGACTGGTCGGACATTTTTTCCCTGGCGGGAGAATATCCGTCCAACAAGAAGCGATGGGTCATCACGAGCGACAACATTGGCACAAAGCTGAAGGACGATATCCACCAAGCCTTCCTCGTATCTGACGCTGCAAACGCAAAGCCACGGTTCCTCACCGCACTTGCGCTTGGCATACCGTGCCTCTCAGTAGAGTGGCTGAGGGACCTGTCATCTGGCGTGAGTTTTATAGCAGGATTCGATGAAAGACATACTGAGGGTTCGAAAGCAATGTGCCGTCTCTGACTGGCGCCGTTATCTCTTGCCTGCAGGTTACAGCGACAGTTTAGGAGCACGGGTCACTCAGATGGTGGACCTCGACTGGGGTACGACGCTTGATCATCTTACTGGCATCATGTCGAACAACGTGGCCACAAAGCTTTTCTCCAAGAAATCGGTGCTCGTGTTGGGTCCAGAATACTTTCCTCTGCCAACGAAGGGCAAAAAGGTACTTTAATTCTTCGCATTAGACGGCTGGGTTGATGACATGTAACCATAGGGTACTTCAGGCGTTGGCGAAAAAAAAAATAACGATGGCGGTCGCTTTATTCCGCACATCATCGTGTCAATGGGCGCTGCTCGTGTGGAAGCCGTGCCGGAACTCAAGTACTCCTCTGACCCTGATCTGGATGATTTTCAGTACGTCGTTGTCAAAGATCTGCACGAGCGACCATCCGTTGGCGGAGAAAAGTACATTTCTATGGAGTGGGTGAAGGATTGCCTCATTGCGGGGAGGATGTTTCCTCCCCGCGTGTAGTGTCTGGGTATTTTACTTATTATCCGGAAAATCCTGAAACTTGATTGGTTGGATTTTCAGAATCGATTTTGATTGGTTACCTTGTACAATGCCCATAGTTTAAAACGGTGGAACGACGTCTCATGCTCACACTATGGGCACTTTACTTCCACTTTGATTTGTTGCTTGTTTTCTGTGACCGCTTTCATCTAGCATCGTAGTTATCTACTTGTTTATTACTAACCCTTACCAGCCTTACCCACTAAACAATACCTTGTATTATTGTCGCAATCGATCGGTACATATCATGCTGAGATTAACCGAGAGAAATAAAAGCACATGAGAGTAATGTCCAAAGATATGTACAATAGCGAGGGAAAGGAGGGGAAGAAAGATAAATATAAATCTCGTCTAGCTGGGCAACCGCACTCCGCATCGTGAGCATTTTTTCTCCGTATCGATGCTAAGAAGTATAGTTAGCGTCTTTGCCGGCTAGGCAGGAGACAAATCATTGCGTACCAAAGAAAGATGAGCCCGATGGGAAATAAAAGTATTGCGCAAATGATGCCACAAAGACCGAAGCTCGTCATCTCGTCATGGTTACCCCTCGCACATTGAGCGAAAACTGAAAATACAATATGGTCAGGAAAATGTGAACGTCTAGAGGAGGACTTACGTTGATTCCGATACTGTTGCCCCACCCACTCCTCTGGTGGAAGAGATTGCGATCCTGTTACAGGGGCATTCCACTGCGGAGGAGACCCCGAATAGCTTTGGCCTGACGACGGCGGGTACTGCTGAAACTGAGGTGGTGGATTGGGTGAAGGTTCTTGTGAGACTTCCGAGGGTGGAGCGTAGGCAGGTGGTGGTGCAGGCAACGGAGCCGAGTCGTCGGGTGGTAATTTTGCGTCGATGACCATTACGAGGGTAGGGTAGCTATGGGAAGGACAACAAATGGGGAAGGGAAAAGGAGGGATAGAATGGGGGTGGATGGAGCGACGAGATGTAGCCGTTGGTCGGCCTTGTGAACGTGGTCGTGGTCGTTTTGGAACACACGGTAGGGGCACTGCCTCAATCCCGCAGTCAAGATAAAAAAGTTGGTGGTAGCGCCGGTTCCTGTATTCGTGTCGGTAGAGGCAATGGGGCGATGCCACGGTGTGTAGCCTGGCCACACACTGGCGCGTGTTATCTAATCCTCACATGACCACGTCTTTCTACTCAACACCACTGGCAGATGGAGGAATATGAAGTCGGTGCGTCTGTCTCTCCCTATTCATTTATCTGTCGTTACTAACGCTGTACCGAAGAATACATTTTGAAGGCAAAAGTCTTCATGAAAGGCAAGAAGATGGGTTGGGTGGGTCCTATTTTTAGCATACATACACACATCCATTGATATGCACAACCTAGAAATTCTATGTGAAGGTGCGAAACATGTCTTCCTGTCTTATAGCGGGATTCTCACTGCCTACTGCGCGTTAGTGGAAGGGTTATGAACACACTGACAACACGTAAGTTACCCTCGCACAACGTCAAACGCTTGTAAGCCACGTTGCTCACGCCTTTCCTGTAGATGGGAACCCTTCAAATCTTTCGAGAATTGCGGAGAGGAGATTGTTCAAAGATTTTGGGATCGTGTGGACATTAAAGGTCGTGATGTCGACTCAATTGAGGGATGGACTAACGGGGAGGAAGTCTTTCCCATGGGACCTCCACGTATGCCTTCCCGTTTTATTTGTCGTCGTAGAATCTTACCCTCTGTTGAGGCCGAAAGAACAAGACGACGCCCAGAAAAAGTGAACGGGTCAATGCCCGATCGTCAGGGGACGAACATCCTATCCCTGGTGGGACCACGAATGGGACGGCGACAAAGAGACCATTAGAACGCTCCGAGTCCCAAAGCTCATCTAAACGGAAGCGGGCCAGCTCTAGCAGACGCAAATCAGATGCGCCACCGACACGGCGTCCCCGGCGTGAGGCACACACGCCAGTTAGTTCACGATTGCTGTAGCGCCCGATTGAGGAAGACTTAACAACCCTAGGTTCCCGACTCAGATCCCGAGGATGAAATGCTTATGGACACCTTGCCAAGTACGGGTATGCCCACAGTCAGATCGCCTGTGACTTTGTTATTCAACCTTGCTTGATTTAGCCGCCAATGATATGCTTGTCGGCATTGACGCTTCTGGATCCGCGGAGCAAGTCGATCTTGGGAATCCGGTTCCTTCTGGCGCATCTGGACTACCTGAGGAGACCCAGCGCCATAGTTATCCTCCATCCTCCTCCAGAGTTTCGAACCATGTTGAATCACAGCCATCAACACAAACCACACCTAACGAAACAAATCCCTCATTGCCTTCTGGTCCACACCTAGAGGTTGACCAACTAATAGAACCTGGTGCTACTCAGACTCTGGGTGCAAAAAACGGTGCAAAAGGGATAAAGGGTAGAAGTGCCTCGCTCCTTACTTTCAACAAGAAAAAGGGCGCTCTTGAACCCCTGAAAAGAAATCGTCCTGTGAGGGATAACCGGTCCACCAGTACAACCCTTGGCAGCATGGCTTTTCATTCAGGGCCGTCAATCGAGACATCTCTGCATGACGGAGACGGCAATGCAGCCACACCAGAACAAACAAGCCACAGTGACACCGAGCCTCGTTTACTACTCGAGGATTATGAAGAGCAGAACCAGCCCTGTCCTGCCAGTCCGAATATCGAGTAAGGAGTTCTATGAATATTTATTTTCTTTGTTAAGATTACCCCGCTAGGCTACCAGACAAGATGCCTACATCGATCAGCTTCCCTGAACCTTCATCTGGCGGGTCAAGTCCCTGGAAAAGATCGACTATCTTTGGTCCCTTGTAAGTTTGTTTGAAGTTGCAGATGTTGTTTCCTATTGTTGAACCCGGTGTAGGTCGACTGGTACTGGTGTGCCAACCTGGGCTACGTCCTCAACGTCGGATACGGTGTAAGTGAGCACCCCTTACCGTTTGATGGTATATCTGAAGCCATCTCAATAGCGTATCCTCTTCAAATACCGGGCTCTTTCTTCTAAGTCTCGACAATTCGATTTCAGTACCGGTGGCACTTAAGGACGTGTCATCAGCGCAGGCCAATCACCACCTTCAACTGGAAAGCATATTATCAGGCACTTCCGGTCCACCTGGGAAGCTGTACACATCTCTTGCAGCTACCGCTCTTCTGGAAACGCTGGAAACCGGAGGGCCTTGTGCACGCCTAGTACCTGGGGACACTGCGACGGTGGAGCAACGTCAGGTGTTTGACGCGCTCTCCACTAAGCTGGGGGAGGGCGGTCTGGTTCGTCGTTTGTCGTGTAAACATGAATCCTCAATTGACATACTCATCAGTTTGTTGTGATGGCGAGCTCAGGACTCTTAGCCTGTTGCTCGTCAACAAATGAAGATTACTCCAAACGGCTTGAATTGTCTGCTGCGTTGCGGGGCTTGTCTGGGACCGTGGTGGTGTCACACGTCAAGGTGGCCAATCATTCTGCGTTCGCTGATGCTGCAGCGCAGGCAGAGAATGTTCGTTGGTAGACCCATGTTGGTATTATGGTCATTATATCAGTTACATCGGGTTTTTTTTCTCGTACGCACTCAATTTATCTATCTACGTCATACCCTGTATTTGGGTTGGGGTTTGCGCTGCACGTGATGCGACGCGCGACGCGTGTGACGCGTCCAGCGATCGAGTCGGATGCATTTCTCTCCAGCGCACCAGCGCATATAATCGATATGCTTCGGAGAACACCCACTACCATAGACGGGAAACTCGTGGATAGATATCAAGAAAGCACTCGCATCAATAAGCCCTTCAAGGTCCCAACTCCCGTCGTCCAGCGTGTTCAACCACAACGGAAACGGAAACGTATTTCGTACAAAGAGACCCGGGGGGCTGACGATGACACCGATTCAGATTCTGGCTCAAAGATGAAGAAGAGAAGACAATCCGTTGACACTGCATGTCCTCCCGAAATCTGTCCGTTTCCTGTTTACAAGCCAAAGCCCTTTAACGAGCTATTTGGTCCCCGGAGATACACCATCCCTGTCATGACAAGCAAGAATGGTGAGATTATCAAGACGGTCCAATCGAATCCATCTCTCGGCATAAGGCCACAGATACAGATTATACCCCGGCCGCTGCATGATCCGATGGAAGATCATGCAATCGTCCTCTATGACCCCACCGTCGACACGCGGGAGACAGATGAAGAGAGAAAGGCCCGGGAGAAGGAAGAGCTCAGGGCTCAGGCGGAGAAGGAGGCAAGAGAGAAGACTGCAGGACAATACAACCCGCATAAGAGCCTACGAGAGCTACTGGGCGGTGGCAAAGAAAAAAAGACGCATCACAAAAAGGTGCCAGTTGTCATTGACCCGCGCCTTTCCAAAGTTCTGCGACCTCATCAAGTCGAAGGCGTCAAGGTTCGTACCACTTTGCTCTGATTCTCCGTCCTATCTTAGCTCAAATCCTATTCTGCATAGTTCTTGTATCGTTGTACGACTGGAATGGTTGTCGAGAATCAATACGGCTGCATTATGGCCGATGAGATGGGTCTCGGCAAGACGCTGCAATGTATCGCTTTACTCTGGACGCTCCTCAAGCAGTCTCCGCACGCTGGGAAGCCGACCATTGACAAGTCCATCATCGCGTGCCCATCGAGCCTGGTCAAAAACTGGGCGAACGAGCTGGGTACGCTATTATTATATGCTAGTAAAATGGATCGTTGATTATCCCCTAGCAAAGTGGCTCGGCAAGGACACCGTAACAGCCCTCGCTGTAGACGGTAAGGGTGGAAAGGCCGAACTGCTCGAGAAGGTTGCACGTTGGGTTGCAGCCAGTGGGAGGAACATAACCCAACCAGGTAAGTTGGCTTATGCGCCACCCGGTGTCAGTGTCACGGACTGACTCCCCACGACCTTAGTAATGATTGTCTCGTACGAGACATTGAGAACTCTGACAGTACATTTGGTAAATTGCAAGATTGGCCTTCTCCTTTGCGACGAGGGTCATCGCTTGAAGAATTCCGGTATATGAATTCGCATTTTTTTTTACCCCTTCCTTGCTCACCCAAAGCCTCCACGCACCTAGAATCGCTTACATTCCAGGCACTGAACTCTCTTGATGTAAAGCGCCGCGTTATCCTCTCTGGCACTCCCATTCAGGTATTAGGTCATGATCCGGTCATGTGCATTCACTTGCTGACATTGAAATAATTCCTCCCAGAATGACCTGTCAGAGTACTTTTCCCTGCTAAGTTTTGCCAATCCCAATTTCTTGGGCTCGAAGAATGATTTTCGGAAGAACTTTGAGAACGTCATTATCCGTGGGCGAGACGCAGACGCGACTGACGAAGTGAAAGCCACAAGCGAAAAGAAGTTAAAGGAACTTGGAGAGATGGTCTCTAAGTTCATCATTCGCCGAACGAATGATCTTCTTTCCAAATACCGTGCGTTAACATACTGTTTCTGTCTCCAAACATTCTGATTTCTATTTGTAGTTCCCGTCAAATACGAGCAGGTCGTGTTCTGTGGGCTATCCGACTTCCAGCTTTCCCTATACAAGTTGTTCATTTCGTCTCCGGAGATTCAAGCGTTACTCCGTGGCGTAAACTCGCAGCCCCTGAAGGCGATTAACATCCTCAAGAAACTCTGCAATCACCCAGAACTGCTTGATCTTCCCAATGACCTTCATGGATCTGGGCATTTAATACCGGAAGGATTTTGTGGACCTGGTCAAACAGCTGGTCCGAGGGGCCGCGATAGGAATCAAACGGTGCACTGCGAGTGGAGCGGCAAATTCATAGTGCTAGAGAGGTGTGCTTGGATCTACTACCGGGAGCCGAACACTAAACATGCGACAGATTCTTACATAGCATTCGCACTGAAACTAATGACAAGATCGTTCTCATCAGTAATTATACTCAAACATTAGACCTTTTCGAGAAGCTCCTTCGGAGCAAGAAGTGAGTCAGAGTTTACATTGCCCGGCTGCTCTAATGTTACTTCTGTAGGTATGGTTACTTTCGCTTAGATGGCACGATGACCATCACCAAACGTCAGAAGCTTGTCGATCAATTCAATGATCCCGAGGGCAAAGAATTTATATTCTTGCTCAGCAGTAAGGCTGGTGGATGTGGGATCAATCTCATTGGGGCAAATCGCCTGATCTTATTCGACCCAGGTAAGCCTTCGTCCTCGAGGCGTTGGACAGTCCTTACGCCAGCCCTCAGATTGGAACCCGGCAGCAGACCAGCAGGCTTTGGCGCGTGTCTGGCGCGATGGCCAGAAGAAAGAATGTGTGTAGTATTGCCCTCTCTCACCTTGCGCCTGTACTCATAGTCGTCTGTTCAACTAAATCCGCACAGGTTTTGTCTATCGTTTCATATCCACGGGCACAATAGAGGAAAAGATATTTCAACGTCAGGCGTCCAAGCAAGCCCTTTCCTCTGCGGTGGTCGACGAGAAGGAAGACGCGGAGCGTCACTTTTCGATCGATGCCCTCAGAAAATTGTTTTTGTTCAATGAACACACGGTGTGCGAGACACACGAAACTCTCAAATGCAAGCGCTGCAAACACGGCAAACAGATCATTAAAGCTCCAGTCCTACTTTATGGCGACGCCAGCACGCACGTTTCCTCACTGTTCTGTACCTGCCCCAAAGTTAACTGACAACGTCTTTAGATGGAATCATTTCACTAACGTAGAACTAAGGAACAACCATGACGACTTACTCCGAGCTGAAGTGGGTCACCCTGAGGTATCATTCGTTTTCCAATACATCAGTCATTAGATCTTTTCCCATCACAATCCTGAGTTATGGCGGCGCATATCAGACATTGTATACTAGAATTACATACGTCACATGTTCAACAAGTAAAAATCAGTGTAAAGACTATAAACTATCGGACCATACCCCCCAGTCTCCCCCGACAGGCCGCACCTTCACTTTCTCACCTGTCGGCCCAAAGTACGATGCCTTGTACCACGACTGCATCTCTTCTTGGTTATATGGCCCAAACACCTGCCCTTGCCCACCCGTCGAGTCCGGAACATCCCATTTGTATTCGTATTTGACGTCCGCAGATGGAGGAACCCACGAACGGTCAACATTACCAGCAGACCGTACAGAGCGCACAAGCTCCTCGTAGGTCCGCGAGTAAATGTCAGTGTCGCCGAGGGAGAGAAGGGTCGAAGCGAGATGTGTGAGGTGCTCGACGTCGGATACCGAGTTGGGACGCTTGTCCGTGACCACGCCGGAATCTTGGGATTGGGATGAAGCTTTCATCACCGTCCGCGAAGGAGCAGAGCTTTGATAGGATCAAACATTCAGAATTAGGGACCAAGCAAGGCCACAGTAAGAAAAAAGGGAGGGCAGCGCACCTAAATTGTTTCACTTTGGTGCTTTGTTTATTGCGCGTTCCAAGACGCTGTAAAGCCTCCAGCACGGTCTCGCCCTTCTTCAACATAGCAAGAACCTCTCGCTCAACAGCATCCTTCCCACCAAGCTGCTCCAATTCCTCCTCCTCCGCGCGCATCCTCACCATCTGTTCCTTCTCCTGTCTCCGCTTCCGCTTACGCGCAAGTTTGATCTCGCGTTCGCCAAGACCCTCCATCCATCGATCGTGCAACGAATGCGGGTCGAAATTCCTCACGTACATCCCGTCAGAGGAGAATTTGCCTTCCTCCATCTCCTCCCGCATATTGAAAGATGATATCTCGTATCCCATACCAGCTTTCTTCCTCCGATCCGCATCGTCTTCGTCCTCTGGCTCATCGTCGTCCATTGAAGAGTCGCCTGCATCGTCGTCGGCAGATCCACCACGTCCGAATTCTTGCCCCTCGATATCGCCTAGGCGTAAGAACTCCTCGCCCTTCTTTTTCTCGCCTGCTTCGACCTTGGTGTTTTCCTCTTTTGGCCCAGTGGCGAACATATCTTCGTCCTCGTCATTCGCCACGCCATCGGCACCAGGTCGACGGCTGAGGACTACGCCTTCACCGTCGTCGCTCGAGTCTGATTCATAGCCATCTGTCTTGACGCGCCCTTTGCGTGTTGCAGAGGGATTCTCGAGAGCCGCGTCTACTTCGTTGGCGAAATTGGTCTCATCGTCCGCGGGGTCGAGAAAGCGCGTCTTTTTTGTTGGACGGAGCCTGATTCCTGCGGAATCCGTCGAACTTGATGCCCGTTTAGCCTGTTCTGGTGGGGGCATATGAAGAGTACGGTGGTAAAGGGATACAACTGTGGCTGGTGGCTACGTTTGGCCGTGAGAATGTGGTTGGTGGATTGAGTTACAGTTGCTTGGAAAGGAAAGAGGCAGTCAGTACAAGAATGATTAAGTGCTAATGCTAGTTAAACTAGTCCATGACATCTGCCTCCTCCGCAGTCACGGGTAATCGACGTCGTGGGGTATACGGCTCCTCTATATCATCAGACCGCATTAAACTTTCCTCTTCTGCCGTAGTCACTTCGCGCGAAAATGACCGGGATTCACGTGCCCGGGGATGCGGACGGTATATGAAAGATTGGGTGACGATGGTCACATCAAACATGAGTGTGCCACCACTCCCAAGAAGATAACTAAGAGAAGCCGTGAGAAGCCGTGAGAAGGGTGAACGTGAGCGTCCTTGAAAAACTTACGGCATGCTTTCCATAAGAAACGAATGCGACTTCGCAGGATGGCCGTGCATGTTGGGAGAAGAGAGTATAGACAGGACATAAAAAAAATTACCGAGGAAAGCAAAAACAAAAAGGTACATCGACAATCCCTAGAAAGGAATTAGCTTTGGCAACGACCTGCGTTGAGGGATAATCATACCTCAACAGATTTCCGAACAAACTTTGGGTATGATCGCGATGAGTTACGCAGTACTATGGGGACATCTAGACACGCACATTTTTCCATATTTGTGGTAGCCTGGATGTTAAATAGAGTGTTGTGCATGCCCATGCTGAGATACGACCAATCACACGCTCCATCGAGGATCCAGCCGCCGGTGGTCGGTCTTTGGACATATCTTCAAAATGTGGAGCGTCGAACACCAAGTCGACGGTGGTCAATGGCGGGCTCTCGTGTGTGGACGATGGGAACGACAAGCCAGACGGTGTCAAACTAGATGATGATAACACCTTCCCAGGTAGAACGGCCACGCCACTTTCCCCATTATACCCACGTATGCCCAGTGTCCCAATCCCGAATAATGCCCAAACACCCATGAAGACCATGCTCGCACCGCGCCTGCTAGCTCGCGGGCTCCGCCTGCCTTGGCTTCCGTCTTCACTGTGAAGCCAGGTATGCTCCCCCCGTGAGTCTAGAGAAAGGCGATTGGTGCGATGTAAGGAGCGACCGCGAGTCGATGGGTCAAAGTCATCTGTAGTGGATGTGATCTGTAGTGCAGCTGGTATCGACGAGGATGGCATTGCCTGGCGGCTTCTGGAGCGACTGCTGCTGGCAAGGGGCTGATTCTCTTTGCTCGGGAAGACGTGTTTATGCCGGCCAGACCAATCGGAATGAAAGCTGTCTCCCAACATGGCGAGAGTCTCGTCATCTACATCATCATTATCGTGTCGGCTCGAACGACGTCGATCGGTGTCAAGGAGGCCATCCAGGCTGCGTCGAGACCAACGATTAGAAAGGCGTGGTGAAGTTGGAGGCTCATTCCTTTGCGTGGCAAGCGCCGCCGCCGCAGAAGCTACATTGGCCGCAGCTGCAGAGAGTGTGCGGTAGCGAGACGATGCCCTCTCTCTTGATGAGCGATAAGCGAGGGAGCCAGCACGCGAGCGCGGATGGGAGAAAGCTGACACCGTCGGAGTGGCAGTTTTGCGATAATAAAGGTACTGAGAGAGCAGAGCAATATCAACGACGGAGAAATACGTGGCAAGTAATGTCTAGGAAGAGATGAGTTTGGGGCAATTGACAGAGCAAGAGAGTTACTTGAAATGGAAGCTGGTGAGTGAGTATGCACCCGACGAGGTTGGTCAGATCACCTATAAGCGATATCATATCATCGTGAGCGTTTATCAATACATGGAGATCTCAATCATACCGAGTAACCAGCTGAAGAGGAAAGGGAGCGCAAGGCCCTCTACAGACTGTCTGCGAGCGTTTTCTATGACCTGACTGGAAGGAGAAGATAAGGGTAGTGAATGTATGCGAAGAGTGGCACCCACGGGAATTGAGCCCCCAGCCAGCACAAGATGGACAAGAGGCCAGACCAGTCGCTGAGGGACATGGGTGAAGGAGGGCAGCAGTGGGGAGTGCTGGCGTCTGTGCCAGCTAGACCAAGTCGACCAAGTCGGGATAGAGCGGCGCCTTTTCCTTCTTGTCTTGTCTCAGCCAGTATGTCTTCCTCTCAGCCCCGACAACTGGCAAGTCTCACGCTACTTTCTTCACTTTGTCTCTACGTCTTCGCTCATCAGTCTTTGTTCAAAGCGTGCCATCATTCTTGACTATCTCGTCCAACGATGCTACACGCGTACAGCAAGAGCATTCGCAGCTGACAGCACTATACGACACCTCGATGCAGACGGCGACGAACTCCGCCGTCCACGCGGAGAGGATGACTCGCCCGGCATCACTGAAGATGCATTGCACCAAGCTGACCTCAGGCAAAGTGCCTATTCCTTCCTCACATTGTATTCATTGCCTCATCGACGAGATATCTAGATGTTCAAGTCAGCATCCTTTCCGGTCGGATCGATGATGCGATCGATTGCCTGAACACCAATTTCCCTTCCACCCTCCCCTCATCAATATCAACACGTGAGGTTGCTGGACCGTCCACGTCAACGGGAGAACCCTCGCAATCAAAAACCGTCAAGACAGTGCTTCCCTTCACTGTAGAGCCTGCGCACTTGTATCTTGATCTTCGTGTCCTGGCTTTCATCGAGGCATCCCGGACCAAGCCTCTACCATACCCATTCACAGAACCTGTCGCTTCTGATCCTGTACTAACCCCTCGAATATCCCCACCGAACAACCTTCGCGACCCTTCTGGCGAAATGGATGGCGACGCACACCTTGCCCGATTATTAAAGCATGTACACGAGCTGTACGACTGTGCACAAGCTCTGCAAGACCCACATGAACGGGTAGAATATCAACACGAGCTCAGTGCAGTCAGCGGTCTGTTAGCATACAAAGTTCCGGAACAGAGCCCCATGGCAAAATATTTGACTCAGGAACGGAGGGAAGTAGTCGCCGATGAAATCAACAGCGCCATCCTTCGTGTGTCACTCTCACCTCCAGTTACCATTGTTGAACCGCTGATGTGACCGATCAGATCGAGCTGGCTCCCCTCCGATCTCGTACCTCGAGCTATATGTTCGTTATAATACCGTTATTTGGAACTACATGAACGAGCATGAATTCCGCATGGCGCCATCCCGTAGGTGGCCCACCGGTGTAATACTCCCTCCACGGCCACAACCTACTATCGTATCGATTCCCTCTGGCGCAAAAGTGTCCGTGCCAAAGAGGGACGAGCCCGAGGTCTATCCTTCATATTTACTACAAGCTTTCGCGAGTCACTAATTCTGTACATAGGTCGTACCCGCCTTCAACCTCAGCCGATTTCTAGCTACTTGACGTGAGGACATGGTCAATCCACCGTTCACCAACGTAAAGCGTCAGAGTATTATGATAGACATATTTGCTTTGTTTTGTCACTTTGCATCATTGTATCAAATCTGGCATTTGTATCATTTGCATGACCACCCGGGATCCATTTTCTTAGCCCTTTAAGCAATTTCTACGTTATAATAAGATCCTAACATCCTCCCAACGCCCTTCATTGACTTTCCTCAGTTCCTCCAATGTAAACCCACAATCACGACATCCAAGTACCTTCAAGTACGCCCACCGCCCCCACTCAACCCTATCCAACGCCCGCTCTTCACCCCAGGCAGGCTCAGCCAGCCAAGGGTTGAACGAAATGTCCAAAAGTTCGAGAAGCGGACACTTATCCGGTAATCGATGTATCGGAATCGGTGCGAACAAGTGCACGAGGGCGAGGCGCGTTAGCGAGGAAGGCAGTGCGAGGAGGACGGGGATGGACAACGTAGTGGACAGGATCGCGACGGCCGTGAATGGTTCTTGCTCTTGTTCCGGTTCTTGCTCTTGCCAATCAGACTCAGCATCCGTCACGGTCGAGCCAGAGTGAGAGTGGTCAGCCTCGGCGTCGTCGTCCCACTGCCGAGTCTCTTCCGATCCAGACTCATGCTGGAGCTGATACTGACGATCATTGACCCGCACGTGTGTATGAGTCTGAGTCTGAGTGCGGAACATCTCCGGACGTAGCGGCGACGCAGGCTGTACAACAACAAGTTCACCCTCAACATGATTCGGACCACCACCACCACCACCACCCAAAAACGCGCGTAACCTCGCGCCCGAAAGTGGATACCGCACCGCACACATCCTCACGGCCTCTTTCCTATGATGCGGCGTCAAAAACGAAGCGAGTTCTTCCAGAGTGTTCACATCCGAGCCCGAGTCCGACGCACATGCCAGTGAACAATACTGTTCCAACAAAACGCGCAAGCAGCACTCTACCAGACTCGGACTCGGACTCGGACGACATCGACTCCTACTAGTAGCAGCTGTGGAAAAAGCAAGATCGTAATCGTAAAAATCCGAGTCGCTCTGCGGCGCAAAGAAGAGCGATAGTGCCATCGCGCGCCAAGCGGGGTCCTCTTTGACCTTAGGCGTAGTTGTCGTGGCCGCGGTCCCGGCGGCCCAGCTTCGGGGAATGGGTCCCGCTGCGGTCATTCGAGTAACCTTCACATCAACACCAGGAGCCCGGGACGATAAACGATGGGGCTGCGGACCATATATTTCGGCGTACGGTAGTGAACGTCCGACCAACTGGGGCGTTGAAAGGGCGGCTCCGAGTCCGGATGTGCGTTGAGTGTTTAGCGTTCGCCGGAAATGTTCGCCGCTATTCGTCTGTCAGCCATCGAAGGGTACTTCCAAGTCAACGGTCGAGGCACACCGAAGAGTATGCAGGAGGTTATTAACGTCCTTGCTGCTCTTCGAGGACTGAGAGACTGGACCCCTCACTGGCATGGGTGATCGGAGTCAGCAAGTGTAGTAAATGTTCCGCTGCGTTGCAAGCTTATTTAGTCAGGCCTAGCCTAGTCGGGCATCAATCATAACGAATGGACATTTTCATGCATCATACAGGCGTAAAACATGGATGAGAATGGGCCTGAAGCATATGTATTTTATCAAGGTGATATACCGAGAACCAACCCACCCAACCATGACTCTCAGTCTCTACACTAGTTCATTTGTCGGACAAGTTTGTTGATATTGGCTTCCCGGTTACCAAAGTCTCCACCTTCAACATAATGCTTAAACTTGCGTGTCCGCCAGCCGCCGGTAGGATTCGAAAGTTTGAACGGCCAAAGAAAGTTCGATGCCTAGAGGAATAAAAGATCAGAATCGTTCCACGAAACGTGATTACGACAGTCTGACCTGCTTGAAATTGGGGCCGACGGTGAAAATCTCGTGCACGAGATCTTCGACAGACAAGATGTCATACTTGCCGAGAGCGTTCTCAATGACCGAGTTATTGGACAGAGGGACACGTTGGCGGTTGACTTTGCCATAGCCACGCTTGTAGATCAGCTCGCGAACGGTCTTCAGGTTTGGCTCGCTGAAGCGATGGGTGAGACTAGACATGAAACTCGACATCACAACTAATAACGCACCCATATGTAACGTAGGGCTCCACAAGACGGAGCATCTGTTGAGTCGCCTTCGTCACGCGCACGAACACACCAGTGTTGATTTGCAAAAGGCGGAGAAGTTGAAGAATTTTTCGGGGTTTGGGTGCAATCTCGTTGATACTATCCCTCGGGTGTCAGGTCACGGTTTCGGCCAAAGCTAAAATTGTCACTGACCCTCGGATACGTACAACGAATAGCACCTTGGGTTGAGCAGGGACATAGAAGTCGCCGGATACACGCGCCGCCCGCTTCAGACGAATCTCTTCCCTCTCCTTTGAAAGGTATTCCTTTACATAAGACTCAGCACGCTTAAAGACGACCTTGCGTTTTGCCCTGGCGGCCTGTACATAGCGATGAGGTCAGCATGGTAGATTCGCATATATTGGGGTAGTAAGGTCAGTCCCGAAAGATGGTATAATTGGAGGCAGCATGTAAAAGCGTTGTTTTAATAGCCATTCCAGGATACATATGCATCACACAAGGGCGGGGACAGAGCAAAATGCACCTTTTTGGCGGCTGTGGCCTTCTCCAAACGCTCCTCGCGTGCCTTTTCATTTTGCTTCCTTTTCTTGAGGAGGGTCTCGGGTACTTCAATGTCCTGCCGAAAGTCTGTGTCAGACATGGCTGGAAACAACGTGGATGGTTAAGCATCTCACCGCAACGGTCGGGACACTATGACAGTAGAATTGCTCATGGTAAGCGTAGCTCTGCAACAGAGGATAACGAACGTACGTAGTTGAGGCCGCCATTGTCTTTGACCTTGGATTCGTCTGTAGCGTTGGCATTCACACATCGCTGACCAGTGGCTAAAACTGTACAGTATGACTAATCATTTCTCACATATGAAATTAAATTAAATAAATTACTGCACAATATCTAATCTACTCTTACCCAGCGTCCTCCACAAATGCAACGAGACCACCACCTGCGCCCCCATACGTGCCATTGCGAGAAATATGCCCCGGGAATGGTTACGTCTCCTCGAAGACTTATTTCGTGCTGCTGCGACTTGCCTCCACATCTCACGCAAACCCGTGTAGGCCTGCGGCGCAGTAGAATTCCCTTAGATATTATGTCTTGTTCTTCACCAGCGTATTCACTCGATTTTCTCGATTTTCCAACCTCGGATAAGAAATCTTGAGGCTTTATGAAGAGCCTTGATTTTTCTATGACATGCGATTTGGATACCGTCCGCGCAATTCCCCATAGAAGAGGGTAAACCTCTGGCATGAGATTGCATGCAGCGATACTTCGCCGCACGTCGGCTGCTACATAGCGGTGAACTTTCTAGTCGCATTAGAGAACAGAAAGCCAACCTACCCTTGGACCCATCAATCTTCTCTGAGATCTGCGTTAGCAACGATTCCAGAGCTCCGAGGTTGATACCAGAGCTGTCTACGGTGTCGAGTAGAGCGTTCCTTGCGATGGCACCGTTCTCTCCGTTGGGGTCGACGCTCTTTAACTGCTCATAAAGTTGTTTGACGTCACCCACAGTAACGCGAAGTTTAGCCAACGCGTCCGGATAGAGTAGGTTCAACAATATAGGGTGTGTTGATGGGATGGTTTGTTTTTCTATTGACGGCTTTTCAAGGGTAATGACAGCAATCACAGACTGATAACACACCTGTAACTTCCTCTCCCAGACCCTCCCTAGAGTCACCCAGAAGAACGCACTCCCTCATCAATTCTTCCAAGAAACCCACGAACCAAGTGCTCTGTACTATCAACGGCCAGCTGTTCTCTTTGATAATTGTAAGTGACAAAAGATAAATGATAACATGGCGCCCACCAAGCCCAACATTATCACCGTCCATACAATCCTCAAAAGCACTATGACAGGCGATGATAGAGCAGAGATCTTGTATTGTTTTCCAGCGGGTTGTAAAGTCTTCCTTGTCAAGCTTTTTTGGGATTCTTTCGCCTTTCAATCTGTCACAGTTACCTCTCTGCGTATTCGAGTGCAACGACAATCTTACCGATAAACCTCGAGGAGCATACCGAGAAATTCATGAAACCATACACCTCGCAATCCATAGTCATGTGATTCCAGTGCCTCAAGTAATTCACATAGGACACCTTCAACTTCTTGGACGCTGACCGAACCGAGTGAAAGTTGATGAGTAACGTCTGATACGGTACGTCTTGACCGCATTGCTGATATAAGGGCAGAAACGAAATCAGGGACGCGAGGGTGTTCGACCACTAAGCGATACGATTGTGAGTTTGAAACTTAACGATGGTGTGGAGTTCGTCTACCTGAATTGTCATTACGAAATTTCTTGGGCCCCGTGTGGATCGTCAATTTTGAAGGGATTGTGGTCGACTGAGAGATAGCACAAAGGAGGGTGGCATTGGGAGAGAGGGCTACACTAACGGGAGCTGGAAATAAGATGGGCGATAAAAGCTCAGCACGACGGTATTTGGAGCTAAAATATGGCTCACGACACCCGTAGGAGCTCTCGCTCCAACCCATTAAAAGAGGTTCTAGGTTCCCAGTCAGGATGAACATCGAGAGATGGGCTATGAACAATGCATAAGAAAACGCAAGGCTAGTTTAACGAGCTTGCTCACAGTTTGAGTACCATCACACTGCCGCTGGGAGGCTTCACCGACGCATTTCGTTTTGAGTAAGACGCTGGACCTTGGGCACTCAGGCTGCCAGCGATGATTGTATTTGCACGTGGTGATCGATGATGGGGTAATATAAATGTCAGGGTCTCAGAGAAAGTCTTTGATGTCAGCTTTGTCGATGACTATATGACGGAGAATGAATATTCTGCAGAGGTGCCAACACAGAGAAAAGCAAACCCATTCTGAGATGTTGGCATGCGGATGCGTTCTCTTAAACAGCCCACAGACGATTAGTTCTGATTTGGGCATCGCAGAATCTGCTCCAGGAACCGGGGCGATTTTCCATGCCGGAAGAGCGATCATCACCTTTCCCAAAGTTCAGGAAAGACAGACATAAGTACATCTTCGGCAGAATATGCGGCGGGCTTGATTCGGCTACAGCGGACTGTACAGGGTCCCCAGGACAGAACATAAGGGAACTGAGCGGATGAGCATCACATCTCAGAGGGGAAAGGGGGCTAGTGAAGAGAACTAATGCGATGTTGGTGGTCGAAAGCGGAGAGTGTAACATGCAATACTCACGTGTCCGTAATCCATCAAAAGCAGTACGAACTTCACAAAGATCGACGTTAGACTCTTGTGCCCAACTCTCCCAATCTACGGACTCGGCCGAGTGCACATCATGGAAATGGGGGGATAATTCAGGGACTTCTTCAATCCCGAGCGAAACAAAGGACGATTCAAGCGGCAGAACGTTCGGCCGCGAACGAGTCGCCACTAGGATTGAAGATTCTGGACTCTAAACATTCAAAATTTGAGTTCAGGATAGAAAAAAATATGCGAACCATTATAACCGAGACCAATAGCTGCATGCGTGCAACAACGGCTGTCGAACGAATCGAGATCCGAAGGGACATTATTTGGGTCCCGATGTTCATCAGGTTTTTCGAGAGAGCAGGATGCAACCACTATTTTGGACTGTTGGGGACCAGATCGAACGCAACAGAGCTGTACCTGGAGGTTCTGCGTGACTAGTATTAGTGTAGGCAAGGAGGCCAGCACTACGGGTCCGAGTGGAGGAAGCCTCGATGTATTCCGGCCTGAGTCGGCAACCCACTGTTGCACAGGTGAATAAATACTCGAAGGCGTCAGGGTGTCTGACCATACCTCTCTAGCGTGACCCAGCCATTTAGCAGTGACAACGCCTCTGCCGCGGGGGAAGCTGAAAGATTCGATGATATCCCAACAATCAGCCTGCTCAGCCCGCCAAAAGCACCCCACCCCTGGTATTTGCCGACCAGGGAAGTATGCAAACAACCAGTCCTCCCTGGGCGATACGCAGAGGATTGTAGGAGGTTCGTACGATCCTGGTGTATTGGCAACCACGGCCGGGGATGGAAGTCGGAACTGTCTTGATGATGGGAACGCGCGGCCAACAATGGCTGGCTCGATTTCGTGGGCGAAAAGGATGGCCAAACTTGTCCATACGACTGGTCTATTAGAGGTGAGTTGAGATCCAGGGTAGCATACAAGCGGCGAGAAAGCGAGACCTGCGTCGTTGTTCTACGAGAGCGTAGAAATTCCACCAGTGGGACGGTAGCGTTGGCTGAGTAGGGGGTTCATCTTTTGTTTTGCCCTTAAGAGGTGCAGTCGCGGTCGTGGTCATCGCGTTCATCGTTGAGATCGGAGTCGGCCCGTTGCTCTAACTGGTTACGACACGGTGATGGTGCAGCCAGTACCAGTCGTGCTCGCCGAACGGGATATCGAATCTGTCCACACTCAAGTTATTATTCAGACGTATTCGGATCGGATCCTTGTTATTGTAACACAACTACAAAAAGTTGGGACGCTTGTACGCAAATTGTGTTCCTACTGCTTGCTTTCATCTCAAACAGCCTAGATCCACGCCTCCGTGCCAGCGACCGTCGCCCTTACTGAGGCTTCTCCAGACGAATTTGCATCCAATGATACTAGTAGCACTCTACCACCGGTCCACCCTTCTATCGACTTGACGTATCTGTTCGGAAGTGCACCATCCCCGGATCACCAGACGTTGTACTCATCTTACGCCGCCCAAATCGCAGCCCTCGTATGGACTTCCGAACAGCATGGTCAGATTGGATCATCCCATACCCCCGTAGTCGTTGGGGTTGCATTAAAGTCGCCTCACTCTTCCGAAAAGCCTTCCGGCACAGACAGAGCCGTCTTTCTTCAAGTGATGGACCTCGTTCGAGAGGCGCTCGGCACTGCACGCACTATATAAAGCACGCCATGGGAGATGGATGGCTGTACGTTGGAAGAGTAGTCCGATTGGATAGAATAGCGTGTGCAATGTAACAGGTTCAGGTCTCATTTATCCTTGACTTGAGCGAATAATTTCGACCATTCAGCATCTGAACTCGCCCCTTCCGAGTCTCTTTTTGCGCGACTAGCCTGATATTTCTCAATCTTCCAGCGCACGAGGTTCTCCAGCTTTTGTTCCGGCTTTGGTGCCGTTCGAGGATTTATTTCGTAGAGGTAGAACGCTAATGCGCCGGTAAAGATGCCCAGTAGAGGGTCCAAAGCGCTGGCGAAAGAGCAATTAGGACGGTGCTAACGGTCAATGCGGCTGAGGCTGAGGCTCACCGAGATAGCAGAACTGGAGGCATACTTGAGGGAATGTTACGTGTACAAGGGGCAGATCTAGAGCGCGTTTGATAATTGATATTGCTCGACGACCGACCAGCGTCTCATTCAACGAATTGCTTCAACCGTCCCACCACAATCCCGACTAGCCTCATACAATGTCATCCCTCACCCTCGAGCGTCAGATACGACCAATTTATGGTGTGTCAGCAATTCTTTATTCCTTCGACATCACCACAGCAGTCACCACTAGACGCTCTGGACAGTGGGTCCCATAAATCGGCTATAGTGACTTGCAACAAGCTACTAAAAAAGCATCCCAAAAATGACCATCTCAAGGTATTCGTGCTCTAAATGATTCCGTTCCAGTTCTCATATATAATTAGGCACTGAAAGCTCTCGCTCTTACTCGCGCACAGAAATTCGAGGAAGCAATTGCCCTATGTGAAGAAGTGCTAACAACAAAACCAATAGACGATGGAACTATAAATGCACTCATGCATGCCCTTCGCCATCTTGGCAGATGTTAGTGCGCAGTGCCTCCTTCTTGTGACCCATTTGTTAATCAGCTGAACGCAGTTGCTGACTTGGTAAAGCTATTCGAAGACGCGTTCAAGCAGCAGCCCGATAATGACGAGTTCGGCCGGCAAGCTTTCTTTGCGAATGTGCGTGCGGGGAATTGGAAAGCTGCCCAACTGGTGAGGTTTTCTCGATGTGTTGCTCAGGCTCGGCCGCAACTTTATACAAACAATTCTTCCTTTCCGATGCCCTCTCGTCTTGTCGCACCTCCCTTAAGCTAATTTCCCTTAGCTAGCCAACAAATTAAACAAGCAGTTTCGCAACGACCGCTACGTCTTTTGGGGTATAACATGCACAGTTTTACAAGTCAGGCTTCCTGCTTTTCTCCTCTTTCTCGCACTTATGGTCAATTGTAGGCCAATGACCCTTTGACTGCTGCGGAAATGCGTGATATCTTGCTAAAGTTGGCACACCGGCTTATAACAGCTTCTTGGAAACAAGTTGAGGTACATCCAGATCGGCTCTATCTATACACCTCGATATTGCAGCAGCTTGGACTTTATGAGGATGCTCGGGAATTGTTGGACACGGAATCAGGGCGATTCCTCTGTGCCCGCAATCTCTCCTGCGACTACTTGCGGCGGGAGATTATGAAGTCTGGAGGTTGGCAAATGGAAGAAGGGGTAATAGCAGAGCAGCGAATAGTAGAGAAAAGGTCAGCCATACCACAATACACCTATACCTGTCATCTAGAGGCCTTCGCAGGGATCGTAATTGGCTCGAGTTTGTATCTATTCTTGATGCCACATTCTTACCTGCGACGCACCACCAATCAATGCAGCCTGACCTCGAACAGCGTGTGGCAAAGACGCGAGACCTCTTCACAAAAGTCGCAGAGCAGGACGGTAGTCGTGACAGGGCCGCCTGGTTGGGTTTGATGGAACTTGAGAGGGTTTGTGGAGTCCATGAGGTGCCTACAGGTGTGTAAATTCTCGATTTTTGAGGCATCCACTCCAATATCACTAGAATCTTCTCGTTTGCTGAATCTCCTGAAGCACTACTTCGAGATTTTTGGAGACAAGACAGCATGTTACGAGGATATACAGACATATACCGACCTCGATCCTGACGTATTGTCCGACTGGATTACATTTCTCGAGAAGACAGCCCATACTCCTGTAAGCTTCTCGAGCTGTCGCCAGCCCGGCGCTAAATCCCACGTAGTCCTCAAGTAGTGCCCTTCGGCGATCCATCAATGCCCACAAGTTGTTACGATGTGGCTTAAGTACAACGCAGTTGACCGTGAACCAGGAGGGCACCCTAGCTGCAAATATTATTCGCGAATATTTCGAAGCCCTACCTCTAGGGAATGACCTCCCAAAATTGGAGCTACAACCGGCGGATGACCTGGCAATTCTCGCCGCCCAGGTATATGTCAACATGTTCGCCCTGGATAATGCGGTGGCCCACCTTCACAACGCTGTCGTCATATTGGAATATGCGTCGAGAAAAAGCCCCCAATCGTACCAAATCCATCTGGAACTTGTTAGGATTTATCGCCTCTTGGGTATGTTTGTATACTTTCGGCCGTCTCTTTGCAGATGCCTTACATTTCTCTCCTGTTAGGCGCACCGCAGCTAGCCTTGGACCACTATCGTCTTCTGAACGTGAAACAAGTCCAGAATGACACTATGTCGTACTTGATCCTTTCTCGTGCCACCAATTTCTCTTTGGCGGCCACAGGCGATCTGACGTATGTTTCCGAGTGCCTGGAATCCAGCCACGTCTACTTTAGTAACTCTCAGGAAGCAAGTGACAAATCCCTGTTCTCACATTCAGTGGCGCTAACAGCTGTTAGACTTCTGAGTTCATTGTCAAGGCATTCAGCACGGAAAAGTACTCACAGGCAAGTCCTGCCCGATTCACAGCTACGTACGAGCTGACTAGTATGTATCAGATTCATGAACTTGTTGTATTCGAAGAGCGACTAGACAACTCTCTTCAGCGAGACCTCGTCAAGGTTGAGCATGTTCGACTGCGTATTTCTCATGAACAAACCAGCTCCGAACTGGTAGATATGGAGTTAATCGAATTGAAGTTTATCTTCGATCGACGTGCGTCTTTCTCGCGATACATGTTCTGATGCCACTCAACTCGTTGTCAGTTCATCATGATAACCGGGACCTAGAGATTCTACCGAACTACCAGCCCCGTAGGCAGCCATCCTTTTCATCACAAACAACTCTCTTTGGAAAGGAACCAGCAGTAAGTGCACCTTATTCCGCGGTGCCAAGTCCACTTCACGTGTTATTAGGCAGGATGGTTGTCTGTATTCCTCAAAATCTATATCAAAGCCTTGTCAGGAGCCAGTGACTTGGACCTCTCGGTTGAGGATGATAAACTACTTGTCGGTGATCGCCCAAGACAAAGTTATAACCCAGACGTAAAAATACCCTTGCCGGAACGCTTAGCTGTCCAGAGGGCGGATGAGCTGTCAGAGGTAATTTCTTATCGATGCTGGTGACTGCACCATTACCTCACAGCCAGTCAGCTTACAGAAGACGAAATCGCTTTGTTCCATTATGTGATCGATTTGACAAACTGGTTGGATCCATTCCATAATTTCCTTCGGCCTCGAGGAGAAGCTGCTAAGCCACCGCCGAAGGACGGCAACTCCTCGAATGATGGAACACCTGCGAATGGACATGGAAGGAAACCCGATGACGCTCCACAAATCACTGAGCCCCCCGACTCTATCTTGTCATACTTTAAGAGTGAGCAACTGCATATTCTTTTAATGCTCTCCAAGTCAACATCCTGGCAGACACGCACGCCAAATTTCTGAGTGCTGTCAAAGCATCACGTCCAATCTATGAGAGTCTACATATCGCTACTCTGGCACAAGAGGCAAGCGAGTTATCCAGCTTCCTAGTGGTCGCTAATGGCGCAGACAGGCACTACTTTTGTTCTTTATTTGTACCAAGCGCTTCAAAGATGCCTCCATTGTCCGTATCAACAAACTTGGCTTGGTGGGTCGGACAAATTGCATTGGAATAGACCCTGATCAAGCTTTTGTAGCTCGTCCAGCATATCAAAACTTTGCGTGCGAGCGTAATCGACGCCGTCAGAGATATTGGGGTCCAGTTGATAAAGATTAGTGAGCTCGAAGGGACGTCTGATAAGCGGAAGCAGTTCGTCGAACATTGCTTAGCCCTTCAGACCCATGCCGAGGTGAGAATTCACGTCCACGCATCTGAAACTAGACGTTAATTCATTCTCAATTAGATGACACATGAGTATGTCCTTGACGTGGGCAAAAAATTGACGGATTCTCAGAGAAAGGTTATGGAAGGAGTAGGGAGAGGGATAGAACGAATCTGCAAGACACCCATGTAATATACAACTCGGTCCTGCCGAGTTGTTACCACAGTATCGGGCACACTTGTAGCCATTTATCATGATGGTTATGCAATACTAACAGTAACCCCAACATTATCGGATTAGCCATGCATCTCATGCCCCATGAATGAGATTAGTGAGACACGGTGACGGTTGCGATTGCCAATTATATGACCACCAACCGTCACATCACGTGGCGTTACAGAAAACACGCGTCAATTAGGAGCACCAAACACCAAACGTGCGCGGCATCTGACTTGGACATGAGCCAGTGTGAGTAAGATCTCGACTGTTTGCCGAATACTGATTTGTAGTTGTACAGCTATCGACTTTTACGGAAATACAGCCGGAGGTGGCTACCTGACTGGGGGTTCGCCGTTTGGCGGCGCAAGTGGAAGCCCTGGAGGGTTTGGTCGTGTGCGATCTCACTGAGCAACATCATTTGTCCTATCTGACTTCCTTTATAGAAGGGAGCGCTTTCTCAGTCCCTGCGACCCATCACGGTGAAACAATTCATCCAAGCCACACAAGCCCACGCGGATGCGGATTGGATGTTCGAAAATACTGAGCTCGGCCATGTACGCTTTCACTTGGATATGGGTCCTTCTATTTTCTCAGTACATCTCAGGTGACGCTTGTGGCGCACGTCGTGTCGGTTCAGAAGCAGGCGACGAATTGCGTTTACATGCTTGACGACGGTACCGGCACCTTGGAGGCACGGCATTGGTCTGATTCAGTTAGCCAAGACGGTGAAGACAACCAGGATGAAGTTGTGTAAGTTTTATTTACGACGCCGCACTCCTTCTACTGCTTACTCGCGTAGGCCAAAAACCCTCGCCCGCGTTACCGGGAATATCAAAACCTTTGGATCAAGAAAATACATCAATGCGTCTCAAATTCAACCCGTCCGGGACTCTCATGAAATCTTTTTTCACCTGCTAGATGTGATAGCCGTGCAGCTCACATTTGATCGTGGTTCTGTGAAAATATTTCCGCTTTCCGTTGTACAGTGTACCTGACTGATGCTCCAACCAGCAAGGGTCCCATATGGCTGCACAGACGTCCGCAGCGGGTGGAAAGTCAACATTATCTGCGTACTCTGCCGCGCAGGGTCATCAATCGGGAGCCAAAGATGAATACTCACATCTCCCGCCCGTCCCGCGCAGCATCGTTCTTTTCATGCAGAATCAGCCACAGCGGCCCGAGGGCGTGCATGTTAGCCATATTGCGAAGGCCGTAGGAGCAGACGCTGAATCCATCGAGTAAGATGGTTGACCTTTTGAAGTCATTTTGTGCTTACTTCGCTGTTACATAGGCAAGCCCTGGAGCGGCTGATGGACGACGGCATCATTTTCAGCACAATCAATGAAACCCACTTCCAGATCTCGCAGTAGTTTCCGTCTGGTTGCAGACATACTTAGGTGTATAACTCGAGCGCCCTTCTGTACCATGCTTAATCTCGGTCAGTGTCCGTTGGACACCTGAAATAGTGTTTTCCGATGTCGTTTGTGTAAATTATATCAACTCTGCACCGTGCTCTTTCAACCACTCTAACACCTCCCCCCAATTCTGCACCCTCCAAATCTTATCTTCGCTACGCAAGTCTATCGTATCGTCTTTCCACCACTCCTTTCCACCCTCGAGTGCCAGTTTGACGTCGAATGTCCAGGGGCCACCCGCGACGACTCGTTTGTTCCATTCATAGTCTCCGAAAAGAAGGACAGGTCGGTTAGCATTTCGTCCGAAAGCCAATGCTGTCTCCAACAAGTCATCAATGAGCAATATCGATTGCGTTACTTCGCTAATCTAGTGGACAGGTTTCTCATTAATGCAAAATCCGTCGTAATGAGATCAAACCTGTAGCTTGCTTAACGATGTGCCAATACATCTTCCATTGTATGCAAGGTTGTTATCATCCTGCGACGAGAAAACGACGTTGGAGAATATTCCTTCGTTCCATAAGCCCGTTGTTCCAGACTGTCTCAGACAGGGTTACCATTGAAGTGCTTGTCAAGCCAGGTGACTGTACTATTGAGTTCGTACGAAAACGTTCTAGCCGTCACGATGATGAGGCCATATCCCATCTCACAGAGATGATTCAAGGCATCCAAAGACCCTGGCACAGGGTCCGCATGCTTGAGCTGATCGGTATCATAGAACTCGTTGGCTTTGTCCATAGTGGTGGCTATTGAGCCCCAACCTGGATTCTACGTCGCTTAGATACGCACAATGCTTCATGAGATTATAGTTGGCACCTTATACCAAGTTGAATCTGCCGGTGAGGGACTGTGGGTTGAGATGAGATGACCACAATGGAGAAAACAATGGACCGACAATAGAAGTCTTTGATTTGCATATCCGTCCCGAACCTGCAATTATGCCCTGCATGGCTCGGTGGATCATCCAGTGAGTTGCCAACTGAGTGAGCACCAACGCACACTCTGCAACGCAGGCGGTTGTTTGACACAAAACGTCATCAAGATCCACAGCAATCAAAGGGCGAGCATCTGCCAGCTCGACCAACTTTTCTCGCAGTACGTTCTCGGAAATTTGTACGATATGGCTGGGCTCCTGGTTTCCTGCCGCCAATTCTGACTCGCAGTTCAAGTTCGACATTTCTTGGGCCTGTATGTGGCGTGTGTCAACCGGCGTGACCAAACTCCATCCGAGTCGGAGTATCTGATCGCCGGGCACGGGTTCTGCTCAAGGTCTCAACGATCTCAACCCTTTTTCCCAGATAGAAGGACGTTGGATACCTCAGTTCTCCATGTCGTATTCGGTTCGTGGTTCACCCCTGTTGTCATCTCTCCTCCCAGAATATGGCACAGTTATAGCATCCGTCATGCAGCTCATCCTCATCTGATTTCAGTACCTAGGACCTTCCCATTCGAGCGGCCTCTTTCCAGCCACAGTTCTGCAGCTCCTGCGTGCTGAACAGCCACACCCAACGTCCAATTTCTTCCTGGATGGAACCAAACTCGATCGGGTATTGCGAAAGTGATATTTCCCGATAACAAACCGAGTTACACGAACCATCTAGGTCACTTGCGTGGCAAGTATTGTTGACATCCGCGAATACGATTATACGACAGTATACTCTTTAGAAGACGGTGGCGTAGGTCGTCTCCGCACGATCTGGTCGTTCGGATCAGAAACACGCCACCTGCTTGAGGAATCCCAGGACCTCGGGTGAGTGACGGAGAGAGTGTCCTTCACTGAGATGCGCTTTAATTGATATACTCTGCTTGACACGAAAGGACGAAAGACTACGTCCGCGTGATGGGACGGCTAAAGGTTATTAACGGTGACAATCATCTGATTGCAGAACACATCCGCCCGATTCTCGATATGCATGAGATTTTCTTTCATTGTTTGGAGGCCATAGTGACATTCGTATCTAATCAACGAACATCTGTGGGCAACATCCGATGCGGTTTTAATTAAGCTAACATAGATCTTTGCCTAGCAGTCAGCACCTCCCGCACAGCTCACAGCGCAAGTGACGTCGCAATCTCCCCCGAACATGCAGCGACGCGCCACACAGACGAACAGCAGGGCCGAAGACATTCTCACCACACAGGAGCCAGCAGGGCTTGATCCAGATACCACATTAGAGGAACTTGAGAGAATGGCGTTGGTTGACTATCACACCAACGAGGACCTACATGGACTAGACTTATTTCAGACGCCTAATTCCTCGTTTCCTCCGTCACCATCTCGACCTCTGCCGTCATTATCCACCGATCCTCCATCGGAAACGAACAATCAACCGGCTCTTGTACTCGATCCTTATTCTTCACTCAGCCTCTTACAAAGAGACATAATAATACAGATCCACCACAATGCCCCCCACTTCCCAGATGGCATACCTATCACAACCATGTACAGGCTCGTCGATCGCCTCACTGCCAGCGAGTCAGAGATCCGGTAACACCTCCCTTTATCTTTTCCAATCACGACGCTCACAGAAAGCTGCGCTCCAGTGAAGCAATCGACGACTTGATGGATTGTGGCCATCTTTATTTGACCATCGATCAAAATCTAAAAATAGTGGATTAGGTTTCTTTGGAGAGAGATTTTGTGAAACATTTAACCCTGTACCAGTACCTAATCTAAATATCATTCTGTCTGCTGCTATTGCAGTGGCAGTAGATGACGTCGGAACATATATAGTAACTGCCTGACGTAATCTTGTATGTCACCGCAATCATATACCGCAGTGTCAGCACGAGCCTCTGACTTCGCAAGTCCCGCTGGCAGCGGCGAATAATGTCTTCCTGGGTACCCTCCTGGTTCACGTTCCCAACGTTCGATGTCTCTATCTTCCCGAACTTGCAACGTAAATTCTTCTCTTTCATCCTTAAGCGATTCCTAGGCCATTTCCTCAAGCCTGGGCAACTGGACATCGAACAGATCGACTCGGCCATTGGCTCAGGAAACTTCACGATCAATAATTTGCAACTCGAGAGTACTGTGAGTCTGCCCATTTGAGTTGGATCACATCTAAGTTGTCCTCCGTGAGACCATCAATACCCTGCTTTCTGGGTTGCCAATACAACTTCACGAGGGTGGCATTGCGTCGGTTTCGGTACGCATACCCTGGCCCAACCCACTCGCAAGTAGCGTGGGGTTATCAGTTCGGTCTTTGGATCTCGTTTTTCGTCTCCCTTCCCGGGTGGCAAAGGATGTTCCACCTTCATCGACGAACCTCGCTGACTCCATATCGGAAGCTGCACAACTGTTTGCTCATGAAGAGATCACGCGTGAAGAGAGCACAGAGGCTTATCAAGCCTTTCAATCTAGCGGGGCCTCCCACACAAGCAAGAACAATGACTATGTCCCAGGCGGACTCGATGGTCCAAAAGACGACCCTGAGGTCCTCGCGGACGCGGAACCGATAGGAATCTCTATGTTTGCGAGTATGTTCGAGTACCTTCTCTCCCAATTCACATTCTCTGCGAAAGATATCCGCATAACTGTAATCCATCCGGACCGTTCGAGTTTCAGATTTAAGGTTTCCGAGCTTCATTATGGGAGGCCGACCTCTGGTCCAGGCGAGTCAACTCGAACAATTCATATTTCGGGAGTAGAGATGGCGCATCGTGACCTTAGCACATCGGAGTCGCCAGCGTCCGGTCATTCGGAGACTCATTCCCTTTCTTCTGCTTCCTGCGAGTTCAATGCAACCTCGCATCGCGTAGACAACGTGGCGTTGTCCCCCACAATTACAATTCCCTCCTCACCGCCTTCCTCCTCCCCAGAAGGCAGGTCAGGTTCGAATGAATCTGTGCCGCCTGTGGGCTCCTCACCCCCCGATGACCGTTCGCGACCGAGTTCAGCCTCGGGTTCAACAAATAGTAGCATATTTCACAGTGTGCTGACATCACAAGGCTCTAAGCTGGAATCCGGGAGCTGCGAGGCTACAATCACTCATTCGCAGGATGCTGGAGCCGACGACATGGAGCAGAACCAAAGCGGCGATACGGCGGGAGAGTGTTCACTATCCCAAGCCAATGAAGCAACGGAAGATGGATTATTTCACCAAATCTTCTTTTCTCTGACTACGGAGCCCATTGTTGTTCACATTACGACGTCAGCGCTGCCAACGGTCCAAACCCAATCAGGCCCCTACGCTTCTGAAGCAGACACATCTGAGCCCGATTCTCGGCAACCGAACCTCGAAATTTCGGTATCCGTGGGAATCATTGCATGTGCCCTCACCGCCGCGCAAATTAGTTCTATACTAGATGTTGTCTCTACGATCGGATCACATTCACGTCCAAGTTCCGCGCCTCCGGCGTCTAAAAGCGCTGGCATTGTGGTTCCCCCGTTATCCTTGCTCGATCAAGCAACC
This sequence comes from Russula emetica, assembly GCA_015178925.1. Taxonomy (NCBI): domain Eukaryota; kingdom Fungi; phylum Basidiomycota; class Agaricomycetes; order Russulales; family Russulaceae; genus Russula; species Russula emetica. The sequence continues at coordinate 700,016 of WHVC01000004.1, read as the reverse complement.
CTTACGATACAGATTCGCGGCTTAGTCTTATTGTTACAATCCGTTCCCGCGCCGCTTTCAAGTTCTTCACGCGACGTCCCCCTCGCCGATTTCTTCGCCCACCCCCTGACGCCTCCCAAAACTAACCACGGTTACATCCGTTTCCTCATAGATAGGGTCAGAGCGGATTTGTCTGTGTCCACCACCTTGGAGCAGCTCACAGATGAACATACTCCGAGTCCAGATCATATGCAAGAGAGAAGCCGACCACCGCGGGTTGTAAGAGGAACGACCTCAAGTCACATCAGATTCTCCGTTGGAGATCTATCTGCATTCGCTTTCTGCATGGATAGCAATGCAACGACCTCGCATGTGGCCCGCCAAGCCTTTGTGTTGCCCATCATTTTGACCGACCCACATCTGTTTACCCAATACCGTCCCGAGCATCATTTCCCTTCCAATATGGGTCATTACGACGTTTCTCCTGACTTCCTTCGTAAGGCGGTCCCTACTTTGCCCGAGTTTGGAATAATGGATTGGACCTCGGAAAGCAGTCGGACGTCGCAGGCCAAGCTCTCTCTCTGGCGAGTGCGGCCTCCGCCAGGTTATAGGCGCTCTCAGAAGAGTTATGCGGGCGATCCACCCATAGCCCCTCCCGTCGCATCTAGTCCAAAATCCATTTCTGAAGAAACGTCAGCCAACAAGCCTCAGTCCGCCTTATCCGGGCGGGTATTATTATCATCATCGAAGGACCCAGGGACAGGTGCCGCGCCCGGATCGGCATGCAGCATCCACATAGATGTCACCCCTCTACATGTCTTTGTAGATATGGGAAGCATCTCAACCGCATTGGATTTTCTGGAGATGCTTTCAGTTCCACGAAGCAGATCTGGTTCCTCTGAACCCGAAGTAGAGAATCATGGAAGCGCTCGTGGACATGACAACAGCGGGGATCCCACTCCACTTTCGAGCCCACACAGGATAACTCTACAACAAATTCGTGAACCGGAGCTGGAAGACCTCAATTTATCTGTTGACTATTTATCCAAGGAGTCAGTCACGAGAGGGTCGCCGCGGAAGTCGAGAAATTTTTCTAGACACACCGAGGTATTTAACGGGATCACTTGTTCTACATCATTTGCTAAGCTGAATGAGCAGGACCAGTCTCACTGTGACGACCGAACAGAGTTCGACATCAACTTTGCTATGGTTAGGGTTCAAATACGATGCCCATCGCCCCCATCACTTCTCCAAAGATCCGGTGCTGCGATACTAGATATTCATGCATTGAGGTTGACTTCGCGATCACCATTGGGGGTCGGGGTGAAGTATCCTAATCGATTCGGTATGAAGACTGACTCTGAGTCGACATACGGAGACTCGAACTCACGGAACAATCACGTGCTCACCGCGGAATGGCGGACTTTGTTGTTGGCATGCTCATCTGCAGGAGCGGAAACCGCTAGAGGTTTCTGTTCGATTGGCCCATTGTCTTCGGCCGCAGACGATGAAGTCCAAGTCCCGACTTCTCATGATCACACCCGTTTTCAGGAAGACGCGCTCCCTTTCGTGAAGCTGTCCCAAAACCCCCCTGTCCCATCAGGACGAAATAACGGACGCTCTGCTGCCGCCATTGTGGAGATCGATATACCTTCGATTCTCCTAAGCCTTTCTAAGCCAATTTTTGACAGTTTGCAATTCTGGATTGACGATGTGTCACAAGTCTTAGAGCGAACGACAGCGACGTCGGGCGAAGCATCACAGGAGAACTCCAGCCGAAATCCAAGTTTAGTGGGAAGCAGATTCTTTTCAGCTAGCAAGCAAGGCAGCGTAGAGATCACTGCGGATGAACTCTCAACTGGTCACATCAAGTCGTCCACCGAAAAGATTGTCAAAGTAACAATATCAGAAGGTCAGAAATTTCTTAGTTTACTTTCACTCCTTTCTCATTAGACCCAGGTTCCGTCAGACTCTTAGTGCCTCGAATTGAAGGAGAATTCGACTCTATTGAACCTTTTGACATCATTGTATCTGATGTCGACGTCCTTCTGGAATCCAAGCCCGAAGGAAAAGTACGTTTTTTGTTATTAACACGTTTCCATGTTCATGTTCTCCTTTAGGATGAAACAGTGGTCACACTCTCCATAATGCGTATGACTGTGCAAGACGCAGCGAATCTATTCCCATACCCGGTGCTTTCCCCGGCAGCTCCGCGCAGCCTGGTATTCCATTCGCTGCGTTAGCTGATGCATACGCTCACTTGACGTCTAGTTCTCGACACCGAAGCCAATCATCAGGCTCCAATTTTCTTCCATAGCCTTGCCCGAAAATGGTTCAAAGGAGTCCCGAGTCCAACTAAGCTTACATGGATTTTTGCTTAACGCCTTACCCGATATGAAAAGGATAGATGCACTGATCTCATTCGCAAGGCCTCCTCCGGGCGTAGGTAATCTTCCCATTGATCTGACGGTCCTTTTTTATTGCATCTATCCCAGGTATTCGAGTCTGTTATCCCCAGTGAGCGAACCCGGATCACAGTAAAGATCGAGGAGGGATCTGCGCGACTATTTGCTCCACGTCATGTTGGGGCCTTCGTTCTTCATCTGAGAGATGTCGAATTCGCCACAGAGATGGTTGGAGATTCGCCGGAGATTCGACTACGTACAGCTGCACGAGCGCTGACGGCATTGTTCACTGATAATCATGTCGAAGCTGCGCAAGTGTCGAGTAACCGAAGTCAGCCTGACGTCCAAGGACCGCTATATTGGAAGGCATGTTGTCAACTGTCGATTGGAACACATCATTGACTCTCACGGAAGAAATCAGGATATACACTCATTAGTGAAGTTTCTGATCTTGCGCTTACGCTCCAGCGATTCAATAATGAGGTGGCCCAATCTGAGGTTCACCAACATATTGTAATATTCATCGACGCATCCTGCTAACACAAATTCTAGATTACCATTGATCGTATCAATATCCGCATTCATCTCTGTGCTGATACAGGATCCACGTTGGGTTTGTTCTTCGGTGATTTTGGAACAGCGTTTGAAACAGAACGTGGCCAACCGTATGTGCTGAGTTTTATCAAGAACTCGGATGCGACGTTTATCATTCGGACAGGAGTATTCCCGATGAGTCCTCGTTAAAGCGTCCAACAGTCGTGTCTGCTCAGGGAAGCTCCCCAGACGAACTCACATGTAAGGTTCAAACATTGTATATTTTGTGTCTTTGACATACCTGGTCCAGACTCAATCGACCAGCACGCGTTTCGAGATATCCCAGAAGTCGGTGCAGCTCCGGATATGATCCACGATGACCTCCCCTCCAACTCCGACTATCTGGATGTGTCCTTTGGGGCTGCAGCGGGTCTCCGCGAGCTCGATGACGATGACCTAGATATGGATGATCAAAGCCAGAGTGAACAAATGGGCAGTACATACATGCCATCTTATTCTGGCGACAAAGGCGTCATATCCAATGTGGGCGGCGAGACCATCAGACTTCGCGATACAAATGGGCTGCATATCGTCGAAAACTTCTTCAATACGTTGCCCGCGTTAGTAGAACCTAGTCCCCTGTGAGTATCGCTTGGAGTTTGTATATGCTTGAGATGGTAATCAATTTTAGGCTCGAAGAAGTGTTAAGTCGCGTCGTCGTACGTGAGGGCGATATCACATTGTTCCTCTATGAGGGCTATGATTGGGCCACAACCCGTAAAGTCATTCAAGATGAAATTAAGAAAATGAAACAACGCCTCACCCGGATCAAACAATTGGTTGCCAGTGGGCAGACGTACGACCCTGGCATTGATCCCACAAACGCTCTTCTATTCAACTCCATTCACGTTGGCCTCGACCAGGATGTTGACGAAATGGCGCCGGAAGCACTGATCGCAGCCATAGACGAGCAGCTAGGGGAAGACAACGATACAGTTAGCGTCAGCTCATGGCAATCTCTACAACCCACCTCATCCGGAAGGCCAAACGTCCCACGTCCAAGACTTCACGGCCGACGTCTAACCAGGTCACGTCATCCCAGCATTGAGTTTCACCTGTCTGGTGTATTCACCGAAACCGTTCAATTTGCTCCAAATGATGAAATTGTGTCTAGGACGTTCGCCACAGTCAAAGATGTCGAAATCCTGGACCATGTGAAGACGTCAACTTGGAGAAAGTTCCTCACAGCCCTTCGGTCTGATTCGCGTGGCAACATTCGAGAGACAGGATCTGACATGGTTCGCATCGAACTACGTGGCGTTCATCCCGTACCAGGAAAGGCTTTAGAGGAAACCAGGCTACGCGTGAGTCTATGGGTTGTGGCTGTGGAGTCATCCAAGAGGTTAATTTCTTTAGGTTAAAATTTTACCCCTTCGCCTTCATGTTGACCAAGATGCATTGGACTTCCTCAAGAAGTTTTTCAACTTTGTAAATCCCAATAGCCCAATAGAGTCGGAACCTAAAACCGAAACATATCTCCGTGAGCTTTCGTTGTCGTTGTATGAGACAACTTTTGACCTCGTTACGCTGTGGATTACAGAACGAGCAGAAGTTTATCCGGTCGTACTGAAATTGGATTATAAACCAAGACGGGTAGACTACCGAGCGTTACGGGAGGGGAGGACGATCGAACTGATGAATTTCTTCCATTTTGATGGTGCTGAGATGACATTAAGACACCTCACACTTTTTGGGGTGAACAATCTGTCTCTTTGTTCTGTACCAGAAAATGACCCAATCTTCTTATAGGTTGCTGGATGGCCAAGGTTTTTCGATATGTTGAACGACTTGTGGACGCCTGACGTTAAAGCCACCCAACTTGCGGATGTGGTCTCTGGTGTCTCACCTATCCGCTCGGTTGTGAATGTCGGTTCAGGTGTAGCTGATCTAGTTCTGCTACCAATCGCTCAGTATAGGAAAGATGGGCGCGTAGTGCGTGGATTACAAAAAGGAACGAAGGCTTTCGTCAGGTCTACGGCGATGGAAGCCGTCAAACTTGGTGCGCAACTAGCAACTGGAACGCAAGTCATCCTAGAACAAGCGGAGAACGTACTGGGAAGCAATTTCAATGAGACTATTCTCGCCGAAACACTTCCACACCTATCCGATGATGCTATGGACAGAAGCTCTCATTCGACATCGGAGGAAGAAACCGCGGATACCATCAGCAGGTATGCCGAACAGCCGGTCAACATCCAGGAGGGTATACAATCAGCATACACGAGCATGAGACGAAACCTCAGCTCTGCAGCCCAGACAATCCTTGCTGTCCCTATGGAAGTTTTCGAGCGTTCTGGGAGCGAGGCATGTTCTACAACTCTCATTTGTGTACGCTTCTATTTACCGTCATATAGGGTCCTGTTCGTGCTGTTATTCGAGCAGTGCCGATTGCTGTGTTGCGGCCCATGATTGGCGCAAGCGAGGCAGTTAGTAAAACTTTACTCGGGCTTCATAATTCCATGGACCCAGAGATACGCCATGAGACTGCCGCAAAGTACAAGCACCGATAGAGAGAGTACAAACTCGATCTATTAACTCTTACAGATACAGTACATGTCCTCTGTAAATTTTCGCCGTTTTCAGTTCACATGCCTATATCATGACGTCTCTAAACGAAAGTCACCGACGAATAGGTATATCAAAGACTGATAATCGGCGCCACCAACTGATACGATGGCTAGTCAATCTCCATAGCCATAGATCGACCCTCTCCAGCAACAAGAGCACTTCTGGGCTTTTCGAGTTTCCGGATTTTTGTTTTGATCTTCTCGGGTGATGATTGATCGGCCAATGGCTCGAGTAAGCGGACAGAAGTTCGACTTTCCGATAGCTTCATCCGATGAGCTTTGCGTTTTTCCCGGCTTGTAGCCATCCTGGAGATTGTTCAGCTACTTCATTAGTGACAGCTTTATTGAATACCTGTTCTTCCAGAACGCATGCTCCCTTCGTTTCTTGACTTCCGCAACCCGCTTCATCGCGTGGATAGTGGTCTTCATAAGTTCACGGTCGTAACGAACCGGGACATTCCTGCGTTTCTCAAAATCAATGGTAGAATCCTGTGATTGATAGGGGTAAATGCATTGGAGAATAGAGGATAAGAACAACCAGACACGTACGATAACCATCTCCTTCCCTGCAGCCTTTCTGAAAGCCTTGGTCCACCTTACTTTACGCGGGTTTCGTTTCATTCTGACGCGGGAATTAGAGAACAGGATTCAGCCTAAGAAATGGAAGATTATCTTACTTGAAATTCTTATGGCATCTGTACAGAACATAGCTGTAAACAAGACCCATCAGGACTAGGGAAAGTACCACATACTTTGAAGTGCAAAATCGAAAAACCTTCGCATCATTCCTAACAAAAGCGGTACCTGAGCAACCGCAATTAATCAATGAGCGCACATACATAACATATCGTACCGTGACCAGGATACACGCTTTTTGAACAGAAATAACACTTATCGATCCGCATTGGTGTTCACTGGTTTGACTGCGTGAGTCAGTGAAAAGTGTGTGTGTGGAGACAATATGCTGACTAATCGTTCGACATGTGACTGTCCCATTGTGCCTGCACACTGCTCTTTCGTCTACCTCACCGATCTCACCGCTCCATCATGTCCTCGCCTCCTGCGGCCCTCGAATTACGAGAAAGACAAGGAGAAGATATTATGCCCTTGGATGCAGAGGAAGACGAACCCAATGACGCCGCTTCTGCAGATAGCTCTGAAGAGCCTGAAGAAGACGAGGAGGAGGAGCGTCGAATCAGGGATGGCTTCATTGTCGACGAGGACGAGGAAGAAGAGACTCAGGATGATGAAGGTGAGAAGAGGCGGAAGCGTAAAAGACGTAAAAGGCATCATCATCGGCGAGGTCTGTGCCATTGGTTTTTATCAAGGGCGAAAGCCTGACATATGCTTGCTTGCCTGGAAGCCCTAGATGAAGATGAAGTTCTAGAAGACGATGACCTCGAACTTCTCGAAGAGAACACTGGAGAGACTTTCGCACGTAGCAAGAATAAATTAACCCGTTTAAGACGTGGACGTGACTCCAGATCTCCACCCATTGCGTCTACCTCCAGGCGCAAGTCCGTAGTCGAGTCTTCTGAGGATGACCTTGATATAAGAGGCCCGACCGCGTCACGGACAAATGACATCTCGCGCATCTGGGACGACGAGAAGGGTGGAGGAGGACGCGAGGATGAGGAAGATATGGACGACATGGACAACTTCATTGACTACGACGATGAAGAAGAGGGCCATGGCGACATGGACGAAGAGGAAAGAGAAGAACGAAGGAGGGAGCGGAGGCGGTTGGAAAAGGAGCGGCGAAAGGCCCTCGGTTCTCATCCAGAGCTGACTGGTATTGACGCAAAGTGGGTTTCAACGTCCTATCGTGGTCTCTGAGTACTGATCATCCTTAGTGCTTGGGATGAAATCTACGAGGTCTTCGGTGACGGTCGGGACTACGAATGGGCGTTAATAGAAGATGACGACAACTACCATGATATCCCCAGGCCTGACACAAGTTTCCAAGATGTGAGTTGCAGTCTCGTTTTCTTTCTTCTGTTCTCACGCACGCCACCAGGTCTTCGAGCCGTCTGAAATTCGGGACAGGTTGCTTACGGAGGAAGATGATATAATTCGTTACCAGGATGCTCCAGAGCGCCACCAACTTGCTGCATCCACTCTCACACAATCATCGGGTCTATCTACACTTGTGCCGTTGTCCCTGGATGATCTAGATGATGCCTCGACTTGGGTCTTAACTCGATTATCAGAGCGCAAGGAGCGGGACTATTTCCGTCAAGATGGACAATATTTTCATCTCCTTGAAGAGCTTGTTGCCTCAATCACATTCACTCTCCGGTGCTTGTTTATTCAGGAGTTCGAGGTCCCATATATTTGGGTGCACAAGCGTGACTACATTTCGTATTTCAACGCTCAGGATATCCGAACACGTGTCGAACTACTATCACTGGGCGAATTGTGGCGTGTTTTTGACCTTGGCCAGAAATACCGCTCGCTCCTTGAGCGAAAACGAGTGCTGGAAACTTATTATACGCGTCTAGGGGTCACCGACGAATACTACGAGATGGAGATTCGGCGGAAGATAGACAGCGTCGAAATGGTCTCGGACTCTACCGAATGGCTTGGCCTGAAATACAAGAACTCGGACAAGAATCGGGACCAGTTCGAATTACGCTTTCATGACGATGAAGATCAAGCGACGAGTGTTAGAAAGAAAAAGCTGCCCAGTCGAATCTCTTCATACGAGTTAGCGAAACACAGTGTGGTTTCGAAACTCGCCGAGGTATGGCCGCATTCCTCAGGGCCTTTCCAAGCTAATGTATGGCAAAGGGTTTTGGCATAAGACCGCACGAGATTGTCATGAATTACGTCTCGGGAACGAAGTCTTACTGGGTGGACGATCAGGACTTGGCACCAGAATCATATGCAGAACAGTTCATAGATCCTGATCCCGCCAAAGCACTGCCAGTTTCGGAGCTGCTTCGTCGTGCTCGCATGATTATTGCCACGGAGTTAGGCAAGGACCCGCTCTTACGCCAAGTGGTGAGGCAAAAGTTCAAGGCTTTCGCACGAGTCTCTGTCCTACCGACCGAGAGGGGTTTGAACAAGATCGATGAGCATCACCCATACTTTGTACGCCTTTACTTCTCTATGTGGCACAGCTACTTATGCCATGATAGGCGTTTAAATACCTTCTTAACAAACCAGTGGAAGATCTCCGCTCAGCCCACCAGTTTTTGAACATCCTGGCCGCTGAGGCAAATCACTTCGTGACCGTCTCAATTACCCTGTCAGACGACGAAAAAAATGACTTCGAAAATGAACTATCTTCCGCGTTTGTTTCTGACAGTTTCAGTGACACGGTCAACGCCTGGAATGCCGAGAGGAGGCGAGTCATCACTGAGACCATCGACCAACATCTCCTACCTCACGGAGCCAAATGGACCCGCGAGTGGCTACGAGAAGAAGTAGAAGACTTACTGTCTCGTCGATGTGGCGATTCGCTGCGCGAGGTTGGTTCATCTATGCAACCCGTCAATCATTGACTAAGAATTTTCAGTGGGTAGACGTAGCGCCTTTCAAAGTCGATGATTTTCAACCCGGGGAGACACCAGCCGTTCTGTCTGTGTCCTGGGGCAAGGGTGACCCTCAAAAGGATCACATCACACTCGTCTTTTTAGACGAGGCTGGTCGTCTCCGCGAATACACAAGGATTGACAACCTCAATGACCTTGAGTTCCAGGACGAATTCAGGAGCTTCGTTCGCCGCCGTAAACCCGATATCATCGCAATCGGAGGTTTTTCCGTGGCTACCACGAGGTTAACCTCGCAGATCAAGGAAACTCTACATCTCACAAATGCCGAAGATGGTACTTTTGTTAATCCCGGTGACGCTCAGGAATTCTCTCGAATAACTATTACCTATGTATTCGACGAGGTCGCTCGCAAGTATCAGCACAGCAACCGCGTGGGAGATGAATTCGCATCATTTTCCCCCATCATCAAGTACTGCATTGGTCTCGCTCGATACCTGCAAAACCCGCTATGCGAGTACGCCGCTTTGGGCTCGAATATTACTGCTATCACCTTCGAGGAGGAATTCCAGCACCTGATTTCCACGGAAAAGCTCTTAACGGCGTTGGAACGAGTGTTGGTTGACTCTGTCAACCGCATCGGGGTCGACATCAATCGTGCCGTGACTGACCCTTATTACCAACAACTCCTTCCTTACGTCTGTGGGCTGGGCCCCAGGAAGGCTCAAGCCTTAGTGAAGAAGATCGGTTCACTGGTCAATAGTCTCACAATATTATGTTCTTAAACAAAGTGCTAATCTCCTCACAGGGAGGGAACCTTTCCAACCGCGATCAATTTGTCAAGGCTTCTTTGTTGACGACGAAGATTTTCTTGAACGCAGCTGGTTTCCTTCGCATCCCACAGGAGTCATCCTTTTCCAAGCCATCCAAGGCGAGGAACACGGACGACTCTGACGTACAAGATCCTCTGGACAATACGCGTATACACCCCGAAGATTACGACCTTGCACGGAAGATGGCCACGGACGCACTTGAACTCGATGAGGAAGACATCCATGGAGAACATCCTTCGCACGTTGTGTCGCTCATTATGGAAGATGATGACAATGTGAGGAAGCTGGATGAACTCAACCTTGACGAGTTTGCCATCAGCCTCATGGATTCTGGAGGGGAGCGCAAGCGTCATACCCTAAATTTGATCCGCGGTGAACTAATCAGGCCTTTCGGTGATAATCGACGCTCGCTTCCAAGACCCTCCGACTGGGAAGTCGTCACCATGCTCTCAGGTGAAACCGAACGTACCTTGCGTGTGGGCCTCATCGTGTCTGCTTTGGTTTTGTGGCTAAGGCAGGGCACTGTTGGCGTCCGCCTTGATTCAGGCCTTGAGGGCGTCATTCAAGCACCTTATCTCACGGATGAGCAAACGGCACCAGTACGTGTTGACAATTATGTGAAGAAGGGACAGACCTTAGCTGCGGTCATTGTTGCCGTCGGTCTCAATTTGGTCCATGACAGCATCATCGTTGAGCTTTCCGCTCGACCTGCTGACGTGCAAGAGGGTGACAGTCAGTTCCGTCGGGTGAAACATGATGAATGTTGGAATTATTCAAGACGGGAACGAGATAAAGAGTTGCAGGAGAGGAAGAAGCGTGCGGAAGTTGACAGGTCACGTCGAGTGATCAAACATCCGAACTTCCATAACTTTAACTCTCAAGAAGCCGAAGCCTATCTCGACCGACAAGAGCGAGGTGATGTTGTAATAAGACCTTCATCCAAGGGGATGAACCACCTCGCGGTGACTTGGAAGGTAGACGACAAACTATTCCAACACATCGGTAAGTCAAATTGCGCTTTGCCATTAACTCATCCTTATACTTTCATTTTTCCCCAACATAGACGTTGTTGAGCTAAACGCTGACCCGACTGGGCAAAGCATTGGAGGACAGCTTGTAGTTGATGGCAAATACGAATTCTCGGATTTGGACGAACTTATCGTCAACCATGTCCAAGCCTTAGCTCGTCGTGTTGAAGAGCTTATGGCATTCGAAAAATTCAAACCGGGTCCAGAGGATGAACTTCGTCCGTATTTCTTTGATCTCTGAAGTACCCATCTCATCTTCTCGACTCCTTAGATCTTTTCTTGAAGAACTTTGTCGCGGCAAACCCATCAAAGAGCGCATATGGGTTTACCCTCAACCGGAAGCGTCCTGGCCACTTCAACCTTTGTTTCTTGGCTAACAAAAGCTCAACAGTTCAAACTTGGGTGCGCATCTTTACTGATAGCTACACATACGGCTAACTTAATTTCTGTCAGCCTGTTCGTGTTACCCCAGAGGCCTTTTACCTCTTTGAAACTCCTGCGACTGGCGTTCCAGAACTCTGTGACGCTTTCAAACTTCGTCAGATACACGATTCTCAGAATCTGGGGAGCGGTGCTGGTGGAAAGACTCCATATGCGGCCCGCACGCCAGGTCGTACACCAGCTTTGTCGGGAATGGCAACCCCGGGGCGTGCATCTATACGTCAAACTGGGCGTACTCCAAACCCCTACGGTGGACAAAGCGTCCACCCTTCTGCGATGGCAGGACGAGCAACGCCAGCCCAGACCGGGTATGCCCAGACTCCCTTGGCCGGATATCAAACGCCATTTGGTCAGAGAAATGCGCCACCCTCCGCTGGATTCGGACAGTCTGATCCGGTGGGAATGAACCAGCGAGCAGCGCTCATCCAGAACGACGGCGGTTGGGGAACAGGGTCGGGTGGATGGTGAAGTGTAGTCAGGAACGACTTTATTGTCATATATTTAGTACAGTATTGCATTTGTCTTTTCTTTGTACCTGCTACATTTGTATCTGCTGCATGTGATGCGTATGTCGTGTGACCACTTTACCATGACATAACCCGCAGCAATGATTGGCCACGTTTCAAGTTGGCTATCGACTGCATCACTCCCTCATGTCCTCAGCAGTCGAGCTGGACGATCTATCTAACAAGCGTCGAGCATCTTCGAGCCCACTAGATGCTTCTGTAGATCCTGGCCCGGTACCACTTACAACAAATCCTGAAGATTCCAGGGAGGGCACAACTACTTCCTGGACCTGGGCAGCGTCCGGCATGTTCGTAGTGCGGCTATCGGGTTTGATGAGCAAATCTGACAATTAATCTTGATCCTGATCCAGCTTGTTATCCTGGTCGTGTGCCCTCATATTCTTCCCTCGCATCCTCCTCTTCTCCATTGGTCAATCTCAACAATCAATGACGCCACTGGAATCCTTCTTGGCGTTGCATTTCGGCCTTCTATTAGCATTTTCGGCCGTTGGCCTCGTGGTCAATGTATGTAACTATGTTTTCACCGTCCCTAACTAAAATCAAATTTTTATCTATGGTACTGTAGATTCCTTCCCCCCCTTCCCCAGCGGCTGCCTTGCCACAGCCCGACAAGAAGGGACCACCGATTCATCCCCTTATCGTCCCCATCACATCTTTCTCACTTCTGAGCGCTTTCCTCTCATACAATACTGCTGGCGCCGGTAGCCTCTACCTGATCTACTCGACATGTATGGGTTTGGTGGGGATTTGGGGTCTATGGGTGGTAAGTGGCTCTCTGAAACATCAACTAGCACAGTCCGTAACCCCGATCTTCGGCGACATGAAAAGATCATGTTTGCAGGCCCAACGGTTGTTTCTAGAAAAACCGGAGCCGACAAGCACACGAGTGCTTTCATATTCGGCAACAAATCTTCTGCGTCAGAACAGAAAAAGCGATGGAAACGAGAGCAACAGAGTTAATACGACGCCCCGATCGTGTAATATGATCTTGCCATGTATAATGTGTATCGTGATATCGGATGGGGCGTACAAGTGGAATACCTTCAGTACCTGGACTAGATACGATGCCGCCGCGATCTTCCGCCGAGACATAGCGCTCACCGTGGGAGCAGAAGTTACAAGGTAACTACCTGCTCCCTCCGCCCCTGCCCATTCCCATCAATTTGAACATGTCACCCATATTTGGCATTCCTCCGCCCGATCCCCCTAGGCCCCCAAGGCCCCCCATCTGACCCATCATTCGTTGCATTTCCTCCAAGTCCATTTGATCACCCCCCTGGCTTTGCATTAAAGTTTTCATCATTTCCTGGATTCCACCCCCGCCTCTCATTTGTCGTTGCATCTGTTGGAGCATGCCAGGGGGTAGTGAATTCTGAAAAGAGTTGATATCTGCAAAGGTACCCAGCGATATCAAATATTCACGTACCTGCATAGCTTGAATCTGTGCAGGCGTGGGCATTCCACCAGCACCACGGCCTCGCCCACCCCCCGCGCCTTGAATCTTTTGCATTGCTTGGAGCCATCCGTTCTTACCACCTGCCTGCTTTGCCATATTTGCCATCATCCGATATTGACAGAGTAATTCCTCGACCTCCCGCACGGTTGTCCCACTCCCACGCGCAACCCGTGACACACGCCATGTGAGACCGATAGGCTTACCATCCTTTGTGGATTCCAAGAAAGGAGAACCGTCCGAGTCCAACTCTGCTGAAGACATGCTGTCGGTGATGTATATCATGCGCTTCATGCGGAGAGCACCCTCTTCGTCCGAACCCTGCAGGAGGTCTTGAGAAAGGCCTGGAATCATCGATGCGATCTTGGATATGGGTCCCCTGGAAATATTATTTGGTTTGGAGATAACGAGGCGCACACAGGGGCCACATACAAATTCATAACGTTCTGGATTTGTTCTCGCCAGTCTCGGATGCTTAATTTTCCCTCCTCGAGCTTCTTAGCCATCTCCTTCTGTCTATCAGGGTTTTGGGTGGCCAGATCTTGCATATGTTCCATCAGACCTTGCACGTCCCCAAGGCCTAGAAGCTTCGATATAAAGGGTTGAGGTGAAAATCGGTCTAGGTCCGTTAGATGTTCGCCAGTCCCTAAGAAAATTATTGGCGTTTTCGTCGCAGCAACGCTTTGAAAATAATTAATAGCGTTTCGCGCATAATTAGAGAATCCCTTACGCGGAGATGGCTCCTCCGCCTTTGGCATGTCCGTCCATTTTTGTGACGATAATGGCGCCAAAATCGGCGCTCTCTTTGAACGCACTGCTCTGAGCCTCTGCTGCCTGACCTGAAAGCATTGTCAAGGGGAAGGGGGGTTGGCAGTGAATCGCAGAGCTATTTACCGATACTCGCGTCCAGGATCAGTACAGTCATGTCGGGTTTGACCGCGCTGCCGATCTGCCTCATCTCTTCGAAGAGCTCTCTTTCCTGTTTATGCCGCCCGGAAGTGTCCACGATGATTACTTCGAACTTCTCCTTCTTGAATTTAGCGACACCTTGAGCGGCGATGGCCACGGGATCGGTTTCCGTGTATGAACCAAAGTAAGCTACCTTGGCCTTGGTTGCAGATTGACGAGTCTGATCGAATGCCCCGGCACGGAACGTGTCAGCGCAGACGATTGAAGATTTGAATCCGCGCTTCTGATAGTGTACGGCTAATTTGGTACATGTAGTGGTCTTGCCATTTCCCTAGGACGGGATAAGGACGGATGACTACTAATATTGTTCGACTTGCCTGCAGACCGACAGCCATAATTACGTTCGGATAACCCTTCTTCGGTTTGTAGGGATCTATCCCAGGGTCAACCAAGTTGACTAGCTCATCGAAGATCGCCTACGAAGATAGTTAGACGGAGAAAAGAGAGCTGGGATCCTCTACCGATGGGATACCTTTTGTATGACGTTCTTTCTGTTTGCTTCCCTGACCTTTTCACCACCACTTTCGAACGTAGCCTTCACTTTTGTACGGATTTTTTGCCGCAGTTGAGAGGCCAGTTTGACATTGACATCAGACTCGAGGAGCGCTGCACAGACCTCTTTTAGCAGTGAATCTAAGACCTAAAATCTGTAAATATATGCGTGGGTCCAGCGGATATGGTATACCTTTTCATCGACGACGGGTATCCGATTGAGCGAAGATAAAGCAGCGTTGAGCTTCCTGCCCAAGTCTGAGAGTACCATGGTAGTACCGCGAGCGTGTGGGTCATTCCGGTCCGTGTCAAGACGCGCTTAGTACTGTATCGGTTTACTGTATGCTAACTCAATTCACTTTCCCTTTACTCTGCAATGCCCGGCAGCGATAGCGAAGACGATATTGACGACGTCGAATTTGACAACGAAGGAGAGGAAGACATTGAACAGGAAATATTCGATGCTATTGAGGCTGGCGTGGAGGAAGCAACGGAGGGTGACCCGGTCTGATGGTTCCCAACGGCTCTTGCAACGGAAATGGCATCGCTGACTGTCTAGCAATAGGAATCTCACGAGGAGGACTCCGAAGAAGAGGACGAGGATGACGATGAAGAGGATGATGCTGTCCTAGATTCAGTCGCCCTGGAAGTTGTCGAATCTCCCATTCCTCCTCCTTCATTACCTGCAGTTATCCCAGTAAAACTCCCAACGCCTCCGCCCAGCCTCGAGCGTCCACCTCAAGGTACGCGTCTCTCTAGGCTTTTTACAGATCGTTGCCGATGACCTTGTCAAAGATACAACGTCCCCCTCGCCAAGGACGCGCTCAGACTCCCCTTCCCCCTCGCGTCGACCCCAGTTTCGACCATCAGTTTTATATCCCCGCTCCTATACAGTAGAAGCTATCTGCGCACTTCCTCACCCAGTGCCAACTCATTCGCTCACCTCTACCCCATGCATGACACACCTCGTCACCGGTTCAGAAGACGGTTACATTCGAGACTATGACATATTTACTGCAGTAAATGGCAAGGTATTTTTGACTGCCCCTCAGCGTCACCACGCAGGTGTAGTCGAGGGCACTATGAAATCTGGCCAAGTCAGGTCATGGTGGGAGAATCCGGGAATACCTGCACCGTCTGCGGATGCCGGACGTTCACCTGTCCACAGTTTAGCCTTGCATAGTGATGCCCTATGGGGTCTATCGGGAACCGATGTCCGTAACTTTGTTCGCCCGCGTCCATTCATGCGTGATTCACCTTTTATCTAGTTAGGTAAAATCAACCTTTTCACTGTAAGGCATGAACCAGGTCGTTTGTTTCATGTCATGCAAGAACACCGTGGCCCTGTTTCTGCGCTATCACTTCAGCATGATGAGCGAGGCTTTTTCTCCGCGGGTTGGGATGGTCAGGCTATTGTAGGTTATACATACATTCACTGACGGATCACTCGGTTACAAGTATCCTGTGCCAGCAATGGGACCTCGACGCAGGCAAAATAGCACGTCGCTTCGTTGCTCATGCTGCACAGCTGGCCGCGCTCGCAGTCCGTCCTCTGGGCTGCGATTATCCTATTATACCTCTCCAGTTCAGTCAGATCAAGACCGACAATGGACGACCGGGCAAGTCATCTCACTCTGCAACCGGAGACGAAACCTTAAGCCATTCAGGCGTGCCAACAGGTAGGCGCTCATACGTAGAGGCGTCAAGAAGGCTCACAGCTCACATGGCTCTATAGAAGCCCGCCATGTAGACCCAGATGCACATTCCGATGCCGATTCCTTGTTTGGTGATGAGCCCGATGCGGAAGGGGAACCCGACGATACCCCAGGCGCGGCCCCTGCCCTGTCCATCCCATTTTCGGGACCTGCACCCGCACCTTTGCCAGCATCCCTTGCGGTGCCTAGTCTCAAACCCCCAATACCAGCTCCAGCGCCCAAAAACGCACCTCCAATCCTAGATGCATCTTCTTACGCAAAGTTTTCCCACGACATAATTATGACGGCAGCCATGGATGGGCAAGTCGTCCTGTGGGATTGTCGAGCCGCATCTGGTGCTGGTTATGGTGTAGGTCGATTGTGGATGGGTGAAAAAACACCCCCGTGGTGCCTTTCGGTACGGCATCATTTCCCGTGCCAAATGAATTTAGTGTCGTGTGACCTGAACTTCATTCGCAGGCTTGCTGGTCTCCAAATGGAGGCCAGATCTACGCCGGCCGACGAAACGGCACAGTCGACGTGTGGGATGTTAGGCAACTCGGACGATCAGGTCCCTCGGAGGTACCTCGTCTTCTGAAGACCCTGAGGAATCCCCCAAGCTCAGGGATTGTCAGCTGTGTAGTTGCGTTTCCCGATGGGTGTCACATAGCTTGGTAAGTGGCGTATCTGAGTGGACGGAAACAGAGGTGGCGCAAGTAAGGACTAGGTACAACCTTGGCCCTCGCTTCCCCCTATCGATATCCCCATTCTAGTACGAACGATTGATGGTCACTTTTTCAGCGCGTCTAGTGATAACATTCGATTATGGAATGCGGCAGACGCCGGCGAGGGAGAGGCTAGGGGACGAATGCAATTTAAGATTATCCCTGGCCACCATGGTGGGATGGTTTCTCAAATGTGTGAGTGGAAAACCTAAACCTAGAAGTTGTAAAATTTGGATGACTGATTATACACCAAAGTGGTGGATCCAGGTGCTCGATTCCTTGTGAGTGCTAGCGGGAACAGGGGATGGCACGGGGAAGCCACGAGAACTGTTTTTGTGCACGATATCAAACCAATTGTATGAGAAGATATTT
The DNA here is from genome assembly GCA_015178925.1 of Russula emetica. Classification (NCBI taxonomy): domain Eukaryota; kingdom Fungi; phylum Basidiomycota; class Agaricomycetes; order Russulales; family Russulaceae; genus Russula; species Russula emetica. The sequence continues at coordinate 682,443 of WHVC01000004.1, read as the reverse complement.
ACGGAATTCGATTCAATGTGGTATTTCCATACGCGGCCTTTTCGCTGTCGAAGGTCGGTTCTCGGAGCAGCTGGAGAACCTAAGGTCTTCTTGGATTTGAAATTCGTTTTGCCAATAGATCTCTCAAGTACACACGCCCCCGGAAGTATATCAACCCCCAGGGGTTCGAGCCCTTTGACATGTTCACGAGCCCCTTCCGTTCGTTCGAGTTTCCCCCCTGTCATCCTTCCACATAACCCGTCAAATGTGCATCGAATGTGTCCCCCCACAACTAGTCGACCTCACACCACACGACCACGAACAATTTTTTCGCGTCGTTGGTGGTAGGCGATGCAATAACCTGAACCACCGATATGTGATGCCTGCGGATGAAGACGAGCTGAGGGTACGTACGGCGGGTGTTGTTTGTTGTTGTTTGTGGTCGGATGACGATGATGATGGACCCATACTACTCTCAGCGCTTCGAGCTATTTCACAGGATGATCCGATTTGTATTCGGGAATAAAATTTACGTGGGACCCGTGGAGAAAGTGCTGTCGCCCGATCGCGATACGGGTGGAGAGAGGTTGCGTGTGCTGGACATGGGTACCGGCAGTGGACTTTGGTAAGTTACAATAAAAAGAAATCAAACTTTATTTATAAAGTAAAGTAAAGTTTTGGCCGCCTTTTTTTTTTTTTTTTTTTTTTTCTTTCTTTTTTTGTGGAGTACTGATTACTGATTTTGGGTGACTCAGGTCAATTGACATGGCGGACGAATTTCCACATGTCGATGTCACGGGTGTCGACTTGGCACCACTACAGCCCCGGTAAGCTAAGCTCAAGGTTTTCTGATGACACACCCCTTCTCACATGATGATGTCCTTCTAAGAGTCGTGCCTTCCAATTGCACGTTAGTACTGACAAACACTTCGCGTCATGACATCCCTCTGATCCCTTTCCCCCCCCCTCACCCACCGGCACCCCCCAAGTTAGGTTCGAACTTTGTAACCTCGACTGCCGCTGCCTACCATATCCTTCCAATTCATATGATGTCGTACATGCCCGCAATATGCATTCAGGGGTAGGTCGCGTGCCAGCTTTTTTTCTTTCTCACCCCTCCCCTTCCTCTCCCTCAACGCTTCTCTCTCCCTCCTTTCTAAAAAAATATTCTAGATCCACGATTACCCTCACTTTTTAAGTGAACTCACCCGTATCCTTCGCCCCGGTGGTGTGCTCATCCTTATCGAATTCGACCTTCGACCTATCGCAGACGGAAAGTTCACGTCCGCCCATGCTAAATCAGGAATACCCGGTTGGTGTGCCGTGGCGGAAGAAGTTCAATGCGCGCTCACGATGCGTGGCGTTGATACGACGGTGCCGGAACGCATGGGAGAAATTGTCCACAATCTAGGGTGGTATGATCATGTCTTCCAACAACATGCTGACATTCCCGTTGGTTTTTGGCCAAAAGGTGCACTTCTGGTTTGCTCGTGTACGTAATTTTGACTTGATCCTCATTGTAGATCCAACCCTTCTAACCGTCGGCCAATTGGCCTGGATGGAGTCTGACCTACTCATCCTCGCCATCCGACCCTTATTGCTGGCGTCGGGTCTTGAAGAGAAGAAGGTTAAAATGCTTACAGAGGCCGCACAGCGGGACTTGTATTATCCCCTCGTGCATATTGAGAACAGGCTACACGTAGTCCATGCCATTAAGAGTGCGTAAGTGTTATGTGATATCCACGGCACCTACCTCGTTCGATCTTTCTCGTTCGCTCGCTTCGCGGCATCATGTCGATACTACTACCCGTCACGCTATACCCCGTAACTCAGATCACCATCATCATTCACATTTTCGTACAACACAACACGCATCCTTAAGCAGTTGTAACGTCTCTATTCCTTCCAAGTACATAAACGAACGGCCACCACAAAACCGCACTACTAGCCAGGGATCCTGTCAGTCGGAGGTGGTGTGATAACGAAAGGGTGTAGCCAATAGGATGACAACACCAGTCAGAGAATGAGAGAACCAACAGCATTTAACAGGAACAAGCCCTCAAGAGGTAGATGACCGCGTCACTCAGGCGGCGCCCGCAGCGGCGTCATCTCTCTGGGCGAACTCTTGCAGAACGGCCAAAGCCTCGTTGACCTTTCCTGCCATGGAATCAGGGGACTCGAGCAAATGCAGTAATTCCGAGTTGTCCATCTCAAGAAGCATACCCGTGATTTTGCCAGCGAGATCGGGTTGCGAGCTGGATTCGAAATGGGGATAAGAAGATAAACCCACCCACGAAGAACACTCACGGAACGATCCTCATATAGATCACCTCACCGAGCATCTGCTTTTGTTCCATCGGAGATGCACTGGATAGGATAGCGCTATCCAGGGGTAGGGTACCAGTGCTTGGGGCAGGGGCGGGGACAGCCTGAGCTGGCGGGGGTCCGTTGCGGGAGACAGGCGGATTACCCTTGTAGCCTTGCGGAGGTCGGCCGGCAGATGGCGCAACACCGGGAGCCCCGCGGGGAGGTGCAATACTTCCTTGAGGGCCAGGCCGAGGAACAGGAGGGGCACCACTTGCAGCCGGTGCTCCAGTTGCACGGGGAATACCGGGCTGACTAGTAGGACCGCTTTCACGGGGAATGGGAGGACGAGGTGCTCCTCCGCGCGGGTATCCAGGAATACTGCTATACCCCTGTGGAGGCGCCTGACCATACGGGGCAGCATGGAGAGGCATACCTAGCATCATATTAGAATAAACTACTTTTGGTCCCAGATTACGAGCATACCGGGCTGGGGAGGATAACCCAAGATACCGCGACCACCCTGGGGAGGGTAGGCACCGGCATTGGGCGGATAGTACATGGGACCGTTGATGTAACCACCAGGGATGCCAGCCGCCGCAGCTTGTTGCAATCTGATTTGGTTACGCTGAGCGATCTGGCTTTCCAACTGCTGCCGACGGACTTCACGGCGCTGAGCGAGAGAAACGTAGAGAGGTTTGGTACCAATTATTTTGTTGTTCATCTCGGCAACGGCCTTGGTGGCCTCGTCAGGAGACGAAAAACAAACGAAACCAAACCCTTTAGATGTCCCTTTCTCATCGCACATGACCTTGCAGCTTGTGATAGTACCAAAGGGCTCGAATTCACCACGAAGCTTCTCGTCATCGATATCGTCCTCGAGGTTTTTGATGTAAAGGTTGACGCCTTGATATTTGCCCATCTTCTCCTGTTTCGCTGCTTCGTATGTTTTCCGCAGTTCATCTTCGCGCTCTGCCTTCTTCTGAGCTCGAGAAACGAAGAGTTTTCTGCCCTTATATTCGGAATCATGTAGGACTTCCACGGCAATTTGTGCTTCATCATGATTCTCGAAATTAACGAAGCCGAATCCCTTGCTTCGACCTTCATCGTCAACTTGTATGACAGCAGAAGTAACCGTGCCGCATTTCGCGAACAGCTCAACGAACTCGTTTTCCGTCATCTCTGGATCGATATTCTTGACATACAGGTTCGTGAACTGTGAACGCATCTCCTCGAGTTTGGATTGACGCTCCTTTATGAGCATGTCAGAGTGTGTACAGCTCAGATCGTGGTGCCTGACCTTTCGAGAAATATGATGGCCGACATAAACCTTCTTATCGTTAAGAAGCATTCCATTGACAGCCTTGATAGCAGTATCCGCGGCCTCGGCTGTCTCATAATGAACATAGCCATAGCCGCGCGAGCGACCCTGCTCGTCAGTAGCGACCTTGCAAGATAGAACGTTGCCGAACGCGGCAAAGGTATCATGAAGTGCCTGCTGGTATTAAGCACGCCTTCCTCTCTAGAATACACGGGAGACAAACCTTGTTGTCAATAGCCTCGTCTAAGTTTTTGATGAAAACGTTGCCTTGGCCGGTCTTGCGCAAGGCGGGGTCGCGCTGGGACCACATTATGCGGCTGGGGATGAAGATGAAATTCAACGCAGAACAAGACCTAAAGATTACTGACCAAGCGCGCCCTTTAATCAAGGAATAGTTTAGTTGTTCCAATGCACGCTCGCCTGAGCACCGGGATATGAGATGTCGCGTCGAAGGGGTATATGCACGGTCACTTACCGTCACTTGCATTGAGATAATTGACATAAGCATAACCCAAAGAACGACGTGTGACAGCATCGCGGCAAACGCGGATGCTACGCATACACAGGAACCGTAATCAAGTCAATGCGTTGGGGACGGAGGCGGTGGAACGTACCTTGCGACTGGACCGATCATATTGAAAATCTCAAACAGCATAGCCTCAGTAACGGTAGGATCCAGTTCACCAACATACAGGGAAGCAGAGGGAGCGGACGCCACAGACGGCGGGGGGTTGTAGGACGACGCAGCCGGGGCCGGAACAGAAGGAGCATCCGTAACCTGGGGAGGAACTTCCGGAGCTGGGACAGGCGAAGCGGACATTTTTCCGGTGCGATTTGAATGAGGGGGTCGTTACTGCTTTATGACTTTTTTCTGCGACTAAATGCATCACTATTAACGCGTACCGCGCGGAGAAAAAGAATAGCGGGGCATACACAGGAATGAGACGAGACAACCGCTTTTGTAAATAGGTTTTTTGTATTTTTTATATGCTTTTTGGCTGAACGAGAAAACAGTAAGGAAAGGAGATGAGGGTAAAGCTGGCGGAAGGTAGGACTGACCTTAGATGACGATGGTGGGTTAAAGCAAAAAAAAATTGATTGTCTGTCTGTTTCCTCCCATCGTTCAATCTCCGACCTGCGCACGCGCTTTGCCTTACTGGGATTGTTCTCAGGGGCCACGATGCAATCACATCCACAGACTACGTATTGTTCATAGAAGAAAACAGAAGAACACAACAACTATCATTATCCTCGCATAAAGTAGGCCTTTGCTCCTTGTGTTGCTAACTCGGATTTGGCCTGTAACAAAGAGTTGGCATACCCCAGTCACGAATTACACCTCAACTTACCTTTTCCATTGTGTGACCAGCAGCGCTGTGATGTGCCCAAATCTGTCTCAGAGTGAATAATCGTGCGATGACATGACTGAGAGGGGTTTACCTGACGATAGTAAAAGGCATTTCCTAGTCCTTGAATGGCCCAACCAACGGTGGCTATGATACCAAGGACCCCAGCCACCAAAGCACCGTGGGAGAACCTCTGAATCGTCTGGATGATGCCAGCGGAACCAGTGCTAACGAAAATCAAGGTTAAGAACAAGAGTCCTGTGCAGAAAAAAGAACCGTGGGAAATACCTAGGAATACCAAGGAGCCTGCAGCGCCCATTCACATCAGTACGAGGAAGGCCGGAAGATCAGGAGGGAGGAGCTCACATATACAGGCTAAACGCCAAGTGCCACCCGCAGAAGAAAAAATATATATCTGCAACAAATGAGTAGATACGTGGGAAGAGAATGTGGCGTGTGGCGTCGTCACGTACAGTAATACAACGATTGCTCCTGGAGGTGTTCAGCACGATCAGTCGATCGATGTGGAGAGTGAAACACACCTTCATATATCCATTATAGATTGGCCTAAAATCATAGGGATGAGACTTGATGTGGTGATATGCACACAAAGCTGCTCACCTGTACCATAATAGGAACGATAGAACACTGATCAAAGGGGCCATGCTATCCAATAACGTGAAAAGGTCGTGAATTGACCGGAAAGTCACCAGCCCAAGGGGATACGCACATGATGCTAATGATTAAATCTTTAACTCCATCTGAGCCTCCTGAGGTGAGAACAAATATGCAGGCAACCATATTGACAATCAAAGTTCCCGCGAGAATAAGCCACAGTAAGTAGAGTCGTGTGATGAGCGGCCTCGAGGCTTCGGGTATTTCTTCCGATATGTCATGGTAAATGAGGGGAAAAACTACGAGAAGTACGGGTAGAAATGAGTACAAAGGCTTTTGGGACGCGGACGAACTACGAAAGAGACTCACAAGGAGGCCAGTTGTTACGGCCATGTTTTCGTATGGTTTCAGCTTTTTGCTGTAGCTCGCGTTCTCTACTCTCCAAGTCTCGCTCCCGACGGTCAAGATCGGCGACTCGTGGAGCAGCGAGCTCGTGTGAATATTGAGACGGCTTGTTAATAGAATCTTGGTCTGGGAAAGGGTCGTCGAAGGGATTAACGTCGAGAGAGGCTGTCGAAGCAAAAGGATCCTTCGTGATGCCTGGAAGGAAACGATGTGTTCTAGCATTGTAAAATTGCAAGCCACCTACCAGCTGAGCTCATTGGAGGTGAAATGAGGGTGCGGTAGTGCTGCAGTGGACTCGGCGCGGGAACTGATGGATACTGCCTGATGGTGGTTGCCAGTGCCTGACGGTTATAGTGGATTACCTAATCCACACAAAGTCGGAAAGTGTACTACCCGATCCCATCTTGTTATATCCTCGTCGTTATAAACACCGCCCCCCCGATTTTTTTTCTTTCTCGCCCCCATCTTCTCCCTCTTCCCCTTCTATCCTTTGCCCCCTCTGTCGTGACGCTCTCTTCTACCGCTCTTTAACTCCTCTCACTCGTTCTCTCAATAACTGTCATTGTTGCAATGGTTCGCCTCTTTTGTATCGTTCCTCTCGCTCTTGCTGCCGTTTCTGCCGTCTCCGGTCATGTTATTCGACGACAACAACACAAAGCGGCCCCCTCCGGCTGGGAAACAAGCATTCTTCAGGTTTATTCACTACTTGTCTCAGCTGAATCATGTTTCTCAGCCTCCCTTGCAGAATTACGACGATTACCACGTCCGGTACATACAGTGGGATTGCCAGAAGCAGCACAATACCACGTTCTTTGACGAATGCTGCCACCCTCTTTTGGTAGGATTCTGTGTTGCCGTTCTTGGTCCCTACTCACATACCACCCAGAAAGGTGAACCCATAAGTGTCCTCGAGAATCTTGGGTGTGGTGATGGATGTGATGACGGCGACTCTTCGGTCCCCCCGTCATCTACTCCATCAAGTTCATCTCAGCCTGCGCAGGCAACCACACCTCCTCCGGCTACGTCCTCATCCTCGTCAAAGCCCGCAAGCGGTGCTATCGCCAAAGGCGATGACAGTCCGGCTCCATCTTCATCTCCGGCTCCGTCCTCATCTCCCACGCCTACGACTCCAACTTCTACCCCGCCGAAGTCGTCTACTTCTCCTCCCCCCGCTCAAACTAGTGGCAGTGGCAGTGGTAACGGCAGTGGCAGCGATGAGAACAAGGGAGGCCAGTACGTACCTTGGAGTTTGTTCTTTTTGATTTACTCACTGTGTCTTCCTAGGGCCACATTTTTCACTCAGAATGACACTCCGGGTGCTTGCGGCGTCATACATCAGGATTCCGACTTAATTTGCGCCCTGGGTGAGTGTTCCTTAGAGAGGCTCACTCAATAGAACTCACTCTCGTCCAAAGATTCGGCGATATTTAACCTGGACCTTTGCGGAAAGTCGGTGTTCATTCAGTCTGGTGACCAGAGCGTCACCGTGACCGTGGCGGATGAATGCCCCACTTGTAAAAACCGGAATTCCATTGACCTGTCTAAGGGCGCTTTCGACCAGCTCGGTAGCGAAAGCACGGGTGTGCTTCCGATCGAGTGGAAATTCGTCTGATGTCCCCCTCATTTTGCTATTTTGTGTCTTCCTCCCGATTTATTTTTCGCTTTGCCTTTTTTTTTCTGTGGGGCCGTGCCCTGTTGGGTGTACGGGCTGCCGTGCTGAGGATTGAAGAGCTTTGATACGGGACCAACAACCCTGGTGGCGAACCCCCCATATACGAACCCACTCACTCCTACACGTGTGCGTTACGACACAATATTCCCTTGTTATAGCTGGGCTAGTTTCCATTGTTTTACATATCATGATCCAATGGCACCTGTTGTCCATACCTAACGTAGGTCGTAGATATTGCAGGCGCTATTACACAGGTTGAAGCTTGAAGTTTTGGTCGATTTTACTTGGTCGCGACGGCTACGATTGTTAGTTCAACACGGAGCGCTGTCTCCACCGTTGATAGGCTTGGCAGACTTTCATAACGTCAACGTAACTGTAACGCTCATCTAACGCCGTCCCGTGAATTGTTACCGCGCGCACGGGCGCATTCAGTTGAGCGATCGTCGTCAACTCGACGGTCCTACAGTAAGTTACACGGGATGCCACGCGCACCCATGCTGCGGAAAGTTATTGTCGTCGGTGGTAACGGATTCATCGGTCTGTCATTCCTTTTGACGGTCTCTCCCGGTCTTCTATAGCTACGAATGAACAAAGCTTCCATTCAGGCTCGGCTGTCTGTCGGGTGGCCCTGCGTCATGGCTTTCAGGTTACTAGCATCAGGTGAGCGAAATCGTGTTTCCAACCGCGTTGGCCAAACCAACTTGTGCCACAGCTCGTCCGGACGTCCCTTCCAGACCCCAAAGGGCCACACGCCAACGTGGACCGAAAAGGTAGTGTCTTTAGAATCAGCCTTTCCCTCTTCGCATTAGACTGATCCTATCGAGGTGGAGTGGCTGAGAGCAGACGCGCTGCGGCCAGAGACTTATTCACATCTGCTCCCTGACGCGTCGGCTATCGTGCATACCCTTGGCACGCTCTTGCCGGATACTAAGTACAAGGATGCGCTACTAAAACAGGATTTGGCGGGCGCTGCGGCAAGTTTTTTACAACGTTTGACAGGCGGTGGGCGGAACCCACTTGAGGAAAGCCCAGACGGATATGAGAGGCTAAACAGGGACTCGGGTCTGTGAATTTATATAGTTTGTGATATGGAGAATGCTGCTGACGTCCCGGAGTAGCCGTGCAGGTTGCAGAAGCATTCGTAAACAGCGTCGATAATACTGGATCGGAACAGCCCCGACCATTTATCTACATCTCAGCGGAAGACATATTTCGACCTCTCGTACCCACCGCGTACATTGACACTAAACGGGAAGCCGAGGAAAAAATTGACCGCATGATCGAGGGAAAGACTAATTACCGTGGTGTCTATATGCGACCAAGTGAGCGATGCCCATTTTTCGTTCAGATCAGAGTTTTGATGTAATGAATTGTCAGGCCTTGTTTATCATCCCCACCTCAGACCATATACGGCTGCTCTGGCGGCGCTCTTTGACTTATCGTCCACGATTCAGTCGAAGTTTCCCAGAGGCGTGCCCACCCCTTCACAGTTGCTTCATGGATTTTCGGAAACGTTACTTGGAAAAGAATCGACTCTTGATTCTGTTGCAAGAGCATTTTCCTTACCCCCCATACACGTTGACCAGGTTGCGGAGGCTATCTGCGTGGCGGCGGACGGGAAAAGTGTGGACGTGCGAGGGAAATATGGTGTGAGGGAGATGCGGAATTTGATAGCGTAGCCTTATCTAATCGTGTTGATCGCTAATCAATCGGGTGATATGCGGGGCAAAGCGGCGGTTACGAGCTCCCCCGGCTCGTCCCACGACTATGATCTCACCCCAGCTCATCGCACAACGTAGAATATGTTGCCGTGCATTCTCAACATCATCTCGCTCCCAAATTGCTCTGCCATTTCTCTTACGTAGTTCTCGCTCAGCTGCGGCCCCTGATGCAGATTCGGGCGCAGACTCGAACCACCCCAACGGGAGGGTGCTGCGCATGATTCTCTTTGGGAAGCCTGGTGCGGGCAAGGGGACACTCACAGCACGGCTTGTGCAAAAATATGACATTATCTCGCTCTCTACTGGTGATTTATTAAGACAGCATATTGCCGAAAGGTGAGTCGAATCATGTTTCAACTTTCAACCATCACGGGCGCCCAAATGATTCATCACCACTTTGAAGGACCGAAATTGGTCGTACCGCTGAGGAATTCGTCGCAAATGGTGATTTGCTACCTGATGAACTCATGTTGAGGGTTGTATCGAGTAAGCTAGATGCCCTCCGTAATAAGGTGTGCTGCGTCATAGTGCGCATGGGGTGGTGTGAGAAGGTCATACATACTGATTCGCCTTGTCCAGCATTGGATATTAGATGGCTTCCCTCGGACGGTAGGCCAGGGAAAACTCCTTGATTCACATCTCCGGTAAGAGTCATCTTTTTTGCTATGACTTTCTCCTTAATTTCTGAGTCCGGGACTTGGCTGGGATTTAGAAAACAAGGATACCCACTCAATCTTGTCGTCAATCTCGATGTCTCAGATGAGGTTATTGTCTCTCGTATATCTGATAGATGGGTCCACCTCCCATCGGGTCGCGTTTACAATCTTTCCTACAATCGGCCTCGGGTCGATGGTCTCGATAACGAGACCGGTGAACCGCTGACCAAGCGACCTGACGACAACCCGGTACGTCACCGTGTCGTAACATAACACTTGATTGGTTCGATTTTTTTTTTCTGACGTGACAACACGCGGTTTCGCCCTTTCACAATTGCAGGAAATTTTTGCTCGGCGACTGCGGCAATTTTATTCAACGACGTCGCCGCTCTTGCAATATTACAACACTCCACAGTCTTCTCCTTCCTCAGGCCCAAAAGCGAAACTTGTTCCATTACGCGGCAATACGTCCGACGAAATATGGCCACGACTAGAGCATGCTGTGCGCTCGACCATACCCAGTCTTAAAGAGCGAGGTGGGGAACGTAGAAGAGCTACCTTCGGCGAGGTTGTAGTTGCGAGAGACGATGAGCGGCGTTTGCATGAGCCAGGCACACGGGATGCACGTCGCACGTGAAACACTTGAATGTTACCTCTCATATCCGACTTATATGATGTTCTGCGCCAGCTTGTGGCACTTTTTCTTTGGTGTCTATACCTGATGGTTTGAGCTGAGGAATATATGATACATGAAGATTGGTGCCAGTCATGATGGCCAGAAAATAAATTGTCAGTGGATTTGAAATGCGAATCTAATTCAGGAACGTAGAACGGCTGGATGCGAGAATGTAACTTGCTGTACATGTGCAACAACCAATTTACAGTATGACTTCTCAGGCACCCACGCACTTTCACTTAGCCCCACAATTGTCGGGGCTTGTCGGGTCGTAGTCGGTCCCACAATACTATATAATCAATAACACGTTCACTACATCAACATTTTTTTTTTCGCGGCGGCCATCGCGCATCATGATTCCAGTCATGATTCATGCATGCATCATATTGCGTGGGAGTCTCTCCGTTGCTTTTCCAAGGTTGCAACTTTACTGAGATCCCGCGGTTCCATCATATCAAGCTTCTCCGCGGCGATTAAGTCTCCCTTGACTTGGTCAAGAAGTGTGGTCCACGTCACCCTCGGTGTTGGTTCGCGAATCGTCCGCAGAATTCGAGCCAACTAAATTGTACGTGTTAGTGGGTAGGGGACCACCAAAAATAGCCAAAAAGATTTATCCACCTTGGTGTTAGAGCCATCCGGTTGACCGAACTTGCCGAGACGATGCAGGGTGGCCTCATGCACCGCGGTCTCCAACGCCAAGATTGAATGAAACTCTTTTAGGAATTGGAATAGGTCCGCAATAACAGACGAAGTGGCGTTCCATAGTGTCTGTGCACTTAATTAGAGCGAACTGTCGGAGAATTTACTGTATTTGACGTGGCGCATACCGTGTACTGGCCCCTTGACACGTCCGCTTCGTACGCGGTGATAAGATCTAAAAAGGGGGTCCAAAGGTCATTCCAGATCACGAACGGCATAACCTTCGGGATGGGAGTATTGCCGTCCGGTACTTCCGGTGCTTGTGACAGCATCCTCTCGAGTAACAGCCATAGCTTTACGGAGGCATAGCAGTGGTTTATGTTAGCCGCTGCATTCACGATGCCAAGAGCGACGGAGGAAGATGCGGCCAATGATTCCCGATACGCGGTGACAAATGCGGGAAAATGCTTCATCAGAAGGGCGCCGGGACCGGGAGATTTGTGGAGCAATGCCGCCAGTAATAATACATTCCACGCGTTTACGCTTAGTTGCCGTGTGAATTTCTGCATGTGGTCCATGTGAGTCCGAATGCCAAGCAATCTGAAGGCCATACCTCTGAGGACTGTTCTGAAACCAATTGTTGAACTAGTTCTGCGTCGATCTTCCAGCTGTACAGGATTAGATTTGCAATAGACAGTGAGACATCGACCTCGGCCTCCGCACTAACACCTTGCGGACTGCGAGTTTGTAAGTAGGCAATGCCGTCTACTCCTAACCTCGATATTACGCTGTCCAGGTCATTGTCATATTCGGCCGTGTCAATGCTAGTTTGTGCTATGGCCTGATGGACCTCAGATCACAGCGATTTCTTGGAGATTAATAGAAATACCTCCGCCATTGCAGCTAATGTTGACGGAATGATCCTGCTTTTCCGCCGGAGTCCCTCACCGTAGATTTCAAGAATCACCGATATGATTCGATTTTGTTCAAGCCTGAGGCTTGCTGCCGTGGTTTGCTTTTTGATACGAAGATGAAGGTGCTTCGCCAGATCTAGGATGCGAACGAGACTCGACTGACTTATAATAAATCTGGCCAAGACCGCCCGGAGTATGGTGTCAACGTAGACCAAGAAGTCCTCCAGAGCCTAGTAAGTGAACTGGGAAACGAGATATGAGGTAAACCATACTCGAGCTTCCGTCGGGTTGTTTTTCACGATAACGCTAATGATAAGGAATAGCGGACTTGGATCAAAATTCACCGATGGCCATTCAGCCGTACGACGAACAGCATTTGCGAGGCAAGTTCCTACGTCTTGCGGGGCATCAGGGAAACAGCGGAATAAACGTTGATGAGACTTACGGCGCACGAGACCGGGATCGTAAGCCCCATTGTGGACCTTGTCGATGAAGAGACTAAGATTATGCATGACCAATTGGAAATTTTCTGCATCAGTCTCGACTATGCGAGAGGCAGTATCTCGTAGAAGGATATCCCTCAATCCCTGAGACTCGGGAGAGCCGCGTGAGCTGTTTTCGGTGCATGACCGGAGGAAGTCGAAGAAAGAGTCAGAGTGGATTCTCTGCGGCGCTTATCATCAATTGACGCGACTGCTGTAGCGTAAAGGCACTGACTTTGAGCAACGCGATAGTTATCCCGCTTTCGGCGAACCTGATTAAAGGTTAATATCAGCTTGCCACACAGAGAGACTTTACGAGGTGTACATCGATAAACTATTTTCGACGAAGGATGCCGCTTGAGACGCAAGATGATCATCTTTGTTGGGCTCCAGGTCTATGGAAACTTGTGCGCAAACTTCAACGGACTCACTAAAATTGTATATCAGCATCGAGTCTCTGCGAGCAAGACAGTTCGCCTACATAACAAAGCTACCTGATGTGTTCGGCCATAGCTTGATATATGTCTGAGCTACCATCAAGCAGAGCTGGCGTAGTTCGTAGCTAATCCCAGTAAGTATGAGATTCAGTACCAGGCGCACAGCCTTCCGAAGATTTCCTTGTAAATGTCTGAGAGGCCGACTTCCCATGTCATGCTTATACATGACGACAAGAAGACATTCAATGAGCCTCTTTATTGTCAAGAAAGGTAAGTTAAGGAGGTCAGAGTCCTCTGATCCTGTGATCAGCGCGAACAAGACATCCACAAAAATGGATCCAACAAGCAACGATGCCGGGGCGTCATTGGGAGGCAGTGATTCAGTCATCGCAGAAGCGACAACCGAGAATGGGTGTGAAGCATCGAGCACAGATAATAGTTCGTCCATGCACGCCGACACGTCCCGATCTGTATATCTTGTGTGTTCGAATGCGACGCAAAACGCCTGGCTTGCAGGTGTGGACCGGGTTGAGATGTTGGAGAACCCCAAATTATGCACGAGGTGTTTCTTCAGCCTCAGTAAGGTGAGTAGGTTTATGTCGATACCGGAACTGATCATCTTCAAGCTCAAAAGCAAAACAGCAATCTGAGGGAGGTTGATCGAGGCAAGACCAGATCGCTACGAAGAACTTACATGTAGGGAGGCGATGTCAGGATCGTGAGTGGTTGGGGTGTCCTTGGGTTCCGACTAGAAAAATGAACGCTCTGGTCTAGAAAATGGCACCAGAGACCCACTGTGTGAATATATGCGGACTCGTCCTTGATGTCTTCTCGGTCAGAAATGTAATCTTCTTCCGAAAGGATCCCGATGATGACGTCCCAAGATAGTACTGCGGGAGATACTGTAGGGGAGAGCCATGTGACTGACATGGTACGTACCTCTCCAGCCAGGAAACAGAGAATGAATACGTATGAGGAAGTTGACGAGCTTCACACGTTCGGATATTGGTGCCTTAAGTAAGGCTTCGTTCCAACAATTGGATATGGCCTCGAAGTGAGCGGGGAGCAGTGTTTGCGACCAAGTGTCCACAGCAACCTTCACTTCTTCCTGAACGAAATGTCAAACGTTGTAAGCAGTCGTTCTTTAGAAGTACAAATACCTGAGGATCCTTCCATAGCGCAGTGAAATAGTTGTAAAAAATAATAGTTGCGCTGGGCTGCCACTGCCTGTCTTCGACGATAAACGATGGGTTGATCACGTCAAGAATGATAAGAAAGAGCAGCTTCAATGTTTTGAGTCTGGAAACGAAAAAAGATGAAGAAAAGCCGTGTCGTTGACGTTAGAGTATAACCCACTTACCGCGCTTCCCAGCGGGTTGCGAAAGATAACGAAGTTTGTAAGAGAGCCTCTAGAGGTTGTGAGTCAACAACAAGAATGCGCATAAGCAGATTGGGGCAAATTGAGGATAGACGGCTTGATTGCATTCCATAGAAGGACCATACACTGTCCCATGGATGAGTAGATAGTATAATTTGCAAGCTATCGGAGCCTTACCAAGAGCTCAGTACCCCAGCATTACGGAGAATAAAATTATCCACTTCATACGGTTCCAATAATGAACATTCCTTGACGAAAAGGTAGAAGAACCTGGCAACAGTAACACTGATCTCCTCCTGTCGTGCATTGACGTAGTTTCCAAGACCAAAAATGAAGCTAGTATCCACGTGAATTGGGTCTGGAACCGACGTTGCTCTTGCGACAGTTCGTCTGTCTGACGCTTGAGTAATGACTAAGTGAGGCTAGAAACAATAGAACAAACCTAGATGGTAGCTGAAGTATTTCACTTTCCACAATCATACCATGACCAATAAGGTCGCCACGCGCGCAGCCTGCTAAAAGTAGACATGTAGCCAGAGATAATCTAATGAAATCAGTTCTGAGAAGCGTTAGCTTTAGACATCTTCCTCTGTGATTCTCTTCCTCACATAGTCGGAAGGACCTTGCCCTCGCTCGAATATCTAGACACATCCGCGGATAGGCGTAGGTGCACTGAACTGATCATGCCAAAAAGTTCCTGTCGACCAAGAGACCTCATCCAAACGCAAAGAAATGTGGCGTGGATCAGGGGATACGTCTCAACTACAGAGAACTTGAATCGATCCGTTAAAGATTTGAATCGCTGGAAGACGGGTACTGGTATATCGACCGCAGAGAGGGCAAAGATGTCCAACCATTGCAAACATTGGCGTAGACCCTCCTCATCCCTGGACGCTATTCTGAGCAGTATGCCCCACGGATTGATGGCCGTGACATCAATCCCGTCTGCCGATGATGTAGAGAGATCGAGGGCACTGCTCAGCGTCTGTGTCAAATTACTATCCCGATTGAGGAACCGTGGCAAAGACGGAATGGGCTATAAGTATATTGAGTAAATGACTATGCAGAGAAAGGTTGAATTACTTTATTCAAGGGCCGGGTCAACGTCGTTGCCAACCATGGAACAAACAAATCCTCGAATGCGGTGAAGACGACGGATGCTTGGCAAAGCCTAGTGATGTGTCGCAACGATAGGTCCTCCTTTGGAAACTTCAACGCGGAGTACAATGAGAAGGCTACAAATCACTTGCCACTTCACCGGTGTTAGCCTCAGACGACTCTCCAGCGATCTCAAGAACCAGCTCGAAGCACGTTTTCCCATAGAACCCTACATCCTGGTCATGAAGGGCCAGCAACCATGCAGCAGCATAATTCTTGAGTAACGATCGCCGATGCGCAACATAGTCCCCGCCATTGTTTGATGACGAAGCAAATAGCGGTTTCTTTGTGGGATTAGGCCACGGTTGGCGCATATTGCTCGTACGAACCCCGGGAAGTTCCCGTCCTACAGGAACATAGTCCCGGAGTATGACCGCTAGTCTCTCGTCCTCCAAGAGAAGTGAGTCTCTATGTTAGCTTGATTCTGTATATGAAACTACCCACTTCGGCTAGAATCCAACCAAGAACAGATTTCATGAGTCTGCGAAGGGCATAGTTTGTCGACATCTCTGTGGGCCATGCCCTTCTGATCAAAAGAAGAAACCCTGCTTCATTTACCGAGAGATCAATATCTGATAAACATGCCTCAATAGCCGACATGAGGGTTTCAACGTTGGCCGAGAGATCCAGGTTTAAGGGCAACGCAAACAAGCAGAGTGATCCCTTATATTGCAGTAGATCGTTTGTTTCGATTCGACGGATTTCCGGGAGTTCAATCAAGCCAACGTGGTACAGCTGGCTGAGCAGCGTCTCGGCGGCGATATCAAGGTATATTTGGAAGTTGGTGGCAAGATTATCGCGAATGAGGCCGAGGGGAATAGCATCGTAATATTGGGGCCGCGACATGATATTGTCCGGTTGTGTGTCCAAAAATGGATCATGTAGGTCTCCTGCATAAGGATGAGGCGCTTCGTCTACGAATTTGATACTCGTAGTGAAGAAAACCAGAGTCGGCCAGTCGAAGAGCAGAGTCTCCCGTGAAGGAGAACGACACTCCTCATAAAAACCACTCAACGTGTCAGATACGATGGGAGTTTGAGAGAGAAGGGCACCTCGGAAGCGATCATAGAGATACTGGAGTTCCAGGCTGAATGACTTAGAATCCTCGTCTCCACCCTCAATCGAAATGGAGCCTAGCGCGAGTCCGTTGTTCAAAATTTGTAGCTGGGACCAAAGGATGTCAGAGCAGATCAGAATTTCTTCGTGATGTCGGATAGAATCACGATCCAGCCCGAGCAGGCCCTTGAAATGGTTGTCAAATGAATTGCGCAAGTTATGCGGTGAGATAATCGTATGAGCAGATGTGAGTGGAGCTGTGAGACATTGTGGGAGAGCAGGTCCTGCGGCGCATTTGGCATGAACGAAATGATGACAGTTGTCACATTTAAGACCTTGACTGTGGCAACCCCACAGGGGTGACTTGCAGATAAAACAAATCGAGAGAGTGAATATATTGATAACCCGGAAGGTATGACCTAGGATGTGTTGTACGGGAGATTTATGGCCACTTGTCGGCGGCTGAACATGGCAGAACCGGTGAACTGCCACCTTCTGGGTGCCAGAATCCTGTTCAATGGGATACTCCACGAGTAGGTTGCCGTCAGGATAGTCATAACAATCGAAATGCACGGCACAGATGCACAATGGGCAAAACAGTCCGAGCCCAACGATATGTTTGAGACATGATCGGCACTCTCGCAATATACTGCCGTCGAACAGCAATTGTGTAGAGGGCTCTGTGAATCGCCAAAGGACGAACTGATGAGCATGCGGATGGTGTGAAGGCGGGGCATCAGCATCAGCCAGGGATTCGAATGGCCTGGTTATTGAGCAATGGCCAAGTGCACGAGGCCAGTAGGAATACAAAACGCCGAGGGCAGCGGACCGAGCCTTCGGTGTATGGTATGCGATGGTCTCAAGTACGTTTAGAGAAGCATCAGGTCTCAAATCAACAATCATGTCAAACATATGGCGCAGCCGATATACAGTGAAGGTCGATGCCTTATTGAAAACGATTGCATCTGAGATAACGGCTAGCAGAGGCGATATGAGCGAAAGGAGCCGGTAAGATGACAGTGATTGTCCAGATGCGCTCTGAGACGGAACAGATGGGTCAGAGTATGGCGAGTGAGAAGTCCAACTTTGAGGATCATCCCGGAGGCCAGTGGGAGTATCCTCGTAAGGCTCGACTTGAATCGAAACGGTAGGAGGGCTGCCATCTGGCTGGGCCACGGCAAGGTGCTCTATGTACAATAATGGAATGAGAAAGAAATCAAAAGGATAAAGGACCTTGTAGATACCTTGGCTACTCGAGCCTCCTACACCACCTTTCGCGAGGTCACGCAATCTCTTTTCCTCGTGAAGCATACCTCGAAGCATTCCTTCGAAAAACAAAAGCAATCGAGGGTACATCTCGGCCTTGAATGTAAAAAAAGCTGGCAGAAGGGCAAACCCAACTTGAGAGATGACAGTATGAGACATCGCATGCATGTGCACGAGTAGCAGCGCAATATCCAGAGAGATCGCTTGCAGAGAGTTTGGTGGCCGAGAGGGACGGGGTGGTGTTAATGGAAACCGGCAATCCTCGGAAACTATGGACTGGAGAACGGAAATGCACTGGGAAAGCAATTTTGTTGATTCGAATTTGGAGGTCGACAAGCGCCTTGTGTCAAAGCTAGCACTCCGCCTTCGGCGACGGAAGGGAGAAGACGGAACTGTAATGTCCGACTCTTCGCCACCACTGAAGAGCGAGTCGGACGTGCTGCAGGGGTGTAAATATTAGACGTGGGAACATCTTCTACTAACCACCTACCTACCTTTCACCAAATATCTGCCATCCTTGGGACAGTGAGATCATCAAAACATCTTTCAGGCGGTTCATCAGGTCGAAAGCCAAGTCTGGGGAAAAGGCGCGCTCCAGACTGTCTTCGCTGTCAGGATCTAATGATTGGGCATCGCTAGTCGTCCTCGAAGCACTGGCGCGAGGGACAATCGGTTTAGCTGTCGTTGCTGGATGGGACTGCGGAGGGTACGATGAGGGACATTTTGGCCTGTGACGAAGTTGCTCGAGAACGTGCGCCAGTAGCTTTTGTGACTCATCCCGCGCCTTGGTCATTCCTGGAGGAGGCACGAGTAAAGGAGATCGTGGGGGTAGTAGAGACGTGGTGTTGCTGATGTTAATCGGAGAAGGGCGACGAGAGGGTAATGCCACATTGGAAAGGTCGCGAGCCCTTTCCCGGAAAGAAGGGGAAGGCTCATCTGGTGAGGTACTAGTAGAGGGAGTGACGAAGGTACCAGATATCTCAAGACGAAGGACAGGAGGCGAGATATTCTCCCTGGAAAATGACATGATTTTCGGAGTAATGTGAGTGTCGTCAGCTCTTTGAGCGCGAGGCACTCGTACGGTGGTATATGCCAGTGCCAGATAGCGCGTCAGGTCATGTGATTGTTCCCCCACACAGAGCACGTTGAATGACTGCGGCGTTGCACACTTGCACTTAATATGCCCCACAGAAAGGCATCTTCTGGACAACTCAAGCAGCAGAGTCTCATAGGCTTTCTAACGCCAAATTCTTTAAAAGATAACAACCCTCGAAACCCCAAATCCAGAACGAAGCCGGGGTCTGCACGCCCTCCATGTAGAATCCCTCCCCAACTCTCCGAACCTTCCGATCAAAGCGGCACGGATAGTGACGTTGACGCCATCCACTTCGAACCAAAGGAAGTGATTATCTCTGATGGTGACGATGTCCAACCATCCTCTCCGGTGAGGAGGCGCAGAACAGTGACCGAGGTTGAGTCGCACGCCAATCATGGAACTCCAACATCCACATCCAGCGATTCGGATGATAACGTTGGCACAAGTGGAAGAGCGACGTCCTCAGTTAAGATCAGACGCCATGTTTCTCGTAGTCCGAGCACGGGAGATGAATCACCTCCCAAGCGCCGGCGACTGGCCAGAGTCCGACCCTCGAGTCCAGAGGAATCTGATGACAATATGCTCGACGAGGTCAACGAAGCAGGCAATAATTCCGTCGATACATGCGAGGTTACAACTAACTCCGTTCGTAGATATTATCCAGTCTCGTTTTCGTAACCGTCAGAAACGGACGACTTTTCAAAAGAGACTCGACGATCTGAAAAATGAGCGGGATTCGACTAGTGTAATAGCAACGCATTAGCAGTGGCTGATGCCTCCCCAAGAGAAAAAGCTCCGATTAAAGCTCTCTGAGTCGAGCGATGAGCTAGCAAATGAAGATCCGGCCATCCCTAATCAGGATTCTCAGCAGGAGGATAGCGATGGTAATCACAGCGATAACGATATGGAGGATTTTGTCGTCCAGGATGACGGATCGGTAATACCTGACCTCCCCATGGCCTTCAGCCGTCAGAGTCATCAGGACACGAGGCACGATTTCAAGGTTGTTTGCCAGCTTTTCGTACACCTTGCTATGATGCCAATGGACGAGCGTCGAACATATATGGAGGAAATGCCAAAGGGTACAACCGTTCAGTTCCCTAATGCTATTGACGGCTAAGTCACACGTAGACGAACACTACTTCTCGGTCCCATTTCAGGTCATCCGTCGAAAAATCTCGAGTACCCGGGATTCAATAGCGTCATCCGTGTGGAGACGAGATTTCAGGGAGAAGCTGGAACGATACCCGGATCTCACCCTAACGAAACTTGACTTTGCAGTTCCCCACTGCGATGCATGCCATCTCGGTGGTAGGCAATCCACTGTGGCTGGGTGGTTGAAGGGCATTCCTTATGACAACCTTTCATTCGAGGTGGGTTATTGCCGATTATCGCTGGCTTTTCCCTTCAGGCTCACCATAATCGTAGCCTATGATCAATGAATCTGATTCGGAGGACTCTGAGGATGAAAATCCTAACGTCACCGTGACCAGTTTCAGCCTCGGTCGCTTCTGTGCGGCTCGAAGTCAAATCTTTCACAGACTGTCACACTGGAACGTGGGCCAACATCTTGTGAATCTTGTTCCCAATACTGACAATTGTCTAGTATCACTTATACCGGACACTGTCTGAAGAAATTGACCTCGCTCGGCAGCCTCGCAGAAAGCGACCATACGACACGTTGGGCTACGCCAAGAATTTACCTCCACCCGAGGACACTTCTAATCCAGATGAAGTTATGGAATGGCTAGACCGGCGAGGCTCTGTATCAGCAGAGTGGCAGAAACTCCGTGAGTTGTTGGAGCACGCCAGTAACTTAGATGCGTCAGCTGGGAAGAAAGAGGAGGACATTAATCTGGACATGTAGTTCTGAACACCATCTCTCGTTCTCATTGTAGGCTCTCAGATGTCGGATATCGAACTGGTAATGTTAAACGCTGTTCGTTCGATTCCTAGAGATTGTCTCTCTTAAATGTAGGAAATTCTCCAGGAAAGTGTCATGTCAATGTCACGTGACTGATTAGTTGCCACCCGTCAGTTCGCCACGACGCGACGGTGTGGAATATCATCATGGCCTATTACACTTCTCAAGCAGGGCAGCATCCAGCTGCATCGGGGGCATATCCATATAGCACCTACTCGTACACCCACCCGCAGACGCCAGGTGCATACCCCTACACAACCGGTGCATATCCAGGAACTGCTATCACGGGTTACGGCGCTGCATGGCCTTATTCTTATAGCTACTACCAACATCAACCCAGTTCACTGCCGAAGCCTGCTGCTTCCCAATCAACTACTACTCTACCCACGAATGCGCAACGGACGACTACTTTCACTGCCTATAACCCCACGTACTCCCGCGACAGTGCCGGAACTGCTGTAGCAAGTGGGCCCTCTGCCCGCGCATACAAAAAACAGTCCAATTTCAAAGGATTGTTTACCAAAGAGCGTGCGTCCCAATCCCGCCTCGTCGTGTGCAACTCACGGTTCAACCTTCATTCTCTAGTTCGTAACCTGATGTTTGGCTTTGGAGACGACAGAAACCCTTCAAATGATACCGTCAATGTCATGGAAGAAATACTTGTGGAGTACATCGCAGACGTAGTAGGTTTCATCGGCACTTTTACTTCATTTCATAGCAATAACCCTATCTGCTCAGTGTCAAACAGCCCTTGCGCCAACAAAAAAGTCCCGTCTATCAATAGAGGACTTCCGGAGGGCGCTATCGCGACCAGCTGACGCTAAAAAGCTCGCTCGTATGGAGGAGTTATTGTTCATGCAGGAAGATATTAAGCGGGCGAGAGCTCAGTTCAATGATTCTGAGATGAACCAGTCTAGGGGTCTGCCATCGTAATACCAGGGGGAAGTGCGCATTGCGATTCTATCTTCCTCTCACAGTCAGATGGCACGGTTGAGTCTAGTGGTATAACGTACTGTGAGGGTGTAGACTACTGATCATCCTGGACTACTTCGTTTGTTTCTTCTGCATCATCTTGTCCTTTGGCCTCATTTCTTTGGCCCCGCAAGCCTAAGAGACATGTTAATGAGTCGCTCTTTAATCACGGAGGTTCCCCTCACCTCCGCCCCCGGTTAGCGGTTTAGCGTGTTGTTTTAGCCATTCCTCAGATTCCCAGACTGAAAAGGAGGGCCTCATTAACAAAAGTTTCGCATACGAGCGAACATGACTTACTGGCCCGGTTGCCAGTTGCTGGGGTCACGCCCTTCGTAGGTCTCGCAATGCTGACCTTCAAAATTCGACCGCGAAGTTCGTTCATGTCCATGTTGTCGATAGCATCTTGCGCGTCACCCGCTGATGAATACGTGACGAAGGCATAACCGCGATGCTTCAGATCCGCAGCTATACAAATGAGCAAGAGTAGCAATATATTTCGTGGCAGTAGACACACGATTCTCATGCGGTCTGCCCGTTGCGTTTGTGGGGAGTTGAACGTCGATAATATCGCCTGGAAAGAGTAAATTCAAACAGGGGAGACAGCCTCGCCAACAAGACCCACCAAATGTTGAAAATGTTTCTAAAATCACTTGTTCATCTACGTCCTCGCCGATACCTCCGACGAAGATCGTTTTCTTGGTCTTGCCTCCCTCTTCCATGTTAGTGGCAAGGGCAATGAACGACAATCAGAGAGTCGTTAGCGGCCCGGGGCCGATGAAGCGTGCCGATTCGATGCTCTGGCCTCTCTCATCCTCATCCGAGTCAACTTGAATGGTCTCTTAGCCGTATGTCAAGGACATGGACAAAGTAACTGATATGGTTTCAAACACCCAAGCCCAAAAGCCTGTCCCTTATCAACTCTCCTCATCAATCTCCAGCATTGCCCTCCACATCGACGGAAAAGCCTGCGCATCATGGCACTGGAAAGGGATTTACTGAAGGAGGCCGATGTACGTACATTATTTGCACAGTAACCTGCACCGACGGTTGACTAGTGCGATGTAGCCCGGGTGACAATCGACATGCTCCCCGACGTTGTCTCCTACGAATCTTTGATTTCTATGTGGATGAGGCTGAACGGGTGGAAGATTGGCATACGCTGGTGCATGTCTGTCGAAACTGGCGATACCTTGTTTTTCAATCACCACGTCGCTTGGGTCTGCAACTTCACTGTACATGCACAACCCCTGTGAGGGAGACCCTGGACGTCTGGCCACCCTTACCTATCGTCCTATCGTATAGTATCCACGAAATGTGCGACACGAGTAACACTTACTATTATATTCTCGCGGCACTCGAACACATCGATCGCATATGTGAATCTGATATGTACCTCATTCCAAGACGCCAAATGGAAAAACATCTTGGCGGTAATGCAACAGCCATCCCCGGCTACCGAAACTGCTTTTGTCTGCAACTCACCTCGTCATTATTTCTCTCGTGGAAATTCCTCATTCGGGGTACTTCTCACCTGAGGCGATGGCCATTGGCCTGTCCTCGTTGATAAGACTAGAAAGACTTCAGCTGGAATTCCAATCGCCTCAATCGCGCCCCGAACAGGAACTATGACGTCCACCTCCATCGACACGCCCTCAGCTGCCCGTTCTCACTCACTTTACGTTCATGGGGGTCAGCGAATATCTGGAGGACCTTGTGGCCCGGATCGATGCCCCTCGTGGGCTCCTGCAGACCCTGACGACGACGACGACGCCGAGTAGTCAGTCCTACGAGTGCATCTCGCTTCTTCTGCTCTTGGAGTCCCCATGTGGGGGTTGTATATTGGTATCATAGTATAATATACCATCTTGCACGATGCCACACTTAAATATTGTTTCGTACAGTCGCTTTACTGATACAATTACATTGAAAAAAAAAAATAGCAAAAAAAAGGCATAGGAAAGGTTATATACAAGTCAACAGCACTAGCACATTTTAGCATTTTCCACAACTAAATCTGCAAGTTTGAGACTGAACTCCTTAGAGCCATATTTATGTTTCTGATATAAAGCTTCTAAATCTTTAATGAAGTGAGACCTTATTTCTTCATTATCCAACTTTTCAATTGCCCTAGTAACATGGTTCCAAGGGGTCCTTGAATATTGCAAGGAAAGACAGCCAATAAGGCAAGCAACTATACAAATGAATATATAAGCAAATAGGTAAATTAGTATTGTAACTTACATGCAATAAACTTTATATAGACTTTTTCTTTAATAACATCCATAGAATTTGATTTTAACTATAATAAAAATAACCTTATAAATTTAAGACAACCAAATACTTAAAATTAACATACCCAATTTTCAATGGCAGATATAATTTCATATCTGTATTGCTAAATAAAATATATAAGTGAATTTAAATAAAGTAAACTAAAAAAAGGGACTTACTCTCTAGAAACAAAGTAAGAATTAATATAAAATAAGTAAATCAAATAAAAGTAATGTGTATAAATGGCAACTTACAGCCTAAAAGCAAGGCAAGGATAAATATAATATAACCCAATACTAGATAGAACCCATAAGTATAGAAAACAACTTACAGGCTGAAAAAAAGGTAAGAATAAATATAATATAAGAAACATTAGATAGAAATAATAAGCATAAATGGTAACTCACATCCTAAAAGTGCCTGTCACCGCCGGTATGGACGAGACGATTAGAGCTCAGTAGTGTCCGTAGTAGTTGGCTCTTCCTTGGGCCTTGTGATGTCGAAGCACGTGCAGCGTCCCCCCTTATGCACTAGGTCGGGGAATACCTCCTGGCAGAAGGCGTACTTGGGTAGAGCGGTCGCGTCTTTAGAGGGGCGCTGGGTCATAAGCTAAGTCTTTACAGCGACTTAGGGGACTAAGGAGTAGAGGGTTCCCGCCTTATCAGTACGTCGATAAGACCCCGCTTTGAATAGAAGGAAGAGACTTCTGTTGTATAGACAGGAGACTCAACTTGCCGCTACCTGGCCAAGTTGGTCGTCCTTAAGTACACAAGGAAATGCTACAAACGAGTACAAAGTATTAGAAACCAGACACGAGGGGCACAGCAATCTGAAACAACACAATGCTGGCCTGCTGTCCATCCACATCAAAAACGAGGCACTACACGCATCAATGACAAGTGATCCGATCAATCCATACAGTACTAACCCGGTTCAGGAACTTACCCCGGTCCACGAGGCATACAAGCTAGCCTCGTCCCAGGAGCCGGTTACACCACACCGCCACTTAGACTAGATGCCCACATCTAGTCCATACCCCCTCTGAACTGGGTCGTCCTCCTCCCTCGGTACCCCCGGGTGCGTTGCTCGGGGCGTCCCACCATCCGGAGGTTACCTGTCTTGGTGCCCAGCCGGGCCATCTCAAGGCGCGCCCTTGACGCCTCCTGGGCCTCCCGCATACCTCGCTGCTCGGCTTGGAGGTGGTCGATGCGGAGCTTGATGTCCAGGAGCGAGATCTCGAGCTCCCTGAAGCGTGCGACCTCGGCTTGGAGGGGCCAGTCCCCGTTGTCCCGAACCTCTTGGACGAGCATGCTGTAGACGCTAGAGCTGCCCTTGAGCAGAGCGAGCAGCCAAGGTTGCAGGGGGAGGACGACGTCTTCGTCCTCGCTGTCGATGTCGCGCTCGGCGTATACCTCGGCAACATAGGGGGTCTCACCCGGGGAGTGACTCTTGGGGAGCCCCGCGACCCTACCGTCGGCGAGCTGCTTGACCCACCATGCGGGTTGGTAAT
This sequence comes from Russula emetica, assembly GCA_015178925.1. Lineage (NCBI taxonomy): Eukaryota > Fungi > Basidiomycota > Agaricomycetes > Russulales > Russulaceae > Russula > Russula emetica. The sequence goes on along the minus strand of WHVC01000004.1, from coordinate 656,645 downwards.
ACCCGTCTTGGATGGGGACGACGAAGTTAGGGGCTCTCTCCTTGATGTTGAGTACGTACCCCTCTGGCGCGTCCTCCCTTGGCTGTACGCGGGCCAGCGCCTCTTCGAAGCGGAGCTTCTGCAGGGCCATCTGCTCGCTCCAGGTGTCGGACTCGGTACGGTGGTCAGCTTCCCTCTTACGGATGGTGGCCAGGAGTCCCTGGGCAATGTGCATGAGGGAGATGGGGTCGTTCGGCTCCAGTTGGAGGCCAACGGCGGCGGTGGATGGTGAGAGAGGCGGTGCCATTGGGGGTGGTGTCCCTTTGGGCGAGCAGATGGAGGGGTCGTTGGAGGCGTCGGACATGACTTACCCGTGGAACACGCAGTATTGGTCGTAGCAGAAACAACGATGTAGGAGGATGTGGCTCTGGGGGAGTTTATTGAGGTATAAGTAGAGGAAGTGTCGGAAGGGCTGGCTGGGGGCGAATTCGGAGTAGGCAGGCTTTTTGTCCCTGGTGACGGTGCAGTGGAGGCGTTCGATGAGGGGTCGCTTTGGTAGACGGGGGACGATGTGGAACTGTAGGTGCAGAAGTAGGATTTGTTGGAGTGGCCGCGAGTCTTTCTCGTCGTCGCGGATGTACTCAAGGAGAGGCTGGTTGGTTGGTCGAGAGGCCAGGGTGGAGAGGATGGCGGTCTCAACGTCCCTTGTCGTCCTTTTATCTCCTTGGTTGGGCGCCTTTGTTGGTACTCCTTGATTAGGTTGTCCGCATGGACCTGGTCAGCAGGTTCCCATGTGTTGTCGTGATCGGGATACCCCTTCCATTTGATCAGATACTGGAGGCGCTTGGTGCGCCCATATTGCCTGTGACCTTCGATGCGTTCTACCTCGAATTCCTCTTCTCCGTTGATAAGGTCTGGTGACGGCCGGGAGAAGTTAGGCCCGTGGGCGGCCGTCTCATGATAGGGCGATAAGAGGGATGCATGGAACACGTCGTGGATGTTCCATGAGATGGGAAGTTTCAGCTTGTACGCCACTGGTGAGACTTCTTTGACGACCCTGAAGGGTCCATACCGTTTCGGGGCCAGCTTGGTCTTCTGATGTCGGACTTTCAGGTGGGTTGCCTCGAGCCAGACTTCTTCTCCAACTTTGTATTGAGACGGGATTACCGATTTTCCTTTTGCGACTTGGTTGATGGCATCGATGGCCTGGGCTCGCTTTTTGTTCATGACAGAGACTCGATCTTCAGCGGTCTCGTTCCTTGATGGTGGTGTTTCCGCTGGGAGCAGCTCCGGTTCGTACCCCAGAAGGATTTGATTGGGCGATAGGCCGGTCGTTTCGTTTCTCCGGTTGTTGTGTACTGCTGACGCTATTGTCAGCCAGTGGGTCCAATCTTCGGGGGCCGACGACGTTACGAGTCGGAGGTATTGTTCTACCCATTGGTTTTTCCTTTCGGAAATTCCATCTGTTTGCGGGTGGAAGGCCGTTGACAGGTTCTGTTGGGTAGTCAGCTTTTTTGCGAGTTCTCGGCCGAAGTGGGAGGTGAAGCGTGGGTCCCTATCGCTGATGACTTTGGTGGGGAGCCCGAACCACCTATAAACGTTGTCTAGGTATAGTTGGGCTATCCCTAGCCCAGTTATCGTCGTGGAACATGGGAGGAAGATGGCCGCTCGCGAGCATCCGTGGTCCACGATGGTGAGGATGGCGTCCTTCCCTTTGTGCATCGGGAGTCCTGTGATGAGGTCCATTGCCACCTGTTGGAAGGGAAGGGTTTGTTCATCAGTGGTTATGCGAAACAGGGGGATCTTTTTCCTGTGAGTTATGATTTTGTTTTGTTGGCAAGTTGCGCATCCTTTGACGTAGTTGGCGATCCACTGGTTCATCCCCGGCCATCGTGGTCCTTGTTTTGCTCGTCTTATCGTTTCATCTCTCCCTGGGTGTCCCGCAGTAACGTGGTCGTGGGCAAGGATCATGGCCATCCTCTTCCTCTCTTCGGGGAACGGTGTGGTTTCCAAGTTTGACCGGTTTATGAATTTCGATGGTGGAAGCACGGTGACCCCTTGGTTATCGTCCTTTCCCTGGTCTATGCCTGGCGGTCGTGACAGCGCATCGGCTGGGACGTTGTCCTTCCCTGGTACGTGTTGTATCTCATAATCATACTCTTGGAGGTCTGCGTGCCAGCGTGCCGTTCGTCTGTTCAGGTTTCGTGGGGACTTCCAGTATTGGAGGTTGGCGTGGTCAGTTAGGATGGTGAACGGTTCCTTTGTCCAGCCTAAGTATGGTCGCCAGTGTGCGAGGGATTTCATCACGGCTAGCAGCTCCCTCTCGTATATGTCGTAGTTCCGCTCTGCTGGGATGAACGTTGCGGAGTAGTAAGCGACTGGGTGGGTGACTGGTTTTGAACGTTTGGCCAGAGTTGGTGAGGTTTCTCCCCTTTGCGAGAGTACGGCGCCCACGCCGTATGCAGAGGCGTCTGTTTGGAGGTAGAATCGCTTGTTAAAGTCAGGTTGCGTGAGCACTGGGCTGCAGCACATCTTGGATTTAAGTTCCTCGAACGCTCTGTGCTGGCTTTCTCCCCAGTGCCAGTCGGTGGTTTTCTTTGTGAGGTCTAATAGCGGACGGGCGATTTTTGAGTAGTTCGGGACGAAGTATCGATAATAGCCGGTGAAACCTAGGAATTGTCGTACTTCGGTCGGGGTGCGGGGAACTGTCCAATCTGCAACCCCTTTGAGTTTTGTGGGGTCCATGCGTATTTTATTCCTTCCGACGATCACCCCTAGGTAGTCGATCTCGTCCTTTGCGAAGTCGCATTTTTCCGGTTTTAGGTACAGGTCGTTCTCCTCGAGTTTGTCGAGGACGAGGTGCGTATAGTTTGTGTGCCTTTGTCGGTGTTGCTTTTCGGTCTCGCCTTCTCTTGGTTTAGTGTGGATGGCGATATCGTCCATGTACACCGACAGCCATCCCTGTGCCACTTCCCTTCGAAAGATGGTGTTCATCATCATCTGGAAGGTGGCCGGTGAGTTGGTGAGACCGAAGAACATAACGGTTGGTTCGAACAGCCCCTCGCTAGTGAGGAATGCCGCCTTCCATTCGTCCCCCTCCTTGATGCGGATGTTATTGTAGCCCCATCTTACGTCGAACTTGGTGAATAGGGTGCACCCGCTAAGGCGGTCAATGGTCTGGGGAATCAGGGGGGAGACGTTCCTGTTTTTTACGGTCCATTTATTAATCGGGCGATAGTCTTGTACTGGGCGTAGCTTTTTGTCTTTCTTTTTGACGAAAAAGAAGTTGGCGGCGTAGGGGCTCCACGATTCTCGTATGGTTCCCCTTTTGAGGTGTTCGGCCACGAACCTGTGCATTTCTTCTCGTTCGGCTTGGTTGAGGGGAAGGAGCCTTGCGGGGAGCGTTGCAGGGGCGTCGGGGAGTAGTTCGATGGCGTGGTCCCATACAGTGTGCTTGGGCAACCGTTGCGACTGTTCTTCGCTGAACACCTTTTTGTGTCGTTCGTATTCGGTTGGGATGGCGTGTGGTGGGTTTTCGTTTGGTTGGGCCGGATGTACTGTGACGCGGCCTATGTAGTATTGGTCCTGGTTGGGTTTTCGGGGAACGTTTTTGTTCCTTGGCACGAAGGTCGCTTTCTTAGCGTTGTGGGCCCGTAAGATGATTGGTAGTTGGGTGTGGTCGATCCATCCCCTTTTCCAATCTATTTTTGGCTGGGCCGCTGCAAACCACGAGTATCCTAGGATTGCTTTGTGGTCGCCTAAGTCCGACAGGAAGAACCTTAGCTGGGTTCGCGTCGATCCAGTTTGTACTTGTAGGTCGGTGTAGAATTTGACCTCGCCGTCTCGGTTTTCCGTTCCGTCGACATTGAATAGTTTTCGTGGTTTTGCCAGTTGTTTGATCGGTAACCTTAGCCACCTAGCGTAGGTGAGGTTCATAAAGTTCTCCGTTGCCCCGGAGTCGACCAGGGCGATTGTTTCGGCTCTTTTTGCGATAGAATGGATATAGCATCGGACTGTCATTGATTTTCGTGCTGATATATATACATCGCTATTGCTATCGCTTCCCTGCTTAATCAGTGCCGATCTGATTAAGCTGTGGGAAAATCCTGCGGACTCTCTTCTCCTACTTCTTTCGCCAGTTGTTGTTTCTCGTCAAAGGTCATTGCGTTGATCTCGGCTTTGAGGAAGGCGACCCTGTCTACTTCGGGGGTGTTTCCTTCGTAGACGGTTTCTTCGTTTGGGTCGAAGTCGATGAGGTTCGCTCTTGCCTTTCCCTTGCTTGGGCAGGCTCGGGCGAAGTGTCCTATTTCTCCGCAGTTGAAGCAGGCGTTGCCGTTGCTCCTGGGAGGAAAGTTGGCGACATTAGCCCTGGAGCGCCAGTTGTTTCGTCCCCGTGCCTGCGGTTGCCCTCCTCTTTGTTGATAAAAGTTGGGCGCTCTCGACCTGCTGAGGTCCATCGGCACGGTTTGGTTATTCATCCACCTTGGGGCGTTCGACGAGTGGTATGGTTGTCGGTATGGTTGCGGGTTTGCTGGCTTTTGGAAGAAGGGACTGTCGTTGTCCCCTGTTCTGTTGGAAAGGGAAGTTCATTCTGTTGTCCGCCTTTGGATCGTGCCGTATTGCAAGCAGGTCGCGGATGGTTCTCTGGGCGATGGTGCTTTCGATGGCTCTTTGTTTTATGGCCTCGTATCCCCTCACTGGTGGGCTGGCCATGACGTCCGTCATTGTTTTTGGAGTAAGACCGAGTAGGAAGAGTCGAGTTGTTGCGTTGTCTCCCGCAGTGTAGCCAGCTCTTCGGGCCAGCTCTTCGAACTTTGATATGTATAGGTCTATCTCGCCTGGTTTCATAGCTAGGTTTTGCAGGGCGGTGCGGGCTCGGTCTTCCTTGGCCGAGTCGAGGTATTGGGCGGCGAATTCTGTTAAGAACTGTTCCCATAGCATGGGGATGTTGTCGGCGATGGGATCTAATGCGTCGAGCATGGCTCCTATGTCCCTGGTCCATCCCGTGACGTCTTCTCCTTTCATGTGGGTAAGGGTGAAGGCGATTTTTTTCATGGGGGAATTGAAGCCGCTTACGTCCGCGTTGAGACGCAGGTATCCTTTTACTTCCTCGATGAAATCGTCGGCTTTGGTTCTATCGCCGTCGAACGTTTCCGGGAGTTTGCCCATGGCTCGCACATCTTGTGCTACGGCTACTGGTTGGAGTGGGTTCGGTCCCGCTCCTCCACCGCCTCCTCCTCCTCCACCTCCGCCGCCTCCGCCTCCTCCGCCTCCACCTCCTCCTCCGCCACCTCCTCCTGATGGAGGGGCGCGTTGGAGGGCTTTTTGGAAGGCTTTAGTGACATTGGCTTGAGCGGCGGTCGTTGCAGTGGTGGTGGTTTGGGTGGTGGTTTGAGTTGCCATTGTGGTCGTTTTTTGGGGTTTTGTTAGGGTGGTTTGGGTGACCTGCGACTTTAGTTTTGTCGCTACTGCTTGCGCGAAGGTTGTGCTTTGTTGAATGGGGCTTCGGCGAATTTGCTCGTTTATTTGGTGGTCCTCTTCGTCTGAGGAGTCTCTGCTTGGTTTCTCTTTGGCCGGTTCTTTCTCTTTGGCCGGTTCTTCTACCACTATACTCGGGGTGGTTGCGTCGCTGGCTTCGATGCTGATGTCGAAGTTGTGTATACTAGGTTCGGGTTGCCCGAGTACGAATTCCTTCCTGTTTGTTCCTGGTAGAATGCGGTGCCACACTCCGTTATATATGGTTACTGGTCCGGCGTCTTTGATTTCTAGGTCGCTGGTCCTACAGAACAATTGGATGGCTTTCCCTTTCTTGTTGGCTGACTCGTGTGCTTCGAGTATTCTGATCCTTGAGTTAGGCCTTGTGACGATTAGTTGTTCTTTCGTTAGGTATCTTGGGTGGTTGGTGTCTGCGCCGTCTTTGCTGCTGCTAGCCGTGGTTTTAACAAAGTTGAGTCTAATGTCACCGCCGGTATGGACGAGACGATTAGAGCTCAGTAGTGTCCGTAGTAGTTGGCTCTTCCTTGGGCCTTGTGATGTCGAAGCACGTGCAGCGTCCCCCCTTATGCACTAGGTCGGGGAATACCTCCTGGCAGAAGGCGTACTTGGGTAGAGCGGTCGCGTCTTTAGAGGGGCGCTGGGTCATAAGCTAAGTCTTTACAGCGACTTAGGGGACTAAGGAGTAGAGGGTTCCCGCCTTATCAGTACGTCGATAAGACCCCGCTTTGAATAGAAGGAAGAGACTTCTGTTGTATAGACAGGAGACTCAACTTGCCGCTACCTGGCCAAGTTGGTCGTCCTTAAGTACACAAGGAAATGCTACAAACGAGTACAAAGTATTAGAAACCAGACACGAGGGGCACAGCAATCTGAAACAACACGATGCTGGCCTGCTGTCCATCCACATCAAAAACGAGGCACTACACGCATCAATGACAAGTGATCCGATCAATCCATACAGTACTAACCCGGTTCAGGAACTTACCCCGGTCCACGAGGCATACAAGCTAGCCTCGTCCCAGGAGCCGGTTACAGTGCCAGTAAGATTGAAATAAATGTGAAATAAATAACATTATATAAAAGCAGCAAGCATAAATGGCAACTTACAAGCTAAAAGTGAGATAAAAAGAAATATAACATAAGTGATATTAAATAAAAGCTGCATGCCACAAATGGCAACTTACATTCTAAAAGTCAGATAGGTTAAATATAATGTGAGTGATATCAAATAAAAGCAATAAGCATAAATAAATAGCAACTTACATACTATGATATAGTTGATATAAAATAAAAACAGCAAGTATAGATGGCAACTTACATACTAAAGTGAGATAAGAATAAATATAATGTGAGTAATATAAAATAAAAGTAGCAAGCATAAATGGCAACTTACTTGCTAAAAGTAAGATAAGAATAAATATAATTTGAGTGATATCAAATAAAAGCAGCAGGTATAAATAACAACTTACACCCTAAAAGTAAGATAAGAATAAATATAATATGAGTGATATCAAATAAAAGCAGCAGGTATAAACAACAACTTACAGGCTAAAAGTAAGATAAGAATAAATATAATATGAGTGATATCAAATAAAAGCAGCAGGTATAAACAACAACTTACAACCTAAAAGTAAGATAAGAATAAATATAATATGAGTGATATCAAATAAAAGCAGCAGGTATAAACAACAACTTACAACCTAAAAGTAAGATAAGAATAAATATAATATGAGTGATATCAAATAAAAGCAGCAGGTATAAACAACAACTTACAACCTAAAAGTAAGATAAGAATAAATATAATATGAGTGATATCAAATAAAAGCAGCAGGTATAAACAACAACTTACAACCTAAAAGTAAGATAAGAATAAATATAATATGAGTGATATCAAATAAAAGCAGCAGGTATAAAGAACAACTTACACCCTAAAAGTAAGATAAGAATAAATATAATATGAGTGATATCAAATAAAAGCAGCAGGTATAAATAACAACTTACATACTAAAAGTAAGATAAGAATAAATATAATATGAGTGATATCAAATAAAAGCAGCAGGTATAAACAACAACTTACATACTAAAAGTAAGATAAGAATAAATATAATATGAGTGATATCAAATAAAAGCAGCAGGTATAAACAACAACTTACAGGCTAAAAGTAAGATAAGAATAAATATAATATGAGTGATATCAAATAAAAGCAGCAGGTATAAACAACAACTTACAGGCTAAAAGTAAGATAAGAATAAATATAATATGAGTGATATCAAATAAAAGCAGCAGGTATAAACAACAACTTACAGGCTAAAAGTAAGATAAGAATAAATATAATATGAGTGATATCAAATAAAAGCAGCAGGTATAAATAACAACTTACATACTAAAAGTAAGATAAGAATAAATATAATATGAGTGATATCAAATAAAAGCAGCAGGTATAAATAACAACTTACATACTAAAAGTAAGATAAGAATAAATATAATATGAGTGATATCAAATAAAAGCAGCAGGTATAAATCACAACTTACAGCCTAAAGGTAAGATAAGAATAAATATAATATGAGTGATATCAAATAAAAGCAGCAGGTATAAATCACAACTTACAGCCTAAAGGTAAGATAAGAATAAATATAATATGAGTGATATCAAATAAAAGCAGCAGGTATAAATCACAACTTACAAACTAAAGGTAAGATAAGAATAAATATAATATGAGTGATATCAAATAAAAGCAGCAGGTATAAATAACAACTTACAGGCTAAAAGTGAAATAGAAATAAATATAATATGAGTGATATCAAATAAAAGCAGTAGGTATAAATAATAACTTACAAGCTAAAAGTGAAATAGAAATAAATATAATATTAGTGAAATTAAATGAAAGTAGTAAATACAAATGATAACTTACAGGCTAAAAGTGAGATAGATAAAAATATAATATAAGTGATATTAAATAAAAGCAGCAAGCATAGTTAGTAACTTACAAGCTAAAAGTATAGTAATAAATATAATGTGAGTATCAAATAAAGGCAGCAAGTATAAATGGCAGCTTACATCTTGAGTCTAAAAGTAAAATTAATATAAATATAATATAACTGATATCTAATAAAAGCAACAAGCACAAATGGCAACTTACAAGCTAAAAGCAAGAAAAGGATAAATATAATATAAGTAATATCAAATAAAAGCAGCAAGCATAAATAGCAACTCACATCCTAAAAGTAAAATAAAAATAATATAAGTAATATCAAATAGAAGTAGCAAGTATAAATGGCAACTTACAAGCTAAAAGTAAGATAGGTAAGTAAAATAAGATATTAGTAAAACCCATAAGCATAAATAACAACTTACATCCTAAAAGTAAGATAAAAATAAAAATAATATAAGCTAAATCAGATAAAAGCAATAAGCACAGATAGCAACTGACATCCTATAGATAAGATAAAAACAAATATAATATAAGCCAAACTAAATGGAAGTAATAAGTGTAAATAACAACTTACACTCTAAAGGCAAAAGAAGGATAAATATAATACAAGACAGATTAAATAAAAGTAATAGACATAAAGCATAAATGGCAGCTTACATGCTAAAAGTAAGATAAACATAAATATAAGTTAGATTGGATAAAATAATAACTCACATGCTAAAAGCAAGAAGAATAAATATAATATAAACTAAATATAAAAGTAATGAGTACTCACTTTCTAAAATTAAAAAAGAAAGAAATATAATATAAGCTAGATTGAATAAAAACAATAAGGCATAAATAGAAACTTACATGCTAGAAGTAAATATAATGTAAGTTATATTATATAGGGGTAACAAGCATAAATTGCAACTTACATGCTAAAATTAAGGTAAAAAATTATAATATGAGCTATATTAAATAGAAATAATAAGCATAAATAGCAACCTACAGGCTAAAAGTAAGGCAAAAACAAACATAACATAAGTAACATTAAATAAGAGCAATAAGCATAAATTGCAACTTACATACTAAAATAAGGCAAGAATGTTTATAACACAAATAACATTAAATAAAAGCAGTAAGTATAGTTACTGTAGCAACTTACAATCTAGAGTTGTATAAGAAATTATAAGTGCATAATATTAATATATGTATTAGATTACACTAACCAAATTCCAAAATGGTAATAATCTCAAACCCTGATCAACAAAATCCTTTTGTAAATTCAATGTGCTATTTAGTCCAACTGCTATAAGTCTATCAAGAATATGCATTCTAAAAACATAAAAATAAATATGATATAATACTCATGAAATACACATACAGGTTTGATTCAAATGTCAATTGGCATGCAAGTTTTATAGAGTTTTGCTGAGCCATTGCAAAAATAGTGGCAAGGGTTTCATCTTTTATTGCTTCAAATGTCTTTTTTGTTAATAGTTCACAACCCTCCCCTTTATCTAAACAGCCTTAATATTATTATTGTTGTTATTATAATAATGATTCCCACTCACGATGTGTTTGAACAATGGCTACAGGTGCATGTGCAACATTTTTAAGGGGATCAAGAATATTCTTTTTTGCATAGTTTAAAATGTCACTTCTTGCCACTTGTCTTCCTTTATATTCATCCTTTACTCTGTCAACCAATGCTTCATATTTGGTTAATACTGCAATCACTGGTACTGTCTTGGCTTAGCAATCATAACAATATTGGCCAAGTTAATAGAAACTTTACTTACCATTGGGATTGACTTTCTCAAGAAATGCTAGCTCAAACTCATCGCTAGGCACCCTCGGAGTGTCCATTGGCATGCAAAACCTTTAAGAGCTTCATATCAAGGTTATACAGTAGGAGTTGCCAAGTACTTACCAGATTGCATGAAGCTGATCTTCAGTGCGCGTCTGCTGGGCCCGATTATTGATGAACTTCTGAATATACTCCATACGAAGCTTGCTTGAGTCGGGACCTTCTCTGGCCTCCGTACCATGAGAGTCTGATTCTGCTCCGGCTTCTATCCCACGAGAATCGTGAAAGACAAAGCGTGGGCTACTCGGGTATGTTATCTCGTAGTCGATCACGCTCAATCCACGCTGGAATTTTGTTAGTAGGTGGGAGAATAAATGGAGGCCCCTATCGACTCGACGGACCTCTAACCCTGCCTTGACAAGTGTTGGGTCATCCTATAACCATCAGTTTGGCTAACGATGTTAGATATATGAGGGAAGCCCATACCACCAAGCGTCCTTCTTCATCGCGAATTTCTGGCTTGGCCCCTACCTCACTACCGGTCATTTTCTCAAGGATGGTGGTTTTTCCAGCATTCCGTCGACCTATGATCAGCACACGAAACCGTTTGCATAATCGATTGAGCTCTTCGGATGAAGGGTCCATGTTGGTGAGGTCTGTGAAGCAGAGGAGTCGAAGTGACGATGGAGGGAGCTGACTCGGAGGGAACGTCGGAGGTCTACGAAGTTGAGTCGGAGAAGTTCAAATGCCAACAACAAACCTTATCATCGTGGCCAAATATATTTGTGTTTTATTTACCATCTACTACGACATACATGAAGACTCGTAAACCCATGAAGGGCCTTAATGGAGTACCAAATAAGCCATTCACATGTCTCGTTGCATTGGCACTGCCTGACCTCCTTTGGCTGCTGTGGGGGTCACGGTAAGCGTGTGCCCACAGTCATTGAAGCGTACATGGAGGGGTCTCCCCCCATGCATGTATTGCTGAAACTTGGCTGCATCCCCCCACTCCAGGAAGGAAACAATTCGGAGAGGAACGTGCCGACGGTTGTCTCCGCCTCCGCAACTTGTGCTAACTGAACCACGCCTGCACCCTTTGTCGCGTTGCCGTCAAATAAAATCTGACAAGACCGCTAACTCAACATCTTGGAGATAACCTTATTTCATCAAATCACATTCGACACCTCACAACTCGCCCAGTTCATTAGTCGCACACCAAAGTTCAAGACACTCGATGAAGCACGCGTGGGCATTTTTGAACGCAGCGTTTGGATCACGCTTCCACAGGCAAACGGCGGAAAGCTCGAATTGGGAATGTCATGTAGACAGCAGTCAGATTGGCGGCTTTCGTCTCTGGCACAGATCTGCAGCTAGTCCTTTGTTCGGGCTCTCGTTCCCACCGTGAAACAACTTTACATCCAGAATAGATCTCCGCCACCGCGCTGGCAAGGCGATTTCGATAACAATCTATGGCTTGAAGTATCACATCCATTTATCGCTATAAAGATTCTCTACATATCCTATGTTTTTGTGCAACGTATCGCGGATGCCCTGCAAATGCTGGTCGGGGAAAGCGTGACTGAAGTGGGCCGTGTTACCCGCCCTGCAGACTCTTTTCTTGGATGAGCTAGGCCCACTGGCATCGGGATCTGTCCCGGAAAACATTGTACAAATTGTTGCCACACGACAGCTTGTCGGTCACTCTATTGCCGTTTTACTCTGGAGAAGTTTCTTTTAGTTAGAAGTTACATAGATCTATAAATGCTGTCTGTTTCTATCCCATCGATGTTTAGTGCCATCCACTTACCACCGGCCATTCTTCTCAACACTTTACTGGCTCCTGAGACATCAGTTAACAAACATATAGTATTACTTGAATAAAGCTAAATGATTCTAACTGAGGTCATTGTCGACCATGTGGGCAGCTGGCTCTATAACAGTCCTCGAGCGTGCTACGATTGATCCGGAACGGACCGCTACCTCAGTAATTCATCGTTAGATATCTATTACAACGACGCAATACAATATGTGAGGAAAAACAGAAGAGAGAGTATTAGGCTTCCATCGCCTCCGGACTTTCCTCTAACCTCCGTCGCTTTCGCTCCTGATATCGCTCCAGCGCCATCTGAATGTCCGTGTCGTTGTTTCGTCTCGCGACGAGACGGGCAGTGGCCTCTCTTTCCTGCCGCTCCTTCTCCTTCACCATTCTTTCTCGCTCTTCTGCAAGCTGATCAGAGATCTCCCGCATCCGTCGTTCATTAACTTCTTTTCGACTAGCAGCTGATCCAACTGCATGATGGACCTCCACAGGAGAATCGTCTGCTTTTTTTGTCGTGTGAAGACCAATTCGCCTCGTGTTTGGCGCAGATAAGTTCAGACCGGCGGAGAGAAGTTCGCGCTTGTCAACGATTTGATTGTCTTCGTTCAGTTCTACGTCTTTTCCCTGCTCGCGAGCAAGACGGGCGAGCTCTGCATCCGATTTCGGAATGAACTCAGGTGGTCGGACAATGGTGAGATTAGGGATCGCCCCTTGTGGCCCTTTGACCGTTCTTGAACTTGAACCTGACTGGGTCGCTGCAACAGTTTCTTCGTGCTTTTGCTCCGATTCCTCCAACAGTTTGCGGTAAAAGTGAGCCATACCCCCAGATGAACCACGCTTCTTCTCCAGTTCTAGTGCATATCAATTAGAACGTGTGTCCGTGTGTAAGTAGCCAGTACACACCTTCTCGTGCCCTCTCTTCTTCTTCCGCCCTGCGCACTTCCGCCATCTGATCCTTGTATGCTTGAGTCACGAAGGCTTCCTTGTCACGAAACTCATCTCCTTCAGCTTCTCTTTCTCTCTGGATCATTTTTTCTTCCGCTCTCAAATGATCCAATCTGCGAGTGGCAGCCGTCGTCAATAGGCCACTGATGTATTTAGGCTTAAAAGGTCAACCTCAGTTCATGACGAGCGCACCACGTTGAGGGGAGGTAACTTACTTTTCTTTCCTTGGTATCTCGCTCCTTTGCCTCCTTCTGCCTAGCTTTAGCATCCTGCATGCTCTCCCATACTTCATCATACTGATAGACGGTGGCGTCAATCTGTTTTTCCTTCTCCATGCGCTTCTGTGCTGATTTTGACAACTGGATGTTACGTGCAACCAAGTCGCCGTTTCCCGTGCCGCCGTTACATGCAGATTCGAATGCATTATCGTCGGTAGTGTCATCTTCGAGCGATCCAAAGGCGGCCGGACGCTTGAGTGAAGGAGCGTCGCCAACTGACTTGGCGGCGGCCTTGTTGGTGAGAGAGAAGGATAGTTTCATCACAGTACATTACGTAAACCTGCAGCTATCGTCGTACAACTTGAACACCACTAGCACTTCTTTACGTTGGTGAGCGTCATCTCAAATTTGATCATGGCACAAGGCGGATTCGATAGAAGACGTGTCCATGGTCCCAATGAGAGCTTTCAACCTATCTTTGATGATGACTATGAAGAGCGCGGCCTCCTGTACAAGGGCTGGAAACTAGGGCAGACACGCAGGAACAGACGGGCTGAGGACATTCGACCTATATGTGCGAGGTACACAGCTATTTCTCTATGCTTCTTACTAAACAAAGGTGACGCAGACAGTTCTGAAGACGGGCTTCATAAAACAGGCCAACGGCTCTGCATATATTGAAACAGAGCGCACTAAAATCGCATGTGCAGTGTGAGTCACTTGTAATAGTCATGATCGACTAGCAGCACTGAACTGGACTTTTATTTAGGTACGGTCCTCGTCAGTCAAAGAGCTCCGCATACCACGAAGTTGGGAGGTTAAGTGTGGAAGTCAAATTCACACCATTCTCATCCCTGGTGCGGAGAGTACCCATCCGAGTAAGGTGCTTATGACTCTATCGAAGCCATTCGTTTCATTGCATCGTTTTGTAGGATGCGGAGGACAGATCCGTAGCCAATCTAGTCCAACAAGCACTAGTCCCTAGTGTGCGGCTGGACTTGTTGCCAAAATCTGTGGTAGACATATTCATAACTGTCATTGAATGCGACGGTATCGAGAGCTGCGTCGCAGCCGCCACAGTCGCTGCATCTACCTCACTGGCGAAAGCTGGAATAGAGATGCTTGGCTTGGTTATATCATGCGCTGGAGTAAGCTCAAGCCTGCGTCTATTCTTATATTTTCTCAAGATCGAACTATTAGGCCGTGGTTGGACACGATGTTTGGTTGGATCCTACCGATGAAGAGACGCAGCTGGCATCTGGAATGTTGTTGTGCGCATGTATGCCCGCTCTGGGCTCGACGACAAGCGTTTGGCAGACTGGTCGCATATTTCCGACCAAGGCATTTCAGGTGGGCGGCAATTGATTTCCTCTGCTCGTTTGTTGACCCCAAGACGTAAACGGCAGAGTCTTCAGCTATGCCAAGAGCGATGCGTCGAAATCCATCACACTGTGGTACAAGCACTTCGTGAAGATGAGAATGAAAGTAGCAGTTAGTCGTCACTGTAATATTTTTGTTACCCGCACGGCGAATACTTTTGTGCGGTGTCATCTTTGACAACTACCCATTTGATCACCATGGTCAAGGTTTTTTCGATTGAAGTTCTGTTGTGACAAATGGGGAAATTGCCTTCCGTCGCGCAATGAGGTCAGGTTCAAACGTTCGGAAAGGAATCGGACCGGCGCTTCTCTCCAAATACAGTAGTTACTAAAATAGTAACTGAACCTCGGGTACAGTATCGGCGTATCGCCAGGAAAAGGACAACAAAATCCCGCTCTTTATGAACCACTCACGGTTACCTCAAGATTTCGTAGAACAAGAGCGATCATCATTGCGTTCGAGATCTTCTCATGATTCAGATGACTCGTTGACGGCCCTTGAACTGCTCGAAGGTGCAGCACCGACAGCTCACCACAGAGCACGCTCCCTCTCCGGATCGAGCTTTGGATTTGAAAGGGACCTGTTGCCGTTGAGCGCAAGTTTGAGTGAGTCGGAAGAGGTCCGGGGTGCTAGTGGGGAGAAAACTATTGGGTTTATCAATGGTACGCTGGAACTTACGTCGCGTTTAGACCTTGGTTAATTGTCGGGACCTCACATTCCTTAGGCGTGGCTTTGGTTGCGGGCGCACAGGCGAGTTCTGAACACTTTTTTTTGGTTCTAAACGGGGCTGTTAATCCTCTGTTAGATCGGGTCAGGAATATTGTATGCCAATGCCACACGCAGAGCGCACAGATACTAAAACACCGCCGTAGCTCATCACCGGGGGTGGTCGTTGCAAACACCGGGAGCGTCGGTGCTAGTCTTATCGTGTGGTTATTGTCTGGTTTGTTGGGTTGGACGGGCGCAAGTAGCTTTGCGGAGCTGGGATCCGCGATACCATTGAATGGCGGAGCTCAGGCATACTTGGCTTACTCGTACGGTCCGCTTGTGTCCTACTTGTTCGCCTGGACAGCTATATTTGCTTTGAAACCTGGTACTGTTCTATGCCCTCCTGCTCGAAAGTAATACCTAATCCAATATGTCCCAAGGGGGCAACGCTGTCATCAGCCTCATATTTGCAGAATACCTCAACAGACTTTTTTGGCATGCGACTCGTAATGATGTTTCACCGGATGAGATTCCACAATGGGCCATTCAGATCACAGCGATTGTGGCTGTTTCATTGATTACCTTTGTGTGTGTAATTACGCGAAGTTTAGGAACTAGGATTGCCGTCGTCTTCACAAGTGTAAAGGTGCGGGCCCAATAAGCATTCTGGGCTTGGCGACACTTACAGTACTGCTTCCCCTCTAGATTCTCTCTTTGGTATGCACTTCCCCGCTCACCTTCCTGAACAGCTTTAACTATTGTTAGATATCCATAACCTTACTTGGTATAATTCAACTGGCAAGGGGTCGAGCAACTACCTCGTTTACAACATCCGTTTTCAATGGGACATCTACGAGCCCGTCTGCATATGCCCTTGCCCTTTATTCGGGTCTTTGGGCATTCGACGGCTGGGATCAAGCAAACTATGTTGGAGGGGAAATGTCTGAACCAGAAAAAAACATTCCGCGGGTCATACACCTCAGCATGTTCACTGTGACGGTTCGAGTTTATCGACATTGTCAACGTCCATAACGTCTGAACCTGCTTTGCAGTCGTTGTTTCTGCTTGCTAATATTTCCTACTTCGTGGTGCTCGATAAGGTAGAACATCTACCTCTTCCACTGATTATGCTCGTTGCATTAAAACTGCGTTAGAGTACTGTGGAGCTAAGCAACACAGTCGCTCTTGACTTTGGCCGTGCACTTTTTGGCCCAGTTGGGGGTTCCATCTTCGCCTTCATGGTCGCCTTCTCGTGTTTCGGGGCGATGAATGGTGCGTCACTGCTTTCACTTCACGTTATGGATACGCCGACTGCGGCATTAGGCTCCTTTTTCACTGCAGGACGTTTGATCTACGTTGCGGGTAGGGAAGGATACTTACCTGCTATGTTTGGACGGCTACATCCGACCAGGAAGACCCCCTTAAATGCCATGCTCCTGCAGGCAGGCATCACAATTGCCTTCATACTTCTGGGGGGTGGTTTCCGCTCCCTCATCAATTTTACTGTCGTGGCTTCCTGGGCATTCTTTTTTCTCACTGTACGTCTCTCAGCTAGTACCTGTGTCTATGGCTAAACTGCTCAAAGGTCCTGGGCCTTGTCATTTTGAGAATTAAAGAGCCGACTTTGGACAGGTACGTATCATTCACCTGGTACGAGATCATTGATAATGTCGGATATGTAGACCGTATAGAACATGGATTACGACACCCCTGACGTTCTGTGCAGTGCGTGTTTGTCTTTTGATCTTTGCTAGCAGCTGACCAGCCTAGGTTGCGTTATTCCTCCTGCTCATGCCAATCATTGCGGCGCCACTAGAGGCGCTGGCTGTTCTTGGTGCGTTGAAATAGCACAGCCTGTCCCTATTGTGCTGAGAAATGCCAAGGATTTGTCTTGTCAGGCATCCCTATGTACTACCTTACTCAACACGGAGCATCCCTTCGATTTCGTGGGTATCAGAACGTTTGCTATCATGATAAGCCTTACTTGACGTGTGCTTTGACAGCGATTTTGTCGCCTCTGTTGTCACGACTTTATGGACAATCAACGAGGACACCTGGGTTTGGGTGGCAGCCAGTCGCTACTGATGCTGATTCTGATGGGATCGAAATGACGGAAAGTAGATAATTCTAGACAGGTTAGCTCCAGCATCCGCAAGACGGATTTAATATTTGCGTGATGTAAAGGGCCTGATGATATGAAAAGGAAAAGGTCTGCTATTTTCCTGAGCACGTGTCCGCAAGTGGGCGCTGATCGGTTGATTGAGTTGATTGAAAATCGAGACTAATCGGCCCGGGCACTTGGCTCGTTTGACGCTCACGGGACAAACTCAAATTCCAACCCCCTGTTGACGAATTCCTCGGTGTTCACGTTCGTTTGTATCCGCGGAATTGGTCCGCCCGCACTGGCTGTACAGTCTGCACCTTTCCTCGTATTACCCGAGATTGCATGGTCTGCTGCGGTGGCGTCTGCTAATTTCAGTACAGCCTCATATGAGCTTTGCATAAATACTTTCCTGCCTTGTTCTCCAAACTGGCCAGCTTGGAATCCGCAGTTTTTTTCTCTCCTCTGGCCAGTTTGGAATCTGCCGTTTTTTCTCTCCTCGCGCCTCCAAGGTCGCGAACCCACCGCCACCAGTCAAAATGTCCGAGTCGACACTTCCTTCACCTTCTCAGCTGCCCAATCCCGATCCAACCACACCTGCCTTTGACAACGACGTCGAGTGGATCACAGCATATTTAAAGATCCATGCCCTTAGCCACACAACCTGGCGATATGCCCACCTCTTATGGCTCGGAATAGGCCTGGTCTCGGTCACTTTTGCGGCATCCCATCTTCTTGGTTTACGATCGGGAGTTCTCGGAGCCTACTGGAGCAAGTGGTCCCTGCGTCGTCGGACATGGCGGAAGAAGCATTCTTTAGCTCAAGCCAAAAGCGGCCAACCTCACAAGCAACCACTTCTTCTGCCCTCGAATGCGCAACTCCTCACTCTCTCCGCCCTGATCATCGGATCTCTGGCGGCCACCTTCATAGGACCTGATTATATAGCGCCCTCACATAGGTTGTTCCACCGTGCCGCGGTACCCGATGTTGCCGCATACATCCCCCAATATACCATTCAGAAAGTTTGGTGGGCCTCTGGAAATAGGGCTGGCCTCATAGCCTTTGCGCTCTTTCCACTTTGCATCCTCTTTGCCCTCAAGCGACCTCCTTTCGCAATTTTTGCCATACCCCTTTTCACGAATATTCATTCCGACAAACTCATATGGCTTCACCGCTGGATTGGCCGGTTCATCTGGGCGTTGGTAGCCTTGCATGCAACATTATGGAGCGTGCAGTTGTTCAGGGACACACGCATTGACACAGGCGATGTTGCGTATATTTACGCGTGGCATTACCAGAAATTCATCTTCGCTTGGACGGTGAGCATATATTTCCGGATCATCTGTAACCTTGAGTAATACTTACGAACATCTATGTTAGGCGTTTGTTCTGTTCACTCTTCTCATTTTGCTGTCATTAAGACCTATTCGAGACAAGTACTATGATACATTCTATATTCTTCACGTTATCCTTGTCCCCGCTACTATCATTATGTCAGCGCTACATCACCCGCCTTTGTGGTGGTGGTGTTGGCTAGCCCTCCTGCTATGGGCAGGAGAGAGAATATGGCGGACAACAAGCTGGCTATATCTTAATGGTTTCCTGGGCAGACGCTTTTCCATCCCTCCCATGGCCTTGACCAATCAGAAGCTCCCTACCCACAGCCAAGGCTGGGAACTGCATTCCATGTTTCCGGATGTGGAGCCTAGCAACTTCGCCGTCAATAATCCGCTATCCCTGTCCCGAACTTCGTACCTTGCGTCGTCAAAGCCTTCAATTTATCACCACGCCCGCCTCTCATCTACTCATTCGCTCCTACCCCCCATTTCGTCCACATTTTCTATTCCTGTCGGTTATGCGCATGCAGAGATCCTTGCGGGTCGCACCATACGATTACGAATTGTAACACCTGGCCGTCTTACCTGGGCTCCAGGCCAGCATTTTCTCATTTGCATCCCATTCCTGTCCAAAATCGCATCCCATCCATTCACTGTCGCGTCCGTTTGTGACAAACAAAAACTCGGCGGCGATGGCCGAACGATCGTGTTCCTTATTCGTGCCAAAAACGGTTGGACCAAGGACCTATGGACGACAGTTGTCGGACACCTCGCGCACGGACAACGACATCCACCAGGGGAAGTCCCGGAGGGAACAATCTTACCAGCGACTGGTATACTATTGAAAGCCTGGGTTGATGGGCCATTTGGATCTCCGGTGCGAACTAATTGGAGCGTGTACTCTACTGCCGTAATTGTTTCTGGTGGATCAGGAGCGTCGTTTGCGATCTCTGTCCTGGAATACCTTTGCCTATGCATGGCAGGTCGCGACGGCAGATCTCTAGGTGGCACTATGGGGAGAAGAGACAGTCTCTCTATACGACGAATTCGGTTTATATGGATATTACGGGACTTCGGTGAGTTATTGTTTGTTCTTGTGCTTTTGAAAGAGCAGTTAATTAATCATGTGCGCACACAGCTCATATGCAATGGTGTGCGAGCATTCTACATCGTTGTCAATTGCTTGTTCCACCAGAGTCGCTGCAACTTGACCTATTTGTGACAAACTTTAATCCTCCCCCTTCCCGTGCCCTCCGCGCTAGCAGCCTAATGCCGTCTAGTACCTCCGATACATCATTCTCATCGGCTACTCCTACATCGATCGAAGTAAAGGGCGTTGCACTTGACCAAGACGATCTTATTGAAGCACAAATGCCTGACGATGATTATGTTGATCTAAGTTACTATATGGGAGATTACACCATGGAAGGAGAACTAGGCCACGAAGAACATCGACTAGATCTCACCAACTTCGATGGAGACAATGACGACAGAGTGCGAGGCGAGAGTACTCTCAATCGTGCGCTCAAGAAAGAAGGTACAGTACGACGAGCGATTACGCGCAAGAAGAAAGAATCGCGCAGACCAAAGCGATTTTCGGGAGCAAGGGTTGATTCAAGGCCAGGGAGACTGCCCAACTTACCAGCATTCTCCGAAGAAGCTGCTCAACCACAGCCGTCTCCGCCCGCACAGTCCCTGGAGAGCCCTGCTGTTCCAAGCTGCGATGCGCTTGGACGGCATCATGAGGCTGCTATCAAATCTTCGCACCTCTTTATACAATCTATTGACACCCCGGTGCCACACGCGCCGTCTTCCATCGAATTGGATAAGTCGGGATACGAGGATGGGTGCAAGGAAGGTTCTCAGCAGATGAAGCGAATGTCGACGATGTCCATTGCTTCTCAGGAGTCCAGCAGGCAGGCCCTGATACGCGAAGTGGTCGAGGAACCTCAACTTGAACTCGGCGAACAGGAGATGCGAGACATCAGCGTTATGGCCGAGTTTGCGAGGCCTGGACGGCCAAAATTCGATATGATTTTGCGGGATGAAGTCGGCATGGCTGGCGGCCGTATTGTCGTTGCATGTGAGTAATATATTATAACGTCATTTCCCGGCTTATGGAGAGATCTTGTTCAGGTTGTGGGCCAACGACGCTGAACGCGGTTGTCCGTAAGGCGGTTGCGGCTCAGATTGACCCGTCACGAGTGAGACAGGGTGACAATAGCGGATCGATTGACCTCGTAGTAGAGGAGTTTGGATATTGACCAGGGGGCAGATAAATTATGAGTAGTTACGGTTTGATTTGATTATTCGAGAAGATGGACAATTCTGGTCTGCTCTAGTTGAATGGACGCTTATTTTCTACTTGTCTTACGTAACTTTGGTCTATGAGTCACCTTCGTCTGACCAGGATACTGAGGCTGATACTTCCTCAGAGTTGTCTCGGCCACATGGCCAGTCCTTCCCAAAATTCTATTATTGTCCCCGAAGGCTTCACCCTCCACACCGAGAATACGTCCCACATACTGCTGCCGTCCAACAATGAGGCCTTCCTTAACCCTGTCCAGGAGTTCAATAGGGATCTAAGCGTCGCCGCCATTCGGGTCTGGAGCGAGGAGTTGAACAAGAAAAAGGAAGAGCGATGGAGACAGGCGCGGGAGAGGAGACAAAAGAAAGCAGGGAAACTGCCTGCTCCGGATAGGAAACGGCCCAAGCTTGAGGACGATGTTGTGCAAGAAGGGTGAGTGGTTGGCACCACGCCTTACCCGCAACTACCCTCACGGACGTTAGTGCATCAGTACCACCAAATGAATATGCAAATCCGGAAGACACAGTTGGGGCTGTCTCAGACCCTGCTGCCCATGCAAAAGAGGCGGAGGTAAATGCCCGTGATCGGCGCGCTCAATATCGTCTTTTCTGAACCCGGCTTCGTATAGTATCGACCTCACAAGTCTGTCATATTGGAAGCCTTGTCCGCAACTGGGCTCCGTTCTATCCGCTACGCCAAAGAAATACCTCTTGTCAGGTTGGCTTGCCATTCCATTTTCATCATGATCCGAGTCTTTGTTCTTTTCTTATGTCCGTTCCCAAAGATACGTGATAGCAAATGATCTGTCACCTTCCGCTACAACGGCGATGATCCGGAATGTAGAATTGAACGGTCTCGGCGGCGATGGGAACGTTGGTCCAGACACGGCGGAGACCGGACGCCAAGGAAAAGTCAGGGTGAATCAAGGCGATGCTCGGTGAGCGGTGCCTTAGCTCCGTTTCCGACATGTTCTGATTGATGGATTATATCCCCCAGAATGTTGATGTATTCCCATTCCCCGGAACGTAACAGAGTAGACGTCGTTGATCTGGACCCGTATGGAACTGCTGCCCCTTTCATTGATGCTGCTGTTCAATGCATTACAGACGGAGGTATGCTGTTCCCACCCGCATCGAATTCCCGCTAGAGCTTATTGGGACAACACAGGCCTCTTGTGTGTGACATGTACGGACCTCTCCGTCCTAGCCACCAACAACTATCCAGAGAAATGGTGGGTCCGTCCCTACTATGCTTATTGTGGTACGGTATTCATCAAGCTCATAGCTACTCCAACTATGGCGGTGTTTCAGTCAAGGCTGAATACTCTCATGAAGCGGTGAGTCGATGCATTGGACGTTATTTTCGAGTCATGATGAGAATACTAGGCTCTCCGGCTGGTCCTTCACACCATCTCAACTTCGGCTGCACGGTATGGGCGGTATATCCAACCACTTCTGTCTCTTTCAATAGATTTCTACGTACGATTGTTTGTGAGAGTACAGACGGCACCTATAGAGGTCAAGAAAGTTGCCAGGTTCGTAAACAAGCTCTACAACGGTTGTTACTCCCTCATCTATGTCCGCAGCCAGACATCTGTCTATTACGTATGCTCCGGTTGTCAATCCTTTCATGAACAGCCGCTAGGCAGGGTGACAGAAAAAATCAATGATCGCGGCAACCCTACCGTGTTGTTTAAAACACACGTTGGCCCTCCGGTGTCCGAAAAGTGCCCCGAGTGTGGATCTCCGTTGCACGTCGCAGGGCCGATGTGGAATGGGCCGATACACGACCCGCAATTCGTGGGTCAAATCCTAGAGCACCTGGAAGATAACGAAGATAAATACGGGACTTGCACACGCATGAAGGGCATGCTTACAGTCGCGGAAGAGGTAAGGGCGCTTCGACATTTATTTATGATATTAGTCCTGCCGCTCATCGAGGTACAAAGGAACTGTCGGTGCCGTTCTACTTCACGCCTTCAAGGGTGGCGAGTTTCTTCCACTCTATCTGTCCCTCTTTGAATGAAGTAGCGTCAGTTGGATGGCACGGTTTTGGGCGCGCCGTTGAGCTTATGTTCAGATTTTAGCTCTGCACTGCTTCATGCTGGACACCAAGTGTCTCGATCGCATGCTGCGCCTGGCTCACTGAAGACCTCAGCAACGAGAACAGATCTTCATGACGTCTACCGGTGTTGGGTTAAGAAGCACCCGGTGAAGATGGAGAAAATCCCTCCAAATTCTCCTACCCAAGTTCTGTTGCAGAAAGAGCCAAGGTATGCACCGCCCGGAAAGAATTGATTTTACAAGTTGATGTCACACTCACGCGCCGTCAACGCTGTAGTTTTGAAGCCAATTTCACTTCGCATCCCCTTGCGGTAACCCAGTCATCTAAGGTAAAGTTAGTACGCTACCAACAAAACCCTACTCCAAACTGGGGGCCAGCCGCGAGAGCAGAAAGCGGAATCAAAAGAAAACGACACGACAAGGACGAATGATCGTATCATAGTACATAGCGATATCTAGTAATGATAAATTCCAGTCCATGGGTAATGAGTACATTGATGTGACGGGAGGTAAATAATGTGATTGGGCCGACGCCGATGTGACGAGAAGAAAAAGAAAGAAAAAAAAAAGAAAAAAAAAAGAGTTGGGACACTGCTACATCGTTCATGAAAGTGTATCCTTGACCTTCAGCCCTTTCGTGGTAGCCTTTTTCTTCAACCAAGAATGTAGCAAAAGATCTCCCGCAGATGGCCGAATTTCATGGTCGAGTTCGAAGCAGAAGTCTAAGAAATTTTGGGCGTCAGCCGAAATGTCAGAGGGGATTGGGGGTTTCGCAGAAAAAGAACCGATCTACATCATGAGACGTTGGTTAGCGAACGAGGAGGTCAAAAATGATCCGAGGCATAATACCTTAAAGATGGCCTGCATCTGGTTGAGCTGGGCCCAGGGATGCTCTCCCGTAAGCATCTCGACGATCAGGCACCCAACGCTCCATATATCAGCCTTCTTCGTGTACGCGACCTGTTTGACAACCTCTGGGGCCATCCAATAGACAGAGCCCTGGAGCGAAGGACGGTGCAGGCGATTTCCTGGCAGGAGATCTTTTAAAGCGTCTTAAGCCCCGAACTCCGATGAGAGGTGACCACGTGACTCACTGTCTTCCAACTTTTTAGAGATGCCAAAGTCGGAGATCTTGATACCGCCCTTGTTGTCCACCAGGACGTTCGCACCCTTGATATCACGATGGACGATACCTCGTTCATGAACGTAGTGTAATCCCTCCAGAATTTGACGAACAAAGTTGCGGACAAGAGGTTCTTCAAATGCACCATAGTTTCGCAGCAGTGCGGCAACAGAACCACCTGGAACATATTCCAAGAAGATGTTGAAGTACTCTTCGTCGGAAGATGAGTCTGTTAGAGGCGCTTATATGTGAGTGAAGAGACTACAAGCCGCTGAAAGACGCACAAAGGTATTGAACGATATTCTCATGCTGGAAGTCTTTCAATAGTTCAATCTCCCGCTCCAAGGCATCGATCATCGTCTTCTTTCGCTCATCAGACGCCACTGTGGGAACTTCTACTTGTTTCACTGCCATGAGCAGTCCGTTTGTGGCGTCCATGCCAAGGTAAACCTTCCCGAAAGACCCCGCACCAATCAAGGCACCTTTGATCCATTTTATTCCTAGTTGTGGCCGTCAGTACAAACTATTGCCACAAAAGATAATGCCCATACCTCCTGATGCAATGGCACGCCCGGTTTCATCGTCATCTTCATCCGAGGTATCAGACATATCCCCTTCAAGATTGATATCGTCGTCGTCGTCTTCTCCGACGCTCTCTGTGGGAACATCCACAGGCGCAGCAGGCGTGTGCTCCTCGTCACCTTCTGCATTGATGGCTGTCCAACCGTTGTCCACGTCATTTTCCCGCCGACTCTCAACTTCCGCGGTGATCTCATCCACGGTGACGAAGCTCGCACTGTCAGAAACATCCCGCTTGCTTCGCAATTCCGTAATGTAGCTCATTCGCTTTATTGACGAGCCTGACGATAGACGTCGGTCCTGTGCTGCTAGCTTGTCCATTGATTCTGTGAATGATTCTAAGGAAAAGTCGACGGGGGGTAGAAGGTTTGCATGTGAAATCCGATCCTGGATGCTTGGTGTCTTTTCCTCATCTCCGTTTTCCAGGGGAAGTGAGTCGCCGTCATCGGTGGACAGGGATACCCTCGGAGGTCCCTCACTCGAGTCACCGCTCGCATATTCTCCATATTGATTCAGCTTCTCCGGAACCGGCGGCGCGACAGAGTATACCGAGCCACGTTGCGAGGATGCCTTGCGCGAGCCGACGGTGCTAACGCTGAAGCGCGAAGACGAAGGTGGATTGAATGAAACTGTACTATCACGACGACCAACGCTACCTCCTGCCCTGAGCATGCTGTTGCGCGCAGTGCGCTCGAGTACTTTCTTCTCCGTGAAAGGGAAGTATTCCGTAAGATGGTTTGTGATAAGCTCGCTAGTTGGTCGCTGACCGAAGAAGTTGCGTAGTCTGGCGGGCGCCTTGAAGAGGTTGGCGGGTTCCTTCTCATCACTGTCTGTTTGTGTGGGAGAGGATGGAGACTCGAGGGATTTTTCCGGGTCTTCCACCCCCAGACCACTAAGTACGCTGACCGTGCTCGCGCGTTTCATACGCTTAGGGGTTGGGCTTGGATCGTTTGTAGATGAGGGATCGTCACCATCATGACCAGAAGATTTAGATGGGAATACAAATCCGGTCGGACTGGTAGCTGCACCATAACCGATAGCTTTGGGTCGCTTGGCTTTGGTCATACGCCGCAAAGTCAAGCCACGCTCGCGCGCGGGGTCATTCGGAGGCGCGTGACATACTGAGAGCAACTTTGCCTCAGTAAGCGGGCGACCTGTAGAAGCTGAGCAAGCGAAGACAGGTTTGACACACAAGGACGTACCTGGGGATGCCTCATTTCCCCAGTCGAGAAATACGGACCAGCCATCGACTGAGAGTCCTCCATCACTTGTGCCGACACGATCAGCCCCTTCTAACTCTGTGTTCTTGGCACCAAGCTTCCCAAACTTCTTTAATACTTTCTCTAGCACCTCTACGCCCCCCGCGCAGTCTTCCACGTTTATCGTAGCTGAATGTCCTTCGTCTCCAAGCATGAACTTGACCAGTTTACGTCGAAGATCGACAAGTGAAGGCGGAGCACCAGAGGAAGAAGCATTGGCGAAAGGTCCACGCCCAACTACGAAAGACGTTGGGGGAGGAGGGGAGGCGGATGGAGCGTTGGGCTGAACGGGAGTCTGCTGTGACGAAAATGATTCCGCTATGGGTGAAAGCACATTAATGGCGTGAGACGAGGTTTGAAGACCCTGAGCATATGGGTGGTTGGAGCCAGACGGGCGTTGAGTAGGCTTAGTAGGGGTCGAGCTGCTTTGGCTACCAGAAGACAGATTTCTTCCGTGTGTGGTTGCTGGGATGGGGGATCGAGTACCGGATCGGTGGGGGATATTGGGAAGAGGGGACTGTGAACGATTGGGACTTTTGGCAGCGGTAATTCCTGCCTTGGGGTCCGGGGGAAGACCGTATCCTGACCATGTCGTAGCAGATTGTGGAGTGAGGAGAGTTGGAGCAGGTGGAAGAGGTTGTGAAGTAAATTCCGGGGCGTCGA
Organism: Russula emetica; assembly: GCA_015178925.1. NCBI lineage: Eukaryota > Fungi > Basidiomycota > Agaricomycetes > Russulales > Russulaceae > Russula > Russula emetica. Next base: position 629,938 of record WHVC01000004.1, on the reverse strand, counting down.
ACTGAGTGGGCGTCTTCCGTCCGTGTAGAGCACGGTTGGCTGGGCGGACAGTTGCAGACACCGATGACGGCGGGGCCGGGGCCGGTGGGAACCCGCGAGGGATGGGAGGGAGAGGAAGATGGGGACCTCTGGAACTACCAGACTGAGAGCTTCCGGGAGTGGCGATCGGGGTTGTCGAAGAAGACGGCGTAGCGGTAGAGACAGGGTGTGGAAGGGGACGGACGTGATTTGTGCGAAACGAATCCGAGCCAGTGGGGTTGTCACGGATGATATGAGGAAGATTAGGTTGAGGGTTTGCGGAAGGCCCGAGCTGGAGAGGGGGCGGCCGAGTATGTTCTTGCCGGCGGGCAGCCAATCTTGATGTCGGCGAGGCTGTGGAACCAGTTTTTCGGAGCCCTAAGTCACTCTCGTTCGCACCTACGACGGCTCTTGATCGAAATGCACCGTACGTAGACGTCCACTCGCCGCGACTGGAACATCTCTGTCTGAGTGCCTTGACAGCATTCAGAATCCTGAGCCGGTCGCCGACACTAGGAATACCTATTTCTTTGAGGGTAACTTGGTCCAATTCGAGAATGACATCTCCTCTGATATCGCTCGTCCGAAATGTCGTCGCATGGTGACCGCACTTGATGTTAGTGAGCCAGGCGGAAACGTGGGAGTCGGACCAGGCCCGCAAGAAATCACCATAATTCATGGCGGGGGGGAGGTCGAGTATGCTGCTGGTATGAGTGCTAGATGTCGGGGTACCGGGTAAAGAGCCTTGAGAACGGGAATACAAGGGAGAAGATACGGAACGGGCGGACTGAGTGAAAGAGGTGTAGGAGGCGGAGGGCGAGGTTGGTGGGGATGAAGGTGGAAGGTTGTCGATGGCCATGGTTGCGGCAGCCATGATTGATGACGATTAAAGGGAGGGAGACAATCACGGCGGCTGTATGCGCGTGAAACAATACCACCGCTCGTCACAACGGGCTGTGTGCGACCGCGACCGGTGACAGCGCCAGCCGGTTAGCGCTGAGCGCTGATTTGGTTCCCACGCATTTTGTCTCAATAAGGTGCCTGACAACCTTTTTCATTCCCCCCGTCTTGCCTTTCTTTTTCTCCCCGCCATATTCCCCTTCTCCCTTTAGTCCCTCCTTTCGTCCCTTTGGTCAACATACCCTCTTCCTCTTTCATCGTTGATTCTCCTGATCTGTGCACGCAGTATAGAAATGCGCATTCCGTGGACCGCCTGGTCCTTCCTCTCCCTCGCCGGTCTGACCCTTGCCGCGCCGTATTCTGATGACCTTGTTCAGTATAATATTAACATGAACCAGAATGCGCAGTCTCCTACCGACTACACAACATCTCGTTCAAACACTACCTACACGCCTTCCCCCGAAAACTGGCGTGCCATTCCTTTTTACACCATCCTCATGGACAAATTTGCCGACGGCGACCCTTCAAATAATGATTATTTCGGTACCATGTTCGAGTATGACTGGCGAGAAACTCAGTTACGCGCTGGTGGTGATCTCAAGGGTTTGGTGTCCAAGTTAGACTACCTTTACGGTATGGGCATCAGGGGGATCTTCATCTCCGGTACTCCTTTCATCAATATGCTCTGGCAAGCGGACAGTAAGTCTTTATCAATTGATTTGTCTCATTTTCCTATGTATCAAACTCGTGCTAGGTTATTCTCCCCTCGACTTCTCTGTACTCGATCCACACTGGGGCAACCTGACTGACTGGCAGAACACCATTGATGCAATTCATGCCCATAACATGTACATTATGGCTGACTTCACGGTCGGCACCATGGGCGATCTGGTCGGTTTTGATGGGTGTGTACGGATCAATTTTGCCTTACGGCATTTTGTTTACTTGTTCCAGATTCTTGAACACTTCGACGCCATTCGACCTCAATGAGCATGACGCTGTCTGGAAGGACCCGATATATTTCCCATGGGACTTTCACCAGTACAAGGATTTCCAGGCACGTCATCCTTCTCATATGCGAGAGAGCTGACCATAGCGAACGGCTGCACCAGATCGATAATTCGCGCAACACATCTTGTGTGATGCCTGAATTTTGGAACGACGACGGCACTGTCATCACTCTGCAGACCAATGGGTGCCTGGAATCGGATTTTGATCAATACGGGGACACGGAAGCTTTTGGTGTCCACCCGGATTGGCAACGTCAACTATCCAAATTTGCATCCGTGCAAGATCGTCTTCGTGAATGGAAACCTAGTGTAATGAGCAAGCTCCAGGTGTTTGCATGCATGGCAATTCAGGCCCTCGATATAGATGCAATTCGTATCGATAAATCGACGCAGGTTACTGTTGACGCACTAGCGCAGTGGGCCACCGCGGCTAGACAATGTGCCACCAAGTTCGGCAAGAAGAATTTCTACATCACGGGTGAGGTTACTGGTGGCGATACTTTCGGCTCGCTGTACTAGTGAGTTTGCCCACAAATGGCCATGGTCGCTGTAATGACTGATCGCCCTTCCTCAGTGGTCGAGGCCGGACTCCTACGCAACTTCCACCTGGATTTCTCGCCGCAGCAAATCTTACCTCGAGCCAGAATCAATATTTTCTACGCGATGCTCCCATCAACGGCCTAGATGGCGTGGCCTTTCATTATTCCACTTACCGTTCTCTGAGCCGTTTCCTTGGCATGGATGGAAATCTGGCAGTCGCTTACGATGTCGACGTCAATTTCGTTACTTCTTGGAACGAAATGTTCGTCGACAATGACTTCGTAAACCCCAATACTGGTCAGGTCGATCCAAAGCACATGTTTGGGACCAGTAACTTCGACGTGTTCCGCTGGCCCAGCTTGGAGAATGGGACGCGTAAAGGTCTCATGGGCGCGTTTATAACAAACTTGGTCATGCCCGGTGTTCCCTTGGTAATTTTTTTTTTTTTTCTTCTTTCACTTTCCCGTCGTGGCCCATGGCTGAGTTGCCCGTTTTTCCATCCGTAGTATTTCTATGGCGAGGAGCAGAATTTCTACACGTTCGACACGACTGCTTCCAATTATCTCTACGGCCGACAAGCTATGTTCAGCAACAAGGCATGGCAGCGCCACGGCTGCTATCGTCTTGGTTCCGACCAGTATTTCAATGTCCCACTGGACAAATCGTTGCTTGCTTGTTTGGATGACTGGAATTCTTTGGATCACTTCGATCCCACTGCCGACAGCCGTCGCATGTTTGCGCACTTCCTTTACTTGCGCTCAGCCTATAGTGCCCTGCAGGATGGTTTCGATCTTGTCCAACGTGGAAACTGGACTTATTTTGTTCAATTTCCCGGTTCGAACGCGACGCAGACAGAAATGGGCCTATGGTCAGTTTCGCGTTCTGGAATAGCTGGCGTACAAAACCTCACCGGAGCCGCATCCGCAAACAACACGAACCAGGTCTGGATGCTCTACACAAACGAGAACGCTACGAATACTTTCCAATTCGATTGCCAATCGCCTCAGTGGATTTCGTCCCCATATGTGTCTGGCACCACAGTGCGAAACCTCGTGTACCCTTTCGAAAACTACACGCTTGCGGACTCCCTCTCTTCCTTCAATAATGACAGCCAGCCTCCATACCAGGGCTGTCTGTCCAGTGTCACCATGGATCCGTACGGTTTCAAAGTCTTTGTGCCGGCCAACGAATGGGTTCCGCCGCGTCCTGCACTTACAAATTTTTTACCTGGCCACGATGCTCGCATTTCATCCGAAAAGAATGGAACAACAGTCACAGTTAGCTTCGAGTTCAATACCGTCATGAGCTGTACTGGCGTCACACAAGCCCTTTCACTTAACATGTCGTCTTCTGGCCATGGGGGTAACCCCACCCTTGATCCTAACTCAGTAACGTGTGGACAAGTGCAAAATCCCAGCCTGCCGACTCTTCAGGGTGATGTTCCATCTGTTTGGTCCTGGTCGGCCACACTTCAAAACGTGCCTGATGGCATTTTGGCGTTAACTCTTAACAACGCTTCAGCCAGTGATGGTAGTACAACTGGGGTATGGTTGACGTCTCTAAACCAACAAGTCAGCTTTACTTACGCCATCATAGGTGACGGATAAATTGTTGATCCGCAAAGGGGCTTCTGACAACGTCATTGTCTTCCCGGGATCTGATTATAATAACAGCGCGTTCGGGTTCTCAAATGGACAGTACACATTCTCGCACAGTGCCTATGGTGCGGACAGCTTCCGCTACTCATGGAATTTCGGCCGCAATTGGACTCAGTGGGAGTCCTGGGAGGACACGACGTACATCGATGCCGGCGTTTTCGACACCCCGGACAACTTTTGGCAGGGCCAACACATTCTTGTTCAGTGTAAGTTTACCATTGCTACCATTCATACCGTCGTTTAACGATATCCAAGATTATAGCAACTATGCGCAGTCCGCCGGTGCTGTCGTTCATGCCGATCGCGGCTACGGTCAACAACGTCGCGTACCACAATTCCTCGTTCGTGGGCCGTTTAATTCCTGGGGTTACGACAAAGGTATCTCGGCTGAAATGACACAGACCGGTGATGGTCAGTGGGAGCTCGAGATTATGTCGACCTGGCCTACCTTCGTGCAACTGAATGTGTTCGGATACGACGACTTCTACTATGGAGATGTAGATGGTGATGGCGTCTTGGATCGTCTACCACCGAACACTGCCGCGCCCGTCTATTGTAATCTCTCTGCACCACCGAGACCTCACATTTCCTGGACGCTTGTTGTCAATGACGCTGATCTCACGTGGAGCCTCCAGCCTCGAGGACAGTCTGCTATAGGCGCCATCATGTACGCGCTACTCCTCTCTATTCCCGTTATCACTGGTACTCTTGCCGTGGTTGTATTCATGTGGTCCTTCTATGGCATCAAACACAACAAATGGGGCATTTCGCCGAGCAAGGGGCACGCAAGTTACTTCCCGATCATAGGCTCATTAGGCAATAAGTCCAAATCCGATTTGAAGGACCCTTCAATCATGTCGGAAAAGCTTTTCGGCAACCACAAGCCCACGGAGGTTGTTGGCTGGCCCGAAGACAAGAATAAGCGACGCAAGGTCCTTATTGCTACGTTGGAGTACGAAATTATTGACTGGAAACTTAAAGTCAAGATCGGTGGCCTTGGTGTCATGTCAAGTCTGATGGGCAAAGCGATGTCGGACGTCGACCTTATCTGGGTCATCCCCAAGGTCAAAGATCTCGAATACCCGCCTGGTGAACCAGCAGAACCCATCGAGGTCATCATTTTCGGCGAACCGTACCTGATTGAGGTAGAAACCCACGTCTTGGACAACATCACCTACATTATCCTCGACAGCCCTGTGTTCCGCGCACAGACCAAAGCTGATCCGTACCCGGCTCGCATGGATGACCTTTCCTCGGCTATTTTCTACTCCACTTGGAATCAGGCAATCGCCGCGACCGTTCGTCGCTACCCTGACATCGACATCTATCACGTTAATGATTACCATGGCGCACTTGTTCCTCTCTATTTGCTCCCGAAGGTGCTCCCTGTTTGTCTTTCTCTCCACAACGCCGAGTTTCAGGGTCTTTGGCCATTACGCACAAAGGAGGAAATGAAAGAAGTCTGTTCTGCGTTTAACATTAGCAAGGAACACTGCACGAAGTATGTCCAATTCGGGAACACATTCAACTTGCTCCACGCCGCGGCATCCTTCATCAGTGTACATCAAAGATCAATTGGCGTTGCTGGTGTGTCAGACAAATATGGCAAGCGCTCCTGGGCTCGGTATCCCGCTCTCTGGACACTGAAACATGTCGATTCTTTGCCCAACCCCGACCCAAGCGACATCGATGCCTTGGATGAAAACGCGCCAAAGGTAGCTGAAATTAAAATTGATCAGAAGGCAGAAGCAGAGCGCCCCGAGCACAAGAGACAAGCACAAGAATGGGCTGGGATTAAACAAGACCCTCACGCTGACTTATTCGTATTCGTTGGGCGGTGGTCCAAACAGAAGGGCGTGGATCTCATCGCCGACGTCATGCCATCCTTGTGAGTGTCCTATGATCCATATATAAGCGATTTCTGAAGTTTGTTTTATAGATTGGATAAACGTCCATCCATTCAGTTGATTACCGTAGGACCTGTCATCGACCTCTATGGGCGATTCGCTGCCGAGAAGCTCAGCCGTCTTATGGAACTCTACCCTGACCGTGTCTATTCGAAGCCGGAGTTCACTGCACTTCCCCCGTACTTATTCAGCGGTGCAGATTTCGCTTTGATTCCCTCCCGTGATGAGCCTTTCGGCTTAGTAGCTGTCGAGTTTGGTCGCAAGGGTGCACTCGGTGTTGGCAGCCGTCTTGGTGGCCTTGGCTTAATGCCCGGATGGGTAAGCACCCACATGTTTCCCATTTGGTTACGCCACTGACACATTACAGTGGTTCCCTGTCGAGTCAATGTCTACCGGCCACATGATGTCGCAACTCTCCAAGACCATTAAACTGGCTTTGAAATCAACGGAGGAAGAACGTGCGATTCTGCGTGCACGCTCTGCCGTTCAGCGTTTCCCAGTCGTTGAATGGCGGCAACGCATGGAAGACTTCCATAAGCGCAGTATCAACGCGAGCAGACATTTGGCCGCCCAGAATGTATGGCGTCCATCTGATGGTGCAACGGGTGGCGCCACAGCTATCGCTGAGCATGATGATTGGAACCCAGTTAATCAAGCTGACCCGTCTCAGCCCGACTGGGACGCGCAAAGCGTACACACTAGTCCTCGCATGAACATTCCTAGTTCCCCTGGTCAATGGAGTCAAGAGACGCTCACCCCAGGCGGTGACCCTTTCTTACAAGCACCCCCGCGGATTATAGATGGCCAAAGATTCTCGATCAACAGCAACCTATCAGATGCAGAAGGCGATTCCTTCTCACAGAATGGCGCTAGTACAGGACAACCCGAGTTCGGAAATTTCCTGGATAAGGCTAACCGAACGATCGCCAAGGACCAGAAGCATGCGCCGGATCCATTTTTGGAAGCGCCAGCTCGGCCATTTGGTGACCACAGCCGTGTTTCTTCTGTCGAGTCGATCGCGTCGATTGTAGATGAGAAGTCGAACTCCCCTCTAAACAAAGCTATTGCCTCGGTGAGGAGCACCTATCTCTCGCGCTACAGGTTAACTTACAATACTATAGTTCACTGATGCGGATGGTGGTGTCGCTCAAGAATTCGTAGCGAAGCTACAAAACTTGTCTGCTGATAACTCAAAAAAGGAATTGTCCATTGAGAAGTTCCTCGTAAAAAGTGAGGAAGCCTTCTTTGACAAGGTTCGGAAGGACAAGCTCTCTACTGCTGCCAGTCTGCGATCGTCGCAACGGGATTCGATTTGGGGAACACCTGCACCGTCACTCTACGACCGACCAACCTGTACGTTTAATTATACTCATGGGTTCGAGCATTCCATTGACTTGATACAGCCCCTAACACTCAGTCTTTCAATACTGCGGGCCAGTTCAATGACTACGAGGGTCCGTTGGCGAATAATCAAGGGGAAGTTGTTATCATGTCAGGTCTTCAGATCGCGATGTCGAGAGAAATCGCAGGCTGGCCTTTGTATACCGTCGTCATTGCCCTTGGTCAGGTACTCAGTGCAACTAGCTTCCAGATCACGCTGCTCTCGGGGCAGGGCTCTCAGAACAACCTACAACTCTATGTTCTGGGTGGTGTCTTCCTCGCAGCGAGCTCAGTTTGGTACCCGTTATTCCGCCTGAAACCTTCCTTTTGGGTCCTCTCTGCGCCTTGGCTCTTCTTCGGCCTTGCGTTCTTCCTCATCGGATTGCCTTCTTTGAGCAAGTCCCTGCATCCGGCTCATACTATACTGTCCAGCGTGGCGACGTGGTGCTATGCTGTAGCCTCTGCGGCTGCGTTCCTATTCTTCGGTCTGAATTTCGGGGAGGAAGCCGTGAGCATACCTTAGCTATCTTTGTTGCAATGTGAGCTGAACAAAATCCCACAGGGTGCCGCGACTGAGGTTTGGATGCTGCGGGCTTGCATAGTGCAGGGCTCCCAGCAGATTTGGGTGGCTGCTCTATGGTATTGGGGTTTCCAGCTCCAGGGAGCACAGCAAGGCAGTTTCATACCGTGGTGGATCGTTCTCGTTCTCTGGCCACTCTCTGCGATCTGCTTCCTCTTCTCTTACCTAATGCTATTCGGCCTGCCTGGTAAGTAGTTCCATCCTACATTATAAACGCCCTGGTTTCTCATCTTCTTCAAGAATACTACCGCCAGACTCCTCCTAAAGTACCGAGTTTCCTCAAGACGCTGTTCAGAAGGAAACTTGTCCTTTGGTTCTTGGCATCCGAGATTCTGCGCGATTACTGGCTTTCAGGGGTGAGTCTCGGGCGTCGCTGCTTTCGCCTTGATTATATTTTAACTTGTTATGTAGCCCTATGGTCGTAACTGGGGATTCCTCTGGGCTGTGCCGATTCCCAAATGGCAGATCGCACTGTTGATCGTTCTTTTCTTCCTGGGTGTCTGGGCCGCGATGTTGGCTGTGCTCACTCACTTCAGCAAGGTGCATACATGGCTACTGCCTGTGTTTGCTGTTGGTCTAGGTGCCCCTAGATGGTGCCAGGTAAGTAGCGCTATTGTCTCAAAGTCATTTGGAAGATTACTAAGGCGGAAGTGGGAAGATGCTCTGGGGTACATCTTCCCTTGCCCTATATATCCCTTGGGCAGGTAAGGCAGGACCTTACCTCGGTATATCCCTTTGGCTGTGGCTGGGAGTTTTGGATGCCATACAAGGTGTGGGTCTCGGTATGATTCTCCTGCAGGTAATTTCCTTTAATTTACCTCCCCCTCATTCGTGACACTAATCAATAAAATCGCCACGCAGACCCTGTCACGACTCCACGTGTGCGCTACGTTGGCATTCTCGCAGCTCATTGGTGCAGTGTGTGTAATGATCGCCCGTGCCACTGCCCCCAATAGGATTGGTCCGGAAAGTGTCTTCCCAGACGCGGGAACATGGGACTTTGGGAAAGGACTGGCAGGAAGCCCAATGGCTTCTGCCCCCTTCTGGATTGCGCTCACGAGCCAGCTTATCATTGTTGTTGGGTATTTCTGGTTCTACCGCAAGGAGCAGCTTGGTGAGTTGATAGTCCTTTTGTGTGCGATAACCTATATTGATTTGTTGTGCTACAGCACGCCCGTGATGGCGAGATCTTTTCTGCATCTGCCTTGCACGTATAGAATTTTGTTTTTGGATCATGGACGTTCGGGTCTTCTGCGTTGCTAAACATTGTATTTGGGCATATTGCTGACAACATTCTTTTCATACTACGTCGCACTGGATATATGAACAATCACCTTTCGCTTGCGGTCTAGTCATGCTTCGATGTCTTGCATTATAAAGTACAATACATCTATCTGTCGATCATTACTATAGGCCTGCTTCACAAGGGTATATTTACAAGCACCTTCAATAAACTTTACGGTCTCACACGGAAACGGCACGCTAATCAAAAGTATAATGAAAGGTTGTGGTGTGAGAACAAGGCTTGCTTACGAATTTCAGAATCATCCCAGGTCTGTACCTGTACTGGGTACCGCAGGGACGCGCGTATGACGCAGAAATGGTAGACAGAGGGGAGATAGGAAAAAGGGACGAGATTGTAGATTCAACGAGTCTAGCGATCAGGCTGTCTTATTGAAGCACGTTACGGCGGCGTGGGTGCGGTCAGGTACTACGAGAGAGCACGAAGGCAACCAACAGTTCGCGTTGTTATCTCCGAAGGGTCCTGTCCATCACAAGATGAGACAATGGACAGGCACGTCTGTCCATGTACGTGGACGACAGCCTCATCTTCACAGTGGCCAACATGCGGAACGCCTGCAAAGCGGGTATCACGACTGCATCAACTGGCTCACCTGTGCAATCGGGCCAAAGCCTCACCCAAGTCCCTGCAAATCCTCGACAACTGAGTCAGGGGCGCTCGACCGTGACTTCGCCTCGTGGAGACTTGCATAGAATACACTGTTATAGCCAAATCACAGCCCTCGTAGTAAAATTTAGTATACCATCCCTCTTTTTACCGTTATTATGCTCTGTGCCATGTGCTAGTAGCCTTCGCTAGCCAGTTGTCTCCCATATTGTCTTTAGTCCAAAGCTGGTAACATCCGGGACCGCGTCTCCTTCAGTTACCACTTCAGTTACCACGCGGAATAGACATGCTAACTCAAAAAAGAAAAATCGCGTTATTGTGGGATCGAGCTCACGAGTCGTCCAACAAACCACTATTGGAAAATTTCATGGATACTCTCGTAAGTTACTCATTTATATATGTGATCTTTCTCTTTCATTCCGGTAGTATAAATTGTTGTGGGGACAGTCGGGCACCCTTGCACGTTTGCCCATATTCCACGATTCAGAGAGGATGGAATGCTAATTTGCTCTAATCGTGACGTTCTGTACTGTACTGTACATGCAAAGCCCCTAGTGACCGATTGACACCGAAAAAATTAGCCGAGAAGGTACAGGGCCTTCGGATATGAAGCCGGAAGCCGGAAGGAGTGGGCCTTGGTAAGGAAGTCGAACAAAAGGGAACGATGTGGAGGGCGATGGCACTGGCACAACCTCTTTATTAATTATTATTATACTCAACGAAAGAGGAAAGCAGAACCTAAGGGAGTTGAATAGTGTGTAAGCAGATTGTATCTAGGGCGAGGGCGACTCGCAACGCCTCGTGCAAGCCGACCCCAGCACGACAGGGACGCTCATCATCAGTGTCATCCCTGGGTATATAGGTATACACAAGTGTGAAGCACCTCTCACGTGGACCCAGAATCAGGACGCTCTAAAGTGAAATCAACAGAGTAACGGCCGATCATACTCAGCACAGTCCCTAAACCCCGATGCACCTCAGCATAATACTCCTCGAATGGAAAACGCTCCCCATCGATTGACAAATTACCGCTTTCCTGCAGCGGTCTGATACGGTATGCACTAGCTTTGAAGTATTGTGTCTACGAAAGATGGTCAGCGATTTTGTGCGGAGACCGAAGGGAAATACTTACTTTATCACTCCAGTACATGGCACCTTCCTCTGCGCCGTCAAAACTCTTCAACATTTCGACGCGGGATAGCTGAGAAGAAAAAAAGGGAGGGGAAGCGGAGTGAGGGCGAGTTACAGCATACGAATGCGAAAGAGACAAAGAAAGGACAAGAGCTGACCATTTCCTGAATGACAAGATCTACCTTTCCATCATTCGGCATCGAGACGGGAAACTGCATCATTTCGCTAGAAGAATGGTGTCATCGGGCTTGAATGGCGAGAACTGGGAGAGTATCCATTACCGGCTCACTAATGGGCCTTTACCAGCGAACATGTACAAAATGGGTCCCTCGAAAGTGGTCCACCCATCTTGGTTATCAACATATTGAAGCGGGGGAAGCGCCGTTGCATCTCCTTCCTCAACCGGTGGGACGTCATAATGGGGTGCTGAGCTGGTGTACTCTCGCAAGGCTTTGACCATTGCCCCCTTTTCCGACATGTCAGTCTTAATAGAGATTGAGAAACGGCAGGGCTTGGGCATTAGAACTTAAAAAGGTTGTCTCATTCAACGAAAGGCACAGATACAAAAGGAAGGTACTTACTCCCTCGTAGATAACCGTACACAAATCGACCGCTTCCCATCCAACGTAAGTGCTCGGTACCCAGGTCTAGATCCGCCATGAGCCCAACACATTGGGACAAGAAAGAGAAAGAGCGTCTTCCAGATTGAAGGACCGAAAGTAGGTCGATTGCCATTGGTCGCCCCTTGATAGCGTTCAACGTGGCGGCTGCGACGTCAAGGCCATCCTAGAAGGATAGATGAATGACTCTTGTCAGAAAGGAGCTCAACACACAAACCTCGACACCAAGGAGGTTGAGAGATTCAGCATTGCCAGACCCAGCCGGGATGGGCGCAATGGGCATCCTAAATGCCCTCATGGGTTCCTTATGCTGCGCAAAACCGTTGATGATCTCGTGCAGTGTACCATCTCCAGAAATAGAGACAACAGCATCGTAATCGTCTAGGGAGATTTCTGATGCGATTTTCGAAGCATGACCGGTATATTCGGTGTCTACCAAGCGAAATGAGCAAGAAGCTAGATCATAACCGGTAAATCTACTGACAAACGGCTTTATATGTGCAACGCGCAGCCTTGAGAATCGGTTCCACCTCATTCTTGAAAAGGGACGTCGCTTTACCCTACAATAAAAGTCAAAGTAAGATCGACATGAAAAAGCGGGGCTATGATGGGTTACGCACGGGACCTCCATGTGGATTTATAAATACCAAGAGGCGCCGTCGTTCCTTGACACCTTAAAGAGTGGTTAAATTGTGGCAGAAGGGCACGCAACCCTAACAAACCTGAATAGGCGGCAGTCATTACGTCCTGTACCCAATCCTTTGCAGAGGAACTTGCCTCGGAGTTATCTCCTTGGAATGATCCCGAGACATTCACGAGCTTGAGACAGTGGGGTTTTCTTACGAGAACGTGAGCATCGACAGCTGAACCTGACATATCAACCGATAGTACGTGGGTTAAGGGAACATGAACGTGAGATGAGCCTGCGGGGTGTACATGAGGAAGTGAGACGAAGTAGTCAGAGTAAGATGCCCACGTACTTGTCGACGAGTCCTTGAACGTAAAGGAGGTATCATCAAAGACGAATTGAACTGGCAGCTGTCCCTGTCCCTTGTCCCCGTTGAGGACGAGTACGCGCGAATGCGTTGTGACTGCGGACATCATGGTTGACTTCCGCAGCAAGTTCCGCTCACCGGGCCGGGGTTGGTCCCAAGTCAATTTCGCTTGTTCTCTCGGCGTCAGACTCTTCTGCTTTGCTTGCCGCGATGGTCCACAGCGACAGCGTCCATACGATTGCACGATCTGGCTATGCAGACGGGACAAACGAGCTCTATGACAGGTCATTTGTAAGTATGTCCGACTATGAGATTACTCACCCTCTCTCTTCAGGGTTCGTCCATCATACCCATCGGATGCTCTTAAGTACATCCGTCAAGAGGTTCCCGTATCCGGCTCCCTCAACATAGTCGAGTATAACTCCTATCCACCCCAATGATGCTTCCGCGATGATAAGTGTTTCTGCAGGATTGGTTCCGGCTCTGGAATATTCACACGAGCTATCCTCGCTCACCCCGACTGGGCCAGCGCAGTGGGAAAGCTCATCGCTGTAGAACCAAGCGAAGGAATGCGCACCATCTTTGATAAGTCGGTCCAGGACGAGCGAGTCTCGTGCCAGAATGGGTCATTCGAGAATACCGAGATCACCAATCATTCGGCCGATTTGGTTGTGGTGGCGCAGGTCCAGTCATCCTCCTATCGTACCATCGACATGGCGAAAACCTCTCCGCTTTTCAGGCCTTTCACTGGTGTCAGGATTATGATGCCGCGGCAGCCGAGTTTGCCCGGATCCTGAAGCCCGGGGGTATCGTGGCGTTGATCTGGAATCTGGAAGACCGGTTTGTCTGTCATAGTCAAGTTACGGCCGTGAAATGTTCACGATAGACCATGTCAGCGAAACTGCGTGGGTCGCGGGAGTACGCGATCTGATTGAACAGTTCGAACAAGGTACACCCCAATACCGACTTGGCCTTTGGCGTGCCTTGTTTGGGACACGGTCCTTCCAGAACTTCTTCCACCCGCATAAGGAGCGATCATGGTGCTACCCCCTTGTTAGTTCACTGGATATTGTCATCGATAGAGCGATGAGCAAGAGCTATATCGCTGTCCAATCTGAAGACATCAAAGCTACGATCAAAGCTGGCATTACGGAGATTGTAGGTCGCGGAGATGGTAAACAATGGATTGATGAGGATAAGGGTCTCTTCGAATATCCATATAGTACTTTGGTCGTCGTATTCCAACGGAAGTGAGCTTACAAAGAGGATGGTATACGAACCTGTCCTGTAGGAACGAGCAAATTTAAATACATATTAATATACAGTTGAACTAGAATGTACTATCATAAGGGCCAAGTCCTTTTTCGCTTTAACCGCATCTGTGTGAAATTTTTGTCTAGAAAGCGGTCTCTTCAACTTGCATGAGGGTGTACTCCCTAGAATTTGGTTCGTGACTGATGATTCGCTTCGCAGTGATATTCTCCTAAGGCCCGAGACCAGGTCCGGGGTTGTGGGGTTTAAGGGGTTTAAGAAGAAACTTGAGGTCACTCCAGTTCCTGGTCTTCTACAACTCACACATGTGGGACCTCCTACTTCCAAAGTCGAGAATCAAAGAAGTGTCATGCATTTCATTCTAAAGTGAAGTATATAGGAGAGATACAGTCATTGTTGGGACGCACGAGGAATAATACCGACCGTGTTCCATCCCATTACCGTTCCATTACCTGGTACACAAATGCCCACGAAAAGCAAAAAAGATTGTTCATGAACATCCTGATTGTTGATACCAAGCCGTGACAGTGATTGAAAATGGCCGCCCAGAAAGAATTCCGCGTCATCATTTTGCATCAAGTCGCCGCAACACTGGTCATTGGTAGAAGGCTGAAGCACATCGAGCCAGGTAAAGTCGTGAGACGCGACACTGTTGTTCAAATATATCTGCTGGGAATACTCCCCAGGCGGTACAAGGACAACTTGGCCGATCTAGCATATCCGCTCTTCATGGAATCTTGGGAGCAGCGAAGCCGGGACACCGAGCGAATTACGCTGCAACGACACTGAAACCATCCATATATCAGAGATGGCGAAGCGGGCTGGACACCACAAACGACGATAAGCCAGGGTTCATACCGACTAAAAACAACGCTGACAGAAGGATGACAAGACCAAGGTAATAGCGATGCGAGATTGGAAACTGACAGGGTGTTCCAGAGGTGTAGTTCATCATGGTCCTCCCGCTAGAGCCATGACAGATATCATAATCAAAACCTAAGTCGCTGGTATACAGAGCCATGGCAGAATGTTCGCATCCACAAACGCTCAAGGATTTAACTACGATACCTGCCAGGATCAAATGTTTATGTTTAATAGTTGACGGGAACCATTCACCGTGCAGAGACGGATGTCTTGCCACTCCTGCAGCCCACACTGGCATCCAGCAGAGGGGGTGAGCCCCGAGTCTTATAGTCTCGAGACAACTCAGGAAAGGATACTAGGCGCTCTTGCGGCTATTCAGCGCCAAGAATCAGTGGGGCCATCCACGTGCTCGGTCGATTATTTTGTAGATTGAGGAGCTGAGAAGACTTCGAGTAAGTTAGCACTGAGCAGGACGGAAGGACACCCGGTGGATCCTGTACCCCCACTGAGGGCAACTGCTTTTCAAACGACGACTCGACTGAGGGTGTTTTAAGAAGGCCGAAAACAGGCACTTGGGAACGGTGGACGGCCAACCGGTCAACAGGGAGCTCCTACGGGCGAGCTAGATGGTCCGAAAGTCACACTTATAGTAATTCGAAACTCCGCAGTGTCCCGCGGGTTGCTCTACAACTCATCTAGTTGCTACGCGAGGACCAATGTAATGTTCGGGCTCAGGTCTCGGGATGCACGTCCGTGTGTGCGACATTAAATATGATTGCCTCACAATCATCACTGTAAAGCCGAAGCCAGCCGTTCGCAGCCTCATTGAAGAGATCCAAAGAGAAGACATGGCTCATGATGGCAGAATCCATGCACACATGGCCATGCGGAGGGAAAACGAGCCAGAAGAACGACGATCACCCACATAGCCATAATGGGATAATTATTAAAATCCTTTCTAAACGTTAGACGGCATACACTACCAACTCGAATGCTGTAAAACGCACCGTATTTGTTCCCCGCCTCCTTCCGATTTCTGCGTCCTTCTGCGATCCTCTCCTCCAGTGCTTCTCGGTTCTGATAGGCTTCCACAAGCAAGCTGGAGAGCTGGCCGCGTTTTCGAGCACCTTTGCTAACTTTAGAACCCTGCATCCCATTTAGTATGCAAGACCCATAGTCTTAAAATGCGGGGACCGTACTTGAATATTCATCCTTGGTGCTGCTGGCTCTCCGCCTGCACCTTGTGTCAAAGCCTTCTTTTCCTCACGCTCCTGAACCTCTTTCTTCGCTTTCTCCATTTCGCGCAAAGCATTGACTTCTTGCGTGTCATCGGCATCAGCATTCTCGAAACCTTTCTCTTTCTTCTCAAGTGCCCGCACTTCACGGTCGTAATCAGCCTTCCATTTATTGTAGAACTGTTGATAGTATTTGGGGTCGTATGCTTCCCAGGTACCGGAGGGAAGTTGGTAATAGCCAGGATAGGGATCGTTAGATGTGGGCTCTGGCGGAGTGTACTCCTCAATTTTGGGAGCGGAGGATATGCTCAGCGAGCTAGTGATTCCCCTTTGGGTAGTTATAGAGGCGGAAGAAGACTTTGCAGAGCCTGGGGTGAAAATGTTTGACATCGCAAATGGATAAGGAAGTGATAGGACACACGCAGCGAAAAGATGTCCACTCCGCCTGTAGAAGATGGGTCTGGAGCCTTCTTAGATGAAGGATCTTCAAGAGAAATGTTGGCTTTGCCTTTCCATACTGATGTAGGAGTAAAGGGTAAAGACGACGCGGATTGCTCCATCTCCGTTCCTTCAGGGGAATCCTGCAAATCAAAACTGGATGATGTTCTGGACGTGTCCTGAGTCCTCTGAGAGGGTGCGTTATTGAAAACGAGTCCAGGGCCCTTCCCACTGCCAAGGATTCGCTCAGGAGCTGCCTTAACTGGAGCTGCCATTTTTGGAGCAGGAAGCTTGGAGAACAGGGCCGAGGAGCCAGCGCCACGACTATCCGTGCGCGGCTTCTTAGCAGGGCGAGCATCTTCACTGTCATTGTCTGGGGAATCAACCTTTGGTAACGCAGGGAGGTCAATTGCGATCTTCTTGGGAGCCCTTTTAACTTTTGGGGTCGGGAGGTTGAGGCTGGATGACCCGGATGCTGACGAGTGAGAGGGAGTGAGTGAGAGAGAAGTAGACTTGTTCCGTCGGGGAGATGTCCTTGAGCGAGAGGTATGCTCGTCACCGCTGTTGTTGTCGCTGCCATCGCTCCCGTACGCGTCGACGAGCATGGCTGTTTAGGGTAACACGCGTAATACGGCCCGGCCCCGCTGTGATGGGTGCGAGTGCAACTCACGCGTCTCAAGCTAGTCGCGTTCATCATGGCCGCATTCGCAACTTCACCACCGCCAAGGAGGAAAAATAGGGCACCATCACGCCAGGCTGCACTCGAACCCCCTCCTCGCCGCAGTGCGCGCCTTGCAAGTAGCAAACCCGCTTCCAGACTTCCAACCCCCGCACACGGTGCAGAGCACCCTTCATTGATCAAAGAGGATGTCACTGTAGGAAGCATGGACGTCGATGAGGACACTCTTCAGCCAGCAGAACGCGGTCTAAGACAAGATACCGTCTTTGCCGAGTCCGAGGAGATGTTAGTGACGTTCCATGGGCACTTACCCACCGAGGTCAAACATGTCCTCAGAAATGCTGGTGAGCGCTCGCCCCACTTCCCTTTCTGGTCGAAGCTTCTCATAGTACTTTGATATAGATTTCTTTCGGGACGCGTATGTGGGTGATGTCGACGCAAGTACTGGATTCGCACTCGTAGCGACACCCCAAGCATGCTTCGTATGGCAACATACGCAAGAGCTTGTTGGGATACCCACTTGCTACATCTTCCCCTGCCCAGCGGACCCTTCTCAAGCTGCGCCGTTGTATGCTTTTGTCCCATATGGCGGTTCGCGTGAGCCAGGACTCATCCTTGCATCCCAGTCGGGAGAGGTCTGGTTTTGGAACAACATCGGTGTTGGTCTTGCAGGTGGTGAACAATACTCCAAGATTCTACTGGAGCTACAGTCTAACGAGATTGTCAACTCCTTGACGAGACTTGACGTGCGTTCTTCTAATACAGTCTTAATGTCCGCTCAAATTATTTCAGCCTCAAACCTTCGTTGCGTCAACCTCAGTTGGACGCTTGTTCCGGTTGACGCTGTCTACCTCTGGAGGAAGGTACCATTTAACAGCTCGCCTTTTCTCTCGCGCGCAATCCTCGCTATCATTGTCCCGCTTCTTGCCTTCTCTTTGGTCTTCACAGTCATCGCAAGCAGAAGCCGGGAACATCGCCGCTATCGCTCTTGGTGCCAAAACGAATCTTGGGGTAGACATTTGGGCACTTGTCGAGTCCCGTGTCCAGAGGTGGCATGTTGCCGCTGAAGGTTGGGAAGAGCTCACTTTACAAGAGGACGTCGGTGTAGTTCTCCGTCAAGCCATTCAAGATACACTTCGCGCACCGTCCGCGTATCTGGATCTCGAATTACTTGACTTAGCTGTGGATAGGTTGGTGCCTCTCTCGTTATCAGCGTTTCCGGCAAATAAATCTCTTCATCAGCTCAGGAAAGCTACTCGTGCTAACGTCCCATGGCGACACCGGGGAAAATGAGAATATGAATTACAACTCTACGCCCCGGAGGATCTATTATGTTGCGCAAATTTCGACGTCATCTGGCCTACTTCAAGTCCAAAAGCTCATCGGTGTTCCTTACCAGAGTGTTCGTTACATATCCTTGCAATCACTCCTGTTCACTTACTCGATCATGAAAAAGACTTTCAGATCTTCCGAGGCTCCAATGCATCCCCAACTTCGGCTCATGCTCGGAGGTGCAATACTTGTGGTTCAGTTTGGTGATGCCATAGCTTTCTGCTCGCGAGGTCTGCAGCCAAGTGTTCCGACTTGCCTGCTGGTCTAATTCTAATCCTTCATAGATAACGATTTCCAAGACCGCATAGAACTGAAGTCTTCTACAGATCGTACACTGGGTGTCTGCGTTGCGGATGCGCAAAGTCACATGCTTGTGCTCGCCGCTTCGACAATAATGAAAGTTACACTTGACTTTGACCAAGTCGAGAAGTTCGATTCTGAGTAAGTGATCCCTCGTCTTTTTCAACATAGAAATTGACGCCCCATTGGAGCCACGGGAGGAGCATCCTGATCAAATCCATCATGACCCAGGCCATTCTTTATGGGTCGTACTCAGAAGTTCGTCTTACGATCAGCTGTGGGGGTCGTTTTTGCACTGACACTTCCCCAGAACCCTCTGCACTTTAGCTTCCCTCCTGAAATCGACGAAGAGAGTCTCATGTCCGGTGCATCGCGTCTGAGTAGCGCAATTTTGGAATCGGGTAAGCGTCTCCTGCCCCAATTTCTTGTTCAAGAGAGACTCACGTAGCGTAGATACTGCAGTCATACGACCAAATAATGACTTGACAGTGCAGATTACCAGTCGCAAAGAGAAAATCAGTTTCTTGATCAAGTTCATCAACGAGAATGGCGTAATTGGCAAAGTTGGTGCTTTGATCGTTGTGGCCTCTGGATCCGTTTTAAGGTCATTGTATAGATGTCCCAGCGCAGCCGCCAACGCCTCGCAACTGATGCGGAAAAGCTTTACGCTGCTCAACAGCTATGGCTTCGTCTCAATGAAACCATTCTGTAGGTCAAACATTTCATTTTTAGATTCAGCTGCTTACAATGCCCTGCAGACAAGGGCGTCCCTACGACATCTTAAGTGAGGCTGTTTACGGTTACATGAATCAAGTCGGCGAAGGACAGCACGACGATCTGATGAGAGCTTTCTTCCGGCTTCGTATCGCGGACATTGGAAAACTACTCCCTCATATTAGGGATGGCACAAGACGACAGCTTGGAGATGTGCCTGCTAATATGACTAACGTCCTATCCGAGGCCAACGGTATCGTTCTGGTGCGCCATCGTCCTCGGAATGCCTAGCTACGGGCTAAGTTTAATTCTCTAGATTATCCTCAACTCGGCATTCGAGTACCGTGACTATAATGCTGGTGTATATGGAGTCGAGCCACCCTTTGTCAAGCCATGGACCAGCAAGCCCGAGGTTATCAACGTTGTTCTCGAACTGTTTGACGCTACCACGACATACGTTCAGCATGTTGGAGAATCGCCCGATGAGCACAAAGCTCGCGAACCGAACTCCCAACTCCCTGATCTTGCTTCTGCTCTTTTTGCGTCTGTCCATGAGCGAATGAGCTGGCTTCAAAGGCACGTTCGAGCTGAATGATGCGTCGTTCTTAGATCCCAAATTAACGTCTTGTCGCAGCGCTGTTGCAAGTGAGATTCCTGGAACTGACCGCGAACTCGCTGCATTGGCAGACCAATTCCAGCAGCTCCGTCCAGAAGTTCTGAACACACTTAGTGAGTCACCCTTACGAGTGAGCGTAGAGCTGAGTTTGAATAATAACACAGACAAATACGGGTTCGCGGCGCGAGCCTTCGAACTCGCCGAGAAATATCGTGATTTCAGGAGTCTGGCTTCACTTTGTAACAAGGACGTGGTATACCCGCTCGAGCAGAACCCCCATACAACAAAAATAGCCGAATATATCGAGAGATTCCGAGATGAGTTCACTGATGAATTGTACCAGTGGTACATTGAGCATGGTATCAGCCTCGTCCTATGCCACTACGCATTAATGACTTATTCAACCTCAAGGGGAATTGCGGACGTTGTTTAGTCAAGGCGAGGCAACCGCCGATTACCTCGACAAATTTTTCGCCAAACACAATCGCCCGTTCGTCTCATGGGTTCAAGATCTAGAGAAGGAGAGATTCCATTCCGCTGCGGAAACTTTGTTGGGAGAGTCCGAAAATGCGGGAGATCTGGCAGCTAAAGAAGTGATTGGAACGATTTGTGAATATCGAGATGAGGGTTGACTCGGATTTACAGTTAATGCTTAGTATTGGGAAGCTCACGCATCTGGCACAAATGCAAGAGGACGCCACTGTGGACGAGAGCATGCTTGACGGTATGTGTATTGCGATCGACTACAAAGTCAACAAATCCTCATTACTTGATACCGAATAGCTTTTCACGACGGTCTTGACTTCGTCAGCGTCCATGAGGCACTTACAGATGAACTCAAGTCAGCCGTTGCGTCTGTGCCAGGTAAACAGTCACTGGACCGGCAGGTTGAGACTATCCTGCAGAAAAAGGCCTCCGCCATCACCGACAACAAAGTCTACCCACTCGTATGTCTTCTGAATACTAATACCGGAAGACATCGTGCTGACTGTCCTGCAGATATTCAAACAACTAGTTCGGTCATTATTTCAGGGAAAGGCGCTGTCTGTCGAGGACATCGCTGATGTGCTATCTCTGAAGGATAATGACACAACGATAAGTGATTATGCTACCGCACTGCATCTTCTTGCTCGGGCGGATGTGAGTCCACCCCTCGATCGTCTGATTGATTCATAAATTGATTATATGACAGAAACTCCCCGAAGCAAGACGGGAAGCGGCATTCAGATCTGTCTGGCGGCGGATTTATACCCACGATGAGTATGTAGCCAGGTCTGTTCACCTGTGTCGTTGTGTTGACCTGTCCGATCAGCTGGGACACGATTAAGAAAACGTCTGGCGTATCGGACGCTCAGCTGAACGAACGTTTCCGGAACACGGCGCTCTTCGCCGCTCTGTCGGCCACTCTACAAAAGCGTCACCAGCCAGAGGGCTACATCCTGCCTCCAAACCAGGCTCTCGCCGTGCCAAGTTCAGCAGAGCTGCCATCGCGTTGGCCCGGTATGTCGCCGGAGCAGATCGAAGCACTGCACGAGGATTATGAAGAGGAAAGCGCGCTCCTCGAGGAATACGATTTGGCGGAGGTATATGATCGTGCTCGACAAGAGGTGCTCGATGAAATGATGTGGGGGAGACCTTAGAAGAATATACATCGTACTCGTCGTCGTCGTGTAATTGGTATTTATTAACACACCCTACATGATACTACTGTAGATGTGCGGATCAAGTCGTGAATCGTGCTTTCAGCTTTTGGTAGGAAACGCGAGCGGCAAGCTTGATCTCTTGCATACTGCGCCGTCGCCACTCGGAGTCGTACTCTTCTTGTCGCGGTGCTTCTTGCAAGACCCAATTTTTATAGAATTCTCCGAGATGCTCTTCGCATTGTTCTGCGGTGGCGTGTGGTGGAAGACCGCTTTCAACGGCCGCCTTGGCCACTTCGAAGCGGGTGTTCGTCTACATGGGATAGTTATATGACCTCTGGGTAGCCAGGTGCCAGTGGTGGGGCACGATGGGTGAGTAGACGTACATCTCTCCAGAACGCGTCATTAAATGCATCCAACTGTTGTCGCTGTAACTTCCATTGGTACTCGAGCGTGTCCAGGGAGTCGTTACGGAACTCGTCGAGAGAGTACGGGTGGTGTTGTGGTGATTCCGCAATTGTGGAGTTTAAATCATTGTAGAGGATTGGACGGATGTTGGACACAGGGTCGGGAGGCCCAACATAGTTGGCAGTTGGTACGGACGAGTGAAGGAGACGTAGAGGGCGCAGCACCAATGATGCTGGTCGTCGTAGCCCAAGCATGCTTTAATTTGAGGCAATCCGGACCGTAGAATCACTTATAATAAAACGATGTGTAGTTGATTTCATATTACAGTAATGTGGAAAGAAAAAGTATATTGATCGGAGGTTGTCAATGATGAAAGAAACACTACATAGCTGCCCCACCAGACACAGATTCCAGCTTTGTGCGAATCCAAGCATGTCGAATAGCCTGGTCTCTCAACGAGAGATATGTGGCCACCGTGACTTCATTTTTCACAAATTGCTCGATCAACTCCACCTTCTCCGTTATAGAAAGACCATCATCCACATCCTGCACACGCTCCATGGCTTGACCGAGTTGGCCCCTACGTGTGGTCACCGAGTACTCAGGTGTAGCCATGAACTTTTCAAAGATGTCGATAAACCGGTTGATTGAGCCTTGCATGCCATTACAATAATGGCAACAACCAGCGAGACGTCGGCAGCCAATTTTGCAGAGGAGGACGCTTGTGTACTACCTTCCGAGTTGCTCATTGACTGCTGCCCAGAGAAGGAAGTGATGGCACTGCCATCACCGCTCTCTTTTCCCATCGCTATGCTCTCACCCTGATCATCTTTGTCATCGGCAAGAGAAGGTGTATAAGTAAGTGTGCTGACCTCGAGCTCATTCCAGTGAGCTTCTTCTGACAGTGCCATGAGGGGAACAGTGTATTGGGCACAGAGAATGGTAATAGCGATGATAGCGCCTGCCCGCTGTCGTTGTCGTCAGTGGTGTTGCATTTACAAGTGAAGATTCAAATTCAGCCAGCAGGCACTTTGGCAAATTGAGGTCAACATGTGACATCCTGCGGAGGTCCTAATAACCGCAGACTATAACCGCTGTAATGACTACTCTAATCTATGATAGTCACAAGCCTGAGTTATTCAGACTCGGCGTACTTTGAATTTTTCTTCAACAACCCGCCCGCCACCCAGGATCCTGCAAACAGACCCGCAATAACCCAAATACCTCTGACTTGGTCATCGTCGAGCGTTCTGTTGTGAAATTTGCTCATCTCCGCCCCTGTCGAAGTCGACGTTTCCTCGAAATCAACGTGCAGGGGTAGTCGGCCCCTGCTGTATTTAAACGCGTTGAGGTCTTTCGGTAGCATAAGGTCGTCTGCAACATCAATAAAGAGGGTGCGCAGGTTCGAAGACTTCGGGACAGATGCGGGTTCAGCGTGATGATGTTCCACGGTGACATGCTCCCGGATGAATGCAGAGATATGTGTCGAGTCTGCACGAGCCGAGTCTCCTGCGACGACGATGACCTTGGGGACCTGTGGTTCTTCAGGTAAGGCAGGGGCGGCATCCGCCTTGGCACGTGAAGACTCCCAAAAGTCCGGGGTGAAGGGCTGAGCAGACGTCACTTTTGAGCAGATTTCGCTAGACAGTCGTATAACTGTATCCCTACGATGTGGACTTCTGGCTCCGGCGGAGGAACGGAAAGGTCTGGAAGCTTGATGTTTAGGTACGGCGGGAGCTTGAAGGAGGACTCGGACGTGGCCTGCTTCGGCGCGCCAGCCCAAGCCCGCGCATCCCGCACGACACTGTAAGTAAGGGATGAGTAGAGTGCATCAGAGTAGAAAGGACCGGGAAAATTACCAAGCGCGCGTAAAGTTACGAAAGTGTACTCTGGGAGAAAGGGCAGATGGCAACATGTGTCGAGGATCTGACTAAGCCGGGTAGGGTCAAGGGCGAGGAAAGGCGAGGCGAGGCGATGCAGATTGACTCACTCGGACGCCGCCTGGTGGCTTTATTAAAAGCAAGGAACCCTCCCCTCTGATCTCATCTCTTGGCTGCCTTTCTGAAACCATGCTCCTCTCCCCCGCGTGAGTCCTCTCTTCATCTCTCTTCCGGCCATCTCCCCTCAATCAGCTATTCTTCTCTCGCAGTGCTAGTAACGCCAGTCTACCTTCACAAGGCTTCTGGTCAAAACTGAAGCCAGGAGGTGGAAAGAACACCAATCAAACTCAACAGCAGCAACCACAGATGGCCCTAAGTAGGCAGCGTCTCCTCACTCTCGTCTACGACGATATGGAGACAGTCCGGATGGTGTGTACGGTCCAAGTTCTCTCTCTATCACCGCATGGTTCATGCGATGCATCCCACCAAGCTCCCAAACACGTTTGTGGTACAGTTCTATCCTACTATATCTCTGTTCCTATCTTTCAATGCGTAATTCTCTTTGGACCTAGGAACTTGATTCCCTAGCCAGGGACTGGGCGAAGCCCCCGCCGGATGCACTTTTCGGCCTTCGGGTTCCGATCGACTATGTCCACATTCAGACTGCCGTAAGATCAT
Organism: Russula emetica; assembly: GCA_015178925.1. Lineage (NCBI taxonomy): Eukaryota > Fungi > Basidiomycota > Agaricomycetes > Russulales > Russulaceae > Russula > Russula emetica. The sequence goes on along the minus strand of WHVC01000004.1, from coordinate 605,234 downwards.
CTAATACCGTCTCATGCCCTCGCTCACCACCTACTACAGCGTCTCGTGTCTGGAGATTATGTCTATGTATGCTGCTCTCTTAGGTTCTCCATCTCTATCTAACAGAGCCATAGCTGACTGGTGAAGATTCGTACCAAATAGCGACTATGGGTGTTCCTGGTCTCCGGGTCGAAATAGTTAGTGATGCACCTCCTCCCCCGGATGAGCCGCCGTGAGTGATCCTGTTGTGGGTATTCCCTCTGATCTAACTTCTTTTTCTTTCGCTCTTTCCTCTTGAATGAGTTAGGCCCCCACCGTACGTATCTTATGCTCTTATTGTATCGTCCCCTTGATCGCAACCTCTTGCCGCACATAGTCCCCCACCCGTTCTAGACATGCCAGCTACTTTTAATCTGGAGCTATCTCCTGGTCAATACGTTGCCTTGGACACTACTGTGTCTTCGGATGAACTGGACATGGCACGAATGGAGGACGGCACGACCGTGGATGGCAATTTCTGGGGCAAGCTCACCATCGTTCACGATGGGGATAATCACACCATGGACTTTAGCGGGACACGACTTCTCGGCGAGGACGTCACTCCTGACTTGATGGTCGACCAGCGTGTCATCACCAAACTCGCTGTAGCCGCAAAGCCGTCCGTAGCCAAGTGTCGACTCACCATGCTCTCCCCTGCCATGCAATACTGCGACGTCATACTCTCCTGCTCATCTATGTGGAAGTTGGGCATCACCTGGCCCCCCGCAGAGTCCCTCCCCGATGGTAAAGTCAAGTACTTTGTGCGAGTTCACCCTGGTGGCGGATTTGAGCATTTCGAGTCCGAAATGGTCTCCACTGCTATCTACTATGAAGCTATGTAATGACATATTTTTCCCGCTCACCGTTCTGCACGACTAACAGTAAAACTATAGGCCCGACCCCTCGCTTCTAGACCCAAACGAGTTCGTTGCCCCAAGAAATAGTTTCGCCATGTCCTTCCCAGATTTTATACCCCACTTGATGAATGTATTGGACCAACTGGGGATGTCTGTCCATGCTCGAACTGATTTTATCAAGTATTTAACTTCACCTTTAATTTGACCAAGCTAATTGCGCGTTGCTAGTACGCATATTCATGAATTTTCGAAGCATAAGAACATAGCGTACCGATTCCTCTCGCCTGGCAAGATCGCAGCTGCCATTGACATGTCTTTGACGGCCGATCCCTGTGTATTCACCCGTCTCTTCCTCATCTTCCGCGGTATCCCCGAAGATGATATGGAGATCTTTTCTGGAGCGGGAGAAAAAGAAGCTAATGCACAGAACTGGCGTGAGGTTGTGGGCTGGACCGAGAACTCCAAGGATCCATCACTTTTCCGCGTCCTCGAGACGTCTGTACTGGAAATAACCTAGGTGACGTGCTGGTGGGTCCTCGTTTCTCATGGCCCGTAGAACTGGTTTTGTGGTATCCCTTATTCTTGTATTATGCCTTGTATCGATTCCATTTTCGACCCTCGATGATTGCTAACGTGAGGTTTCTCTGTTTCACTACATTCGATACCAGTACCTGCTCTACACGTCTCGTCTTGTTTCAATACTTACATTGCCATGTACTTCTACTTTGTAGTCTATAGTACACGGCTTGGGATGGGATCACAATAATAGAAGAATGACGTGACCAACGACAATACCAAGATTGGTACAATCTAAGGTTATTCATGTGAGGTGACGTACGCGTGACAGCACGCGACTGCGGCGCGGCGAACGACTTAATTAAATACGACTCAGACATGCCCAAGACTGCCTAGTACGTTTCTCGACTTTCTTTGAAGTGAATTCGCTAAATATGCCAGAAACAGCGAACTCGAGCGCGAAGCGAAGATTGCCCGTAACCGTGCCCTCATCGAGCAGTTAGAGCTTAAGAATGTCGCTGCGTCTGTTGCGCCAGGACCAGCCACTAAGGCAAAGGTATCGGCTAAGCCCAACCCAACTTCAAAGCCCAAGGCGAAAGCAGTTCAACCCATAAAGCGCGAGAAAAGGATCGTGGATGATGCGCCACGCCGAGTGTCAGCGCGACTTCGTAGCGCAATGATAGATCCAGATGAGACTCCTACTCAGAAACGGAAGCGAGAAGTGCGTTCTCTTTTTATCTCAGAATGCTTATTGTGAACTGCGTTAGTGACCATCTCGTCTCTCACCCTTAGCAAGAAGAGGAGGCTCAGCGCCGGAGGGAAGAAGAGGAGCGTTTTGTGGCTGAAGAACGCGCGCGAGAGGCGAAGAAGCCGAGACATGGCGAGCTCGATCTCGAAACGCTCGCGGGGCAAGAAGAATGGGAGCCTGGCGCACTCACTGGGCTTAGTTCGAAATTTCAATCCCTGCTAGAGGCACGGCACCCCCGGCGCCCGTCGAGTCAAGATGCGTTCGTGTTCGCGAAGGACAAGATGGAGGCCGCGGAGGTCGCTGCGCTACGCGAGCGATTTCAGAACATGAAGATCGTCGCGAGGGCTAAGGTGACTCAGGATAGAGTGTACAGCGCGGCGTACCATCCGGATCCAACTACGGACCTGATCTTCTTTGGCGGTGAGTGGTACACTCAGGGTTCTAGACCTTTGGTTTAGGGATTGGCTGGCTGACGGGGCTCTTATGTGAAAGATAAACACGGTCAACTTGGTATATGGGATGCGCGTGCTCCTGCTGACGATGTCGGGGAAGAGGACGACGATGTAGATCCCGACCAGCGGGAAATGGGAAAGTACTGGCGTTTGCAATTACATTGGCCTGCAACCTCCCGATCGTCCATCTCGTGCATCAAATTTGACCCTATCGACGCACATAGTGTGGGTTACATAAACACAGCTAGCTCGTCGCCTCTCCTACTTACCTCCTCCCATTTCTATCATTGAAGGTATACACAAGTGCGTACGACGGTACAGTTCGCTCGCTCTCCTTTACCTCCGGGATCTCGCGTGAGGTGTATGCGATGGAAGATGTACTCATTACAAGCATGGACATCCCACCCGCAAGCCATGAGATGTGGCTCTCTGACGCCAAGGGATGGGTCACGCATCTCGATCTACGAGAGGACAAGTCAAAACGAAGAGCTTATCGGCTATCGGATCAGAAGATCGGGTGTTTGAGTGTAAACCCAACAAACCCAGCATTCATATTGACATCGTCGAACAACCGAACGCTAAAGTACGCTGTCTTTTTTTGCCTTCCACTCCCCCGCAAGGGCTTAACGCTGATCTCCTCGTGTGGTTGTGATCAGGGTCTGGGATGTACGGCAACTCCAAAAGCTTCCGGTGCGTGCGTCATTCGTCGCTTTTTTTTCCATTGGTCACCCATGCCTATGATGATCACCGTTCTCACTCGAACGAGCAGGTACAACGCAATGGCGTTCTTGAGCTCGAGCTCCAGGACGTCGAGCAGCTTGACAAGTCAAAAAAAAGGGGCACGACAACGCTGCGTGCGGATTGTAAACACGACAATGCTGTCACTTCGGCATACTGGGACCTGCGCGGACGGTCGATAGTGAGCACGTGCTACGACGATGCGATCAGATGTAAGTTATGTATGATCGCATGCATGCGTCGTGTATACCCCGTTCTTACACGCGTTTCTCATAGTATGGGACGTCTCTCCGTCATTCATGTCGAAAGATGCGCCGTTCCCGCATTTCAGGCCGCTCTCTAGAATTAGTCATAATTTCCAGACCGTAAGTAATCTGAGTGTGCTCTTTGTTGTGAACTTTCTTCGCTGACCTGGTCACTCATTCTGTTCTTGTAATACAGGGGAAATGGGTGACCATGCTCAGGGCGCAATGGTCACAAAATCCTGACGTCTACCCTCACTTCACGGTACGTTTCGCTACTCATTCCTTGCGGGTAATACTTAAACTTCCTGATCATGGGTTGTTGTCTCCTGTAGATAGGTGACATGGATCATTCCCTCGATATCTTTGGGCCCAAGGGCGATCTACTGGCAAAATTATCAGATAAGACAAAGTGATATTGCACTTTGGGTTCCTACTTGCGCGTCGCTTATATGATGAATTAGAATCTCGGCGACGCAAGCAGTGACATGCTCGCATCCCAGTATAGTCGAACGCGCCGCCAGTGGGAACGGAACCGGGCGCTGTATACTGTGGGCTCCTGCAGACCCTGACGACGACGACGCCGAGTAGTCAGTCCTACGAGTGCATCTCGCTTCTTCTGCTCTTGGAGTCCCCATGTGGGGGTTGTATATTGGTATCATAGTATAATATACCATCTTGCACGATGCCACACTTAAATATTGTTTCGTACAGTCGCTTTACTGATACAATTACATTGAAAAAAAAAATAGCAAAAAAAAGGCATAGGAAAGGTTATATACAAGTCAACAGCACTAGCACATTTTAGCATTTTCCACAACTAAATCTGCAAGTTTGAGACTGAACTCCTTAGAGCCATATTTATGTTTCTGATATAAAGCTTCTAAATCTTTAATGAAGTGAGACCTTATTTCTTCATTATCCAACTTTTCAATTGCCCTAGTAACATGGTTCCAAGGGGTCCTTGAATATTGCAAGGAAAGACAGCCAATAAGGCAAGCAACTATACAAATGAATATATAAGCAAATAGGTAAATTAGTATTGTAACTTACATGCAATAAACTTTATATAGACTTTTTCTTTAATAACATCCATAGAATTTGATTTTAACTATAATAAAAATAACCTTATAAATTTAAGACAACCAAATACTTAAAATTAACATACCCAATTTTCAATGGCAGATATAATTTCATATCTGTATTGCTAAATAAAATATATAAGTGAATTTAAATAAAGTAAACTAAAAAAAGGGACTTACTCTCTAGAAACAAAGTAAGAATTAATATAAAATAAGTAAATCAAATAAAAGTAATGTGTATAAATGGCAACTTACAGCCTAAAAGCAAGGCAAGGATAAATATAATATAACCCAATACTAGATAGAACCCATAAGTATAGAAAACAACTTACAGGCTGAAAAAAAGGTAAGAATAAATATAATATAAGAAACATTAGATAGAAATAATAAGCATAAATGGTAACTCACATCCTAAAAGTGCCAGTAAGATTGAAATAAATGTGAAATAAATAACATTATATAAAAGCAGCAAGCATAAATGGCAACTTACAAGCTAAAAGTGAGATAAAAAGAAATATAACATAAGTGATATTAAATAAAAGCTGCATGCCACAAATGGCAACTTACATTCTAAAAGTCAG